>CM043705.1:84239083-85439083 GCA_023935145.1 Bretschneidera sinensis | reverse complement strand
AGCTGTGGTGGAGAAAAGAGCAACGAGTTTCAAGCATCGGATTGATTCACGGAGAGATGGAGTAGCGTTCTTTTCTGCAGATGATTTTAAATTTCCTTGCGGGACCATCCCCGGGAGGGTTTTCATGGAATGCCTCAGCCTGAGCAGTTCCGTTTCGAAGTTGGATGATGATGATTATGATGTTGTTGATCGTGATGACCGAAGCAGCCAAATTTCGAGTTGTTGCAGTATTGCTAATGGTGGGTTGAAGAGAGAGCACCCACATCATTCTTCTTGTTTCAATCGGGCCCAAATTGGTATTCCTTTCAATGGAGATCAAAGACAAGCCAATTATGGAGCCATGAGCAGCGCACGATTTGGCCCCAAAAGTAGGTTAATATATTATGCTTCCCCTTCAACTATCGGGGGTTCTGCTCTAGCCTTGCATTATGCAAATGTCATAATTGTTATAGAAAAGCTGCTTCGTTACCCTCATTTAGTTGGCGAAGAAGTTAGGGATGATTTGTATCAGATGTTACCAACAAGCTTAAGAATGTCTTTGAAGACTAATCTCAAGTCATATGTCAAGAATCTTGCAATATACGACGCTTCTCTTGCCCATGATTGGAAAGAGACTCTTGATGGGATACTCAGCTGGCTCGCCCCACTCGCACATAACATGATCAGGTGGCAAAGCGAGCGCAATTTTGAGCAGCAGCAAATTGTTACCCGAACAAATGTTCTTCTGCTCCAGACATTGTACTTTGCTGACAGGGAGAAGACAGAGGCAGCCATCTGTGAGCTTCTTGTTGGGTTAAATTACATATGTCGTTATGAGCATCAGCAAAATGCATTATTGGATTGTGCAAGCAGTTTCGATTTTGAGGACTGCATGGAGTGGCAGTTGCAATATAGAGCCTCGTATCTTAATTGACGACATTGTTGGATTTGGATACTTGAAGAGGGTTGTAGAGCATTTTTATTGACTCCTGATACTTGTATGAAGACACATGAAAATTCAACAGCATGTGAATATCTGGGCTTTTCAAAGAGACTCAAATTGAAAACTGGAGTTGATTAATGTACTTAATTGCGAGGTATGGGAAGTTTTGACTTCTGAAAGTATATAATTCCAATTATTTATGAAAAAGAAGTATCTTTCTTCTGCAGAATGTGTGTATATTTTTGTGTACAGTTTTCTTACGATAATTTACATGTGCCTGTTTTAGCTAGTGATACTTCAATGCAAGGAATCAGCTCTTGGATGAAATGATGATTAATGATTCTTTTCAGTTACCGTTTATTGATTCATTTGTTTGCTTTCCTGTCATGACTGTTAATTTCTTTTGTCATGCTTGAACTGATGATGTAGCCAATATAGATGTTTTCTCACTAGGTTTTATCTACTGGTGGATTATGAGATCTGTACCAACTTGTTAAAGAAAGTGAAAAAGATTTTACACATGCGAGCAAATTGAAAGGGGAATTTCTTTTTCTGAAGATTTCAGTGCATTGGTGGATTTATGACTTCCTATCAAGTCCCAGTTGGTGCTTCTGAAAAGAAGCGTCACATAAGCATGCTGTCCCTTAAAGTAGGCATGGAATATGATGGTGCCTAGTGGTGTACTCAACAGAGCATGCAATAAGAGTAACATCATTTGACTTTGAGCACTCCTGAAATCATACAGATCCTATGTCATGGGAATTCTTTAGCTAATAACTTTTTTTAATAGCAGAAGAAACAATTACATCAGATATTTGGGGGTGGGGGAATCGAACCTCTGCTAATAACTTGATAGTGTGAATTCGGAGGAATATATATTGCTATTAACTTAATGAGCTGATATTTCTCCAAATCGAGTGTCATTTTAGATCTCCTTTCATGTGGCCATCAACTTATCGAAAATCTGGAACAGGGTTCTCCTTTTAGTGACTGACAACTAATTTTCTAGGCTCATCTTGAGAGTTATAAATGTTATATAGTTAATCTTTTCGGTTACTTGAAATGTATATTACCCTTGCTCTTGCCTGTGGAAGGCTGAATTGGAGGCATTCTGCATATGCTGTATTTGATGATTAGGGAAAATAGTGATGAACTCCCCAGAAAGGATAGAATAACAGGACCCATCATGGGACATACAATGCATTGCAGGTTTATGATCATCAATCAGTTTTTTCTATTCCACTTCTGAGAAGGGGAAGAACTTAACCATGGTGGTGCGTTTATACAAAACCTCTACCTTGAGCAGACATGATGGAGCTTTAGACAGTAAAGTGAAATCAAAGTCAATGGATTAATTCGTTGTTGTAAAGGTCTTAAATGTCATAGGAATCACTACTGCAATGCATAGAGGGGTGGTTATGATATTTGTATTGGTCGATTCTTGTTTGTTTATACCTGTGGTGGCTTTGGGTTTTTCAGTTGCAATTTTTTACTTCTTAATTTTTGGTTTCCTTTGAATAATGGTGCTCTATATTTGGTATAATATAATATTGGAGACTAACGATCTGTCCTTATATTTATGTCACTTATGTTTGTGAATTGTTAATGACAGGATGTATCTTATTGTATGTCCCTTTCCGCTCTATTTTTAATTCAATAGGTGTGTGTTAAGCATTGTATAATATAATATTGGAGCACTAATCTTTAATGTCTGAACTTTCTATCTGCAGTCTTGTAATAACCTATTGGAAATTAACTAGAGTTTGCTAGTGGCATACTGACAATTTTAGCTAGTCTGACCTATATATTTTTATCTAATCTCAGCCTATCCTTTCTAAATTCTAATATTTTGCCCACTAATAGATTTATTTGCATTTTATCCATGATTTGGGAAGAACCAATGGTTTTGTGAAGACTGGGGAAAGGTAAAGAATAGTTTGCTCTGTGCTCGGAGGACAGAGAACACCGCTATTGTGAAGAACCCAGCAAACTGGGCCCCTTGTATATAATTTCATTTGTTGTGTCTAGCCTTAATACAGTGCTTATTAGTCGTGAACTTCATGATAAATTAGTTGTAAATTGTTCAAAATTTACACTCTTTGCTCCAGGTTCACGTGCGTTGAACAGTGTTTCTGGTTTTCCTTTTTCAATTTTGGTTAGTGTAGCACGTTAAAGTTATTCAAAGCTGAAATCTAATATCCTTGTCCCATTATCATAGTTTTCATTTACATTTTCAACTTTGTACTGTGCTCAGCAGCCAAAGAGAAGAAAAAATGTTGAGATTGTGTAATTTCTTCTTATTTGGCAATCCAGAAAAGCAGGACCTCTTCTGGCAATGAAGGATCATGTCAGGCTTGAAACAAAAACAATGAATGTACAGCACCATACAAGGAAAAACAGGTGACATCATGTGGCATTGCATTGAATTAAGCAGGTGGTAGAGGAGTGCATTGAGTGTGATAATAAAATTGCGTTGAATGGTTAGATATCATTAATCAAGAGAGGAGGTTACCCACTCACCCTTTCCCTGCCAGCCACGACACTTTTTTGGTGATGATTTTGTTGAAAACTCATGACTCTGGTCCATGTTTTGGTTGGTTTATGCTCAATGCTCTCTTTCTTAATTTCTTCTGGTAAACAAAAACCAAATTTAAAAAAGAAAAGAAAAGAAAAAAGGCCCACATCATCAAGCCAGCCATTGAGATTTCCACTTTTTGTTTTGAGAAAAGAGTGAAAATTTAGATCAGGTTCTTATACGAGATTTTTAAAGTTTTCAACAATAAAAGTAATTATTGTGATTTATCATTCACATTTAATAACGATAATTTGAAAATTATATATAAAAAAACGAAACCGCTGATACTGATTCACACACAAACAATAGCTGGGCTAAGCTGGGCTGTCAGCTAAAAGCTACAAAACATTTAAAAGGCCCAAAACACTTATTTCTTCTGACAGAAAAAAGAAAAGTAAAAATAAGAAACTACCATTTATTCCCGTCAATCAAACACAGCTACTTCCCTCTCTCTTGATGGAATTCCTATCGATCCTCTTATAATGTTAATTTGTTGGTGAAAATCCATGTTCTACGCAGCAGAGACGAGCTAAGCAACGGTGAATACTACGAGCCATGAATTATAGAAGGTTCGTCTACAATGTCCCTATCCTACGGATTTTCCTTCCCATTACATACAATCTATTCTCTTGTTCCGATATTATTACGAGTACGAGAATATCGCATTTTTGTTGCGTTTATAGAAAAATGTTTCGAAATCTTAATCTCATCGATTCTTCATTTAGTTGACGACTAAATCTATTGTTCTAGGGTTTTCTTTGTAAGTAATTAGTGCATATTCTGTTCGTGTGCTAATGTTGATGCTTGAATTTTCTGGTTAATGTTATCGTTTATCTAAGCTTGATAAGTTAACAGAGCCTTAATTGTGGTTAACAGTAGTGAAAATGCAGTTCATTGACACAATAGGGAAATGTGATTAATTGATTGTGCTGTATAATCATTTTGTACTTATCCACGGTTATTAAGGATAATTGAGGATTTATTCCCAAATCATAGTATTAGTACATATTGCAAATAAATAATGATTCCTTTTACATTGTGGTTTAAATTGGCTTTTGAATGTTTGAATTATTTATGGGTTGTTAGTACTAAGTTAATAATCTGAATGAATCTATATTTTCATATATTACCCTACTCTTAAAAAACTTGCGTTTTAAAGTTACTTTCTGAAATTTATTAGCATTTTTTAATTTTCCTTGATTTTTGTTGAAAATGTAACAATTGTGAGGGATTTGGAGATTTTTGCATCAATGATTTGTTTGGCTAGGTTTAAAATGAATTTTAAAACATCATTACGATATATATATATATATATATATATATATATATATATATATATATATATATATATCTAATGAGGTTAAACGGTTTAATTCCAAAATTGTTTGAAACGGGAATGAGATTTTGAAAGTTCTGTATTTCTTTGTGGTTTATATGTTTGATTCCTTGTGCTAAGGTTTTGTCCTTTAGTCATTTATAATTTAGAATGGAATAAGGCTTCAGTGAATGGAGCCTTCTTATCATGATCCCTATATTGCCTTCCCTTAATGAGATACATGTGAGGCACAAAATTCACTCAACTTCCTAACTTTTAACTGGGAGAAATATGGTTTACTGTGTCATGATCATAAAGTAACCTTATCTTAAAGGTCTTACAAAATGTTCAGGACTCCAATTGTTGTCTTGTTGATTCTTATAGTTCCCTGAATGTTCTTGCATGTACAGAAGAATCAAGATTTCCTGTGAATGTCTATGACCATTTATGTTTCCATCTTTAACAGTTAGTAGTTTAGACTGTTTTAGGTATATGGGTAATGAGTCCCTGCAGTGGAGCATTCTTCAAATGGAAGTTAGTGAATCTGAATCATTTCTTTTTTTCATTTTTTGGGCAGATTTGAACTCCTCTTTTTGACACGCAACTAATGAATTCATCTTCTGTGAAAAAACACATATTTGTTGCTTTGAGATACTACTCATTTCTTTTGAAACAAACTATGTGGCTTGTATGTTGTGCTGAAACAAGTTAAAAAAAAGTTAGGGATCTTTTGTTTGAGGGAATTTTTTATTCAGCTAGATATGTTCTCTTACTCATTCAAAAAAAAAAAACTAGATGTGTTCTTGATGGGGAACACGAGTAAGATTAGAATTAAGGATTTTAATTTAGGAATTGGGGGATATGAGGATAATTATGTAATAAAAAAATATTATGGGTATTTAGGTGTAGTTAATTTCATAAGTTACTTTTCTTTCATAATTCGGTTTCTTTATCGGACTAGGGTTAAGATCTCTATATAAGACGCGTCCCTATGTCATTTGTAGTCAGCTTGGATTTGAATAAAAAAAAAGAAGAAATTATTGAAATTAAACACTATGTGATTGAGTAGTTGCTTCGCGCCATGTGATTTGCTTGCGGTTCCCATGTGATTTGGATCGTGTTTATTTTTATGTTTAGTTTAGCTTTATTTCATCCCTACTGTAATGCATCAAGTGGTATCAAAACCTAAACTCGATTCCCTACCATCGCTCTCAAACAATCCACCCAAACAAGCCCTTAAACCCGAACAACATCCAAACAAGCCCTTAAACCCGAAACAACATCCAAACAAGCCCTTAAACCAGAAGCAACATCCAAATAAGCACTTAGACCAAACAAAGCCTACAATAGTCATCGCAGTCGTCACCTATCACCGCCGTCCTCTTCCCCCTGCCACCACCCCAGGAGCTCGCACCACCACTAGAAGGTGCGGCTTTCCCGGGTGACCAAAACGCAAGAAGCACGACCCTATCCGCCCGGTCTTCCTCCTCAAAAAGTCACTGCGACTTTCAGATCTGTATTTCTTCCCATCACAGTAGCATCCTGCCACCCTAGTAGTCGGTGCCACCACCAGTTTGCGTGGAATCGCCGGGCGACCACTACTTGAGATAACCCCACCCTCAACGCCATCGGATTTGCCTGTAGTGACATGTTTCCAGTTAGGAGACCCTTCGGCTACAACCTCCGATCTGCAACGTTCCGGCCACTCAACGTCAGGTCAACCACTGCCATCAAGCTCGGAAGCCTATTTCCGGCAGACCCTTCCCCGCCGTCTCTGATCCGCCCAAGATCTGACCGGGTCAGATTTCAGATTCGGTCCACAAAGAGACCCAACTCAGGTGCCTTCAGAAAGCAGAAGACGAGACGAGTCGTCCCTGAGCTGCGCCGCCAACCTGAGCCGAGCCGTTAACAATCTAAGCCGAGTCGAATTGATTCCAGAGCCATATCTGAGCCGAGCCAAAAAAAAATTTAGGTTTTTTTTAATACTACAATTGGCTTTCTTTTTTTCTGATTTAAAAAAAAGACAAAAAAACAATAGAAAAAAAAGAAGGACAAAAAAAAAAGAAGAAAAAGAGGAAAAAAAAGACCAAAAAAAATGTTTGAGCTATTTTAGTTTACTATTATATCTTATCGTATTGGGATTCGTATTTGAAACATACAAACTCAACTGTCAAGTGCTTACTCTCGCTTGGATGACTAGAAATCCAAAGTGATAAGATATGGTTAGCATTATCTTCCTCGAATTATGTACGAAGAATATGAAGAACTCAAATATTGGGTTTATTGTGATGAGAGACGACTTGAAGAGTTGTAGCACCAATATGCGTATGAGGATGATCAGAGTTCTCGAGATGTCCATTCTTTGAATGGTAATGGAGATTATATTTATGATGATGAAAGAGTCGCTTATAAGAATTATTATTATGCTCCTAAAGATGCTAACCATGGTTGTGTTGGGTCTGATCATGCTTACGGAGGTTATGATGGTCATGGTACATACGATGAGCTGTGATAGAGCATAAGATCGACCCATTTGCTTCACCCCAAGTTCGAGAGAAGATAATCCAATTGCTAACAGAATATAAAGAATTGTGCAAACCCTTGAATGTTGTGACAGTGAGAAATGATCTCGAACTTGATAATTCAAAGCTCATGAATGCTAGGGAAGACACCAAAGAGCAACAACTTGATGTTGTTGAGCCGGTTGAACTCGTTCCTTGTGTAGTTGACTTAGTTGAGCCAATCCAGCAAGATTTTATTGAGCATATTGAGGAAGTTGAAAAGATTCAACACAAACAGGACGACAAGCTTAATGGTACGATTGAGGGTTGAGTTGACACACATGTCCTGGTATTGACTTTATCCTACCTACATGGTTTCACGCACCTCGTCAACAAGCATTTCCAACGCAAATTTTTTCACCTCTTAGTGACTTCGACTTCCATGAGTTTCACGATTATGCCTTATTTTTCCATCAATCTAAGTTGTTGATCCTCCTACACTTTTCAACTCGAGGACGAGTTCTTTCTAAATGGTGGAGAATGATGGGGAATATGAGGAAGATTAGAATTAGGGATTTTAATTTAGGAATTGGGGGATATAGGGATAATTATGTAATAAACAAGTATTATGGCTATCTAGGTGTAGTTAATTTCATATATCACTTTCCTTATCGAACTAGAGTTAAGATCTTTATTTAAGAGGCGCCTTTATGTCATTTGTAGTCAGCTTGGATTTGAATAAAAAAAAGAGATTATTGAAATTAAACACTCTGTGATTGAGTAGTTGCTTCGCGCCATATGATTTCCTTGCGGTTACCATGTGATTTGGGAAGATCCATGTGATTTGGATCGGGTTTATTTTTATGTTTAGTTTATCTTTATTTCTTCCTTACTGTATTGCATCAGTTCTCTTGCCCAATTTCAATTTGTGCTGCAAAAGTTTTGGTTGAGGTCTGCGGAAGTTTAGCAAACTATCACCTTATATGGTATATTCATAATACTCTAAATCTCCTTTTGTGCAGGGAGCATCGCTCTTCCAGGGCGGCTCTCTTTGACGGCCTTGATGGCCTTGAGGAAGGTCGTCTTAGGGCCTCCTCTTTATACCCTCATGAAATGGATGATCATGAGAATGACACAGCAGTAGACAGTTTGCATGACAGAGTTACGTTTCTGAAGAGAGTAAGTTCCATCCATGAAAATTATGCCTTATCATTCAATTATTTATCTGCAACTTGTCTTGTTAAATATCTGGCTAGACAGCTGCCTTGTAGGTATGTAAGTTCTATTATTCTATAGTCCATGCAAATCTCTATGAAGTTATACTCCAGTATTTTATAAGCTGTGCTCTTCTGGACACGTTCGAGATGCTGTGCCCATTTTATTATTAGCATTTAGGACTTAAAAGATGTGGTAAATACAACAATCTTTTTGAGTGGCAATACCACATACATTTTTGCATGGTTATACTAGGTATGATTGAAGTTCCTACTGATGTATGCATGATTAGCATCCCTGGATAAACTTGACATGGTCAGCAGCATCGTCCATGTATTTGAGTTAGTTTTTATTTTGGTAAAGATAACCTTTTCTTTGTTTGCATTCAGGGTCGGCTGAAATATATGTCTGATCCTACCGTCACTTTATCATAATTTTTCTTCCTCTAGTTTCTCAGTAATTACTATAAGAACACAAAGTACATCAAAATTTTACCACTTAATATTAGTTTTATATATACCTTCAATAGGACACATGCTTCACACAAATCAAAACAAGTGATAGTTAAGACAATATGTTTTAGAGAAGCATCAAAAGTTGTACAGATATTGTAGGAAGGTAATGAAATGATAAAACTCATACCAACGTAGATGTTGTAAATGGTACTTGCTTCTTGACCAAGTGTAAATAAGCTTCAATGGAAAAGCTAACCTGACAATTAAGGAGTAACACTTCATTTACAGCACAAAACTAGAAAATAGAATGCATATAATCAGATAAAGCTTTGATAATAATATCTATTTTTATTGAAAAAAATAAAACTAGGAAATACAATAAGACCTTCCAAAAGGGGTATTTTAATTTATACTGCTTTATGCTCAATTCTAGGAATCTTAGAAGAAGGACGAGCTTCACAAGTTGAAGCTGGAATAGATGATGGGGATGGTCAGGGGCAGAGCTGGAATTTCATATTTGGGGGGCAAAATAAAATTATGAAAGAAAAATATATTTTGAAGTGAAGTTATAGTTTTTTTTTTTTTTTTGGGGGGGGGGGGGGAATATGGAAATTTTACAAGAATTTACAAAAAAATTAAGGTAAAAACTATAATTTTAAAAATTTGGGGGGGCAATTGACCCATCATGAGCATGAGTGGCTCCGCCCATGGGAATGGTGTCGGAATAGACGATGTAGATGGTGGCAAAATGGATGATGGAGTCTTTATATTACTCTCTAAGTTCTCCGTAATTTTTTTCTTGAAAATGTATCAATAGTTTTTGACTTCATGATTTAACATATATATTACAAGTCTAAAAACTAGTTAATTAGCTCATGATAATGGAACTTATAAATTTTTCTTTTGCATAATTTATGGTATAAATTTCCAAGATTAGCCCGAAGTTTTAATATCAAAAGATCTATACACCTTACACAACCCAAACTAATATAACAAAGAATTATATGGAAATCTCACAAAAGGAAAAAAGGGGGAAGGGAGAGACCTAGATTTAGTATAAATAATCCATCGGAAACTACAAAGTAAATATCATAAGGGGCGGTAAAAAGTGTAAAATTTACAAGAGTCTTGCTATGCACCAACCACCTCAAGACTAAGTCAGCGCTTGGCAAATAACATTACCTATATGTCAGAATCATACCAAAAGAAAATAACTACAATGTTCAAACTATGAAGGAACCAACAAAACATTTTGCTCTCATATAAGGACTAGCACTGATTTTAAACAATTACTTCTCAACCAATACCAACTTACCAAGTACTAGTAAGTGTCCACACTCCACACATCCTTAATTAAAATGAAAGATTAGTAGATTACCTCAATCGAGTGTCCAATGCTTGTATGCAAACTTTGGCAACCACTGAACCACAAGTGACAAGTCTGCTACCTCTGACCTGTGACCTCTCCAACAAGTTTATCTCCCAAGTCCTAACACAATTACAATTACAAGTTCTTGGGTGGTTTCCAGCTCTGTGAAAGATAAAGTGTGGGCTTGGAGTGGTTTGAGGGGTCAAAGAATATGAAGAAGGCTTACACTTTGATTCTTCTCTCTATTTTTTGGTTAGCGTGGAATGAGAGGAATCGTAGGGCTTTTAATGGCATAGAGAGGCCTTTTGAAGTTATTAGAGATAGATGACTCAACACTCTTAATTTTTGGTTTAAAGAAATTTTTTATGTAAATGTTTTGGGCTTATTAAATTTTGTGGACTCTTTCTCTTGTAATTAGCCTTGGCTTTGTGTAGCACCATTTTGGTGCTTATTAATAATATTTTACTTATTAAAAAAACCCATAAATAAAAAACATATTGGTTAAAAGGAATAGGTATATGACTGTATGGATATCTATAAGACTATAATCCACTAGACAATTAGACATGATAAAGAACCAATTTTCAATAAATCTCAAACTTTCTATAGCAGTGAAATAGAAAAAGAGAAAGAGATACCTGAAGAAAGGATAAAAAAAAATTAAAGGGAATACGAAGAAGAGGTCAAAATCTAACAAAGTGAAGAACAAATTCTTTGGTTCTATGAGCTTCTTTATAATTTTCTCTAACGAACCCAAAAAACCATAAACCAAAAAAAGCTTTAAAGCCTCTCAAAAATAGCAAACTCAAACAGCGGTAAATTGGCAAAGCAATGATACGAACTAGATTTGGGTGTGATGATGATTCTTGGTGGTAGGGAAGATGGAGATGGAGATGAATTTGATGGTGAATTGTATGGAAGATGTAGATAATTGGCACTAATTAATGGCTAGTGACCAAACCCCTAAGAAAATAGAGAAATTACAAACCAAAAGGTTTCTTTATTCTTCATCGATTCTACAAATGAGTGTACAATGCCTTATGTAGTCTATGAAATGATTAAAAGGATTAACCAACTATCAATCCTAACTAACTAGTTAACCAACTACTAACCAACTTCTAACAAACTAATTAATCCCTTGTTCAATTAACATGCTCTCTAATTCCACTTCTATTTGTATCATTCCTATGTCTATCAAATAAACCTTGTCCTCAAGGTTCAAGTAATGCCCTCATTCCAATAATTAATTTTACTATGATCCGTGAACGAATCAGTCTCATATATGTGTGAAAATATCACCAAAGCCAAGTATCCAATTGGACCATTACCAAGAAGAAAGACACCACAAGCCTCAATCAAGATCACATCATAGGCGACAATTTCATCCATGTTAATGATCTTGCAAAGATCTTTCCCATTGAAATAGTCAAGCAAAAGTTGTAGGACTTTGGGCATCCTCGTTGGCCCACCAACAAAAACCAGATTTTGAAACTGATTTTTGTCAATCTTTACCACATAATCCATACATGTCCTAAACAATTCCATGGGAAATTCTTCGAATTTTACAGCCTTCTATTCAATCTCATCGAAGGCCTTTTTGCAACATATGGGCAAAATCTCTTGATCTTGCACTTCGATTTGAACTTGCGGCTTTTCTTGAATATGGGCAAAATCTTGTTCTTCCATCTCTTGAATATAGACACAATCTTCTTTTTGTTGAGATGACAAAGAAAGAGTAAAGAGAAAATCTTGAATTTCCTCAATACTAGCAACATTCGAACCAAGCCACATCATTTCTTTTTGTTGTTGTAGTAGTGTAGGATCACGATTGTCAAAATCAAAAGTATCCAAATCGATACTTGGGATCCTTTCCATCTCCTTGGAAATTTCTTCTTCAATTTTTGAGATCATTGGATCATGTAGATTTTGTTGTTGCATTGCATATAGGCGAAAAACCAATGAGTTATATTTGTGGAATAGCCGCTCCATGGATTTGAATTGAGAAAGCTTGAAGAATGAATAGAATTAAAGGAGATGAGTAAATTGATTCAAGAACGATAGAAGTTAATTGGGTACAATGAAAGCACCAAATGATATGAACTAGATTTGAGTGTGATGATGATTCTTGGTGGTAGCGAAGATGAAGATGAATTTGAAGGTGAATTGTATGGAAGATGAAGATAATTGACACTAATTAATGGTTAGTGACCAAACCCCTAAGAAAATAGAGAAATTACAAACTAAAAGGTTTCTTTATTCTTCATTGATTCTACAAATGAGTGTACAATACCTTATATATGCTATGAAATGATTACAAGCATTAACCATCTACCAATCCTAACTAACTAACTACTTAGCCAACTACTAACCAACTTCTAACGTACTAATAAATCCTTTGTTCAATTAACATGCTCTCTAATTTCACTTCTATTTGTATCAAGCAATTGTGAAAGGAAGAAAGAAGAGAGAAAACTTACTGTCGTGCCCTGCTTGCCGTAGGTTTGCAGAAATATAGAAGGTGGCGAAGAGAATGTCTCTGTTTTGTTTATTGTTGATGAAGAATCAAAGATGAGAATGAGATGAGAGGGTCTCATCAGATGAAATGAGATGAGGGTTGGGAAAATGGGCTTCTGTGTAGGTTGGGCTTGGACTTAGAAGTAATTGGTTTTTTCTATAAAAAAAAAAAAATGAGCCCGGGCTTCAGCCTAGATCTGCCCACATTGCAGCTGCGCCCCTGTTTGCATTATTATAACCTATAATAGCATCTGCCTTTGCATGTATTAAGGTTTCATAATACTCAATCGCATAGATGAAATGCTCAATCACACAGATGAAATGCCAGAACCAGTTGCTAATGCATGCATGGAACAGTCAAGGGAGTGCCAACTTGCTCTGAAAGGTGGCCTCAAAAGACATGCACTATGTTCCTCGATGGAATTTTGCACCGTCCCTGCTACCTATGGTCCTATACTCATGCACACACTACCATACAGTAACAATTTCATCAAAGTTTTCTATTGTTATTGATTGTAATTTTGTATTCTATGAACATGCATAAACTCATTTGCTCTTGCTGCACGTGCATAAATGGAGTTACTCCAGTTGTATGAAATTCCATTGATATTTCTGTTGAATATATAATGTTTGTGCATGTTTATTTGGTTAGCAGAAGAATATAAACAAAATAGATTGGAAGTCATGGCCTGATACTTTGTATATCTTATGAATCTATGTTCTCTGATATGTATTACATCTTTTTAACAGTTAACGGGTGATGTACATGAGGAGGTTGAGAGTCATAACCGTATGCTTGACCGAATGGTACGTAGGTTGCAGTTTTCACCTGATTCTTTATGGCACCGTTTGGATTCTTTTTAAAGTTGGATTTAAGCAACTTTGCTTAAATCAAATTTGTCTTATAGGCTACTTTTTAAACCAACTCATCCGGTTGGAAAGTTGCTTAAATCCATATTTAAAAGAACCCAAACATTGCCTATATTGAGAGAGTTAAAAAAAATGCTTCTTTGTTTTGAGTGGATTTTATTGTAAAACCAGGGAAACAAGATGGATGCCTCAAGGGGGATAATGTCAGGGACAATGGATCGATTCAAGATGGTACCTGATCCTTATTTGTTCTATTCTAGATTCATATTTTTTGTATTTACATTATTTATTCATATCTATTTGTACAGATGTTGGAATATGGCTGAGTTTAATGAAGTTGTTGTTCTGTAGGTCTTCGAGAAGAAATCAAACCGTAGAATGTGCAAACTTGTGGCTTGTTTCGTGGTTTTGTTCTTGATTATATACTATCTTTTTAGGTAATGATCTAATTACCACCGAATGCTATGTACTTGAATGAGGATTTGGAAGACTGTTTTAGCCTCCCTAAAGACCTAATTTTGTTTTCTCTAAAATTTTATACTAAGAATATGTTAATGTACTATAAAGAATTTAAAAGTGTGGGATTAATTTAAGTTATTTATTTCCAATGATATTTGCAGTAATATACCTAATTAGGGTTGAATATTTTGATTCTCAATTAATATACTTTCTACATTGTAAAATTTCCAAGCGGTTTCCACTCTACAGGAATCCTCTATTCCACAAACTTGTTGCGGTGTCCTTAATATTTGTTATTAGCGCATAGATTTATGTCTATAAAATTATGCACTGATTGTCAACAAACTAATGTCTCACTTTGGGTTGGATCTTTAACCAGTACATCCCCATTTTTTTAAGTATATGTTGAGTGGATGGACTTCCAGTTTAGGGCTCCTGTAGTAGTTCATACTGGTAATTTCACGAGTCTCTTGTTCTTTGCACAGACCCACAGATGGGGGATGACCCTTTGTTAAACAAGCTATTATTGTGTCAAGGGCTTGGTAGTAGGTACTCATTGTTCAATGTGTCAGCTGGTGTGCAGCATAAATTTTCTTGCCTAAGAAATGAGATATTGTAAAGGAATGAGTGATTTCCTTGTTGCACACATCTTTTAAGAAATTTGTGCTGTTGATTCTGATTAGCCTTTATTTTGCAGGGTCTTTAGAACCATTAATGGTTGAAGTAGCTTATAGAACCCTCTCTGCTGAAGTGTGCAGTCAGGTGATGGAAGTTAGGCAAGATACAGAAGTGCAAAGGTGTTTCAGGTGTCCCTATCTTATTCTTCGTTGAGGATCCAAATTCAAATTTCAAGGCATGTTTTTTGTGAGACGATTCTTGACATAAGTAGAATGCGAAAATGAATGGCCATTGACCCTAAAAAGAGGGGGAAATGGCCTAATTTTTGACGTAATGTAAATTAAGAACATGTTGACAGGGTCTGTTTGCCCTTGCCCATGATGGTGATTTGCAGTTACTGGAATATTTCTTACATCTCTGGCAAAACAACTTCAGATCAAAATCGGGCATTTGTGCTAGCCTACTTTTGCAGTACTTGTAGCAGTTAACTTTTTCTGTTTACATATCATTTCAATTTTTTTTTTTTACAAATGCTTTTTTATAATAAAAGTTTTGAAACCATTTTAAAAATTTCTTGCAATAGGAGAGCTTTTGATGGGGTTGAAAGAGGAGATGTGGGCATGGACTGGCATTTGAGCCTCAAAAGAGAGGAAAAAGATTATTGCCTTAATCCCAATATCCATTTGGTGGATGGTTTGGTTTGATAGAAATGGGAGAGCTGGGGTTGAAAGGTGAGGAATTATTGATCTTAAAGATTGGTGGCTTGATACCTTTGTTTTTGGGCTAGAGAGGAAGTTTTTTGTTAATGAGATTCATCCTTTTGATTTCATAGAAACACTCTCTTAGATAGTTCTTTTGTACATGTGAGGCATCCCCATGGTGCCCATTTATGCTGTTATTTTTCTTATAAAATAAATTTCCTGCAATGGTGATTTCTTTTGAAGGGATGGAATGGGAAAAGGAAATTGAAGTTTGTAATAAGGCGGTAGAAATTAGAGCTAGACTTGCAGTACTTCAATGAGATGTACCTACTATAGGTGTATAATTGACGTGGCTTTACCTTGCTGAAGTTTGGGATGTGGATGCCCCATTACAGGAAAAGTAATATATATGGTTTGTGTTGCGAACCATTATTAGCTGTGTGAATTGTGGTGGACTTGACAAGTAGCTTGAATATTTGTCAATAAGCAGAACCTTCGTTAATGGAAATCCTCTATTCCCTTCAACCATTCAATTGAGCCATTCAGCTACATGTTGACGTTGTCACACTTTCACGCTACCAGAAAGGGATTAGGTGGTACAAGAATCTTAATACTATTAGTACACAGTTTGGCATCAAATATCCGTCAGTTCGCTTAGCTGTCGAAGGATGGTTGAATTATTGTGAATTTGTTTGATAGCTCTCCTCCAATTTTTGATGGGTCACAACAAACGAACGAGTAATAGTTGATGGCTTCAACAACAATTCCGAACAACAAAATGGATATTTTAGAGGTAAAAAGGAAATGTTATCCAAGGGGGTTGGTTAGTGATAGGACGAATCAAGATAACTATCAGGGTACCTTAGGTCTTGGTTTTGATTTATTCTCGAGTGCAAAAATCTATCTTGTTCAATGCCTATAAGATTTATTATGATCTTTAATTGGTATTAGTATCTCAATATGCGTTATATTTATTCTGATATGTTCTTCTATTGGATTAAAGAACCTAACTTCTCAACACAAGCTATACGCGTGTTGATATATTTCTATGCAATATTTGTTTTTTCAAATTTTTTTGTTGGTTTTCTTCCTCCTCGATTAGAATCTCCATTATTGACATCCAAAAGCATACTCCTAAACCCCAATTTTCTGATTTTATCTTTAAAGTTGATAAAATATGCAGTTGATTAAAGGAGATTTTCAAAATGAAAAACTAACATTAGAACAAAATAATCAATAAAAAAGATAACAACATACTAAAATGATTAAGTGCTTGCATTTTGCATGGAGAGATTGAAAACTGAAGAAAAAAAAATGTGATTTGAGGCAAAAAGATCAATTTTAAAGAGGACTTACAACTGCAAAAAGAGTGGTATGCAAGAGGATAGGAAAAAGGAAGAAATTTGATGGGAGTTATTAAGTGAGAGAGAGAATGGGAGTGGGGAGAGAGGGTTAGTTTAACGAAGATAGCTCTAGTAAAAACATGGGGTTGTTTGATGATTTTGTTGATAATTTTATCCTTAATAATACATTGATTCTATATTTATTTATTGAGTTTTTGGATATATATTAGTTTTATATTTCAACAAAAACTCAATATATAAGTATAGGCATGGGTAGGATAAAATTCGTGGGTATCAATATTACCCACTTTAATCATCTATTAATTTTAACCCTCTAAATAGACATTTAGTGTTATATTTTTAAGGTTTAATTATAAAAAAATCATGTGATTGACTCCATTTTAAAAAAATACCCTATTTTTTGTGGTAAAAATACTCATGATATGTTTCTGTTAGCAAAAAATACACTGTGATATGTTTTTGTTAGTAAAAAATACCATGTAGTATGTTTCTTTTAGTCAACCACATGGTATTTTTTGCCAACATAAACATATTAAATGAAATTTTTTTCACAAAAAAAACTTCAGAGTATTTTTTAAAAATACAATCAACCATAAGGTATTTTTTTAATTAAGCATATTTTTAATGTAATGTTAAAAGAAAATTGATGTTGTAATTACCCATATGTATTATAATAACAATTTTTAAAAAAAAGAAGAGAAAGATTATGATTAATATTGTGTGTATACATTGGTGATTTATGTTAATTTTTTTTAGGTTTTTTAAAAGGATATTTTGGAGGCTTTTTAATTTAATGGTTTAGAATTTGGGAACTGATTTTATCAGCTTCACCGCACGTGTGGTCAATTTTCTTGGGCAATCGAGTGTAATTTCGTGAAAGTTGAGTGATAATTTCATAAAAATTGAGTAATAACACAAAAGGACTAAAAATAAGAGTAGAAATGGTTGATAAATGGCTCATCAAGGATAGAAATGGACAGTAAAGAGGTGCGGTCGGGTTAACAAAATCAGCTCCCTTAGAGTTTATGTAATTGTGTTTAAAAATTAGGTTTTTACAAGGTTTATGTGATTCTGCAATTATGTTTGGAATATATTGATTTTTAATAGTTTTATCTTAAAAGATATATCAAACGTGTTTTATATATTGTATCGTGTCAAACATATACAACTTGTTTATTAAACGTTGACGTGGATTACCATTTCTAGAAGATACATGAACATCCTCTAATTTTTTTTTTGTTTAAGTTGTAATAATTCAAATTTACATTTCAACAAACTCATGCGTCTTCTTTATAAAATTACATGGACAGGTGGATATATATATATATATATATAAAAGCAGTCAGTTTTAGTTTTTTTTTTTATAAGGTTTAGTTTAAAATAACTGGACCACTTGACCTCAAAACCGCCCTTGAAATCAAAGTTTTGTTTTGATCCATTAAGCCAACAATCAAATGAAAGAAATTGATTGAAAACGACAAGTGTTGAAGACAAAATTATAATCCAATTAGTAGATATTCACCTAAAATATTTGTTAAACGTGCACGTGATCGTGACTATTGATCTCCATGTACATGGTTAATTAATTGATAATGTTTCCTCTATGCTTATGAATGGTTAGGGCTCACTCTAAACCATTGAAAGAACCATCCAAATATACTAGTAATTAACTACTGTTAATTAATTCATGTACTTACTTTAATTCAACAAGAAAACTTATTAATTCTAATTCCTCGATCACAAGGTTGACAGTATTACAAGAATCAGACAGACCAGAGGGGCTAACAAGTCACATCTATTTTTTTTTTTAAAAAAAAAAATTGCAGGAGGAAAAATTCAACATATATGTCACTGGAAAGCACATCATGTTGGACTAATTAGTGATTTAAATGCATTTTCACTTTGAAAATTATTTCACATTTCTTTTGGTTCAATAAAATTATTTCTCATTTATGCATACAGCTTGATCGGAGCGGGCGGTGGGTACGTCCTACAGCTTGGGTTCAGCATTGTTTAATTGTGTGCATCTCTTCTGTTATAATAAAACTTATAATACACGTAAATTTTGATTATAAAATATTTTTATTAAATCTTAAAATTTAAAATGTTTAAATTCACATGTAAAAATAATTAATTGCATGTTTTAATTCATAATTTTTAAAAATCGCACTTTGTTTAGTTACGAATTCGGATCATGCTGCCATACTTTTGGAACTTGAACGAAAACGGCCACAACTCAACCAAAAATGTCTAGGTTTGAAGCCCTTCATGATGGCCGGTGTGAGGTGGATGTGTGGAGGAAAAGTTCTGGATTAATGATGGAAATAGTTTATGTACGAAGATCAAGCAGTGTGGGGAACATTTGATTTCTTGGAATTTGGTCACGCACAACAGGACTTGCATAGATCTTATCAAAGGTTAGAAAGGCTGAGAACAAATGGGGGTTTTGGTAGATCAAGGAATGAGGTGAGGACGGTGGAAACTGAAATAAATGTGTTGCTTGAAAAAGAAGAAATTTTGTGGAAACAGAGATCTAGGGCGCTGTGGTTAAAGAGGGTGATCGTAATATCACATTCTTTTATTCAAAGACTTCTGAGAGAAGAAGAAGAAATTCTATTAGTAGACTTCGGAGGAGGAGGATTTGGACAAAGTGATTTTGGATTATTTTACTAGTCTTTTCTCTTCTAGAGGGATCGGAATATGGACTTGGTCTTAGGTCATAGTCAAAGCAAGGTGACACGGGCTATGAATCAGTAAAGGCTCCGATCAGAGGTGACGGATGAGGAGATTCATGCGGCGTTGTGTCAAATGCATCTCACAAAAGCGTCATGTCCATACGGTATACATGTTCTGTTTTTCCAATCTTTTTGGTATATATATTGTTAGTCCCGATATTATTTCTTCAATTGAATCATTTTTTGCACCTGGCATTTTACCAGTCTGTTAGTCACACTCATATTGTTTTGATTTCTAAAGTGAAATGTCCTAAGTCTATTACTGAATTTTGTCCAAACACTTTATGCAATGTGGTTTATAAGATCATTTCAAAGGTGCTTGCTAATGGTATGAAATGTTTCTTGCCTGACATTGTTTTCATTAACCAAAGTGCATTTGTACTCGGAAGCCTTATTTCTGATAAAGTTTTGGTTCCGTTTGAATTGGTTTATTTTTGGAAGAACAAAAGGAAAGAGAAACATGATCATATAACACTCAAGCTTAACACGAGTAAGGCCTATGACTGTGTTGAATGGAATTTTGTTTGTCAAATAATGATAAAATTGGGTTTTCAATAGAATTGGATCAATTTGATTATGACATGTGTTTCATCTACTAGTTATTCTGTTTTAATTAATAAGGCTAGGAAAGGTTGTATTGGTTCAAATCGAGGTTTCTGTGTCCCTCTATTTGTTTGTCCTCTATGCTGAAGGTTTTTCAACGCTGTTGAGACATGCAGAACGGGTGGGGAATATTCATGGTCACTCTATTTATTGTAGATGCCCTAGAGTCTCACACTTTTGCAGATGATAGTTTTTTATTCTTCAATGCTGCGGAGGAAGAGGCTATAAATATTGTAAATGCATATACTCCTAATATAAATAATATTAGGAATTTCTAGTATATTGTACATAGGAAATCTTAGTCCTATTAGAACATTTTGATATACCCTAGTCCTATTAGGACACTCTTCTGTAAACACCCTATAAATACGAGTTTCTAATAATGCAGTATTACGCAGTCAGAATATACAAACCATAAATTTCTATTTCAATCTCTTCATGGTATCAGAGCAGTAAGATCCAAAAAACCTAAACACTTGTTTCTCTCCCTCTAAATCTAAAATCATGGAAAACACTGCTCCAATTACCTCTTTATTCACCGGTCCTTCACTTGGTTCCTCACTCTCCCTCATTAATTGCCCAACTCATCCACCTTTCCCTAATCTCACTTTGTTCTGCACTCCTAGTATCTCCCACCTGGTTAATATTAAACTCGATAATTCTAGTTATATTCTTTGGCGCTCTCAATTTCTCTCAGTCCTTATAAGTTACGACCTGATCGGGTACGTTGATGGTACTTTTCCTATTCCCACCTAGTATTATTATTCTAGTGATGGCACTACAACCCTTAGCCCTGCTTTCTCACTCTGGCTCCGTATGGACCAATGTCTTCGCTCTTGGATTAATGCAACCCTTTACTTCAGACATACTCCAAGATGTCCATGATCTTCGTACTTCTCGGGATATCTAGCTAGCCTTGGAATAATGTTACCTTGATCAGTCTAATGTAAATGAGTATGACCTTCGCCTGAAGCTTCATTAGCATACTAAAGCTGGCAAATCTATGGAACAATATCTTCGGGACTTCAAAACCATAGTTGATGCTCTTACTGCCATCAATTCACCTCTCTCCAGCAAATACCTCATCTCTTATGCCTTAGCAGGTCTGTCTACCGAGTATGAAAGCTTCATCACCACGGTTACCAACACCAATATCACTCTTATCTTTGATAATCTGCGCACTAAGCTGCTCGTCTGGGAACAACGCTTGAAGCATCTTCAGGTCCCTTCTCAGCTTTCTGACCCTCCTACAACCTTTGCCACCACCACCATCTATGACACTTATCGTGGTCGTGGCAGGGGTCGTTCTAGTTATTGGGATTGTGGCCGGGGACGTGGCCGTAATACTGGTCGTGGTGCTTCCTCCCAGCATGGTTCAGGTACTAATCAGTCCTCTCATTTTTCTCTTATATTTAATCGATTTGTTGGTATTTCCCCTTACAGTCGTGAAGGTTTATTGGGACCGTATCCTAGCACTTCCTCCACGTTATGTCAAATTTGTCACACCATCGGCCACTTTCTCTTAACTTGTCCTCATCGATTCAATCATGTTATTGTCTCTCATGACTTGTCAAAATCTTTTGCTACCATATCACTTGGTGAGTCTAACACTGCTCAGTGTACCTTGATACGGCTGCCGCCGCTCACATGACTCCTCAGTCAGGTATATTTACTAACCTTACACCTTATTTTGGAAAAACCAAAATTTTGGTTAGTAATGGACAATTTCTTGATATTAATAATGTTGGTTCTACTTTTTTATGCACCTCCACCAAACTACTTCACCTTAAAAATGTCTTGCATGTCCCACAATTATCTCACAATTTACTTTCTCTTAAACGTTTATGTTCTGATAACAACTGTTCCGCTACCTTTGATGCATCTCATGTTGTTATTAAGGACAAGAATACGATGAGAAATCTTCTCAAATCCTCCAGTAATAGTGACCTCTACCCTCTTTCACCCAGCTCAGTCACTCTCTCTCCTCTGGCACTAGTCTCTCGTCAACTCTCTAGTGATGTTTGGCATTGTCGACTTAGTCATTTAGGTCCCTGTGTATTTTCTCTTTTACAAACTCGTAAGAATATTTCATTATCTTCTAAATATTCTGGTTTTTGTTCAAAGTGTCAGTTAGGCAAGTCTAAACATTTATCTTTTGATTCTATTCAACATTGTACTGACCAACCTTTGGCTTTAATACATTCTGATGTTTGGCAATCTCATATTTTATCAAATTTAGGTTATTGATATTATATTATTTTTGTGGATGATTTTTCTCGTTATTCTTGGATTTTTCTTATGCATAAAAAATCTGAAGTCTTTCAACACTTTTGTACCTTTAAAGCTCTTATTGAAAATCAATTTTCTACAAAAATAAAAACTTTTCAAAGTGATGGTGCTAAAGAATTTGATCAAACGCCTTTCAAATAATTTTTGCTCACCATGGTATTACTTTTCGCATGTCTTGCCCGGAAACTCCTCAACAAAATGGTGTCGTTGAACGTAAACATAAACATATTAGTGAAATGGCATGCACCCTCTTAATTCACTCATCTCTTCCTAAGTCATTTTGGGTCGATGCTACATACATTGCACTTTACATCATTAATCGTCTCCCTACTCCTGTTTTGCAAAATCAAGCTCCTTATACAAAATTGTTGTCTAAAATTCCTAATTAGTCCTCTTTTCGTGTCTTCGGGTGTGCCTGTTATCCTAATCTTACTGCTAATGCACCCCACAAGCTTGCTCATCGATCCAAACAATATGTCTTCTTAGATTATGCTCAAAATTATAAAGAATATAGGTGTCTAGATCCCACCACTAGTCGTGTTTATACCAGTCGTCATGTTATCTTCCATGAACTATGTTTTTCCTATCCTACCCTTACTACACCTGTCCCTTCCCCTACACCTAACCACTCATCCATTCTTTCAGTTGTTCTTACTACGACCGAACCCATGCATCAATCTTCTCTTTCCCCCGCTTATGTCTCAAGTAACTCCTGTTCCTAGTCTCCTTGTTCCTAATCTTCATTCTCCACCACCGGCTCCCATTGCCTCGTTGCCTCCACCTTTGGTCTCTACCTCTAGACCCTTAATTTCATCTCCTATAACTCAGCCCACCCCACCAATGTCTCTCCATTACCATCTCCTTTATCCACCTCCTCAGCCCCAACCTCAGCTTCTTCCACTCCCATTGTCATTCCCTCTCTTGAACCAACTGCTTTTTCTACCTCCACTTTTCCACCACTATCCCACCTTTCTCCTTGTCACCCCATGATCACTCATTCTAAAACTGGAATTCGCAAACCCAAACAATTGCCTTCTCTTTCCATTACTACCCAGCAAACTGAACCAACTTATTTTTCTCAGGCAAATAAAGATCCTGAGTGACGGTCAGCAATGTTTGACAAATCTAATGCACTTTTAACTAACCACACTTGGGATCTGGTTCCATATGATCCAATGAAAAATTTAGTTAGGTGTAAGTGGATTTACAAAATTAAATATCGAACTGAAGGGTCTGTGGAGCATTACAAAGCGAGGTTGGTTGCTCAGGGATTCCATCAATAACCAGGTATTGACTATCATGAAACTTTTAGTCCTGTTGCTAAACCTACTACTGTATACATTATTTTATCCTTGGTAATTTTTTATTCGTGGGTGATTCCAACTTAATGTTAAGAAGGCATTTCTTCATGGTTATCTTAATGAGTGGTGTAGATGAAACAACCTCCTGGTTTTGTTGATACCCTTCATCCCATTCATGTCTGTAAATTAAGCAAAGCCATTTATGGTCTGAAACAGGCTCTTCGGGCTTCGTTTCACCATTTCAGTTCTTTCCTTCTTACTATTGGTTTTTTTTGTAGTCGGACAGACACTTCAATGTTTGTTCTTTCATCATCTCATGGTCTTCTTATCTTATTACTCTATGTTGATGACATTATTCTAGTATTCTTTTTTGCTTTATTCATACTTTATCTAATCAATTTGCTATGAAGGATTTTAGTGATCTTCATTATTTCCTTGGCATTTAAGTTGTTCGTCGTCCCATTGGTTTGTTTCTCTCTCAAACTAAATACACCAATGACCTTCCACTTAAATTTTCTATATCTTCAGCTAAACTAATTAACTCATCTACTTACTGGCAGATCCTTCGGAATTTAAGAATATGGTTGGGGGTCTTCAGTACTTAACCATGATCCGACCTGATATTGCATATACTATTAATCTAGCTAGTCAGTTTTTGAATGCTCCCCATTTGACTCATTTTTAGCATGTTGAATGTATTTTTCGCTATTTATGTGGTATTATTAATCATGGATTACTTTTTGCTTCTGCAAAATATTTTTCTCTTTTATGCTATGCAGATGCTGACTAGGCCGACTACCCTGACAGTCGTCAGTCCACCACAAGTTATGCCATCTTTTTTAAACCAAATATTATTTTTTGGAAAACAAAAAAACAACCCACTGTGTCTCGTTCCAGCACTGAATTTGAATACTGATCCCTTGCCTATGTTATAGCTGAGACCTACTGGATTTGCTAGCTTTTATATGACTTACATGTGTTCTTAACTCATCCAGTTCGAGTGTATTATGATAACATTGGTGCCACTTATCTTGCTACTAATCTAGTGTTTCATGCTCGTACCAAGCATATTGAGATAGATTTCACTTTGTTCGCGACAAAAGTAGCACAAGAAGATGTCCAGATCCGATATATTTCTATTGATGCCCAACTTACAGATATCTTCACAAAAAGATTATCATCAACTCAGTTTCTTCAACATAAAAGCAATCTCTCTGTGGTTTCTCACCATTCGGATTGAGGGGGCATGTAAATATATAAACTCCTAATGTAAATAATATTAAAAATTTCTAGTCTATTGTAAATAGGAAACCTTAGTCCTATTAGAACACTCTGATATACCCTACCCCTATTAGGACACTCTTCTGTAAACATCTTATAAATATGAGTTTCTAATATTGCAATATTAAGCAGTCAGAATATACAAACCCTAAATTTCTATTTCAATCTCTTCAAATATTATGGAGGTGTTGACTCTTTATGAGATGGTCTCGGGGCAAAAAAATAATGTGGCTTAATCCTCAATTTTCTTTAGTAGAAATGTGAGTAATGAGATTCATGATGCTATTTTAAATATTTTGGGGGTTCAAAATACAGTTCTATATAGAAAAAATATTTGGGCCTTCTCTCTTTTGTTGGATACTCTAAACAAAAAAAAAATTAATATCTTATTGAGTGTGTATTGAAGAAAATCAAAAGGTGGAAGGAAAAATTGCTTTCCAAGCGAGGCGAGATGTGTTACTTAAAACAGTGGTTTTGTTTACTCCAACCTACGCAATTAACTGTTTATGGCTTTTCAAAAGTTTATACATAGGTTTTGGTGGGGCTATAAGAGGGATAAGAACAAAATTATTAGGCGAGATGGAAAGAATTATGTAAATACAAGGATGAATGATGGGTTTCAGAATATATAATGTTTTAATCTTGCAATGCTTGCTAAATAGTATTGGTGGCTCATTACAAATGTTGACTCTCTAATGTTCCAGGTTTTGCGGGACAATTATTTTCCCAATGATAATTTTTTGGAGTCTCGGTTGGTTTGTTCGCCATTTTTTACTTAAAGGAGAAAAAGAGGTTAATTAAATTTAGGTTTGAGATAAAGAGTTGGTAATGGGAAAACTATACGTATTTGGGAGGATTCTTGGTTGCCTATGCCTACCACTTTCAAAGCAGTCTTACCAAGAGGTATGAGGATGATTTTAATATGGTCTCCGACCTTATTGATATAGACTTGGGATGGTGGAAGGATGATGTGGTACGGGCTTTATTCCTTGAACATGAGGCTTATCTTTTGATGTGGCACTATATTAGCTCGGGTGTTTTCTCAATACAAAGAACTTACAAATTGAAATTTGATAGTTCAACATCGCAAAAAGCTGGGCCTAGCTCTACTACATTAAATTTGGTGTGGTTTAAAGTTTGGAAGCTTCGAGTTCCTAGTAAAGTTTGTAATCTTCTTTGGAAAATTTTAAAAATGGCTTTCCTACTATGGAAAATTTGTGTCGTCGACAAGTGATTCGTATTAGTGTGTGCAAGTTTTGTCATAATGGTCGAATCTCTATTTCATGATTTATGTGATTGTGAAGTTGCAGATAAGGACTAGTTCTTAAGCCCTTTGAGCTCATCAATTGAGGAGTATAAGGGTTCGAACTTCATGTAATTGGTATCTAATCTTTTTGAGAAGATGGATGGAGAGAACAAGGTGTTGTTCGCGGCAATAAGCTAGAAAATATGGCAAAACATAAACAAAGTTTTGCATGGTGGATCAGGGGAGTCAACATGAGAACTAGTGCGAAGAGTAGTAGAACTGGTGTAGAGCGTAGCTGCATGGCTCGTAGGATTTTAAGTGTCAAGCTTGTTGCAACGTGTGACCGGTTTGGTCAGAGTTACTTGTAGAGAGTAGCCACGATAGTAATAACAGTGGCTTCCTCTAGGTTCGAGGTAGGTGAGATTAAATATAGACAATACTGTATTTGCTTCCACTTCTCAAACGGGTGTTAGGGCTATTGTGCATGATGAGTTTGGTCATGTCTTGGGTTCGATGTCGGCTGCTTTTCCTTTTCTTCTTGAGGTGCCCATGATGGAACCTAAGGCGATGGTGGAAGCATTAAAGTTCACTTGGGAATCCAAATTTCAAAAAGTGATAATTGAAAGTTGTTAAAATAAAGAAAGATTGGAGAATAAACTTTTGTATTATTGATGTATTATTAAAGACGAATACAAGAATATAAAACCTAATAGAAGTAGGAAACCTAGGGCTATAATAAATTACGAAACTAAACTAATTAGGAAACTAATACATATGAAACTATGAAACTAATATTGCAATAGGAATAAGAAATATCATATACGTTAACGGCCCCCCTCAAACTCAAGGTGGTAAAGTGGATGTCAACTTGATTTTGTAAACCGAACCAAAAAAGCATCAAGAAGAACAAACTTCGATGAAAAACTTTACAGGTTGATACCAAGTTTTGATGAAGAACTCTGCAGAAGTAACTCCCCCTCACATGCAAGCTCACCTTCTTGCATGTGCCCTCATTGAAAACAAGAAAAGAATATGAACATGGGTCAAAACAAGATGAAGGGTACGAGTTTCGCTCTAACACCCCTTCCCAAGATTGGGTGAGGATTTTCAATGGATATAAAAATAAGGAGATTACTTGTGTTCAAAACGAAACTTGAAAGTTGACGTGATGAAACATGTGATAGCTAAGTTATCATCTCGCGTGACGAAACATATGGTTGACAAGGACCCAGAGCGGAATCATGGGGGGTAGCTTAGCAAGACTTGGAGCGAAATCGTGGGTCATGGAGCTTGGCAAAATGTAATCGCGGGTTGAGGAACATATATAGCAAACTAGGAACAGGTCATTGAGCTTAATATCGTCAATGTTTTCGTGTATAAATTGATTGATTTATAATGGTGGAAAAAAATCTAAAAGATTATAATACTCTAGAATAAAAAGGAAATGGGTTATGTCTGGACGAGTGGTATTAGGCTGACCGTCGAAATTGCGGAAGCTCAAAAGATGACTCTCAAAACATGATCAATAGCTTTGATATCATGTTAAAATAAAAAAAGATTGGAGAATAAACTCTTATATTATGTATTGATGTATTGTGAAAGATGAATATAAGACTATATATAGAGGCTAAAAATATAAAACCTAATAGAAGTAGAAAACCTAAGGTTATAATAAATTACGAAACTAAACTAATTAAGAAACTAATACATATAAAACTAAAAAACTAATGTTACAACAGGAATAAAAGATATAATATACGTTAACAGTAAACAATTATGCTTTTGTGGTGGTCTAAGTCTTACAGTCTACAGAGATATCTTTGGCCAGTTAAGGTAATTTCATTCTTGAAGCTTGACAACGGATGATGAGATTTCAGCAATGTTTTTTGTCAACATGTTTCGAGGGGTACCAACAAGGTGGTCCATCAACTTGCCTTTTAGGTTTGAATTTCGTAGAAGCTAGATTTTGGATGGAAGAGGTTCCAAACTTCCAGATATTGTCTGACCTCTTGTTTTTGTTGACATTTTTGCTTCCTCTGAATAAAGTTTGGCTGGTTTTTATAAAAAATAAATAAAAAGGGGTGGTGGGCGAAAAAGCAAAATCAACAAGAATCTTGGTTCTTTCCCCTCCCCGTATGTGCATTTTTTTAATAACAAAAAAAAAAACCAAGAATCTTGATTGGTAATACTAGTCATAAGAGCATTAAGCTGCTATATATTACCAGTGATCAGTGTTATGAGTGGCGCAACAACTTACGGCTACCTATTGACGCACACATTATACGCACGAGAACTATCACTCACGCATATATAATATACAGGTCAATTCTAATCGTCAGTAAAATCACTCGCAACTGATGATAGCATCACTCTGCATAGCAATTAACCATTAAGAACAACTTAGAATTTG
Source organism: Bretschneidera sinensis (assembly GCA_023935145.1). Classification (NCBI taxonomy): domain Eukaryota; kingdom Viridiplantae; phylum Streptophyta; class Magnoliopsida; order Brassicales; family Akaniaceae; genus Bretschneidera; species Bretschneidera sinensis. The sequence goes on along the minus strand of CM043705.1, from coordinate 85,410,340 downwards.
ATCAACGGAGCGGGTTCCATATCATTGATTATCGCAGTGGCTTGAAGAACAATTGTGGCTGATAAAAAGGATTGCTAGCTACCAAGATATGTATATATCCGACTGCCTGATTAAGGATCTCTTGATTTTTATTACAAAATTGCACTGTTCGGTGTTTCTATAATTAGATTGGTGTTGCAGAATGATTATATTGATACCTCTAACAAAAATGAAGGAAATTCCTGAATTTGTAAATTTAAACTATTCATTTCAAATTCCATGTGTTCTTTAATTACCTAATGTTATGATCAAATATCTCACACCTTATTTCATTTTACTTGTTCTATATAATTGCTTAATTATATGATTTAATTGACTTCTTCAACTCCTCCACTTGCATCAAATAAACTCCTTAAAATTCTTCCAAGAAATCCTTTACTGCTGAGAAATGTAATTTTACAAAACCAATATTGCAGAAACCTTGTACCATAATTAATAAACATCAACTCCACTATTAATCTATTTTTAATTAATGTAAATAAAAAAATTATTATTAATGTATGTAGCTACCTTAAGATCTGCACTAGTTCTTACCTTCCCTACACTATTTAACCATGACTATCTCAATGGCTAGTGCTAACAGTATTGCTGCCCCCATCATACACCACATGCATGAATATACCTTCTTAATTAATTGTCTCTTCCTATTTATTAGTAATTACCTAATACAAGACCGCAGCCAATAAACAGCAAAGTCTAACAACTTGCATTATAAGATCAAATTAAGACCCTAATTGTATATAGTCCCTAAACATTAATTATATATATTTTTATTTTATTAATTTTATAATAGAGAAGGAAATGACTTTAAGGCCGAGCGACCCAAAAATGTAGAGAATTGACTGAAAGATTATGTGCAAACTAGAAAAGGGAAGGCAACACACATGGAAAGGTTATGAGCAATTGCTAGCACTATTATTATCTCTCTCTCTCTCTCTCTCTCTCTCTCTCTCTCTCTCTATATATATATATATATATATATATATATATATTACTATATAGAGAGAGAGTGATGTGTTGGGCAAAGAGAAAACGACGTGCTTCCCACCTGCCCACGCGCACGGACCCCACAAAACCCTAATTTCCAAGACCTCTAACAGGAGACCTTATTCTTTAATTTAATTTAATTTATTCACTCATAGACCATAATATACAAAATAAATCATAACATCAAAAAGGAAAGAAAAAAAACTGAGCTCCCCAAAACACAACATAGACCTCTCTTTCGTCTCATAGAAAGAAAATAACAAACAACGTTTAGTTGTTGTTTTTGTTTACTTCCTTTTTATATACTACTTGTAAAAAAATCACTGCTTAATAGTTTATTCTCTCTCTCTCCTTTTGTTTGTGGTTGATTGATTCTATCAAGGGTTTTTGCATCTTTTTCTTAATTTGCTCTCTCCATCGCGCTAGATCACTTCTGGGTCCTTGATCTTGTGTATTCAGCTTCACTAGAGAAAGAGCCGATGATCTCTTTTCTTTCACTTCTTTTTACTCGATTCCAATAGCAGTTGCATCTAATTCTCTCGTTGGTACAACTTCTCATCCTTTTCTATTCACCTTCTCTCTCTTTCATTCATTTCAAAACTGTGAAAGGGTGAGCACAGCAAACTTATATACAAGGAAGAACGCTATGGAAGCGGGAGCAAACCCCTTTAATTTTCCTCTCTGATAGTTATCTCTTTCCTTTCGACTTTCTGATCTAAAAAACCCTCAAACTAGTGAAGCAAACAAAGCACAATTTATTAACCCTTGAAAAGAAAAAAGCCAACAAGGTCGTTTAGGTCAAATCAATTCTTTGCGTAGCTATCTCTCTTTTTTTCCTGTGTAATAAATTGGCTGCAGACCCAATTTGCAATTCTGGCGAATCGTTGGTGGACTACCCAGGTGGGCTTGCCGGGCATGGACCCGGCAGCCAATTCACCGGTACAAAACAAATCCGACCTTGAAATTTCCATGAACCAAACAAGAAGCAGCTGCGCTGGAAGAGGATCAGGAGGAGACGACGACGAAGACAGAGACACCGGCGACGAGCCTAGAGAAGGTGCAGTCGAGGTGGGTACCCGAAGACCCCGAGGCCGTCCTCCCGGATCCAAAAACAAGCCCAAACCACCCATTTTTGTGACCCGGGACAGCCCCAACGCGCTCCGTAGCAACGTCATGGAAGTTGCTAGCGGCACAGATGTAGCAGAAAGCATAGCCCAATTCGCTCGCAAGCGCCAACGTGGAGTCTGCGTTCTAAGCGGAAGCGGCTCAGTTGCCAACGTGACATTAAGGCAACCAGCAGCACCAGGTGCTGTTGTTGCCTTACACGGTAGGTTTGATATTTTGTCTCTGACCGGGGTGTTTCTGCCGGGCCCAGCCCCGCCAGGCTCCACAGGACTTACGGTGTACCTGGCGGGCGGTCAGGGACAGGTTGTAGGAGGAAGCGTGGTGGGGTCACTGGTAGCGGCGGGACCTGTGATGGTGATTGCTGCGACGTTTGCTAATGCAACTTACGAGAGATTGCCTTTAGAAGAGGAAGAAGAGGGAGCAGGTCATCAGGGACAAATCCAAAATGGGTCTGGTAATTCTCCACCTGCAGTTGGGAGTAGCGGGCAGCAGACTGGGCTGACAGATCCGTCGGCGCTGCCCATTTACAATCTGCCACCTAATCTGCTTGCTAATGGCGGGCAATTAGGTCATGAGGCCTACGCTTGGGCGCACGCACGACTGCCTTATTAGCTAGAGAGGGAGACAAGTAAGAAAAGAGTGAGTGGAATTTTCTTGAAATGCTTTATATTTGTGTTGTTTGTATTAACTGAAAGATGGCTAGAAAATTTGGAAGAACATAGGAAGAAGAGGGAACCATGGTTCTCTCAATGTATATTAATAAACTCTCTTTGTTTTTGCTTCTTTCCTGCTTTGCAATAATAAAAATAATGATGAATTAGTTATATCTTTTTAAATATTATTCAATTTCCAACATCCAGTTTAATTATTGTTTGTTCATCTGGTACTGTTTTTCCTTTTAAACTTCTGTTGATGGGATAATTTCTTGTTTATTTGTTGATGGTCAGTGGATTGTTAGTTTATTTGATTATATATATATGTTTGATTAAACTTGGGACATAACAAAAACTATGGCAGGTAAAGGCACCATCTTGGAAAAGTTATATAGCTAGATGTATGCTAAATTAAATAATGTGATTCCATGAGAAAGCCAGGGCTCAATTGTGGTATTCATGATAGAATATGTTCCTATAGTTGAGTATGGATCAGCAATTTTTAATTCTTTCTTTAAAAATAACAGCTATTTAATTATTTTCTTTTCTTCAAATAGTTTATAGGCAACTCTAACCAAATAATATATATATATATATATATATATATATATATATATATATATATGCTTTTAGACACACAAGCATGTAAAAGGCACATTTTGAATCTGTCTCTATTCAATTAAGTTTGAGTTAAATCATATCCTGATGGTAAAAAACTAAAAATCAGTATGCTGAAAAAAGAAATAACTTCACAAAGAGAAGCTCAATGATTATTGAATATGATGTAATTAACTATATATATAGTACATAATTAAAGAACAGAATATAAAATTAAATAGCTATAACTTACAAGGCATTCTCTCTATTTCAATTTTCATATACTAATTACATATTAATTAAATTTCCTCCCTCAATTTAATAGACCCACACGTTTGAAGTATTGAAAGCAGCTTCTTCCATTTGCAGCATGTCTCTTATATATGTCTGCCATCTTCAGGAAGTCTCTAAACTGCAGACACTTGAGTTCTCACGCCCACCTGTTCCAGTTGATAGCCATAGCCTCACAGTGAATGAATGAATCATATCTATCTTTTGTCCCATAAAACCTCAATAATAATCAAAGTTTTCTTTTGTGTTGATGGATGAAAAATCTGTTGGCAGAATGGGGGATTCTCTGTCCATACTCGCGCAGAAGAATTTTTTAGGGTAAAGCATGTGACTCTTGCTCCAAGATTTAATATTTCTTGTCTGTCCAGGGAACAAACTCTTCAAACATCAAAATTTTGGTTGGAAGTATATATTGGTTGTTGCCTTGTTGGCATATGTGCTCCCTTGACAAAGATAATTTTTTAACTTATAAAAATCTTTCTTCTATTTAATAATTGTTCTTCACATAGATGATCCTAATTTTGAGCATTAATAATTATCAAATATCAGCTATTTTCATTATCATTATATATTTCTATAAATTACTAAGGATGCATTTAGTTGTAGAAAATGTTTATCATTTTTCTTAATACTTTCTTTAATAATCTGTATATTTTCATCACAATTTGAAAAACAATATTTTTTTCCAACGTAATATTTGAAAAGTTAAGAAACAACTGTGTTTTGTTTCCATCTTTTCAAATAATATGTTGAAAAGAGAAGTTTTTCTAACAATGAACAAATTATAGAGCAAAATGTTAAGAAAAATAAAGATAAAAAACGAAAAAATATTTTCTACAACTAAACGCAACTCTAACATATATAGTATTATAAGAGTATAAGAAGAATGATTAAAAAAAGAGTATAAGGAGAAAGGCCAATGAGGTATCTAGGCTTTGATTTAGTGATAAAACATCAAGGGTTAAGGTCTACGATGATAAGATTTCAAGTTTGATTTTCAAGATTTCACACTGTGTGAATTATTTTTTCAATTTATTAGTAATATACCAATATATCTCCCATTTTAGTTTAGTAATGTAGTAGTATTGTTGGTTATATATGGATTATGTGATTGTATTGTGAGCTTATAAACCCTAAATATTTAACAAAAACTAATTAGGTTAATTTTTTTTCTTTTTCCTTTGTTTTAAATTAATGGTAGCTCCATGGTTTGTAGGACATAAAACGAGAACTGAGAATTGTCATTCTAAACTGATATTACTTTCTTTCTTAAACTGACATAAGCAACTCTGCAAGAAAGGCTGTAGAATTCCTAAAACTAAAATGGGTTTTTCTTACCTGTGTCGTAAGGGCACAGGTTAAATAGTATTAAATGAGCATCCAACTATTCTCATTATCTAAAACTTTAGGTTAATAAAAACTTCATTTTTAATTAATGACTAAAATGACCTTGAAAAACCAATTCACCCACAGGCCACAATGACAGCCCAAAAATGCCCCACAAAATAATGCAAGAAATATTCGTCTCGCTAGTTGATCTAAATTGTATAACCATGGAGAAGAGTTTTAACATGTCTCGCAATTTTTATGAAATTAAAAATAAATAAAAATAAAAACTAAAAAGGGAATTTTTTTTAAAGGACTAAAAGGACATGTTAGTTATATTAATTTATTACTACTTATCATACCTTAGTTTAATTAATGCCCCCAATTTTGGGTTCCCTAGTACCTTCTTTACATATATGGTAGTATCAGAAAATGGGGGATAGAGAAGAAAAAGTAATTGAATATTTCTTTTTGGGTGTAGTTAATTGAATATTTCAGTTCACCCCATCCACGACTTTCACCTTTCGTCGTCTTTAAAATTTTAAAATGAGAGATTCTTACATGCACTAGGGTAAAACTCATATTTATATCGAAATAAAAACTTGATTTATAATTTTTTAGAATTTAATTGATAGTACTAATTGATTATGTACAGATGTTATCAATGAAATTCTTCATAATTATCAATCAAGTTTCCACTCCAATATAAAAATGAGTTACACCTAATTGGAAACAAGAATTTTTCCTTCAAGAGATGCAATTCAAGAAAAGCATCTCAGCTTTATAGTTCGTCCTGGTAATTATATATCCAAGTGGAAGGCTAGCTATTTAAAGAAAGAATAGCTAGAAATGTGAAACCTGCAGTTCCCAATATCAAATATATATAAGAAATTAATTCACATAAAAAGAAAAAAAAATTTACTTAATTGATTTGCTACATATATCATTTTGTATTACAAATCAAATGTGGAGTAATCATGATTTTTTGTTTTCTTTTTCACTGGAAAATGAGTTGCTTATCACATGTTTTATCAAAATAAGAAATAATTTTCCTAACAGATTACAACAAGAGATTTCATCTTTGGCAGAGAAATATTTCCTTGTTGAAAATGAATTTTTCTTTACCAAAGACTTCTTGTAAGAAAAAAAGCTTCTTGTCAAGTCCTCATTAGTACCAAAGGAAGGTTTTAGCAAGGATGGCAACATCTCTTGCCGAAACATCTTTTTGGTAAAGAAAATTTTTTCACTTTTCTCACCTAAAATCTCAATCAGTCTCGCCTTTCAAATTTCTATCACGAGAATAAGCTTACAAATTTGACTCCAAAGCTGAAGTAATTAATTTGGTTTAGCTATTCTTTATCAAATATTAGTCTTTGTTAACTGTTACAAGAAAAGACTTTCAAATTTTAGAGAAAGTTTAGCCAAACTTTTACACTCTAAGCTAGCCAATAGTAAATTACATTAATTAACTCCTTTAAAATGATGTTTTCTTCTAATTAACACTCAAAAAAGGATCCTATAAATGTATAAACATGGAGGACCCTCTTCACATGAATTCACATGTCATAATTAATAAATCTTAATATAAAATTTTAAACCAACTTGGATGCAACATTCCAAAGCTAAAGTCGCAATATTAGTTAATGGACCCCCTTTGGTTCAATAATACCATTGCTTTTAATTAAAATAATCATCATCTAAGTAAGAACAATTTAAAAATAATAATTATTAATTCGAAAGGGAATCCACTAAACCTACATATTAATGAAATGCAGACCACCCAATTAAATCAATTTAATAATTGAATTAAAGTGAGGTAGAAATTAATTAATTAAGATTTGATGGTGGGGTTAGCCGCAGACATCATCCAAGAGAAATCCAGGAACATGATATATAGATTTTCTTTCAGGTCCATGTTGATATGCTGAAATTCAATCGGCGCCATGCCTCTCTTATGGAGTACACATCATCTTTTTCGATCCAATGAAGCGGAGTTTAACCTAATTCTTAATTGCCAAATCAAATGTCATTTGGCTCCTTTTTTGCTTGAGAGTGAAAAGGCAACTTTCACTACAGAAAGAGAGACATTTGTTAGTTGAATTTCAGTTCTTCACATTTTTCTTTTTCTTTTGAGGAAAGTCTTATTGATACAGAAGAACGCACGGTTTTAATTTACGAATGCAACCGCATAATTAATGTTTATTGCGGTAGTGGATTTTGAGGGTGTTAAAATATGAATAGTAAACATTGGGATCGCGATTTTTCTTTTTAATTTCACAATTTTTGATATAAATTTAAATTTGATTTTTTTTGTTAAATGGATTAATTGATTCATATGAAAATTAAATTAAAATCTCTACTCATCCAATTATATGGATCTGTTATTGATCGGATTCAAATCAAAATCCGATACGCACTGCAACAAATATGAATACAATATTAATTAAAGCAATGGTGTTTAATAGAGGTAATAGTATCGATTGCTTTTTAAAACCCTAAATGGATGGCTAAAATTGCAATTTTTTTCTCAAATGACAAAAGAAAAAGAGAGAGGGTAAAAAGTAAGAAACCAAATCCGTATATTGTGCTAGCCAGGAACAAAAAGTGTCAACAAATTAAGCAAACCCTAGAATGTGGCTTCATGCTTATCTAGCTAGTTGTCATAGTTGATTTGTATATGATGCATGTCGAAAAGAGAGCTATATTTCCCTCTTAAATATGATTGTTAATTTGATGTGATGGAGAGAGCTACTTAACTTTTAAAACTAAAGTAGATTACCTAATATGGACTTTAGAACTTAGAAGTCTGTAACACAGAGTTTCAATTATTCACAATGTAAATTAAATAAGATAAAAACGAAGATAATAGAAAGTCTTGTACAGTAAGAAATCAGGGTCTGAACTTCATTCTCCTGTATTCCTATAGCTTTGTTCATCAAATCTGAAACATTGGATAATGCCCTATGGAGTTACTTTCTTCCAAATCCTTATATGACATATCCTGTATTGCTGCTCACTGTTTGTCTAGAAACTCTTTAAGTGATCGAATTGGACTGTTAAATTTACCCTTCCTTTTTCATTGAATGATTAGCATATTTTAAAATTGTGATGTATGTTATGATTGAAGTTTGTGTATTATTTATAAAGAGGGAAGCATACAAAAATAGTACTCCATCTATTATGCTTTTGGAGTTATTTATTTTTTGTCTTATCGGATTAAGGGGAATAGAGTGTAAAGAAATGAGAACGTATTAGAAAAAATCATTTAAAATGATATTAAAGCGTTATTTGAAAAACCAAAAGACATTAGTTTAAATCTAAAAATTGTGATTTAAACATAAATGTGTGATTTAAATCCAAATATTGTAATTTAAATAAAAAAGTGTCAAATTTTTTAAATATTTTTTTAACAGACACTATATGGTCTGTTAAAAACTAACAGATATGATTGTATTGCTCTCATTAAATCTAAAACAAAAAAATCATTTCTTTTCATTAAAACTAACAGAACTATTTGAAAATGTACTTCTACACCTATAAATACTCTTTACTCCACACTTCAAAATACAATTAATTTTTCATTATTTCTTCTCTCTTTTTCTCTCAAAAATGCTACCGTAACATTTCAGTATTTCAAAGCAGAATTAAATCGGAAGTTTTTCAGATTTTGTTGTCTGCAGACTTTAAGTTTAAGACTTAGTTGTATCCTGGAGGACTATTCGTCTATAACCCATAGCGAACTTGTTTATACAAGTGGGGACGAATAAAGTCTTAAAGACAGTGGTTAATTCACGCCTCTATGTCTTGATTCTCATATTCTGTTCTCGTTTAGAAAAGCAGAAAATTGACTTTATTGGAACTCTCAAAGTATGGGGGCATTTGGGATAATATAGAGTTCAAATTCTAAAAAAATAAAATAAGAAAGCATAGTGGGGTAATGCTTTGAGTCCTTAATAGTGCAATATGATAATGTACAAAATTAGTAGAATCCTTGGTTATCTAAGTGAAACCATTGATTTGATATGAACTAGTTGTATTGAGAGGATACATTGATGTCATGGTAATCCAGTTGTATCAAGATGATACAATGATGCTAATTGGATGACGAGAGTGAGAGATATAAAATACCCAAGAGGAGGTAATGTCTCTTGAAAGAGTAAGAGACAAATATGTATGTCTCACACATAAACTGCTGAATGGATTAATTAGAAATTTATTGTTGAAAATAAATTTTGTGGACACATCCTATGCATTGAAAATCCATACTTTGTGATAATGAAATTTTGTGAGATATACCTTAAATAGTAAGTCTAGACATATCAATATTATACAAGAGTATATGAGACAATTGATACAAGATGGTATTATTACAATTGTCTATCTAAAGTCAAGTAAGAACTTAACTGATCCACTTACTAAGGCACTCGCAAGAGACTTACTAAGTAATACATTTAGAGAGATTGGGCTTAAGCCATTTAAAAGTCTGCAGTGATGGTAACCCAACCTAATGCTAGTAGACCACTAATCCTAGGTTTTAATGGGTAATAACAAGTTACTATGATTTATTGTTGATATTGTCACAAAGTTGGCCCATAATTGAGAAAGACAGTATCATCCGTCACGTTTTAGATGATGAGTTAAACTCTTAATGAAGTTATAAAATGCGTTCTAGTAATGGAAACACAAGAGGAACTTCACCTATATGAACGAAAGAGTGGTGTCGCTTCTAATAGAGAGTTATTGTTTGTTTTCTTGAGGTTCATAAAATCAAGATATAGTACATGGCCATAAAGTGAATATAAATTCTCACCGAAATAAGAGAATTGTGTATGTATGGTGGCTCCGATCGTATCACATAGGAATATTGGTTTAATCTAAATGATACCATTCATTTCGATATGACTTTGAGTTGTTTACACTAACAGAAAGTTTTAAATCGAAAGATACCTTCTTTATGCATACAAGACTCAGAGATATTATGGTAGTATTTTTCAAAATTGGTTTTTCAAGCAAGTGAGGGATTGTTAGAAAAAAATCATTTAAAATGATATTAAAGGGTTGTTTGAAAACCCAAAATGTATTAGTTTAAATTTAGATGTTGTGATTTAAAAAGAAATGTGTGATTTAAATCTAAAGGTTGTAATTTAAACAAAAAAGTATTAGATTTTTTAAACAGACACGATCTTGTCTGTTAAAAATTAACAGACATGATCATAAGGCTTTTATTAAATCTGAAAAAATCATGTATTTCCAACTCAAAAAACATGACTTTTCATTACTATTTGAAAATGCACTTCTACACCTATAAATACCATCACTCCCCACTTCAAAATACAATTCATTTTTCATTCTTTCTTCTATCTTTTTCTCTCAAAAATTATGCCATAACATTTCAGTATTTCAAAGCAGAATTAAATCGAAAGTTCTTTAAATTTTGCTGTTTACAAACTTCAAGTTTGAGACTTGGTTGTATCGTGGAGGACTATTCATCTGTAACCCATAGCAAATTTGTTTATACAAGTGGGGACAAATAAAGCCTTAAAGACAGCAGTTAATTCATGCCTCTAAGTCTTGATTCTCATAATTTATTCTCGTTTAAAAAATTTGTTTAGGAAGTTTTTTTTCAAATATGAGCTGAGAAAAAATAGAGGGGTACAAGTACCTCTCATTTTCCATAAAATCCTCACATTTTCAATTCTCCCAAATTGAGAGGATTCTGGGAGGAAATGTTCCTTCTTGATAATTTTTTAATATGCTCACAATTATATTTTTAATTTTATAATGACATATCTTATATTAATGAATGACGAAATAGCAAAGGGTGTACCCTTAAAAAAAAGTAAAGAGTGTAATATCCTTTCTTTTATTTTTTTTATTTTTAAATATCGAAAAAAATGTAAGAGTACTAATGAAAAAGAAAACCACTAACCCCTTGTTTGGTTTAAGGTGAATGAGAGGAAATGAAAGAAGAGAGAAGATGGGTACATGTTGCTCTAATTGTTCGAGAGTTTTTAAAAATGAAAATGAGAGGATATGGAGGAATATTAGTTTTGTCCCTTTGAATCCCTCAGAACTCTAAATATTTTAAGTTTCTTTTGTTTGAGAGCTTTTGAGTGAGAGTAAAATAAATAAGAGAAAATGAGAAAATTTGGAGGGGTATTTGTTGATCCCATATTGATTTTGATAATGACAAAACAATTTGTTGCTCTAACTCTCTATTGTCTAGCTATCTAAAAGTATCAAAATTCAATTTCATATAACCATAAAGATTTAAAGTCTATTCAAGAAGGAGATGGAAGAAGATTTAGAAGAGAAATCGAAGTCCAATTTAGATCAAGTATTTTGTATAATCTCTCTAGAACTCTTGGAACAATTCTAGCTCAACAATTTTCACAAAGTGATTTACTTAAAATAAAATTGTATTGATTCAGTTCTTCAAAGTCTCTAAGTAAAAATTGCAAGATATAAAGGTGACAAACAACTGAAAGAAGTGGTCAGTCGACTGATAAATTTTTAGCATCAGCCATGATTTTTAATCTAAGGTGGCAGTCGATTGATGGCTTTATGCAGTTGATTGATTAAAAAAGGTAAAGACTTTTTACAGTCGACTGGTCATTCCTTTAGTCAACCGTCTTGCTAATTTTATGCCTCTCTGTTTTAAAATTCAAAGTGATAGTCGACTAACTAAAAGAGATTGTCATATGGCCTGTCATAAATAATGGCTAATTTTAAAAAATTAAAGCGCGAGTAAATGCATTTAATGCTCTAAAGGATTCTTTATTGTCTCTAACATCTCTTTAGAGCCAAAGTCATAAATACCTAACCTTAATGAGCATTTAAAATATCTTGAACTTTCTTGAACTCATCAATTGTTTCATTGATTTTCAAAATCTGAAGTTGAGTCATTCTTGTGCTAAGAGTCTTTGAGAGAGAAATTTTAATTGTATTCTTCCACTAAAGATCTCTCTTATTGTACCCCATAAACAATCTTTCATTCTCTTGTTATAAAAGTGTTGGGATAACTCTTGGTAAGGATTTCTTAGAGTGTTTAGATGTTAAACACTTGTGAATATATTTTTTGTGAGATAATGTTTTCTTGTAAGGGTTTGGCAACATTTTGAAGTTGCTTGATTTTTGTATTTTCTTAGATTAGAAAAATGAACAATCAAGATAACTCTTGAGGAGTGGACTAGTCACAAGAAGTGATCGAACATTTGCAAGCTGTTCTCCCTTACTCAATTTAATTTTCAGTAAGTTTTTATTATTGTTGTTCTTTGTTTACTTACTTTACTTTGATGGCTTGATTAATTGGTGTTTAAATTTATTAAATTACAAAAAGTGTTTAAACCCAATTCACCACTTTCTTGGGTTATCTTAGTCAACAGTATTATTCTCTTTCATCTAAACATAGAAATGAAAGAAAATGATATGAATGAAAAAGGAATAGGAGAAATTGGAGGGGTACAATACTATTAGTACCCTTGTTTGTATGTTTAAAATTAAAAAAATTAAAATAAAATGAAGAATATAATATGACTTCAATAATTTTGCCTTCATTAAGGAAAGGAATGTAATAAAAGTTGGTGAAGACAAATCTTTTTTAAAAAAATAAGTACACTCTACCTCTAAATCCTTTCAAATTACGAGGAATTAAAACAAACGAGGATAAGAAGGAAAATAGAGGAGCACTCCATTCTCTTTTCCCTCATTAAAAGAAATATATATATATATATATATATATATATATATATATATATATATAATTGAGTTAAGAATACCAACTTACAATATTTTAGTTGAAATTTAAATAACCAAAATTGTTAAGTGTCATTCAAGTCCCCTGACACCTCACGTGAGTAGTGATATTATATATTAATGCAACAAAAAAAAACTACCACAAAAAAATGGACATGCACATGCACCAGAAGACGTGTGAGGCTAACTTCGACGGAGTTACTCCATCGAGATTTGATAGATCGGTTTAACGAAGGATTTTCAGACTTTTCTGTGTTGGTGGTTTCAGATAAAATCGTTGAAAGACAATAAACCAGGGGTGGCCGAAAAACGGAAATGGCTACGGCATATGGGGCTTTTGGCAGAGGTTGATGGCAGTCAAACTTCGTCAGATTGTAGATCGACGACCACTGACTCCAGTAAGCCAGTAGTGTAGTTTTTCGTCCACTCATTCTTGAAAAATAGCAATAAGGTCTTTAATGAAATTAAAAAATAAATATTTTTTTATTGAATTACTATATTACCTCTAAATTTTTTTTACATTAAACTAAAATTATATAACATTTTATCTAAGATAATTGATATACAATGCTAACTTATATTACTATGTTGTAAGTTAACTTTTTCCATATATAGAGACATGCATTATACTCGGACAGTGGTGTGTTTGGACTAACGGGTTCACTTGCCCCACTGAAATCCCAAAATACTATTGAATTGTTTTAGCAAAATTTTAAAATGCTCTTATTGAAACTCCTTTTTTTTTTTGTTGCCCCCTTAGACTTTTGTTATTTTAGCTGGCCCCATGTCCAAACCCATTAAGTCAACTGAAAAATTGCTTTGAAAATTGGAAAATTGTCCTCCAATTTCTAAGGCCCCCAACCATATAAAATACTACAATTTACAAGAAAAAAAGTTTGATAAATCTATAAAGACAAAAAAAAATGATACAATTTACTAGACACAATTCTTCTCTCTCTTTCTTTTTCTATAGATCACTCCCTCCATGTTTCTTCCTCTCCCCCTCTATTGCTTTGCAATTTGCGTAGCAACTTATTGACTTTGTTGTTTGGATTTTGACTTAAGGGGTTTGGGCTTTGATAGATTATGTTATATGAATATTTATTGAAGCTAAAATTTTGAATGTGTAGGATAATTTGTGTGCATATGTAAACAATAATTGAAGGCTCGGAGATAACATTGACAAGTTTTGACATATAAGAAAAAAGTAAGAATATTTTATAAAAAGTTTATGTAATGCAAATAAATTGTTTAGATTAATGTTTTATTTTTAATTATATATTAAAAAGAGTATTTTTAAAATTGTGAGATTACGAAATTGATTAGTTTCACTAATATTATGTGATCATTATTAAATAAAGATTATGTTTTGCGATTTATGAGCAAATAATATCATGAAGTTTTTGCTGAGAAGAAAAGCAAGCTAAGATATTGGCGAAAACGACAAGAGGGCTGGCGGGTAAGACCAATCAATTTATTTTTTTTTTTTTGTTAAAAACGTAAAGTTTTTACTTAACACAAATTCAATCAATACAAAAAACATTGTCTAAATCAAATTTATAAATTTATAATTTATAATCGGTTGATAAATGAATTAAAAATAATTCATGGTCAAAGTAGGATAACACCCAAAATTCTTAATTCTCACATCTCATCTAGGGATTATAATTAATTAATTAAACGTACCTCCAAGAAACATGGTAATTAATTGTTGCACATCATATCAAAGATAATATAAATAGGAAATGCTGGCGTATCTGTAGAGCTACTCTTTTGTTCATATTGCTTGCAGACAATTTCAAAATGATGGCTGTCTTTAATAATAATTACTTGTTTTCTCAATGTTGTTGGATATTAAAAACTAAGGTCAAGCTAGCATGCTTAATGAGAAAAATCAATGTGTTTTTATCATCTAACAATGTAATTAACAAACATCTATGTGAATTAATGTTTTATAAGAGTTCAAAGAACGGTTTCAAAGTTTAGATCGGTTTGCGTCGAAATTTTAAAGTCAAAATACTTTTATTTTATTTTATTTATACCCATTTAACGAATATATAATTTAAATAAATACACAAATGAAAAAAATTAAAGCATGTCTAATAACAATAGTTTAGCACACCATAATTTAACAGAAATACTAAAAATATATACAAACTTTAAAATATTACAATACCAAATAAAAACTGGATATATCCAAACAAATAAAAACACCATCAAAATATCACACATCACCATTTTTTTAAAATATATTTTAAAACATATAAAATTAGTTAGGATAGATACTTATGCCAGTAAACAAACCGTAAACCGACTCAAATATCAAACCACCGGTTTGCTTATTCCTTTAAATCGTAACTGAACCGTTGCCTTTATAAACTAATCCAATCGAAAGTTGTTGGATATTGGCCCTCTCACATACCCATAAAATCATGGAACCCTCAACTTGTAAATGGGAGTTCTTAAGACCCAAGTTTGGTTTGGCTCTGACGTCATACCTAATGTGCCCAATCAAGATTTAGTGTCAACAGTTTAAAGAAGAACATATATTGTGATAGTCTTATTATGAAAACCAAATTGGCCTAATAAAACATGGGCCTATTTGTTGATTAACCTCTTACGTTAAGGCCCAATATCAAAGCTGATTGCTATAAAAAAATAATGATGTTGTTCCCTTTACTTGTTTGGAGCAGGTCAATTTTAAAAGCTTATTTTTTAAAATTTAATCAAATTGCATCAAGTTTTATTAAATAATAATTAAAAGATCAAATAATAAATGATTTAATTAAATTTTTTATAAATTTTAAAAAAATAAATTTCAATTTAAAATTACTTTTAAGCTCACACAAACATCAATTTATACTGAAAAATGGAGGTGGTTACTATGCTTGATGGGAGAAAGTAGTAAAATTGTGGGTTTATCTTTTACACAAATTAATTTTTAAAATTAGGATGTAAGAAATTAGCTAGTACCATATCATAAGTATAGAAATTAATTGTGGGTTTATCATAAGTACCAGTCATATATAATAATGTTATTTAAATCAGGGTGTTAAATATATATATAAAATTTATAAGAGACTACAAAACAGATGAGCTAAGCCTATGGGAAGAGCAATGCCTAAAGCTGTAAAGCATAATCAATCCACAGCTGCCCCAAACTCAAAGAGGATTACCAAAGAATGGAAATCTTCCTGGTTGTACCCCAAGCTTACCATAAAATCAGCACTTCTATTTTTATATTAAACCTAAGGTAGACAGCAAAATCCAAAATACTCAATCGAGCAAATCTAAAAATTTCCATTTACTAGCATACTTGCCCACCAATTTTAAATTCTCAACATGATGGGACAAGAGCTACTTTTCCATTTTTATCTTCCCTGGTTTTATTTAATTCAACTTTCAATTATATAATTATATAAATGTAAGCCTGCTCTTCCTAGGCTAGATTTGGAGTCAAATAAAAAATATATATTATTTTAATTAATCCAATATCATTTAGGTTTGACAGCACTTAAGTTTTATTTACGATAAGTTTTTGTTTGACACAATATCATGAGAAATATATGATATAAGAGTTTATTTTATCGTTAAATAATATGAAAAGTGTTATCTGATTCACCATATATAAGTAATACTGAAATTAGAATATTCATTAAAAATATCATTAATAATATTTTGGAATTCTGAAGGGGCATTCTTAAGCCCAAAGGGCATTACGTTCCATTCATAATGATCAAAAGGGACATTGAAAGCAGTCTTGTATCTGTCTTCTTCACAAATTCGAATTTGCCAGAATCCAGATTTTAAATCAAATTTTGAAAATATAACTGCATCATGTAATCGATTTAATAAATCCTTTTTTTGGGGAATGGGATATCTAATCCATTGGATAACCTTATTTAAGGGTTTATAATTAATAACTAGTCTGGGAGTTCCTCTTTCTAATTCAGCTTGTTTATTAACATAAAATGCTGAACAGCTCCAAGGAGACTTACTAGGTCTAATAAGGTTTTTCTCTAATAATCCTTTAATTTCTTCTTGACAATAGGCTATCAAATCTTGATTCATTTGAATGGGTCTGGACTTAGAGGGGATATTCTTTTCATCAAAATTGGGCTCATAAGGTAAAGAAACTATGTGCTTTTTCCTTTCCCAAAAGGCATTTGGGATATTCGCACAGATTTCTTTTTTAAATAGTGTTTCTAAATCCTTAATTTGGGCCTGAATTTGGGCTTCTTGTAACTGTTGTTCTATTTTTTTATAATGGATTTCTTCCTTCAAAAAGTTAATATGGGCTTGTTTATTTTGAATTAAATTTACTTGTCTATGTAAACTATTGGCTTGTAATAGATTTAAGTCTCTAGTGTCTATGGGTTGAAGGAAAGGAAAAAATAGTTTTTGTCCTAATAGATTAGTTTCTATCCCTAAATGGCTGACTGTAAAGGGATATATTTGGGTTAAAAAGGGTGTTCCTAAAATAATGTTTTGGTGAATATTTTTTACTAATATGAAATGAGTTCTTAAGCAGTAACCATTGTTACATACATAAGAATTACTAATCTTGTATTCTACATTTAGTTTTGAACCACTAACAGTGTTTAAACGTTCTATGGTTTTCTAATTGTATTTTGTAGGGACTAAACCTTCTTTTAGGCAATTCTGGTCAGCTCCAGAATAAACTAAAGCTATGGTGTTAATATAATATTCTTCATTAATGACAATAGAAATCCTAATATATCATTTTTGGTAATTAATTTTTTCTATTAAACTAATGAAGCTTTCATTTAAGGATAAGGATGATAATGGTTCTCTAGATTTTGAAGGTAAAGGGGCAGGATTAGCCATAATAGCTTTTCCTTTGTCTGAAGGAGATAAAATTGAATCTTTAATATTCCTTATTTCAATGTTAATCATTCTTGCCTTAAGATCTATAGTTTCTTGCTGAATAGTTTTGATTTGATCTTTTATATTATTAACTTCTAGTTGTAAATCTTGGATATTGGCAGTTTTTTGGCTTACTAAATTTTTCTTCTAAAATTTTTGATACATTGAAGGGCTCTGGATCCCTAATCCTTTTTTCTTCACAGATAAGATCTCTTAATTTTACTAAGTAATCTTTTTTAATAATAGGATCATTAATTTTATCTATGATGTCTAATAGGAATTCTTTTTGAGAGGATATCATGTTAATGGTTTTACATTTACAAAATCTTTCTTTGCAATCACATGATTCATCAGAGGATTCTGTACTAGATGTTTCTTGTAATGTATAAATGACATCATCATCTTCTAAAGAAGAATAATCTTTTTCAGATTGTGATTCATTTACCATTATTTTTAATAATTGTTGTTTTAGTGAATCTTCTACTTCTAATTCACTAATCTTCTGTTTTACTCTGCAATCTTTAGCCCAATGGCCAAGACGACCGCATTTAAAACAGGCTTTTGAAGAAGAGTTTACCTTTTGGGTTTTTGGGCTTTTCTTCTTGGGCTTTGACTTAGAGGTACTAGGTTTTGTGTTATCTTTTAAATATCTGTTGGACCTAAAAGGCTTTCTATAAGTCTGTTTTCTAATAGACTTGGATCTCTTTTTCTTAATGGCAGATGGGGCTCTAATAGTTTCAAATCCATACTGAGCACAGAAGGATCCTAATTCCTTTTTGCTCTGATGGAGTTCTGATTTCATTTTTGATTTTAACTTAATATCATTACAGAGAGCTAATCCTTCATGATTAATGTAACTAATAATTTCTCCATAAGAGAGCTCATCATATGGTAAATTTTCGTTATTGGTATCTCTAATTCTTTGCCTTACCTTTTCAGCAAAGAGTTTGGGAAGTCCACTAATAAATTTTTCTTTCCAATAATCATGATTAGAATCTTTTCTGGTAAATACTTTGGCAAGGAATACGTCCTTATACCATCTAAAATCTTGCATGGTAGGACAGGTCAAATTGAGAAGAATCTCTGTAGACTTGGCTGTCCATCTTTCAGGATCTCCTACAAAATGCTTGGTAATGGCGAAAATAAGAGTTTCAAAGGCATTTTCTATTTGAGGGGTAAAAATAGATATTTCTCCTGTTTGAGGGTTTTGAATAGACTAAGGGTTTCCAGCCTTGGTGGCTTCTAAAACTTCAAGTCTATTTTCTTCAGTTAAATAGTTTGTCCACCATCCTTTGAGGGTTCCTGTAAACCCTGCAATGATAGACTTCGTAATTCCTTTATTGGTATTGGTAGGTTTTGTTCTATAAGATGTTGCAGCCATAGACATTTCTTGAAGTATATCAAGAATAATGTGCTCACTGGCACCATCTATGTTCCATTCATAAATGGAGTCACAATCATACTTAGCTTGAACCGCTAATGATCTATCTTCATATTGCAGGTCTGGGGGGTGTTGGTCTAGGATAAAAATTCCTAGTTGTTTCTAATAATTTTGTTAACTTCATCAAATTCTTGAATTTCACCGATTATATCTTCATCGATTTCATTAATGTTTTCTTGGGAATCTGATTGTCCTTGGGAGCTAGTGGGAATATCTTTTAAACTTAATTATTGTAATTTTTTATTAATCGAGGCTAATTTGTCATCATCACCTAATGTAACAATATCCTCTTCTATGCGAGGAGTGAAGATAGGTTGAGAAATAACAATGGGTTTTTGAATGATGGGAGTAAGACTAAAAGATTTTGTTGGGATATGTTTAGGTTTAGAAGTGGAAGAAGAAGATGTGGGAATCTCTCCCCGGGGAATTTTGGAAGGAAGATGGTCAATCTTCTGATCTAAATTAGTAATAGTAGCATCAAGGGAATTGAGATGGGATGATAGAGTGGCTAAGTTTTGATTAGTATAGTTATTCTGTTCATGTATATTGGCGATATCTACTTTCTCAGCAACATGTCTTGGATTATACTCTTTATCAAGTACCTTAAAAGGGGCTGCAGGAATCAAATCTCTATAGCCAGGTGGTTGAAGATGTAAATTACCTAATGTAGGATGGATGGATGATATAACTTCCTTAGTAGAGGAAGTCCATTTTTGCTCTAACTTAGTTACAGCATCTATTTGGTTTAAATCTGGATGATTTCTAATAAAAGGATTATAAATTCTATTATTGAAAGTATATAAGTCAAACCAATCAAAGAATAATATATCACAATGAATTTCATTCATTTGATCATACCATTCTTTACGGATTTGAGCTTGTTGATCTTTATTAAATGTTTGAAAAAACCAATTTACTCTTTCCTTGTTATGTATTGCAGAAAAATCTTTTCTTAATAAATCTTTATTAATTTCATAATCAGATTTCATAATTACATTAACTTCATACATATCTGACCTAGTAGGAGAAGGGTCAAGGACGGGGTCCTGAACTTCATTTTTATTTGAAGTTTCTCCTAAGTCATTTAATGCTGTCTTAAATGATTCATTTTCATAAAATCTTTTAGAGATTGTTGGATGGAAATCAATACCTAATAAATGATCATTAGATTTTGAATCTAGACTTTGTCTAGGGGGTAATATCTGAGGATCTTCTGCTAAAGAAGATAATGGTGTTCTAATCCTAGTGGATAAAGATCTCCTAGATTGAAGTAATGGGGAAGGGGAATTATCAAATTTGATAAGAACACTTCCATCATTAGATTCACTAATATGGGATATATTTGAATGTTGTAGTTCCCTAGGGGGAACTAAGGATTCAAATTTCAAACTATTGGGAATAGTAATCTGATTCCATTTTAATAACTTAGGAGTTATGGTATTAGCATGAAAAGTATTGGCTTCTAAGAGAAGAGTTTCTCCTGGTTTGGTTTGAAGTAATGCTTTAGGATTTATCTTAGTGGTCATAACTTTATAGTAAATCTTATAAATAATATTCAAATTCCTAGTTCCTGTTTTTAAATCTAATCCTTGTAATTGAATATCCAAAGTTAAAATATCAATAAGATTTGGGTCATACAAATCTACTGAAAAATTTGGATAACAATTAAAGTAAACAGGACCATTATGAATATTAGATGCAATAAGTGATAATAATGAATTCTGGAAATTATTATGCCTAGCATCCCTAAGCATCATTAATATGGGTGTGTCTATTCCTAGACGGTGTAATGGTTTAACAGCTATCTGGACAAGTCCTAGATGCATGTATTTAAATCCTTCTTGTCTATGTTTCTTCATAGCAGGTAAAGATAATAACTTAATGCTTTCATTTTCTTTACTAATACTATAAGCTTGCTCTGTTGTCTTAATTGAGTAGTCTGATCTAAAATCAAAGCTACCTATTTGGTAAATTCTATTAATTTTTTGACTGGGTATATGCCAGTTCAGAAGGTCTTGCTCTACTTTGGCTATATTAATTTCTTGACTATTGATGGTATAATTTGGGTCATGATCACCAGTGGGATGATCATGTGGAGGTGATGAAGGACGAATGGATCCTGAAACAGATGATGATGAGTCATCACCCTGTTTACGTCTTCTAAGAATCCTATCCATACAAAATGATTTGAAAAGATGGCAAAAAGAAGACTATTACAACCAAAGTACTGTGTGACTGCCTAGCGACTGCCGGGACCACCTAACACGGCTGACCAACGGACTTACAAGGGGCTGACCAACGGCCTTACCACCACTATGGTCTTACCACCACACAAACACCAGAATAACAGTATTCTAAAGGCAATATAATCAAAGCAGAACGATAAACAGAATTACTGAGCAAACACAAACAAGACATATATGGCTCTGATACCAACTTGGCAACTTGGAACAGGATCAATAAAAACTTGAATTTAATTTAAAAATATGCAAGGTTTTGAATAAAACTTGATTTTATATATTATGCTTGAAAGTACAAGGAGAGTATATCTTACAGTGAACGGATGTAGAGAACAGAAATGAAAACACACTTGTGACTGAGTCACTTTTTCTCTCAAATTACAAAGCTGTGCTAAACACACGCAAACTGAAAAACAAACTTTGCCTGAGGCAGTCTTTACAAAACCTATATATACAACTTAGTCTTGAGTCTTGAGTCTTCAAAGTCTTGGTCTTATTGAATTATTGAAGCCGAATTATTATCTTGCACTGTTGATGCTTTATAAAAGTTTTTGTTTTATCCGGCTGAGAATCTTGATATCTTTTGAGCTGGCTGATGATTGTTGTCGAGATGCGTCGGCTGATATGCTTTTTGCTTTTGATTTGTCTTCTTGTGAAAATAATGCTTCTTTTTGCTTTTCTTGACAGGGCTACTAATGGCCTTTGATGTCGGGGACGTCAAAATCCAAATCAGCATATGGATCTTGGGCCCAATAATCAGGAGGTGGTGGAGGAGAGAGAGATCTCTCATTATCATCTTGATCTTGATCAGAATCAGAGATTTGTGATAATTCTTCAAGGAGCTTTCTTCTTTGTTCTCTTCTAGAAGAACTAGACACAGATCCTCCTTGTGAAATTTTCTTGAGATGAAAGGGATTGTCATGGAACCAAGTCTTGACAGTTGTGAGATCAGAATATGAACAATCATATTTAGGCCACCATTTTATTTTAAATATTCTTTTTAATGCATGAAGGCCTAATTGAGAAGGGGTAATGATGTAATCCCAGGCAAAAATCCATGGGATAGCAAACATGGCAGTAAACAAGAGCTCATGGGCATAGGGCTTATTGTCAGAAATGTGGGATGAGAAATAATGGAATGACTCTTGGGTTTTAATAGGGAAAATAGCTGAACTAGATCCTATAAAAGTCCACCAATCAAAAAACCAAGTAGGAAATTCGAAACGGACTTTTTTATCAAAGAAAATGAACCATGAATGATTTTTGGGTTTGATAAAGAACATGTTGAACCAGGCGGTTTAATAATCATGATAGGTATAGGTTGGGGGTACGAATGAAATAGAAAAAGGTTTTGGAAGATAATGATCTGCTACATGGTCAGGATTGATAATTTTAAGAATTTTGCATTTTGAGTAAATGATTTTGGAAGGGTCATGGGTATGAGTGATTTCAACAGATTTTGAACCTATTAAAATCAATTCATAAAATTTTGAGTCTTCTGAATATTGTCAGGCACGAAATGGAAACATGCAGGAAAAATCGTGTTAGAATATAACCATAGTGGAATTTTGGTTTGATCAAATTCATTTGATGGAATGGGAAGGGTAGTGCTTCTGAAGAATTCTTGGTGGGGTTTATCAAAATATAATACAGGAGGATTTTTTGGTTGTTGTGATAGTGTTTGGGCATATGATGGATTAGGTAACTCAAGGAAAGCTTGAAGATCTTCCAGTGGGGAAAATCTATTAGATTTTTGTGGTGTAATGGGGGCTATTGGAGGTCTGGAAGTTTTTTTGGGAGATGTATAATAATCAGATAATTGTTGAGGTCTTGAAGGATTAACCTTCTCCTTTCCCTTGCGGGATGTTGACATCTTCTTTTCGATCCTGTAAAAATTCTCGTGTAAGGAAATCAAAAAGGGAATTTTGTTCTCCTTTTATATACTCAATTTGAAAATCGAAAACACTTAAGATAGCTTGCCATCTGGCAAAGATTTGTTTTGAAACTAGATTTTGAACATCTTTTTGCAAAACTTCTTTTGCTGATTTGCAATCGATGCGTAATAAAAATGTTTTCCCATATAAATCATCTTGAAATTTTGTGATGCATAAAACAATAGATAAAACTTCTTTTTTAATGGTTGAATAATTTTTTTGGGCTCCAAGCCAAATTCCTAAATGATAACGGACTACTTGTTCTTTTGTTTGACCTGGAATAATCTGTTTGAGAATACCACCATATCCTGTATTGGAAGCATCAGTCTCAATAATTATTTAAGCTGAAGGAGACAGGATACCCAAACATGGAAGGCTGATAACTTTTGTTTTAATAAACTTGACAACTTCAGTATGATGAGTAGACTAGGGTTCAGGATTTTTACGAAGCCTTTTATATAAAGGTTCGCAAATCTGTCTCATATGAGGGAAAAAATCTAATATATAATTAAGATATCCTAAGAACCTTTGTAATTGGGTCTTGTCCTTAATTTCATCTGGAAATTTGTTTGCAAATTCTATAGATCTATCTATTGGTTTAATGGTTCCTTGGTGTATGATATGTCCTAAAAATCTGACTCTTGTCTGGAACAATTTCATTTTTGTTTCAGATAATACTAGTCCATTTGTTTTAATAATATGGAAGAAAGATTTGAGATATTTAAAATGTTGATCGATAGATTTTGAAAAAATTAAAATGTCATCTATATAAGTAATACTGAAATTAGAATATTCATTAAAAATATCATTAATAATATTTTGGAATTCTGAAGGGGCATTCTTAAGCCCAAAGGGCATTACGTTCCATTCGTAATGACCAAAAGGGACATTGAAAGCAGTCTTGTATCTGTCTTCTTCACAAATTTGAATTTGCCAGAATCCAGATTTTAAATCAAATTTTGAAAATATAACTGCATCATGTAATCGATTTAATAAATCTTTTTTTTTGGGAATGGGATATCTAATCCATTGGATAACCTTATTTAAGGGTTTATAATTAATAACTAGTCTGGGAGTTCCTCTTTCTAATTCAGCTTGTTTATTAACATAAAATGCTGAACAGCTCCAAGGAGACTTACTAGGTCTAATAAGGTTTTTCTCTAATAATCCTTTAATTTCTTCTTGACAATAGGCTATCAGATCTTGATTCATTTGAATGGGTCTGGACTTAGAGGGGATATTCTTTTCATCAAAATTGGGCTCATAAGGTAAAGAAACTATGTGCTTTTTCCTTTCCCAAAAGGCATTTGGGATATTCGCACAGATTTCTTTTTTAAATAGTGTTTCTAAATCCTTAATTTGGGCCTGAATTTGGGCTTCTTGTAACTGTTGTTCTATTTTTTTATAATGGATTTCTTCCTTCAAAAAGTTAATATGGGCTTGTTTATTTTGAATTAAATTTACTTGTCTATGTAAACTATTGGCTTGTAATAGATTTAAGTCTCTAGTGTCTATGGGTTGAAGGAAAGGAAAAAATAGTTTTTGTCCTAATAGATTGGTTTCTATCCCTAAATGGCTGACTGTAAAGGGATATATTTGGGTTAAAAAGGGTGTTCCTAAAATAATGTTCTGGTGAATATTTTTTACTAATATGAAATGAGTTCTTAAGCAGTAACCATCGTTACATACATAAGAATTATTAATCTTGTATTCTACATTTAGTTTTGAACCACTGGCAGTGTTTAAACGTTCTGTGGTTTTCTCATAGTATTTTGTAGGGACTAAACCTTCTTTTAGGCAATTCTGGTCAGCTCCAGAATCAACTAAAGCTATGGTGTTAATATGATATTCTTCATTAATGACAATAGAAATCCTAATATACCATTTTTGGTAATTAATTTTTTCTATTAAACTAATGAAGCTTTCATCTAAGGATAATGATGATAATGGTTCTCTAGGTTCTGAAGGTAAAGGGCAAGATCAGCCATAATAGCTTTTCCTTTGTCTGAAGGAGATAAAATTGAATCTTTAATATTCCTTATTTCAATGTTAATCATTCTTGCCTTAAGATCTATAGTTTCTTGCTGAATAGTTTTGATCTGATCTTTTATATTATTAACTTCTAGTTGTAAATCTTGGATATTGGCAGTTTTTGGCTTACTAAATTTTTCTTCTAAAATTTTTGATACATTGAAGGGCTCTGGGGTACGAATGAAATAGAAAAAGGTTTTGGAAGATAATAATCTGCTACATGGTCAGGATTGATAATTTTAAGAATTTTGCATTTTGAGTAAATGATTTTGGAAGGGTCAAGAGGGTCATGGGTATGAGTGATTTCAACAGATTTTGAATCTATTAAAATCAATTCATAAAATTTTTGAGTCTTCTGAATATTGTCAGGCACGAAATGGAAACCTGCAGGAAAAATCTTGTTAGAATATAACCATAGTGGAATTTTGGTTTGATCAAATTCATTTGATGGAATGGGAAGGGTAGTGCTTCTGAAGAATTCTTGGTGGGGTTTATCAAAATATAATACAGGAGGATTTTTTGGTTGTTGTGATAGTGTTTGGGCATATGATGGATTAGGTAACTCAGGGAAAGCTTGAAGATCTTCCAGTGGGGAAAATCTATTAGATTTTTGTGGTGTAATGGGGGCTATTAGAGGTCTGGAAGTTTTTTTGGGAGACGTATAATAATCAGATAATTGTTGAGGTCTTGAAGGATTAACCTTCTCCTTTCCCTTGCGGGATGTTGACATCTTCTTTTCGATCCTGTAAAAATTCCCGTGTAAGGAAATCAAGAAGGGAATTTTGTTCTCCTTTTATATACTCAATTTGAAAATCGAAAACACTTAAGATAGCTTGCCATCTGGCAAAGATTTGTTTTGAAACTAGATTTTGAACATCTTTTTGCAAAACTTCTTTTGCTGATTTGCAATCGATGCGTAATAAAAATGTTTTCCCATATAAATCATCTTGAAATTTTGTGATGCATAAAACAATAGATAAAACTTCTTTTTTAATGGTTGAATAATTTTTTTGGGCTCCAAGCCAAATTCCTAAATGATAACGGACTACTTGTTCTTTTGTTTGACCTGGAATAATCTGTTTGAGAATACCAACATATCCGGTATTGGAAGCATCAGTCTCAATAATTATTTGAGCTGAAGGAGACAGGATACCCAAACATGGAAGGCTGATAACTTTTGTTTTAATAAACTTGACAACTTCAGTATGATGAGTAGACCAGGGTTCAAGATTTTTACGAAGCCTTTTATATAAAGGTTCGCAAATCTGTCTCATATGAGGGAAAAAATCCGATATATAATTAAGACATCTTAAGAATCTTTGTAATTGGGGTCTTGTCTTTAATTTCATCTGAAAATTTGTTTGCAAATTCTATAGATCTATCTATTGGAAGAGCAATGCCTAAAGCTGTAAAGCATAATCAATCAACAGCTGCCCCAAACTCAAAGCGGATTACCAAAGAATGGAAATCTTCCTGGTTGTACCCCAAGCTTACCATAAAATCAGCACTTCTATTTTTATATTAAACCTAAGGTAGACAGCAAAATCCAAAATACTCAATCGAGCAAATCTAAAAATTTCCATTTACTAGCATACCTGCCCACCAATTTTAAATTCTCAACATGATGGGACAAGAGCTACTTTTCCATTTTTATCTTCCCTGGTTTTATTTAATTCAACTTTCAATTATATAATTATATAAATGTAAGCCTGCTTTTCCTAGGCTAGATTTGGAGTCAAATAAAAAATATATATTATTTTAATTAATCCAATATCATTTAGGTTTGACAGCACTTAAATTTTATTTACGATAAGTTTTTATTTGACACAGTATCATGAGAAATATATAATATAAGAGTTTATTTTATTGTTAAATAATATGAAAAAAAAAATTATTTTTATTTAAAGATGAGATAAACTCTTGTAACATGTATATCTAATGATACTATATTAGATAAAAAAAATTATTTATAAAGTGGGTATTTAATTAATTTATAAATTGATTTTTTTTATTATTATTTAAGGTGTAAAACACTATAGATAAGATAAGAGTCTTTCCCATCTTAGTACAAAAACCAACGAACTTCTAAGTTGTGTGGCATGCATATACAGACCCCTTTGACACACAATACCAAAGAAAGATGTACCATATATAATTTATAACCACAAGTGGGTTTAAGTTAAGGTATGTAAACCTATCTCTCCTATATTCACTTGATGCAATCCGATGATCTCATGGAAGACCAACTCACAAATTAATTTTATTTTTGGGATACAGAGCCCCTGCCCACACCTCTACTCCAAGTAGATGTTTTTGGGCAATAAAAGTATTGCACAAGTTGTAGGGAATTGAGGCACATAATTCTTTCTCTTGACCAACATCTTGATTCTAAAGTCATGCTTCATACATATTTTTTCAATAAGCAATGTTATCTGATTCACCATGGCATGCCACCTTCTAAGAGACACCACTCATTCATAATTTTTCTGTTCTCTCTGTCTTATGATGAAACAGAGAAATCCAAATAATTCAAACAGTAAAAGAACTTTAAAGTTGTGGATTTATTTATATGATCCAACAATTTTGTATTTTTTTTTATTTTTGCTATAATTACTATGTTGTGTAAAATTCAACTAGAATTTTACCCAACTTAAAAGTGTACATAATGTTCATTGAGGAAACAATAAAAACAATAACTTTTGATTCAACAGTGTTATTATTCCAAATCGAATATGTTAAGGTGTCTTGAGATTGATTCTCCATTTCAAAAAAAAATAATAAGAAATATGTTAATGGATGGTGATGTAGAGTAATTTTATCGTCCAATTAAACGACGACACATGGTCTCCAGATAAGCCCACAGATCAAAATATCATCAGTAAAATCCATACACGTGTTGTGGGGTAAAAGGGTAATTTCACTCTTAAACCCTTAAACAAAATAAATTTAATTTTACAATGACATTCATCTTTGAAAAACTTTAATCCTAATACTACAACATTCACTTATATAAATTACTTTTCTAAACAGACTATATTCCTAAATATTATATAATGAGGATTTCATTATCACACCGTTACGTCACAAACAGTTTTTGTAACTTTATTACTTTGTCATTCTCTAGTTAAATTATTGATTTAGACATCGAAAAGTCTCAAAAAAAAAAAAAACATACATTTTTTCTGTTTCATATGCAAGCAACAGTCAAATTAAAAAAAATAATACCCAAAATTATTGTTCTGTCTAGCATTTTGCTTCTATCTTTGTTATCTTTCGATCTCTGTTTTAGTCAATGAGTATCACTAATAACTAATGATGATAGCTAATGAAATTTTGACCTAATGGCAAAAGAGGGGTCTTGGGTTCTATTCTCAATATAATTTAATATATATATATATATATATATATATATATATATATATATATATTCAAGTAAAAAAAGAAAAAGAAAAAGATAATGTTAATCACTGATCATCCCTTGAAAAATT
The DNA here is from genome assembly GCA_023935145.1 of Bretschneidera sinensis. Lineage (NCBI taxonomy): Eukaryota > Viridiplantae > Streptophyta > Magnoliopsida > Brassicales > Akaniaceae > Bretschneidera > Bretschneidera sinensis. Next base: position 85,381,546 of record CM043705.1, on the reverse strand, counting down.
AAACCTAACGAGTAGAAATTCAACTGTTATACTTAATTATTTAAGCTCTGTATCAAAACCGATCGTGTAATTGATTACATAGAAGATATATTGTTTGGGTGCGTGCATTACACTTGAGTGCTTTGACATTAACCTGCACCCCAATTATTGAAGAAGGTGCAATTATTTTAAAATATTCAATATCAAAATTTGTTCTTTTCAATTGCACTTTTTTATCTTTGAAAAAACACCCAAAAAAAAAGAAAGAAAAGGAAGAAGATAAATATAGAATAACTAGGCTAAATTGCTGAATTTAGCTCGTGGATTTGATTTTGATGATACATTTTTTAATAATTCTAATAAAATCTTATATCTTTTAATAATTATTTAATTAAGTTTATCAAGAATTTAAGTCAATTTCAGTTCAAAGATGATAAGGAAAACCAGCTTAAATTATCCGACTTAAAAATAATCATAGGTGCAAACGATTCGACCTAACTTAACTTGAAGGCAGGCAGGATAAAGGGAGATAATTGTTGACGAGGAGCTCACTAACCATTGTTATACCTAGTAATGGATTCCCTCAAATGTTATGACTTAAAAGCCATGTACCACCTAATACCACTTTTGCCAAGAAAGTGCAACTTGGAATTGATAAGCAATAAAGCGATGGCTATCAGATTAGTACTAAATTAAAGGAAGAAAATGTGTATGGAATTGGTCAATATATTCCAAAAGGATCTAACGTCAAGTCCATGAGATAAACATAGAAAAATCCAAAGACCAAATTCATATTGGGGCAGAAAATATTTATTAACCCAACTTGGGGTAGGGCTTTTGTGAGGATATGAGACAATGGTCCACGTTGAGAGATATTTTTATGTTGATACAAAAAGAAAAGAGTCTATGTACGTACTGAGATTCATGCATGTACCTTTTTTAAAACAATTAACCACAAAGTCCATGCATTAATAGATGTCCTCCGATACGAAGCATTCATAGATAATTGACAGTTGATGCTGCCCAAAAATATGGGTTTATAAAATTGTTTTTTATTTTTGTAAAATTAAAATTTATATCAAAAAATTTATTTTAATTATTATTTTATCAAAATCGTTTAAAATTTTATTTTTTTTTATCATAAACCGTTCGAACTGTTAAACCAAACAGTACCTTGGTTTGGGATGTTGATCATCCTCTTTCATAACCCCTCTCCTTGTTCATAAGGCTTAATCTCACAAGCAAAGCAACTTCAATCTGGCAATTTGTACTTAGCTTTTCCATCGACTTCTCCCCAAAAACAAGCATAATCAAATCAACAAGCTGACTTTTGGGGGCATTTATTCAAGTGTGGTTGAAGAATAAGATTAAAAGAATATATGAATATTTTTTTCTTATGACGTGCTTTGGTAAACAGATCGAGAGAATAGATGAGATGAGATAAAGATTCTTATTCGATGATAACGGATAAAATGAAAGATTAGGTGAGACATCTCATCCTCTCACTAATCTACCTTAATCTCATCTTTAAAAACTTCATTACCATATATACATTTGATAAACTTAAGACCGCATACATTAGCAAAACAACAAAATGTTACCTAACATTTTGAAGTATAAAAAAGCATTAACTTTGAAAAAAATGATGCTAACTAGCCACCGCATGCAAATAACAAAAGAAAACCAAGTAGGATTTACAATTTACAAACTTGTTCATTCATAGGGCATTCAAATTATCTACAAACCATTCGAATCTTCGTTTAACAATCTTCCAACGGCAAAATTGTGCCTGCTCAAGTCATCTATCTTCACGATGATTCCCAATTATTGTTCTATCGCTAAAATCAAAACCTTCAGGGCTTCAATTAACTTTATATTGTTTTTAATTACTAGTAGTATTTAGCCTATTATAGTAGAATTGTGAAAATGAAACATGCTAGTTTGATTACCTGTGATAAGCTCAATCACATTAAAGGGTAAAAGAGAAAACGAACAAGATGCGGAGGGAAAAAAAGAGCTAACTTTCTATACCATTTTGACTGGGTGGTGTTGTGTATTTAACATCTCTATGATGGAAGCTTCGATGGGGTTGAATGGGTATTAAATCTCTATGCTGGAAGCTTCGATGGAGATCAAGTTTGAAGAGGCTAAACGATGCCATTATTGCCTTACTCTTATGAGACCCCCAAATTTGATTTGAAGATGCAGGCTGCTGCAACTTCTGAACTGTCATCCCACAACTGTGTAGCAGGACTCATCGGAGCACATTTGCAATTCCTTGCGATACAACTGGCTTTCGAATTACTCCATCATTATCTGCAAGCGTTTGTGCCACACATCTTCATCCCCGCTTGCTGTCATGGGCAATGATCAATGGCCAGCTTATGGCTTCGGAACTTCCTAATGCGACTTCAAAACCATCTAACTCGGGCATCTGAATATCTAGAAGAACGATTTTGAAAGGAGATGCACAGCTGGACCAAGAGCACTAAGGCATTCAAATCAATGAAGCGGCAGAAACAATGCAGCCTAGCTTCTCAAGTAGCTTCCAAGTCACAGCCCTGTTCATATCATCATCAGCTAATAAAACTTGCATGCCTCTGAAGAGAGAGTTGGAAGGAGGGTGCTCCAAAGATTCTCTAGATTCAGAAATGGCTACTGCAATGAATGGTCAGACTTGAAATCGAAGAACAAGAGACATGCTTTGAGCAAAACCTTGAGCGTTCGGGACAACCCAGATGTTCCCTTTCATTAACTGCTAATTAGAAAAAATAAAATATCAGGAATAAAATAAATACCAGTTTGTTAAAATTAAAGAAATACAAACGACAGAGCTATATAGATGCTCCTGTGGTATCACAAGCAAAATTTTCAAAGATTTGCATTCAGGAAGCAATTGGAATAGCACTAGCACCACCAACAGTCTTTCTTCACAGAAATCTTCAAGTTACCCATATGCAGTACATAAAAATACATTTGATAAGAATCTACAAAAAAAAATAGCTGCTTCCAAAATTTGAAATAACATATTGCATTACAAGGAATCCAATCAATGTACACAAGACATCTAAGCTTAAGCCATAAAAAAGAGAAACCAAGTTCTTGCCAGATACATTTATATTGGGCTAAAACGAAATGCAGAATTGCTGACTGAAAATATATCAATCAGAAATCAAGTTATGACAGAAAAAGACTTACAGCTCTTATTCTACCCAAAGTCAATAGGATTGCTCAGCAAAAAATTTACAACAAAGTGAGAAGATAACATATTTGGTCATGTATAACAGTTTTGTTCATAACATTTATCACTGGTCTTTGAATATGATTTTATTAATTGAACTGGGATGAAGAAGAAAAAATATAACAGGTCACAGAATTCAAGTGTTGTGTCGTCTGTAATTCAAAAAGAATACCATTCAATCAGCCACCCAAACAAACACACAGACACAGAAAATCTACCATGCTTACCTGCACTAGCTTCTTGCATATGCTGAAGCTCAAGCGCTCCTCAACTCCATCGCTGGTGTATCTCCTACCACCTGGCTGTACAGCTGAAACTGAGCCCTCTGATTGAGAACCACTATTGCCTATCCCAATTTCAAATCTAATATATACATCTCCATCAGACGAAGTTTGCCTCCATGTTGCCCATCTCTGGTCACTCCTTTCCTGGCTTCCACTCTCTGATAACACCCGAAGTATCACAGACCCCCTTACATTGTTGCCATTCAACAGGTTCCCAACCATGTGCAGTATCACCTGAAAAACCCTCCTTTCATCACCTATAACACGATCAGGCAAGGACTTCTCAACCTCAATTGAAAAACCAAAGCCCCTATAAACACATAAACACTTAGCGAGGCAAGCTGCTTCTTTTATCATGGAATGTAGCCGAAAAGATCTCAACTCCAATGGAAATCTTCCACTATCCTTTGTTGAAATGTCCATCACATCATTCATCAAGGTCGATAGGACATTGCTGGTCTTCATCATTGCATCAACAATAATCCGTTGCTCGCTACTCAAATTCCCATCCTGCATCATTGATAGCAAGCCCAAAACTGAGCGCATTGGCCTTTGCATTCCATCACTCATAACCTTCTGAAACGCATTCCTTGCCTGGCTTGCCCTCATAGCATTCTGTTTCGCCTGTTGCAATGCTCGATTTTGCTCCGCTAGTTTTTCCCTCATGAGCTGAGACTCTTCAAGAACTGCAGCATGGGAGAGTGCCACGGCAACCTGATCAGCAACCACCTTAACTATCTCCAGTTCCTGGTTGCTCCAATGTCTAGGTTGTCCAATCGGAAGAACACAAACCAATATTGCATAACATGTCTGAATCAGCTCAGGAGTTCCACCTTTGAAATTGGAGACCCGAAGCATCGGCATCCGAATTGCAGCCACGGGCCCTAGATCACCAGACTTTCCACTGCTAGCAGTAGCAAGTACTGAGTCAGGCCTTAGGATATTCACTCCATCACTCCCTTTAATCCTTACAACATCGGGATCACTGATCGGTATAGAATAACCATACATATTTGAATAATTCCTCCCTTTCAATTCATGGGTCAAATTCATCTCTGTTTTGATGTCATTAGGCATCCAGACTGCACAATTTTGCAAACCCAATGTCTCTGACAGCTCAACCAAAGTTGTGTATAAAATTGTATGCCTATCTAGTGACTTCCGAATCTCTTGAGTAAGCATACGAACATGCAATCCAGTCTCTTTCTGTTTCATTATAATACCAACTTCTCGCCCAAGATCCCAAGCCTTTTTCTTCAACATGAACTCTCTCACCTTCACTTTAAGAAGCAAAGGAATGAGAGTGATAAGGGTAATAGCAGTGGCACATGAGACCAAAGCAGTGAGGATCTTGAACACAGTGAGTGCTAGCATAAGCTGAAAAGGGTGGGGGCCATAGGTCCATCCATTGAGCAAATGGGTCAATCCACAAAGAACAATGAAGGCAATGAACTCAAAGAGGACCCATTTGAATGGCACATTTGTGCAGCTCACGAAGTAAAGCAGCTCAATGGGGATCGAAAAATAGGCTATAGCAATCAAGAAATCACTCACTCTTTGTGTCTCTAAAATGGTCTCAATGCTCCATAAACTTCCCTCATCATCACAATTACATCGAGGAAAGCCATTATCGGCCGACGATACTGATATAAGCAGAGAAAAAATCAAAAGCCCGGGAGCTAATGTTCTTAACATTGCCTCCAAATGGAATGCTTGGCTGCTAATCCTCAATCCATCTGGGGACTAAAGCCTCTCAATTATCTTCAAAACCTTCAGTGTACATCTAACAAAAATGTCTTGAGCTAAAACTTTTTAACATTTCCAATTTTCATTTCCTGTAAAGAACAAAAAAACGAAAAACAAAAGTTCAATTAAATTGAAAACCCGTTAGGATTAAGAAGGGATTCATTAGCATTGAATTAAGATCTAACGCATCCCAAAACCATTAAACTTCCAAATTTCTATACTAAAAACCATTCAATACACTATTCCTCCTCCAGTATTTCTCAATCAATTTTCAAGTATTAGATTTTTCTTCTACATCATGGGTTAATCCCTAAATAGATCACTAGAGAAGAACATACCAGTTTCATATTTGTGTATTATCCAAAAATAATTTTTTTTAAAAAAAAAAGGAATTAAAGCGACACTCCCCTCCCCCCACCAAAAAAAAAGAGGAAAGAATTTTAACCCAGGAACAGGAATTCCATAACGAAAACATAAAACCACCACCCCCACCTTTCCCTCAATAAAAACTAAAAAATAATTAACAAATGCAATACTTTAAAAAGGCAGAAAAATTAAAATCAAATAGTAACATGAAAAAAAAAAATGAAAGACCATACCTGTAAAACCCACACCACCGTAAGCCAAAACCCAGATTCCAAATCCAAACCCAACTCCAGATCTCATCTTCCACTTTGACATGCACCGCCTCATATACCTCTTCAGTGCCTATTACACTCCAATCAAAATTCACTCACCGTCCATTTATATATAACAAAAACACAATCCCCAAAGTTTTTTCTTTACCTTTCGTATGTTAGAAAAAAACAGTAACAAATCCCAAGAGAAAAAAAGGAAAAGAAGGAAAGGATTATCTATATATGTACACAAAAACACCAAAGCGAAACCCGGTTTTACCGAAAGGAAACCGGCCACCTCACCTCGCGCCGTGTAAACCACTGATACACAAGGAAACTGCAACCAGAAGGTGAAACTAACAAAAGTCTCTCTGTATTCTCTCTTTTATACTACTACTATATATGTATCGATCAGCCTTTTTTCTCTCTCTCTCTCTCTCGGCTGCTTTCTCTTCTCTCTATGTTTTTCAAATTAGAAACAAAAACAAAAACGCTTTCAATGAGAGGTTTTTTAGTTTGCTCGAGAGAGAGAAATGCGGGTATATATGTTGTACCATATATGTAAATGTCCGCGCCGTTGTTTTGGCGTAGGAAGCTGAAATATAAAAAAAAGGGAGGTGAGAAGAACTGAAAGGGGAGAGAGGTAGGGCCCACATTCTTACAATGAGGAGAACTTAGACGCTCTTTTGAACCAAAACGTCATCGTCACACCCAAAAAGATTTGTTTTATTTTTCTCTCTCTTTCTCTTTCTTTAATTTATTGTTTTTCTCTTTTCAAAACTGAATTCCAATCTTATAACCTTCCCAATTCCAAAACCTGTGGTGGTTTTTGAAATCCTATAATTGTTTTATCCTCTTGCAGAATTTATTGCCACGTGTCAACTTTGTGGAACTTGCACAAGTTTGCTTCACTTTCATCAAAGGCGCGTGATATAACGGATGAGTAATTACTATTGAGTTAACCTAGGAACTGTTTCACCTCTTCAAGTTGGATAACACACTCATGAATAAAGAGTATTCAGGTTTTGAAACCAAATTTATTTAATAAACTATTTAATTTAATTAAATTTTCACATTTAAAATGATTAATGAATTAATAATTGATTTCTTTAATTTTAGCTCGCTTGAACATCATTCACAAAATTGGTGGCAAATCGAGCAAGCTTCACCACCTCCTTCCCACCCTTTCCCAAGTGGATCTGGTTCCTGTTCCCCCATATAGCCCAAGCAGGTATCCCCCATTGAACCACTGTTTCCCTGTCCCATTCCTCATTGCACCAAATAAGCCATTGCTGAAACCCCAATGTTGCACACTGATCTGAATTGAATTGTTCTAAGCACCATTCACAAACTGATTTAGCATTTTTACACTCAACCACCGCATGCATCACTGTTTCGTCTCCCTGCAGACATATAGGACATTGCTTAGATAAAGGAACTCCTCGCCTTTGTAAGTTAAACCACGTTGTTAAGCATTGATGGCAAAATCTCTATACACCTTGTTAAAACACGAGTTCGGTCCATATTGTTTATCAAATTGATGATGTGATCAATTTTCAGGCACATTACTAAGGTCTGTGTACTATTTATCATAATCTCATCTACAATGAATGAGGATGCGATTTTACTCGTACACACTCGTGGGAGACTCTCTAACACCATATTTGGTTTTGATCGAGAATTATCAAATCTATTTTTGTTTGGGTGGTATTTGACATCCTTGTAATTTACATTTGATTTTATTTTCACCATTCATATATATTCTAAGTGTTGCATTTAGCCCGCATGCTAACAAACACAAACATTGGCATCACTCAATCAATCACTTTATCGAAATTGATCACCTCAAATCCATGTAAGATCTAACGTGGAAAAACTGAACGTTTATATTAATAATAATTTCGAGAAAACAAACTTATCATATCGCCCTCTATCTCCAACAACAACACAATTGTAACTTATCGAAGTCGTGGCTTGGTAAGATAAGCGATTTGACTCTAGTTAGGAGAAATAATTTAAATTATTGGATGTGAGAAACTGGCAGATCGGAGCTGATACGGGTTAAAAATTTTCATTTTTTAATGTCTTTTTTTTTTATATCCATACTTATATTTTAACGAGTAGATAAAAGATCAAAGTGGGTACGGACAAAAATTTCTTCATTACTTCTCTCATTTTGTTTACAAAACACACTTTATTGAATATAAAGAATTACTTTCATTTTTTTATAAATAAAAAATCAAATTAAGAGTCTATTTGATTCAGTTGATGGAATCAACTTATCACTTACTAGTAATAAATTAAAATTTGATACTTAAAATTATTTTTAAGTAATAAAATGTTTGTGTTTGGATATCTCACTTAAAATTTTAAATAAGATATGAATGTGTTTAATAAAAAAAGTGTTATAATCTGAACATAATTTGACAAAATGGGATACCTTTACAAAGTCCTAACAAAAAGATTAACATTAGAAACAAGAGGAACAACCGAACAAACACAAACGCTGAGAAAAAAGGAGAAAAAAAAACTAACAAAGAATAAACGCGTTACGTGCGCTTTTTAGTCAGGGGATAAGTATAAACGCGTTACGTTTGTTTCCTTTGGAAAATACATAGTCAAGGTTCATGAATTATATGGGTCGTCCTAAACAAGAGTGACTTCATTTGTTCATGAACCTGCATAACTAACTAGATGAGCTCGTCTTGACTCCATTGCATACTACATTTTCAAAGAGTATTTTTCCTAGGGGACCAGTTTTATGGGTAATTATTACAAAAGCGATAAATTTTTATTGATAATTATAAAAAAATTATAATAATATTTAAATATTTAAATGTTTTATTTTTTAATTACTATTACAGTTTTTTATAATTATCAAAAAAAATTTTAATTTCGTAGTAATTCTTACGGAATCGATTTCGTGAAATCAAAATTCAATTCAAAAGCAGTGCATGAATAATTCAATAATCAACTTCTTTAAAAAAAATCTTCAAAATGTAAATACACAATGCATCAAAACTTTGAATTTATTTAGATTAAAACAGTTTATATTAAAATAACTATAAAATTATAAATATTTATTAAAATTAAAATTTTTTATAATTTTTTTAATTATAAATATTTATCTTAATTTTTATTTATATCAAAAAGAAAATCATACTCGCCCAAACGGTTCTGGAACGGTCAGGATTAGTGGGTGTTTCCAAATACTTTTGTGCTGCCCATCTTTAGACAATCCGCAGGTCTCTCCTTACACAAACCAGTAATGTGACGCACATGTTCACCGACCATACGAAATGTCACGCGCGTGGGATAATATTTTTGGGTAATTTATTTCTTTTCTTTTTTTAGAGTAGCCTATTTGTTTATTTTTTGTATTCCCACTGGAAGTATTAAAGAAGAGTAAGCGGGACGGCGACGGTGCATCAAGATCTAGCCTTTCTATATTGCTTTCTATGCATTTTGATTCGCATCTTTTCCTCATCAAGTAAAAGAGACGGCACAGTATGGAGGAGAAATTCTTGGCTGACTTCATATCTAAAATTTGTGTTCCATATTTATTAATAATTTTAAAAAATATTATTGATAATATTATTTTTTTATTTAATATCTATACTTGAAATTATTCAAAAATATCAATAAAATTCAATCTAAAATCAAGAATTTTTTCCTATTAGAAGTTTTCGCTATGACATTTTCGTGAAGTTAAAGTTTATCAACCGCGTTTCATGAAAGTTTTTTTTTTTTGTAACGGAAGAATCGGTACGGACCTTAACCATTTTTTATGAGCACACCCAATACCCTAAACCTCAAAGTGAATGATCTCACACACTTCACGCATCAGAAAAACAGACTATTTAATTAAAATAGCTATGTGATGGTCATAAAAAATTATGAAAAATGTCAAACTTGAATCTTCACACTGCTAGACTGCAAAATGAGAAATTGAACAAGCAAAGCCACTAAATAACTAGCAGGCCCAATAAGAATACAATTGGAACTTCTCCTATAAGAATGAAAAGCAAGTGGTTTGAAAGAAAAACGTTATAATAATGGTACTTCAGTCAGTAACAAAGAAAAAACATGGTTTCTTAATTTAACTTTTGCATAATCAAGAGTTAGATTCACCACTGAAACAAATTCAATCACTTGAATCACTATTATCTGAATTTTATGATGTAATCACTCATTCACGCATGAAACACGAAGCTGATAAGCATTTGAGTGGTCTAAAATTTAAAAATTGGTGCGCTTTGGGGATAAGACTACTATTGAGAGTTTCCCTTTCCATTTTTGATTATATATTAATATGGACGGCCTAGTTTATTTTTTTTCTTTTGTAATGATAAGGTGGTATATATCAAATTAATATTTTTTTCCCTAAAAAGCAGTTATGTCTTTTATTGTTTTTTAAAAACGAAGTTATGGCTCGAAACAAGGTAGCTGGTGTTTTTTACTAGTTGGACACTCGAACCTTTTCGTTTCCGTCACCGCTAATGGTGGCCAAAGTTCAGCGTCAAACCAAATTTCAATGGCAAAAAGCTTTTGCAGTTTACAACATGATAATGTTTGATTTACATTTGATTTAAATTATAATTTTTTAAATAAAATTTGATGAATTTTAAACGATCAATAAAACGCAGATTAAATATACATATATTTATCAAATAATAATTATCATAAAAATTTTATGTATTTAATCTATTACATAAGTTTTAACTATCAAATAATAAAGTTTAACCTTGAATTTTATTTTTAAAATTAAACTTTCTTTAATTGAACCTAATTAAAGTCTTTGTATAAAATCTTTAATCTAATGAAATTCCAAGATGCCAGTTTACCTAAACTGGAAAAATGGCTTGTAGTGGAGTCTAATATCTCTATTTCTTATTACTACAAAAATCAATTGCATATATAAGCTGTCTTCTTTTACTCTTATTTTGTTAATGTCGATCAATTTAATCATGGTACATGTTTTTATTCTAAAAGTGGTAGATGCCTACTGCCTACCTAAAGCATTTTACTTATCAGGGGAAGTTTCCTCGTTTTAATTATTAGAGTGCAGTTTGGTAAAGAACTAAAAAATGCATGCATTTCCCCATGCTAAAATCCCGCATCACATGGTGTTTTACTCCCATAAAACATGTTTTATTTTTTTATTTTTCAGTCAAGCCCTTAAGGGCCGGCCATTAGGAAAGTATTAAAAAAACACTCAAAATAGTTATTCAATTGAGTAGTTCTATTTGTACATTGAAATTCATTTTAAACATTACCACTAAGAAACTTTGGTAATTATCGTTCAAGTTTCCAAAAAAATTACAACTTAATTTTTATGCTATTTATTGGATGTCAAGAGAAGGATTTAAAAATCTTTATTTTATTCGATTTTGAAGAAGTTTTTGTTTGATATAATGTCGAGTGATATATGGTATAATGGTTTTTTTCAACGTTAAATGGTATGAGAAGAGAAATAAAAAAGATTTTTAATTTTCATTCAAGAGTGAGATGAACTTTTGTGTCATGTATCTCTATGATACTGTATTAGATAAATTTTTTTACAATTTCATTATTTGAAACAGTCAACAACTATTATTATATTGCACCGTGAAACCTGACTAGCAATGGAACAAACTGACTAGTGAATCCCACATTGAAAGTAAATAAAAAAAGAATGGGGGAATTAAAACTTATAAATACAGAGTGACTCGACAAAAATTGGTGGAGTAGGAGAAGAAAAAACATGAGTGAATGTCAACAAGTAGAAGTTTGTCCAGAGAAAGAGCTCTTAAGTGCAATAACGATGGAACTTCGGCCCAATTCATAAGGCTTCAATTATATATGCGCATGTATTATTGTGCAAGCCGCGGCATACCCACTTTGCTTTTTAGATTTGACAATTAATTAGTCAGTCTTTAGGTTTACCCCAAAGCCATATATCGCCACTAAAAGATTTTTTTCACTTAAATCATTTACTCAAACGAGGCTGTGGTACTCGTATAATCAAAGATAAATTTGATTGGAGACGGCATTAGGAAATGAAATGATGATACATGGAATATGATTGGACATGACAGCAGGCACGTAGAGACATGGGGTCATGCTTCCGAGTAAGTGTATTTTTTGATGATAAAGCCAAAAGAAAGACGAGAGTTGGGAGTATACATCGCACCAAGACCATAATTTCAACATTAACATGAGTTGGTTTGTGGTAATGGGTGGATTTGATGTTTAGGCTACCCTCGCCCTACAAATTTTCCATTTATAATAATATACTCTACTCTAATCACCTACCGTTGAAGCATTTATCAACACTATTTTATATATATATATATAATTAACTTATATCTCTTATGATATTTATGTTAAACAATAATTTTTCTCAACAATCACAAAATAACAAAAACTAATGGTAAAATCTTAATTAATTTTAAATGAATTTAATGAATTTTTTTTAAAAAAAAAGACTTCCAAAATCTGTCTTTAAATTCGATGTTGTCATGAACTCTTTTTTTTGGGTATAATTGCACTTTAAACCTTTGTGCTAACATTTTTTTTTTGGCTGCTTTTAGACTCATAAACAATATCCCATAAAATAAGGAACCGTAAAGAAAAAAAATGGTTGCACATTATGTTCTTAAGTCAGCTAACAAATTTTCAAATGCTAATGAATGTCATTTTGAAAATATGAAAAATTTGATCATAAATTTAGTGGGCGGCACTAATCTCTTTGGTCGGAAAGAGCAAATATGTCTCAAAATTGATATCTTTAAGGTATCAATTATCCATTTACATATCATTCTCTTCGTTTTACTTTATGATTCATATTGTATTTATTTTTAAAAATATTTCTTTTTGCTTTTTTAATATTTTATTAAATTTAAACTAAATATAATTTATAACTCTATTGTTATTTTGTCATAAATCACTTTAAAAATTATTAACAGTTAAATCTTAAAAAAATGGAGTTTTTCATGAGTAAAATGAATTTTAGAAATTGACTGAAAAAATCATTAAATAGCAGAAAATTATTGATTAATTTCCCAAATTGTAGATGTACAAATTTGGTTGATGGAATTGTGGGGTTGGAGAAAAGGATTTTATATAACAGAATTTGCAAAGGGAGATGAATCGGAAATTACTATCTTTTCACTGTCTAAAGCAGTCACGTACAGGCCGTTCTTTTCTTCTTCTTTTTCTCCGAACCAGTAGAAATAGTGGTCCAGTGGATGAAAATGAAAGTTAGCTAAGGTTCCATCAAACTCAAACAGACTTTTACGTTTGGTTTTTTAAAATTGTTTTTAATTTTTAAAAATTAAAATAAATTTTTAAAAACATGTTTGAAAAACAATTTTTAAAAGTAGTTTTTAAAAATAGTTTTTTGAAAATTTTAAATTGATATTTTCTTATATAATTTTCAAAAAATAACCATAAAATCAATGTTCAATTCTCAGTTTCGTTATTTTTTCATAGTATATAAAAAATATTTAAATTTTAAAAATAAAATAATATTAATTATTTAATAAATATAAAAAATAAAATGAATATAAATTTTAAATTTAAACTCAAAACTAAATTACAAAGTGTATCAAAACATTTTTTAAAATAAGATTATTCAAACAATATTTCACTGTTTTCTGTTTTGAAAACAATTTTCGAGTTACAATTATCCAAACATATTTTTTTCAGAAAACATCAAAAAACTACTTTTAATTTTTGTTTTCGAAAACAGCTTTTAAAAACTAAAAAAAAAACTGTTATCCAAACGTATCTTTAACTATTACATATTAAATGTTGCTTAAATAATAAGAAATCGTTAATCACTTTTGGCTTTAAGCATCTCTTTCTTTCCACCGTTTTCCGTAATAATCCTGTCGGCCTTTGTGCTCGACTATCTTTGATAAAAAGGCATGATTGTTCCGGTTATACTCATTTCCTTCCTTTTCTTAAATTTAGCAAATCCCCCTCCCCTTTCCCCATTATTGTTCTTGGAGCTGCCCCACGTTTTTCGTGGGTCTTTTAATTTTCTTCAAAACAATGACACGTAACATTAGGATTGATCGTGATTTAATATTAAAATAAATGTGTAATTTTTGAATAAATTTTAAAATTTTAAATGAAATGAGACAAAAGATCTCAATGATTCTTGTTTTATATAAAAAAAATCGTGTTTAAAAAAAATTACATGTAATTATCATTCTACAATTTTTAAAATTGATTACTCTTTTGAAAATGGTATGTGTGGACTGAAAGTCTTATATGAAAACTTATGAAATGGTTTTTGTTTTTTATAAACAAAAACTAAACCAAACATCTATTTACGAAAACGGTTTTTAAAATAATCAAAATCTTAAATTTTTAAGAAACCGAATTTACGTCAAAATAGTTGTTTTTACGGTAGTTTTTAATTACCAAACACAAGATAGATTTTAATTTCACAATTGCATCAAAAACTGTTTCAAAAATAATTTTAATAATCATACACCGAAACTACAACTATGCCAAACAATAGTAAGCTTATGTTTGTATTTGTTTCGATCTCTTTAATTTATATTGTTATTTTATTAAAAATGTGTTAAAAAAAAAGTACAATAATATAATCATTTGATCATAATATAATTAAGCTTATAATACCATCAAATCATTCATTTAAAATGGAAAAAAAATCCAATAATTAAATAAATTATAACTCATGGATCGAAGAATTTTAAAGGACCCTATAAAATAGACCATACACAAGAATTTCTTACAAAATACATAGGATTGTTCCTTGTTGCCACACAAAAGTAAGGTGACAGAGGGATGCAAAGAAATTCTGTATCCAAATGATTCGCTGAACAAAGTATGGTTGATGGCAAATGGTTCACGCTGTGGTTTTATAGGGGACACAAAATATAATTACGGGGGATAGGAAAAGTCAAGATAACGTAAGCCCCATTCTTGTACCATCCATGTGCTCTACCTCTACTGGCTGGGAGTGGTACATTTTTTAGCAAAAGCTGGTAAAGAAGGGTGGTCCATGCGCATTTGCTCTTGCTCAGAATATACGCAGCCCATGTGTCAGTTGCATAGGTGGTCAAATATTATTCTGTATAGTCAATTTTTTTATAAAAAAATAAAATAAAACCAAATATAATTTATTTTTTTAATTTATGAAAAAAATATAAATAATAAATAATTTTTTAAAATTGAATGTGTCATAACTCAGAACATTTAGATAGTCTTATGAAACCGATCTAACACAAAAATTACTCAATTTTAAGGTCTGTAACTTTTGTTCTTCTTCCTTCTAAAAAACAAGTGAAATGGGTAAAGTTGCCTCATTTTTTATTGATCTCTTTTGCAAAAGGTTACAAATCTACAATGAGAGTGACTGATGAGTCATGAGAAATAACAAAAAAATTCTTGACCCGACTTCTCGCTTGAGCTGGGTAATTATCAATTGTTTTTATTTGGTTAGTGGGGCAATATTTTGTTTGGCGTTAAATGTGATTGCGGCCTGTGTTGAGGCCAGGTTCATTGGAAATTCGGCCTTCTTTTACACAAAAGGGATGACTCATTGAAAGCCAATCTCATCTGGGCTTAAACATGAGGACCTACCAAAGAGACATCTATTTTTATAATAAGTTTTGAGCTTAATTTTTTTGGGTAGTGTTTTGTGTACTATTAACATACGATTTAAGTGGTTAAAAATGATTAGGTCAGTATTTTATTTAAAATTTGATGAAAAAACCTAACGTAAAAACTTGATTGATTTCAATTACAAATATTAATAAAAAATTTAATAATTTTAAAACCTCAAGAATCAAAATAAGAATTTGATACAAAACGTTAAGTCCAAATTAACATTTAAGCCAAACTTATTTCTAAGAAAACCCACTGAAAACGTAGGAGATGGAATCCGTATAGGAAATCAAAGTGTGTAAACATGATATATATATATAATTGTGAGAAAATGGGACATCTGAGTCCGTCGTAGCACAATGGTTTAAATTATATGGTTGAATTTCTGGGTTCAACTTCCGGCTGCGGAAATATTTTGCACCGCTATCCGCATTTTTAAACGATCGAGAGGTAATTTAAATATTTTTAATATTTAGGAAGCGATATTATTAAGTCGGTTGCATCACAAAGGTTAAGGCTCTTCTAAGAGTACAAATTTCCAAGTTCAACACCTGGCAAGGGGTAAAGATTTGCTTGGGATATTTTTTTTTTTTTTACTTTTCAGAGATATTTTTGTTACAGCTTTGATGTTTAGTAAACAGAGTTTCAGTTTTGACCCATTAGAGTCTGATCTTTTGATTATTTTTTTAATATTTTTAAACAGACTAATTTATGGTAACTATGATTAGATTTCAACTGTTGATAAACAGGGATTTTTTTTATTTTTTATTTGTAGTTAGCACTATTGAAACTTTGAGGTATATGAAATAAAAAACAATGATAGAGATTATGATATATATACTCCTAAATAAATTAATAGTTTAATGAATTATTCATCAAATTATTTTAAGGTATACAAATATATATTTTCGTGTTTTGATGAGGTAAGATTGGTGTTACATTGTATTATCTATACTCTTCAATAAATGATGGAGTATGATAGTTCTGATATTTTTTGAGAACTATAAGCATTGTTTTATGAATTTGTCCACGTAAAAAAACTTTAATGATTCAAACATTTTATTGAAAGCATGTACGTCGTTTTATGAATTTATCTAATGTATGTAATTTTTAATAAAATAACAACTCATCGTTACAATAATCATCTAAACTTATGCATAGTAAGAAAAATATCTCACATACAAAATCGGGTGAGAGCCAAACTTGAGATTTTGAATTTCAGCTTTGATCCCTAAATCAATATATTGAAGCTTTGAGGTGTGTCAAATAAAAAACGAACATAGAAATTGTGATATATATATATATACTCCTCAATTAAATTAACAGTTTAATAAACTTTGAAGAGGTAGGATTGTTCTTACAAAGTACAATTTATATTATTTAATAAACAATTAATAATGATTGTTTTAATATATTTTGAGAACTATAGGCAACGTTTTATGAATCTGTTTACTATTTAATAGTTCAAATATTTTATTAAAAGCATATACATCGCTTTATGAATATGTTTAATCTATATCTATATTTTTTAATACGAGCCTTTATGATTTCAATATTTTTTTGTAAGCATGTGCTCCATTTTATGAATCTGCCTAATAAATACAAAAACCAAAGATGAAAGACTTGGGTTGTGCTACCAACAATTCTCTTTTCAATTTTGGTTTTACACTAAAAATGAAAATCTTGATCAAGAATTGTTCCAAAAAAGCCTGAAATTTTGTTAGACAAAGACTCAAACTTTGCTTGATATTCTTACACAGAAGCTTGTTGACTTTGTTTACTAATTTTGATGTCCAATAACTTTTATAAACCATTTGAAAATTAATAAACGTTTTTTTAAGCATGCTATTTTTTTATGTTTTCAACTTTTAATGGTAAAAAATAACAAAAAATATTTTATGTTATCAATTTTTGTTTTTAAATATTTTTTTTAGGATATATTATATTTATCTTTGTATGTGTACAAAAAATCGTGACCAAATTCATTGCTTTGTTAAAATTTTAAAATAATTTCATTGATAAATAATGTTTAAAAAGATTTACATTGAAACTACAAAGTTTTTTAGTTTGTTATGTAAAGACAAAAACCCCTATTTTTATGAAAATTTGCCATATCTATTCTTTTCAAGTCTCCATAAAATGATAAAGTATTAAAGTTGGTATAATTGGTTTGGTGAAATTGGGTCTATATCCTAGCCCATATTATTATTATATATTGCGGCCCATTTGTTGGGCTTAGAGATCCAAACTAAGGAAAGAAAAACATTTTTCTTATTTTTACTTCTTTTTACCTTCTCTTTTTGTAGAACTTGAACAGAGGAAACCGGAGCAACTATAAATCTCATGTGTGGTAAATTTCATTTTTAAATCATCATGGTTTATTTAAAATAAATAAATTTTTTTTTTCTCATTCAATAGTTTATTATGTTTAAAAAATCAATAAATTTTAGAATATATTTTACACAAAGAGTTCATTATAGAATTAAGAAAGCTTATAATAAATCCATCAAAATCAATAAAATTTAAAAAATAAATGAATTTCATAGTTGATTTGGAACATGAAGACTCTGCCTTTACTTGATAGAAACTAATTTCTATGAAAACCCACTAATGAAGACTCTGCCTTTACTTGATAGAAACTAATTTCTATGAAAACCCACTAAAAATATAGTAGATGGAATCCGTATTCCTTGAATTTCCAAAACTTAGGTTTTTTTTTTTTTTTTTTTTTTGTAGTTAATACAATTGTAGATTCGAGGTATGTGAAATAAAACACAAAAGTAGATATTGTGATATATATGCTCCCTCATTAAATTAACAATTCGGCAAACTTTTCATCAAATTATTTCAAAGTATATGAATATATATTTCCATGCTTCGAAGAGGATGGATTGATGTTACAAAGTACTATATATGTATATTCTTTAATAAACGATTGATAATTATGTTTCTAATTTTTTTAGGTTGTTTTATGAATTTGTCTATTGTTTAATACATTTTTAATGATTTAAATATTTTGTTAGAAGCATACGCATTGCTCTATAAATTAGCATAATCTCTATTTAATTCCAATATTTTGTTGGAAACATGTGCACTATTTTATGAATCTGCCTAATTAAAAGAAAAAACTAAAAATTAGATAGACTCCATATTCCTTGACAATAAGTATTTTTCAATGAAAAAAATATATATTCGGTTGAACAAATGAAGTTGGAAGTCATAGAATGTAAAGAGGATAAATACGATAAATACAACTTACAATGGTTAAAATTCTAAGGTTGAATTTCCGGGTTCAACTCCCAGCAGCGAAAACATTTTGCTTTGTTTTTTAAACTTCTAAGAGATATTGTTTATATTTTTAATGTTTACAAAGCAATAACATTTTTTTGAGGATTATTCTTACAATCATTTTGGATTACAAAAGGAAAATTTACTAAACATCAACTTCATAATTAGCATATAATAACTATTAAATTAAAAAAGGAAAATGCACATGGACTTCATTGAAAAGGGAAAAGAGAAAAAGCTGGGCCTTGTTTGGAAAGGGTTTTTAGAAACCCTTTTCAGTTTTCAAAACTTAAAAACTCTTTTCAAACACCAGTTTTGATGTTTGGCAGCAGTTTTGAAAAACAGTTTTATAAAATTCAGTGTTCAAACACTGATTTTAGAAATCTCCCAAATGAGGTTTTCAGTGTTCATTTTCAATTTTGCAGCCTTAAAACACTGCTATATGCTCTCTGCTCCTTTCGATCGAGTGTTCAGTGTTCCTTGTCTCTGTCCCAACACTCTCTTAACCCATATCTCACTCAGAAACCATTGCTCTCTTTCTCACCCTCAAACAATAGTCATTTCTCTTTCAAACCCACAGATTCTCTTAATCCATTTCTCTTTCTCAAGCCCGTGATCTTTCTCAAACAAATCGGTCCCCCCTCTATCTCAAACCCAAACAACATTCCCTTTCCTCTTCACAACTTGTCTGAGAAACAACATCACTTCTCTACATTTTTTGGCCTGAATGACCGATTCCGAGGTAAAATTTCGTTATTATCCTTCTCTTGTATCTCACTCACTTCAACTTTCAGTTCCTTCTTTCTGTTTTCCTTTTTTTCTTGGTAAAATTTGAACTGTTCTGTTTTTTTTCCTTGATAGGCGTGTGATAATGGGAGTTGATTTTGAATCTTTGATCTTGTTTGCGTGTGATGTATCGGTTGATAGTGGGTGTTTGGATGTGGGTTTTCTTTGATTTTTATTTAATTTTCTATGACAGAAATTGATGGCCTTGAAGAAGGCCTATGTCGATATAATTCTGAATACGGCAAAAGAGGCGGCGGTGTGGATAATGGTGTCGGAGAGAAAAACGCTCCAGTACCAGCAGGAGCTCTTTACGGCAAAAGAGGAGGCGCTGCGTATGCTGCTTAAGCTCAAACAGATGTTGCATTCTAAGGTATAATGCTATTTTCTCAAATGGGGTTGTCTTTGAATTTTCTTTGGCTTTTAGTTTTCTGATTGTTAATGTCTTGCTGTGGATGTGTTTTTGAATTTTTGGTTGGCTTTGTTTGGCGTAAATTTGTTTGTTTGCTGATTTGAACTATTTCTGTATTGATTGTTGTTTGAATTGATTAGAGCGATTTTGTAATTTCTGTAATTGATCATTTTATTATAATGAAATCTTTTTATCATCTAGATTTCATGTGTTAGTTTATAGGTTTTGCTGTTTTAGGGATTAAAGAATGCAGTTGTGTTCTTTTGTTTCTGCTCAAAATCATGTCAAATGGGGAAATTTGTGATGTTGGGAATTATGTGCTCTTTTTAACAATGGTTTTGCTTCAATCTTGGTCATTGGTTGGAAAAAGGGTTGTTGTGTGTCCTTTAAGGGCAAAAACTGTCAAAGTTTTAACATTCTCTTCAAACATTCATACTGAACTAAGGCCTTAGTGGTGAGCTAATATCGGTGTTAGTTCAAATCACCCTAATTGACATAGTCAAGGATTTTATTATCTCTCATCATTGGCTATGAGGATTCATTGCACATTGGTCATGTTTCCTGGGATCATTTTTTCTAGTTTTATTACTTTTGGTTGGTGATGGGTATTATTCCTTTCAAAATGAAGTTTGATCTTGTAGGTATATTAATTCAGTATGAATTTTTTTTGGGAAGAGAAGTTATTTGATTCTTGTTGCTCTTATTGTGTTTTGTTCGGTTCATATAGCCAAATTTGATTGTCGTATTTTTTAGGATAGAATTTGGTTGATCGGCAATGCGTAAGTTGCAATTTTTGGACCGTTTTATTTAAATTGCTTAATGGGACAAGGAATGTGTTTCATCCCCTCAAATTGCTGTTAACTTGCTAGTTAAATGAGGTTATCGGATTTCATAGTGCAATTAAGAAAGATGGAGGGGGAGGTGGTTTATTGTTGTGATTTCTGTTTATCTCTTAAGTAGGATTTGATGCTAGAAAGCTTTTTAAAATACTTATATAAAGATGATATATAGGATAAAATTCCACTATGAGGTGTGTATAGGGTACGAATAAGTACTTTTCCTAGTAGAATCATAGTATTTGAATCTCAGTCTTTTATCATTTGAAGTAGAGCATTTGGGAAATAACATGTAGGATTGGTTTATATTTCTAACCTTTGATGCTTTGTGTTTTAATAAGTGATATAAGTAACATTTGATATCAGGAATTGATGTCAAAGGCATGAAGTTCTTATAAAAAAAAGGTTATCTGTTTTTCATTTTCGTATGGGTTGGGTTGTTTGGGGTTAATATAAATTAGAACCACAGTTAGGACTTAAGATTTTCATATTTGCAAACTACTGTACATTGTTAGTTATCCAAAAAAAAATTGAACATTCTCTTCTTGAGTAACATCTGAAGAGATAAATGCTCAATTAACCTAAAGTTAAACTTAATATGATTATTTTCTCACTTGATTTGTTGCATATAGCGAGGTTGTTGCTGCTTTACATTTTGTTTTTGAATGGTAGATTTTCATATTGCACTTAGTAATTTGTATTCTCTTATTGGGGCCATGGAAATGAGAAGTTTGTAAAATTTATGATGCCTAGTTTCCTACTGCTTAGTAAATGTGACTAACTGCCTAACCTGAACATCATACAGGGGATGTGTTTTAGCCTTCCGTCCCCTGATGATCCCTTTAATGATAGGCATGATAAAAAGGACTTTCAGAAGAAGGAAACAAATAAAGTTGCTTAGAATAGACTCTAGTAGGAGGAATGCAAAAGGCAATAACTTAGAATAGACAAGTGAGAAGATTATAACATTGAAAGATAACCAGAAAACATCACTTACATCTATTGATAAATTGGGGCAGAAATGTCAACTTGGGAAGAGCAAAGATTCAGCAAGGTGGTTCCCATGGCCATCAAAAAACAGCATGTGAAAACTCAGATTGTCCATCAAAGTTTCTTATACTATGTTTAAAAGAGATAGAGAATGCATTCCATAATAATGGTACCTATGATAGTGAGGATGAGAAGCCTTTGTTTATTAACATATGGGGAGCTGAGTTTTGGAAAGGATATTTTGGAGACTAATGGATCATCTTCAACTATGGAGCAAATGGCATGGATGGTTTCTGTTGCTGCTGATACTATCACAAGAAAGGAGAAAGAAGGTCTTTCACTCAGCAGCCCCTTTCTCCTATTCCTTGTACCTTGCCAAGACAAAGCTGCCAAGGTTTATACGATACTTTCTTTTAGAATTTTGAGTTTCTTCTGTTGTTTTGGTTTGTAACTTCTAATAGTACTCTTTATGCTATTCTTGGATGATTGTCTAGTGCTTGAACATTTTATAATTGAAGATTTCCAAAGTTTTCTATAGACTCTTTTCAAATGACAACATAAAAGGGATCTTTAATAGTATCTCACTTTCTAGAGGAACATAATTGTATGCAAAATAAAATAAAGATGAAATGAATAAAATCAAATTAGTTCCTATACCTCTAAGATGCACATTATTATTATTGTATTTCCTTGGTACGATAGATCCTTCTTAATAGAGTTTCATCTTTGACTCTTATTTTGTCACTTATCTCACCTGAGAATTCATATTTTTTGCTCATTGCCATATAATTTTTCTTAATTTCAGTATAGTTCCTGCTCATTGCCACAAATGGAGTATTCCCTGTGGAGTAGTGAAATTGAGGATGATATAATTCCACTCAGCAGGTATCCTAATATCTATCTCTGATGATTTAGAATTTTAATATTACTTATGTTGTAAATTCAAGTGTTTGATGTCATGCACTTGGTATTATATCAGATATGTTTATGCTATTAAAATTAACTTATGGAGTAGTTCATATCACTATATCAGTCTCACCTACTTTAATCTTTTCATACCTTCTATTACAGAGAGCTTGGTATTGGGATAGTGGCATATAGCCCTCTTGGTCACGGCTTCTTTGGTGGTAAAGCTACTGCGAAAAGCTTGCCTACTCACAGTATATTGGTACATGACTTGCAAAGAAGGGATAAGAGTAACAAGTTTCTGTTTTTGTGCATCACAGTTTTGTCTTTAGAGATATTTTTATGTCATCTCCTTCATTTTATATCTCTGTCTATGTCTTTCCTTTCATATGTTATCTCCATATGAATTGATATTGATGTTTCTGTCACAGCCAATGCATCCAAGATTCACTGGTGATAATTTAGAGAAGAACAAATCCATATATGACTGTTTCGCCAACTTGGCTGCAGAGCGTTCTTGTACTCCTCCTCAATTAGCTCTAGCATGGATTCTCCATCAAGTGGAGGACATAATTCCAATCACTGGTTTGTTTGAGCTCTTAAATGTTCCCATTTTATTTTATTTTACTAATACTCACAGTTCAGTTTACAATAGAAAAGAAAGAAAAAGGAATTGTATACTTCATCTATGAAGGGATAATTCTTACTTGTCAATTTCATGTTTTACAGGGACAACTAAAGTTAAAAATCTTGACAACAACATTCAATCTTTGGCACTGAAGCTCACACAAGAGGGTTTGAGAGAAATCAGTGATACTGTGCCTATTGGTGAAGTTGGTAGCGAAAGAGAATTCACTAATTTATCTGATTTAGGTTACAATTTTGCAAATACACCTAGAAAATAACTGGAGGTGAAATATTGAGCTGTTCATTTCCATTTTATCAATTTATCAAAATTATATTTGATCAATAAATATTGTATCTTAAAGTTGTCATCAACTATCTTATTTTTAAGAAGAAAAATATGTCATCTTTTAGATATTGAACAAACTTGAATATTGTATTTGATGGGTTGGTTGTTCATATTTTATCAAATTGTGAAAATTGTATTGTATTTTTTATTTTAATTTTTAAGAATTTATTTAACAAATTAACATGACATGACCAGGGGAAGAGTGTTATCATGTTTGATCGATGATATATAAAAAATACTAACATTTTAAAAATAAAATAATATTAATTATTTCCAAGTATTTGGTGTGTGCTTAAAAAAATGTATTTAGTAAATATGAGAAATAAAATTAATTGTAGATATTAAAATTTAAACTGAACATTGAAAACTGAAAATAATTACAAGAAAGTGTAATCCAAACAATTTTCTATTTTCAAAATAAGATTATCCAAACAACATTTCACTGAAAACTGTTTTAGAAACAATTTTCGAGTTACAGTTACACAAATATGTTTTCTTCAGAAAACATCAGAAAACTGTTACCAAACATGCCCCTGATAATTTGTTTGATCAACTTGGGCCTATATGTTACAGGAATAGTTATAGATGGTTCAGGTCCTAGCCCA
This sequence comes from Bretschneidera sinensis, assembly GCA_023935145.1. NCBI lineage: Eukaryota > Viridiplantae > Streptophyta > Magnoliopsida > Brassicales > Akaniaceae > Bretschneidera > Bretschneidera sinensis. Next base: position 85,357,262 of record CM043705.1, on the reverse strand, counting down.
CCCAAGACTGTTCTAATTGGCGGCTAATAGAGAGAGAGAGAGGTTTTGAGTATTTTGGGTTACTGAACCCATTCCGGCCCATATTTTTTCTTAGAGATCCAAATAAAACATGGAAAAATATTTTGATTTTGGGTTATTATCAAAATATATATTTGTAGTTTGTTTTGATGGTTATTACATTTTGTTGAAAGCATTTGCATTGTTTTATAAAATTACCTAATAAAGGAAAACAAAAAATTTAAGCCTAGTAGATCGAAAAACACGACAAGACCCGGTTTCTTCTTTTATTTTCTTATATTGTCTCCCTCTTTCCAAAATATGAATGAAACAAAAAATTTAAACGTTAGTATATCGAAGGACACGATAAGGCCTGGTTTCTTCTTTTATTTTCTTATATTGTCTCACCCATTATCTGTATTCCTCTTTCCAAAATATATACTCTCTCTCTCTCTTAAATTTCCTGATTTCTTTCATTTTCTTAATTTTTCCCGCTTTCTCTTGCTTCTGCTCTCGATCACCTGCTCTTTTACATCTTATTACATTACCCAAAATTATACATACTATATACATACATATATAGATTCTCAATCACAACATTTTTCAGCCATGAAAGTTAAATCCCTGAAGACTTGATTACAATTCACCTAGCTATTTACCTTTCTACTGAAAGATTAATGAAATGTTGCCCTTTGAAGAAATAGGGAGATAATACAGTCATGAATAGAAGTTCTTACTCATGAAATCCATATACCATTGTGCTATGAAGGTGGAACTGCAGAGGGTTAGCTCTTAGAATCTTTATAAAGCTTATTTTGTTTGAGATTTTACTAGATGGTTGCTTATGTATTCATTCAATAATCTGAACATATGCTTCCCTCATGGGAAGTGCAGAAGTCACATGTCTCTCACCCTAAAATATATGCATGAAGGTGAAGCAAATATTTCCCAAAGAAGCAACAAGCCAACAACTTCAATATTGTATCACATGTGAAATAAAAAATTGATGTACTCACTTGGCACAAGATAAGAATTTGATATTGGCCGGATTAAAAAGCAAAATTAATGCACATGCCATTTATTTGAATTATTAGGGCAAATCTCACTCTCATAATTAAGAGATGAACAATCCCTAGCTAGCTAACATCTAAAGTGGAGCTATTACTGCAAACAAATGCCACATGAACCCTAGTGCAGCCCTACTAAACATATCGGGGAACTGAAATCCTCTATTCAACAAACATGCACCATGGAACTCATGCAAGGAAAATGCACATGGAATTCATTTAAAAGGGAGGAAGAAGAAGAGCAGCTCTAGCTTTAAGGAAGCAATGCCTAGTATCATCAGTTTCTGCAAATTAACACATGAGCCCTAGGAGAATCCCACTGCAAACATTTCACATAATTAATCCTTAATTTATTTCCAAATTAACCACCAAAAAATCATCATAAAAATCAAAGAAGTAACAATCACTCACTGATGGCCCATTATCCATGCTATGATAAGATAATCAATTACATTCAACACTAAGATTCATGGCTCATCATTGCTCAATTAGCATGCAATATTGCAAATAACCAATGAAAAAAAATATTTAAATCATTGACTGTTGAAGGTTTTAGAGAATTAATTAGCAAAACCGAGAAAATGTGTTTTTTCTTCATATATTAGGAAAATGTTCTTAATGACAAAAATAAAAATATGCAACATGATTTATTAACTTACACAACTACGAAAATTGGAAAGACTTAAATCACCTTTGTTAAAGGAAAAATTAAGAAAATAAATGATTATATAAATTTCATAAAACTTACAATATATACTATTCACACCCTTTACAATCAAACCCGACTTAATTAGTTCAGCACTCCAAAAATAGGAAAACAGCATGGTGAGCCTTCTGGTTAATTTGCTTTCTAGTTACACATACCATAAAGTTTAGTAATTACCTCAAGAAGCTGAGATTGGAATCTCTAGATCTAGTCTTTCTCCACTACTAATTCATCTTTTATCCATCATAATCGCAATCTTGAACCAACAAATTTCTTCTTCGAAGTTCCAACCTTCCACACAATCAGAGAGATTAATTTTCTTCAATTTCCTTTTTGCCCCATTGCTGTATTCTCTCAATTATATATCAAATATAAATACTTCATAAAATCCACTTTCCACCTCTGTACAATATATATATATATATATATACACTATGAATAAAGGTTGACCGATGAAACAGTAATGAATTAAGGATCATGATGACGACCAAGTCGAAGCTCCAAATCCACTTCGTCTTCTTCCATAACTCCTCTCTTCACTTGGTTATCGTCTAGGTGAGTACTGGAGCCGATTTGCAAGCTTAAGTTAGCACCCAAAAGGTCTTGATTGAAAATCAAAGACTGTGAAGACCTTGGGACAAGAAAATGATCAGTACTGTCATGGAAATTATAAGCATGTGGGCGTGTAGGGCTAGAAACCGAAGGCTGAAGGCACATGTGATAATTCTTTTGAGCTTCCAAAACCGGGTAGTATTTTGTTGGTTCAGTACTTACAACAAATGATCGAGGGTTCATGTTCTGATGATGATCCTCATTCATAATATTGGGATTGTTTGAAACTGAAGAATTCGCTGTGTTCTGCTTGGCTTTTGCTCGATCCTTTCGATGTATGTTCATGTGTCCGCCTAACGCCTGGGCGTTCGTGAAGCCTCTCTTGCAGAAAGTGCATTCGTATGAGCGCTTGGTACTACTCCCCTTTTCGTCCTTCACTTGCTCAATATTCCAATCACTTTCTTCGCTAGAAGTATCGGAGCTTCCTTGCTTCTGAGATTCCATAATACTCAAAATTAAGGAGTACCCTTTTAGTTTGAGATGATCACTAGCACAAAATCAAGGTTTCTTAGTGGCAATTAAAGAATATGGTGATTATGGCTATACAGAGAAAGAAGGAGAGAGAGGGAGAGAGTAGAGGAAAAGGGTTATATAGAGAGGAAAAGGTGTGAGGGAGTGAGATAGAGACAATTAGAAAACATTGGCTTTGCCATTGTGACTTATGTGTATTTGTATTAGGAGAGACACGGTTTTGGCTTTTTGCTTGAGGACTTATCCTTTCAGTCGGCTCTGTGATGGATCCATTTTCAGTAAATTATTTACTCTTTCTTCTTTGATTTGTTTGCAATTTGTGGTCATGTTTCTTTCAGCCAGGTTTTACTTAACGCGTTTGTTATTTGCCAATTCTTTCTCTCCTTGGGAAACATATATAGCATACCCAAGTTTTTGTTATTTGACCAAAAAAGAAAAAGAAAAAAGAAGAAAATGTGTTCGTTGAAGAAAAGGGGAAAAGGGTGGTTTTGTTTCTAAGGGGTGAATCATTTGATCTTGAAGAAAATGTGTTTGTTGCATTTTTTTTGATGGAGTGTTTATTGCATTTTAAGCATAAAGAAGTGTGAAACCTCTCATAAATTGGCATCATGCATATATTTTTGAATGCAAGACTTCTAGTAAAATAAAAATTACATTTCCGTCTTTTACATGTGAATACAAATGCATTTAAGAAGAGATGGTGATGCTAAAGGATGTATGCTGCAGGCATGCAAAACTAAGTAACTATGCTATAAATTCGCGTTGAAGTGTCTTTGAATTTTTGTCTTTTCATGGGTTTTATATATAGACAGACTCAACAGACTACTTACTAAAAATTGTTTTCTACAACAAATTACCAAAAAGAAGAAAATTCATGATTATATCTCCAAATGGAACTCATACATCAACCCGTTTCTTTTCCCTATTTTGGATTTTTAATTTGCTGAATATGAAGAAAGAGATAATCAATTAAGTGAGAAATTTTTGTTTAGATTCAGTCCTTAAATTTTTTTTGAACCAATTAAAGAAAATTTTCACCATTAGATAAAGAAAAAAAAATTAGTGCATAAATTCATAGAAAATGAGAGCAACTTTTGTGTAGAACCGATTTTATAAGATATTCGAAATTTTTTCTAATCACATTATGCTACAATATATCACTTAATTTTACTTTATTTTTTTTTTTAACTAGATGCCACAATATATGGTTGGAGGAGCTCTAAAAAGACCTTATAAGTCCGGTCCTACACAAAATTTTTGCATAAAATGATAGGTCTTGTTAACAATTGCCCTAAGTACAGTAATGGTTAAGGAATAATAATAAATGAAAGGATTGTAGTAAAATTAAAATGAAGTTTTAAATTAGCATTTAATGCTGTAATGACTATCTATTATACCAAATATATCTTTATAAATATACACATACAAATATATAGACACATACATATATACACATATATGTCCTAATGTCCACACTCCTCAAGCCTTCTAATCCCATTCATTCAATTAATGCAAGCTAGCTCCAACTAACAACTTGCTCTTAATTAGTCTATAATCAAATTATGAAAGGTGATGATGAGGAGAAGGCAAAAGGGGGAGCAGTTCAAAAGGAATAAGTTGATGTAACAAACTAGTTCATTTTTAATTAACTGACAATATCTCTAACATACCATATGTCTTGCAAATTTGTGTTTAGCTGCTTCTTTTTGGTTCAAAGACGGCCAAATTAAGAACGCGTACGTTTACAATACTTAAGCTAGCTTTGACCATGTCATTGATTAAACTTTGTCAATTAAGCTTAATTATGTTTTACTTGATCAACAACTAAATTAATTCTAACTATAAATAATTAAAAATATGAATCAATCTTGGACAAATGGAACTATGGCGTCAATGACAACAACGTAAGTGCTGTATTTGCTTAATTACAGCCAGTTCATTGCATGATGCTCATAAAATGAAAAGATAAATTATGGGGTTTTGATCGGTTTATGTATGTAAGAATTTTTATAGGAAATCGGACTTTAATTCAAGCTGGATTTGAATGCGAGGTTTAAGTTAAAGAGTAATTCTTTTTCACGGACGGTAAATCTGCTTCTATGATATTTATTAACATAAAAAAAAAAATTTGGTACCAAAAGTTTTGTTTTTACTGGAAACAAAGTTATCTTAATTCTATGAAAATAAACCCACTTTAAGTTAATCTTACAAATTTAACATCATTGGTGATGTAATTGACAAATTACTGCTACTTCTTCTTAAGAACAATGGATTTGGAATACAAAATGATAAGAATTAAGTTTAATTCTAAATATTAATTAATATAGACAAAAACTTTGCTTTCATAGATAGCAATCAATTATGAACTGCCACATCAGTATGATTGTAAGCTTCTCACTGCTGCTGCGTAACGAAACAAACTCGATGATCAGTGGAGTACTATCCAAACTAAACCCAGTCCAATATACAACCTTATGTTACTGTCACTTTGCAACTTGTACCGTTTCACAAATGACTTTTTTCATTACACTGAGTCACTGATTATTCAATATTGAAAATTGTACTTTTTTTTCTTACATGGTGGCATGTGATTGGAGGTTTCAAAAACCATAGGCAACAGCCTTACTATTTATCTATTTTGTCATTTTGTGTTTGTCTTCATCATTGTTAGGAATTTAAAATCAATCAAAATATTTCATTGCTTTTTATCATATTTGGACCAAATCTAGGTCTGGACCAAGATCTTTGGGCCGGCCTTTGTTGGGTTTTCTTTGTAATTGCCCAACATGCTTAATAAGAAGAAAGTAAAATATGTTTTTGTTAAGAAAAAAAGCAAGAAAGTTAAAAAAAAAAAAAACACACAAAATTCGAGTGGATTGGAGATAAAATTCTTACATTGACAAACAATGATGAAAGAGGTTTCGTTATAATCAGAATTGAATACGAAATATTTTGAGAGATAGAACTATCAAACCCTAATCCCAATACATCTTAATCAACTCAGTTAAAATTGAATAGAGAAAATAACAAAATCATATTATATATACAAATCTGTATTTTTGATGGGCCTAATTTCCTCTGCTCCGTTTCTTTTTGTTCCGTTTCGAAAATAAAATCCCTTTTATGGTGGCTTGGATCTAAAGAATTCGAGACATATTTAACAATTTTGGTGCCTTTATCTTTATATATATATATATATATATATATGTGTGTGTGTGTGTGTGTTTTATAATTATTGTTGCATTCATCAATCACAGGTAATGGGTAGCATGTTACGTTTAATCATTTGAATTTTAAAACAATTAAGCTCTTATCCCTTGATGCTTTGGATCTTAGATAAAAAAACAATTATGATTGAAAATTAACAAACATCATTTCAATTTCAATTCTCTAGTATTCACATGAATTGATGAAAATGTTGTAAAACATGTCTAAAATAGCTTTGCCAAATATAGACTGTTATAACTCCTTTTTGACTACAATCATGCATGCAGCATCTAGGGTACCATACTATGTGTAAGAACCTGTATATTTTGTCTTTAAAGATGAAATTAATAATTAAAATTGAAACTTTCATGTGAAATCAAAGTCCATGTTATTGAAAGCAATGCACAAGGGAATTAGTGAAAGAAGAGATCGAGCATGAGCAAAGATGGTGACAGCCTTTGCTTTATGCCATGCTTCTCTCTCTCTCTCTCTCTCTCACATTTTCACTAAAATGAGCATTAAGCCATTTACTCTTTCTTCCTATTTGTCTCTCCTCCTTTCGCTCTGCTTTCACCCTCCACATGTAGGGACCTCATTTATACCCCCATTCCGTACCATAGCTGACCTTGCTTCATTCTTTTATTTACTATATATACTATATAGTACACATAACATTACTAATACATATTTTTATACAGAGGCACCCTAATATATATTGTTTGAAATTTTTTTTATATATAATTACTGATAAAAACTAAATAGATAATTTCAAAATATATGCTTGTAGAAATTAAAATAATTTTAACACAATATAAATGTATGATATTAAATAATAATGTATAATAAAAACAAATAAATAATTAAAATAGAGAAAACAGAAGGAGCTGACATGTGAGTCACCGAAAGCTACTGTCCTAAAGCCGTTATAGCCTCCCTATGTGCAGGTACAAATAGCTAAGACTGGTTCCAAGATAAAACTCAAGAGCTCGCAACTTTGCCTCCTACAATGTGCACATCCACTGGGAAGCGGGGGTGAATTGATCCGATCAAGGTTGCCTAAAAACACAAATATATAGAGAGTATAAAACAAGAAAAAGAATCTGAAAAATTGTATCTTAGACTCTTGAAAATTTTGGTATTTATAGGCACAAATGAGCCTAAGAATTTAATTTAAAAATTAAAATTGAAATAATTATAAAATTTGTAACTCTTAATTTATTGAGATTAATCACAAATTTATAACTTTCAATTTATTGGTTATATTAAAATAGCCAAATAATGATTATTGAAAAGTCATTTGATAGTTACAGAATGTGTAACTCTCAATTTGATTATTATATTAAAATGACCAAATAATGGCTATTAAAAAACCATGAATAATTGTGAGGAATTTAAAAACTTTTCTAACAATCCCCCACAAGTTTTAAAATTTTGAAACTCAAAACAAACATAACAAAATAAAACAAAATATATAAACTATTTAAGGGCAACTCTAGTACTATGCAATAGGTGCAGGAGTCTTCAGAACTTGAGCCTACACTTAGTGTTGACAGTATTCATATGAGGAAACCGTAATGGAATATGTCTTGAATTAGGTCACTTGATCAGACTTGAACAAGTCAAACACACAATACTTGATATAGGGTCTAGTTTGCGGGTTAGCGCTATTAATGGCCATGTACTCTTATCTTGATTCTCATGAGAGTCTCTAAGGAATGGCCCAATCCCATAGTTGCGACCTCATGATAAGTCTCACTTAGGTGAGCCTCCAAAGGTACGTGTTACATATACCTCGCGACAATACCCCCCTCAGTCTCATTAATGGTAAATACCAATCCTAAACATCATACTAATAAGCACTATCACCTTAAGGATGGGAAGAAGATGCTCTCATGGAGAATGCTCCTTAAAAATAGTGCTAAAAATGAGTCACGCGCTGCACGTTGTTTCTACACATTGAACCTTTTTCATGGGATCTCCAATCACAAAGGTTGGGTTGCTCCTGTTGGTGACTCCTTGTGGGCTAAGCCCATCCCCCTCGATGTATCAAGTATACCCCTCATGGGTAGACCTTTAGTCAAGCTGTCAGCTATATTATTTTTAGATCTCACAAAATCTAGAGATATAACACTTTTACTCAACAGTCCTCTGACTGACTTATATCTCACTTGAATATGTCTATTCATCTTCTTATAAGATTTTCGTATAAGATCTATCACAACTTTACAATCACAGTGTATACGTATGGATGACACAAGTTTATTCACAAAAAGAATATCCATCAATATTTTTTTTAACCACTTAACCTCTATACAACTTTTATCTAGATTTATTAGCTCAGCCTTCGTAGTACTTCAATAAGGTTTCATATTTTTCTTGAAAACCTACTCACCACTTATAGGCTTACTCCCGAAAGGTAAGTCTAATAAAACTTAAGTATTTTTCTGTATTATTGATTTAAATTCATTATCAATAACTTCCTTCCATAAATGTGCATCTCCACATGATATAGCCTCACTATAGGTAGAATGTTTTCCTTATACTAAAAAAATAAAGAATTCATATCCAAAATTCTTTTCAATTCTTGCTTTCTTACTTCTTTTAGGTTCAAAATAAGTTTCGAATTTATTTCCTAGGGATGAACTAGAAAGTATATCCTTATTTAGTTAAACTTTAGAAGGTTGAACTGACACCTTAATTTTAAAAGGAAGGTATCCTCAAAATATTTTGCATCTCTAACTCTATTATTGTGTTATTGGATATTTAACTTATTTAAGGGTTTATTACTAAGAACCTGTTTGTATTACTATCTTGAGCATAACCTATAAAAACATCTATTGTTTTGGGTTTTTTTTTTGTTCTAGTATAGCTACCTTAGCTAAACACCCCTACACTTTTAGAATGTCAAGCCTTGGAGGTCTATTTTTCCATATTTCAAAAGGATTTTTCTCACTATTTTAGATTTTTTTTTAGTTTCCTAATATTCTTTCTTTCTTTTTCATTCCATCTACTTGATTATAAATCATTTCAAAATTATTAATTTTCCTCTTCCTTTCCTTTTCTCCACCGTAATAACGTAACTTTTTACACTCATACAATTTATAATTCTTTTCTTTTTCAATCATGTTATGCAAAGTATTTAAAGTCAAAAGTTAATTTCTTTGCCAATAATTTTTCCTATTCTTGAGTTATGAATTGCTTTATATAGATATTATGATTGATTTTCGTATTTTTTTTAAAAAATATGTCTATATATATATATATATTTATATATACATTTCTACAAAAGCTTTATATCAATCACCAATCAAACTTTGACTGAAAGATTCAGGTGTAAAATCTCTCTTGCTTTTAATTTATATAAGTTTTGCTCCAAATTAGTTTCTAACTTAGGTTTTTGGATCAATGCACTCTATTTAATAAATTTGGTGCTACCATTCAGACTATATATTTGAATGGTTATAGACTAATATATGAAACAAATAGTTCTAAGTCACTGAATATATTCTAAGCACTATATATAATATTTTTTATATATATACACATATTTCTTAATCATTCATAAAAACTATTTTCTTACATTAACAAATATCTCGTATTCAGAATGCAAAAATTTCAACCAAATTCTAGAATAAGTTATACCAAAGAAAAAGACTTTGATACCACATGCATATATAGAGACATGCAAATATTTCGAAATATATAAAACACTAGAATATATATAAAGTACACATATAAAACGCTTGGTCACTTATCAAAAGCACTAGGTCTTATAATAATTCATAATTCCTCAATTTGATTTTTTTAATTTAGTATATAATATATATATTTTTTTGTTATTTTAATTTTCATCTCTTTTTTAATCAATAAGAAAAATTAGGTGATTATTATGTTTTCGTTGACATCAAAATATCATGACACTCTATGATGAATAATTAACTTATATTCAATGAAGGCATGAAGAAATTCAAAAAAAAAAAAAAACGTCCAAGCTTTCTGCCTCAACTTTCTATCAAATGGACTAACATTTTTTTTTTATATATTCATTAAACATTTATAACATTTACATCAATTCATTATAGTGATTATTATATTAGTATAATCATGGTCTTTATGTATGTAACGTTTATTGACTTAATTATATAACGTTTACAATATGTTTTCATTTACAACGTAATAATGGTTTGGTTTGATTTTTTTTATATAACATTTACAGTATTAATGGAATGATACTTAAAGTTATACTTAATATGTATATATGCTATTGTAATAATTACATAATTAATGTAATAATAATTTGTTGCTAGAGACATGCAAAATAGTGACAAATAGATCAGAATCATTGAATCACGCTGATCAACAAAAGAGCACATGGTTTGACAGCATTTCCCAGTGAATGAAGACAATCTTTTATTGTCATTTTATTATAATAATGTAATGATTTAGTGTTGTAACGTTGTAATTGGTTTTTTTATTTCAAAGTTGTCTTTAGCGTAAAAGTATTACACATAATGAATATATATGTTTTGTACTTGAATTTCTTTTGTTCGTTCTAAATAGAAAATTCAATCTATCTCTATAATCACTTTTTTACCATCAATTCACACAAACAAGCTTATATATATATATTTGAATCAAAGATTTACTTAAAAAAAAACTATTGATGTGTAATACAAACAAAATTTTCATACATATATGGATAAATATGTGTAACACATTCAAAATTCCTATATATAAACATATTATATATATCATGAAAAATAAAAACCATACATATACAACATAGTATATAAAACTAGGTATCTAATACATGCAAAGCCTAGCTATGATACCACATGTTAATAATATTTTAACGGCTTTAGTTGTTGGAATTTTTTTATTTATAATTGGTGATAAAAACTAAATAGATAATTTTAAAATATATGCTTGTAGAAATCAAAATAATTTTAACATAATATAAATGTATGATATTAAATAATAATGTATAATAAAAACAAAATAAATAATTAAAATAGAGAAAACAGAAGGAGCTGGCCTTTGAGTCGCTGAAATCCGTTGTCCTAAAGCCATTATAGCCTCCTTACATACAGCTACAAATAGCTAAGACCGACTTCAAGATAAAACTCAGGTGCTCGCAGCTTTACCTCCTATAATGTGCATATCCACTGGGAAGCGGGGTGAACAGACCCGATCAAGGTTGCCCAAAATACAAACATATAGAGAGTGCAAAATAAGAAAAAGAATATGAAAAATTATGTGTTTTAGGCTCTTGAAAACCTTGGTATTTATAAACACAAATGAACCTAAGAATTTAATTCAAAAATTAAAATAAAAATAATTAAAAAATTTGTAACTCTCAATTTATTAAGATTAATCACAAATTTGTAACTTTCAATTTATTGGCTATATTAAAATTACCAAATAATGATTATTGAAAAGTCATTTGATTGTTACAAAATGTGTAACTCTTAATTTGATTATTATATTAAAATTATCAAATAATGACTATTAAAAAACCATGAATAATTATGAGAAATTTAAATTTTTTTTACCATATATATTTATGTATATATTTCGTACTCCATTTTATAGTTTTTTCTAACAAAATCATTTTAAAGTTTTGAGTATTGATTCAACATTTGCATGTTGTACTGTTGTAGTACGTTTTCAACAACTAGACTCGATGTTTCTCCTGTTTCAATATGACGAGATTTGATGTTTCAAATCATGAGGGATCGAGAAAGGCCATCCCAATCGACAATTGTTATCTATTGCTACAATTTGGTTGAATAAAAAAAGAAAAACAAAATAATAAGACAACTCTTATTTAGTCTTTTAATCTAAGGAAATATATTTTTTTTTCTGAAACTAAAACAATATTTTTTAAATTAAGTGTGTTTGTGAGGAGAAAAAGGTGAGAGGAAAAAAACAAGAATACGGAATACTAGAAGGATTAAAATTTAAAAGGATCAGAGTTTTTTTTTCTTCATGTATTTAGTAATAAAAATTAGGAGAGAAAAAATAATTTTCTCTCACTCTTACTTATTGGAGTGAAAAAAAATGTAAATAATATCATAGGTTAATTGTAAATTTGGTACATAAACTTAGGGATGAGTGCAATTTGGTCACTAAATGAGAAGAAAGTGTCAATTGAATCCTTGAACCAACATGTAATACCCGGTCATTTCTTAAGATCCCACGTTAAAACAAATGAAATTCTCATTTTTACATAACCCCACATTACATGCTCAATTAGTAATTACTAAAAGTCCGTTTGAAATCAAATAAAAATAGAATTCATTTTATTTTCAAACGAATTGAAAAAAAAATCATATATAAATAAATTAAAATGAATTTTTATGTTAAATCATGCTATTCAATTGAATTCTTATGTTTAAAAATATTTGAAATAAACAATATTTTTTTATTTAAAAAAGAATTCCTGGCAAAAATCTCAATGTTGCTGGAAATTGGTTTTTATGCTTCAGTTTAGTCTATATGGTTAGGCAGGAATGATCCAGTTGTAATAAGAAGTCTTTAGACGTGCAGCACATTCAGGATTTGATTAAAGTTAGGTTTGCGTGGTGGGTTAAAGCTAGTTTCAAGACTGTCATGGATTCTTTCTTGTCAGACATTATACAAAATATTGAATCTATTGAGGGTAAGATTAAAAGGGAAGCTAAAAGTTATAAGGGGATGGATTGGTGCTCTCCTAGTGAAGAGGTAAAATTTTGTTAAATTCAACGTTGACGGATCGGCAATTGGGAAACCAGGGAAGATAGGTATAGGAGTTCTGAAGGATTATAACAGCAATGTCATAGCATTGTTCTCAAAGCATAATGGCATAGCAGATTCAAATTTGGCTGAACTTTTAGCAATCAAAGAAGCCTTAAGTATGTTTTTTCAATACCAATGGAGGAGGGGAATGCATCTCAGATTCTATATACCGAGGCATTATCTTGGGTGGTGAAAATGGATGGATGACATTGGAGATATACTCACATCTGTAATGAAATTGATAACTTATGTACAGTTATTGGGACGGTGTTATTCAACAAAATTCCAAGGGAGGCACTCTTATTAATGGTAAATAACTTAAATCCACGGCCTAAATGTGTGCTACGTGTAAAGAGCATTTCATAGCCACATACGTGCTAAATCTGGATTCACGTAATATATATGGACGGTCATGATGAATTCAATAGCTGGGGCGGGGCAGCATAGGAGAACTATTATATGCATGGCATTGCAGGTTATATATATATATATATATATATATATATATATAGAATTGATTCTTTGACAAAAAACTTGAAGCTTGAAGCAGTAGCTGTACTTGTACTTTGGCCAACGATTTGGCCTAGTTGTCTAAGACCAAGTCAGCATCTAAAAGAGATAAAATGTGCAATGATAAAGAATATGACGTAATTGTGTCCTGCCCTCCCCCTGAGGTCATATACTCAATAACATTTCAGTATATATGACTTAACTGAGGGCAGAGGCCAGGGGGGTGCTATAGCTTGTAAGAGATATGGGCATGTGCCTTTGACGGGCCTTTGATTTTCTTACTACAATTCTTTCTAGAGTCTTTTCCAAGATGATGAGTCAAAGCATGATGAGTGCCCCAGTTATCAAGAAGAAGGGTGGCAATATAGCAATATCAGTTGCATGGTACTCATTACAGAATATAAATGAAAGGACAGGGAGGGAGGTTGGAGGTGGGGGAGTGGGGTTTGTAAGTATGTGAGTGTGTGATTCCTGACTAAATTCTATTTTGGGAAAGAGTTTGGGGTCTCTCAGGTCTCTGTTATGCTTTGAACTGAACAAAACATCTCATTCTATTTAAGGAAACCCCATCATACCATTTCACACCCAAACATTGTCGGGAACATGCAAACCATCAGATTTTGGGAAAAGCATCCAAAGACCCACTTGAAAATGCATAAACATTTAGAACAGTAAAAAAAAATCACTCACCACATCATATTATAGTATAGCTAGTATAGTATCATTGACATGGCCGGCAACCATGCTGGTATCAGTATTATTTGAATGAATGAAGGTCAACATTCTTGTCCGAACTTGGTTTATGACTGATTTTTTTTGGTACTAAATCATTCAAAAACTGATATATGCCTTAATAACAATTGATTAATAAAAAAATTGTATTAAGGTTACAAGTACTTTCCCATGATTAATTACTAGTTGAGCTTTCTCCAGTTTAAGATTTGAATTCTAAGATCTAGCCTTGCTCACATTTATCTCTACACATAATATTTCTCATAGTATATATGTATTTTTAAAAAAAATATTTTTCTTGTGCTGGTTGTAACTTTTCAAATGTAAACTTCCATTTTCAAATTCATTTCTCAAATATATATTTATCGTACTCAAGATGGTCATATATATATATATATATATATATATATGGGTTGTCATGTCACTGCATGTTAGTACTATGTTTGTCTCTTATCTATTTTGCTTGTTAACTACTATGCATGGTTCATTTGTTCTTTGGCTATGATCAGTATCTCTTTTGAAGGCAGAATCATTCACATACCTGAAGGATTCTTTCTTTTTGATAGATTTTTTTTTCTTTTTGGTGGCTTTATTCTGACAATGATGAACTTTTCTCTATTTCACGACCAAAAGCATTAACCATCTTAAATTTCTGGTGTCAATGAATTCCAATATTATACTCTATGATGGTACAAGCTAATACTACTTCCAATTCCAACCAAGAAGAACAAGTGGCAGTACGGATTTTTTATGCTCATGAACTGAGTATAATTGGATTTGTAAGATAAACAAGATGGGTATTAATTGGCAATTAGGTTGCTGGTTAATGTTTTGTATTCTTAGCTGCATCTTAATTAATTTATTAAGCTAGAAAATTAATTGAAATGGCATTATGAGTTTTGTTCAGTTTACACTCTTGAATTGTTGTCTGTACGTTGGGACTTGATATGCTATACCATGATTGTAATAATTCATGATATATTATTTTTATATGGAAAAAGACTTCCCAACAAAGTTAGGGAAGCCAATTTTCTTTATTTGCTGTGGTTTCTGGATTTTGTTTTCTATGAAGTAACTTTTCTTTTTCAGTTATCCAAACAAAAGAGGGGTCCTTTTTTTCTGGAACATAACCTAATTAATTAATTAATCAGTGTGAGCTTTTCCCCAGCTACAGCATGCTGTTTCATAACATTAATTAATTTCTAGCTGCCTACAAATTACATGCAATGGATATTTTGTTAATTACATGTGGCTCTGTGGCATTAACTTGTTTATTTTTCCCTTTCACTTTCGTTTAATTAATTATTGAAGCCATGCTATCATCATCATTTTCTTCTATTTTCTTTGTCTTATAAATACACCATTCCAAAAAACTAAACAAGATTGGGTAATTGGTTTCTCCTTAATTATAAGTAGAAATACTATTGTAAGATATGTGTTGCGCGATTTACATGTGTATAATCCTCAGAGTTAGTAAATTTAATATTCATTTGAATCGCAAAATAAAGGTTGGTGTGACAACTCCGCTACTTGATTTTAATATTTTTTATGTGTGGACCTTAACAAGTTTCTCGCACTATTAACAATATTAATTCATAATTAGAATAAAAAAAAAAGATAAAGTCGAAAAAGAAATTCTTGTACGAAAAAAACTCAATCCCTGCCTCACTTGAAATGCAAGTAATAATACGTTAGCTACTGTGTAGTCAAAACTAAGTCACCGATCACACTGCAAATTAAAAACAACATTAATCATATATGTTCTGGTAATCATAAGACAACATACTTGATGAAATAATATTTAAACCACTAAAATCTAAAGCATAAGGTAAAATAAGAAAAAAATACATTTTATAAATAAATTATATAATGGAAGAGGGATGATGACACTAAATTTAGCTAGGGATGATTGAGTTGATCTAGCCCACATCAGTACGTAGTAAATATAAATGCAGCTTATAATTAATGATCACAAACTGGTGCGCTCATCAATTGATTGGTCAAATTAAAAGCTACATGCCCCAAGCTTTAGAAATATATGCTTTGATAAAAGCTTTCATCGAATCTAAGAGTAAGTACCCAATCTAAGTTCTAAATCCAAATCTTCCTTTGAGTGATCACTAAGCAGACCAATCTCCAAGTCCAACCTAACAATCTCAGTACTCTTCTTCAAAAACTTATAACCATCTTCTTCAATGAAGCCATCAAATTCTTTAAACTCAAAAAATGATTTTGCACCCTTCATCTTTGTTAAATCTAAACCTTTATTGGGGCTTAAAGGGTTAATTTGGGAACCATCCTTTCCCCATTTTTTACTTTCACTAGGAGGGGAATTCACCAAGGAAGGTAATGTGCAAGTGATCAATGGAGGATCAGAACCCAAGAAAGAGGAAGAGAAATTAGGGCTAGGGTTAGGGTTAGGGTTAGGGTTAAGGTTAAGGTTAAGGAAAGGGTACTTACCATTATTATCCCTAGGAGGTGAGTACTGTCTCAGCTTGGCTCTGTCTCTCCTATGAACATTCATGTGACCACCCAGAGCTTGAGCAGATCTGAATTCTCTTTTGCAGAAGCTACAAGTGTAAGATCTTGGTGGCCATGAAAACCCATCAAGGCAATGATCATCTCCATAACTCTGGCTGTCAAAGTTCCATGAATCTTTAGGTTTGTTGTTGTCGTTGTTGTTGCAGTCTCTAATGGATTTAGTACCACTACTACCAATACTGTGGTCTTTCAGGCCATTGCTCAAAGTGTTCCTCTCCATGGGTTCTTTTTTGGTTCAGTCAAACCTAGCAAGATAAAAAAACATACAGTCTAGTTCAAATCATATAATGCCATCAATTTATTAAGAAGAAATAAAAGAAAACCCCATATGCATGTATCTCAAAAGTTGAGACCTGAGAATAGAGACTAGAATAGAGAGTAGTAGAGAGAGCATGGGTTCTTTTTTGGTTCAGTCGCACCTAGCAAGACCAAAAAACATACAGTCTAGCTCAAATCATATAATGCCATCAATTTATTAAGAATAAAAAAAAGAAAACCCATATGCATGTATCTCAAAAGTTGAGACCTGAGAATAGAGACCAGTAGAGAGAGAGAGAGAGAGAGAGAGTCTGACCTGAAAAATGTGGTGAAAATATAGAGTTTGTTTTTGGGTCTCAATTCAAAAGAGAGAAAGTGAATTATAAAGTTGCTGCTTAGGCCATCAAAAAGCTTGAAATATTAATTCCCATGGAAAAGGTACCCATCTGCAAATGCCACATATGTTTTGGTCATAACTTACTATATTTAGAACCTTGGTCTGCCACAGGTTAATACACACCTTTTTGCCAAATCAAGGCACAGATCTAGCGGATGTTCCTTGTTCTCGATCTTTAAATTGTATCCAACTTATAATTATATCGTTACACGTTATAAGTGTTAGTGTGTAACACTTCTACAGAAATTAAGAGCGATGATTAGATGGGCACTCCTCCATGGATCTTGATTACTTGTTTTGATATCATTGGTAGAAATCAGAGCAAAGTCAGATGAGAGAAAAAGGCTTTGTTTCTCAATTAAGCTCACGTGAGCTTGAGCTTTTGTATGCAAATTACAAGTGAAGAATTAAGACAATAATACAACATAATCAATGTGTCAATATAAGACATCCTGAATATAAATATGCATTCAATTTTTTTTTTATTGAAACAATATCATACAAGTATAATGTTGTGCGATTATCTACCTAAATTAATGAGTAAATAATCGAACTTGTTTTACTTGCAAGTGCACAAGGTCAACTTAGTAGTATAGTGTGCGAATGCAAGATCATCTCCACAGGGATTGGTAAATTTCGTTTTTAAAATCAGTTTTGCAATAATAAAAATAAGAGATATAAATATTGAGTTGAAATTTAATAAAGATAAAGGCGTAAGGACTTGATATCCACCACTAATCATGCTACCACAACAAAACAATATGCCAATGCTTTACTCATGTCATGAATACCAAATGTTTGTCAGCCTAAGGGCATGATATCTACTCCTTAAGCTATTGATCTCCCTAAGCAACGAGTTAGGCATGGTATCTACTCTAACTCTTTTCTTTCTTAAGGGATTCAACATAGTGTATACTGAGTTGTTCCTTAAGAGAGCATAGGATCTGTGGAAATCGACAACCACACGGGACCTAAGGCATGGTATCTACTCCCGGTTTTCCATATTGATTAACCCAAGAATTCGGTGTGGATATCTTTTGTTACTATTGTTGAACCCAGGACTCAGTCATCCAAATTGATTCAACTAACTAATCCATACCACATGCATATGTTTGATCAGACACACACATATGAGGAATTTAAATAAAAACATGTATTAATCAAGTTAAGCAACACAACGTAAATATTGCAAAGACGCCAATACTGAATTTATTTAGTAAACATAATTAGGGCTTCAACCAAGCCCTTACTAAAAGTTTAAGTACACATAATAAAAATAAAGGAAAGAAGAAACCCGAGAGAAGAGTCGTCAATTCTTCTCCATAGTTTCCTTCTCCGATCTCCCGAATAAAAACTAAACTAAAAGGAAGATATGCTCCTCAAAAGGGAGATCTCCTTTTCTGTGTTTTACAGGCCTATTTATAAGGTTTAAGTAACATTGGAAACCTTAGGAGTCTAAAAACAAAACCCTAATTTATTTCCAAAACAGGTTCTGTCGTTTTATTGTTTACTGTCGTACGTGTGCGCTCGATCACAGTCTCCTTGTGCTCGATCGCACTGGTGTGCGTGAGCCTTCTTTGTGTGCGCATGAGCGTAGGTGCTGTACGCTCGATCGCAGGTATCCTGTGCTCTATTGCACCTACCAGATGACAGCTTTTTCCAGCTTTTCTCTTTAAGCCCGAGAAGCTTCCAAATTGCTTTCTTTTCTCCAAAAACCTATAAAAACATGTAAAACACAGAAAGGAAGTAAAATAGAATAAAATACGCAAACTAAGAGCTTAACAAATGTAAATTAAGGGGCTTAAATATGAATATTTAAGCACTTATCACATCCCCAAATTTATATATTGCTAGTCCCTTAGCAATACGAAACTAAAAACTAAATGAAAAACAAAGATGCAAAGATAAATCCAGCATTCATGTTTTATTTAAAAACTTGGGTTGCACAGAAAACCATGATGATAGTTCATGAGTAAGCTTATAATAAAAACACATTTTTGCAATGAATAAGGATTTTAAAAGTTCATGTTACTTACACAAGGCTAGTTTAAGGCATCACAAGTTGACTTAGTGTATATGGTGGATTAGCACATAAAAGATGGAACTTCCAAATATTTCTAATGTATAGTGTTTCGGTGTCCAAATCTTCATCGAATTCCTCGTTAGACGAAACGAAAATGACATAGTTTTTTACTTCTTTTCTTTTTCTTTCATCATGAGATCTTTGCCATGTTGAGTTCCATTAAGCAATCTAATTGACCCTTGTAGCGAGTGTTTAGCCAATGACTCCCAAACCAGATGGTTCTAGGGCATTAGGTGTGAAGATACCCCTAAAGACTTATTAACTCGAGTAAAAAAAGTTACGAAACTATAAGGACCCGGCCCAGAACAGTTACAATATTGTCTGCTTTGGCCCACTGGCCTCACGGCTTTGTTCCTGGCGAAGCCCACTGGCTCCCCAAAACGCGTTGTAACCATTAAGGAACTAAGTCACTTATAAGCAGCACATCCTCTTCCCCTCTAGCCGATGTGGGATAATCATCAACCTCTCTCGAGACACAACGTCCTCGCTGTGTGGCCATAGCCCCCATCCGGTAACCACCCTAGGGCTTTCGAGGGTCTGACTCTGATACCAAATGTAAGGACCCAGCCCACCACTCTTCCACTTATAAGTGACTTGGTTCCACTGTTGGTATGAGGCCTTTTGGGGAGACGAAGTCTTCCTAGGAACAAAACTATGCTGGCTTCGGCTCAAAGCGGACAATATCATACCAGTGGTGGGCTAGGTCCTTACATTTGGTATCAGAGCCGGACCCTCGAAAGCCCTGGGGTGGTTGCTGGATGGGGGCTATGGCCACACAGCGAGGACGCTGTGTCTCGAGAGGGGTTGATGGTTATCCCACATCGGCTAGAGGGGAAGAGGATGTGCTGCTTATAAGTGACTTGGTTCCTTAATGGTTACAACACGTTTTGGGGAGCCAGTGGGCTTCGCTAGGAAAAAAGCCGTGAGGCCCAGTGGGGCCAAAGCAGACAATATTGTAACTGTTCTGGGCCAGGTCCTTACAGAAACTAATAGGTCTTAATACTTTTAAGCAAAAATCTTCACATTTTGACGCGAACACTCACTGCTTACTGAGGCAAGAGGTCCAGTTACTTAGTGAATTTTTTTATGATAATTAAATGCTTAATCCCCACATTTTGATGTGAACACTCAATGCTTACTGAGGCAAGAGGTCTAGTTACTCAGCAGAAATTTTATTTAATGATCATTAGGAACATTTTATTTTCTCTTTTTGCATGATGGGCATTTTTCTCTTTATTTTTCTATGCCAAAGTGTTTATCTAACAAGTTATTTGATTACGGTTAAGTCATGGAAACATATATAAATTAAAATTACATTTTATACCCCACACAAATGCGTGCTAATATGCTCGTGTCAGATCTGGATCAAACTCGTGAATTCTTAAGTGCCTTAAGGTAGGTAACTAACTTTTAAACTTCTTATTACTAGACTATGTGTTTTAGATTTTAAGATTACTAATGAAGTTTTATCATAATATTTGTTGTAAACAACCAAATTTTTTTTTTTCATTAAATATGAATGTGTATTTATCTAAAAAAAACTGGGACAAAGTGTGAGAATGTGTTTCCCATACCCCCAAACTTAAATTACACATTGTCCCCAATGTGTGAATAACATGGAAAGATCTGACTTGGGAGATGGAGAACTAGCTGGGTCGGCATGGCTCATAGCATACCTCTAAACTTGAACGGATGCACACATTGTCTCTAAAAAAAGAAAAACTAATGTAATACGGGAAAACAAGAAGTACTAAAAATAAGTAAATAACAATAAATACGTAAAACAATAAAAATAAAAGGATAAGTTGTGGGGTGCCTCCCATGAGTGTTAAGTTTAACGTCTTCAGCAGGACCAAGCCTTATTTTTCCCTAAAACTAAGATAGGCAGCAACTAGCACAGGTAGTGTTTTATTCTCTCCCATATAAGCATAAGTCAAATACTTCGGCAATTGCTTCAACTCCAAATTTGGTGCCAGGACAATAAAAGGGAAAAAAATAGTATTAGTAGGCACATGAGGTTCAAATGGATCGGTGTACTTACTTAGATGCTTTGGAGAAGCCTCTAGAAAGTGCACAGTTTTAATGATGTCATCAGTAATATCCTCATATTTTGGCTCAACATCTGATCTTTTGAAACAATGGGTGAGGATGGTCTCCAATGGATCAATGTGATGGACGTGAAAAACTTGCTCAACAACACCTTGCTGTCGTTCACTCAGCTCCTCAGCCAATTGCCCCACTTGTACTTCCAATCTTTGAATGCCTTGTTCATGCCTTGCAGTGGTTTGTCTTATCTTAGTTCGAAATTGACTTTCCTCTACCATAAACTGATCTTGTGAGGTCATCAATTGTTGTTGCCGAGTTGCCAACTGCATCACAAGACTCTCTAGGTCGCTTTTCTTTGATTCGGGAACTGAGTGGGCTGCTTGTTGGGAGTTCCTTTGTTGCCCTTAAAAGTTCAAGGCATTTTGATCGTTTCTCCATGAGAAGTTGGGGTGAGTCTGCCATCCAGGATTATAGGTATTTGCATATATATTGTAGTTGTTCGGTCCTACATGATTTGCTTACTCTTGATCTGCAGATGAATATAAAGGGCAAGTGTCAGCAGTGTGATCAAAACGATAACATATAGCACATACCTGGAGTTGTTTGGCTCGTGGACTAGGTGAGATGTTTTGAGCAATCATAGCTTTTATAAGCATATCTAGCTTCCTCTCCATAGCAGCTAGATAAGCATAACTAGATTCCGCTATTGGTGCTTCTCCTTCGAATGAATTAGTTGAAAAAGCTTCAGTATAGCAGTTTCAGTTCTGCTTCTCGGGTACTCTTTGGAGCTTTTGCGATCGAGCGCTGCAGTTTCAGTACTGCTTCTTGGGTACTCTCTGGAGCTTTTGCGCTCAAGTGCACAAAGAACAGCGCTCGATTGCACTGGGATTGAGCTCGATCGCACCAAAGAGTGCCCTCGATCGCAATGAGAACAGAAACTCCTCCTCTGCATACCTAAACAAAAACAGAAAATGAAAAGAAGGAATAAATCTGATTTTTGATAAAAAAAATAAAAATAAAACGGAACGGAATAAAATAAAATAGAATAAAATGAAAGAAATAAAAAAAATTAACGAAAATAATTCCAAAAAATAAATTTAGCACAATCTCCAGCAACGGCGCCAAAAACTTGTTGTGCAATTATCTACCTAAATTAATGAGTAAATAATCGAACTTGTTTTACTTGCAAATGCACAAGGTCAACTTAGTAGTATAGTGTGCAAATGCAAGATCATCTCCACAGGGATTGATAAATTTCATTTTTAGAATCAGTTTCGCAATAATAAAAATAAGAGAAATAAATATTGAGTTGGAATTTAATAAAGATAAAGGCGTAAGAACTTGATATCCACCACTAATCATGCTACCACAACAAAACAGTATGCCAATGCTTTACTCATGTCATGAATACCTAACGTTTGTCAACCTAAGGGCATGGTATCTACTCCTTAAGCTATTGATCTTCCTAAGCAACGAGTTATGCATGGTATCTAACTCTTTTCGTTCTTAAGGGATTCAATATGGTGTATACTGAGTCGTTCCTTAAGAGAGCATAGGATTTGTAGAAATCGACAACCACATGGGACTTAGGGCATGGTATCTACTCCTGGTTTCCCATATTGATTAACCCAAGAATCCGGTGTGGATATCTTTTGTTACTATTGTTGAACCCAGGACTCGGTTATCCAAATTGATTTAACTAACTAATCCATACCACATGCATACGTTTGATCAGACACACACATATGAGGAATTTAAATAAAAACAAGTATTAATCAAGTTAAGCAACACAACATAAATATTGCAAAGACGCCAATATTGAATTTATTTAGTAAACATAATTAGGGTTTCAACCAAGCCCTTACTAAAAGTTTAAGTACACATAATAAAAATAAAGAAAAGAAGAAACCCGAGAGGAGTCGTCAATTCTCTTCCACAGTTTCCTTCTCTAATCTCCTGAACAAAAACTAAACTAAAAGGAAGATATGCTCCTCAAAAGAGAGATCCCATTTTATGTGTTTTACATGCCTATTTATAAGGTTTAAGTAACCCTGGAAACCCTAAGAGTTTAAAAACAAAACCCTAATTTATTTCCAAAACAGATTCTGCTGTTTTACTGTTTACTGTCGTACGTGTGCGCTCGATCACAGTCTCCTTGCGCTCGATCGCACTGGTGTGCGTGAGCCTTCTTTGTGTGCGCTCGATCGCAGGTATCCTACACTCGATCGCACCTACCAGATGACAGTTTTTTCCAACTTTTCTCTTTAAGCCCGAGAAGCTTCCAAATTGCTTTATTTTCTCCAAAAACCTATAAAACATGTAAAACACAAAAAGGAAGTAAAATAGAATAAAATACGCAAACTAAGAGCTTAACAAATGTAAATTAAGGGACTTAAATATGAATATTTAAGCACTTATCATATAATTATACGATGATTTGATCACCTGTGATTTTGAAGTCTTAAGGTTTTAACTTAAATCCTTTTTTTTTTATTGAAACAATTTTATATGATTCAATGATTTGATTACAATATATAAATTTACAATAATATCACATATCCCACATATAAGCTCATAATATTATCAATGTGACGTTACTGCCACAACTAAAAGTACCAGAACAACAACTTCATGTAAATGGACTATTTTAACCTTTTTCAGTCAGCCCAACATCTCTACTACATCTCAGCTCTCCCGTCTCTATAACAATGTTTGAGATCAGTAAATTTAAATCAGTTTAAAGTAAAAGTTACTTAAATTTATTGATTTAAACATGCCTAAATCAATTTCCAAACGCAACCACAAGTTTTAGCTTCTCTCAATCTCATCTCTCTCTCTCTCTCTCTCTTTACCTGATAACAAGAGCAATAAGTTCTTCAAAGATCTAAGTTAGTTTACACGAAATGATTACTTTTTTTTATTTTATGTAAAATAATGAAACAAAGAAACAAAAGAGTAGGATCTAGAGAAATAAATTCCCATTTCGTCTGCAATCAGAACTGCCCCAAGCTCGGGGGAGGAGAGCTATACACCACTGTATTCCGGTTAGGTAATACCCATGGCAACAAATCTTCATCAGCTTTGATATTGCTTTCTCTAAAAACATGTCCAAGATGGCACCTGGAGAAGCCTTTGAGGAGCTTTCTGCAGCCTTCTTTAAAGTTTCCATGCGGATGAAAAGAGATGTCAGATCAACCCAACTACAGTAGCATAATAATTTAGAGAAAATAAAAAAATTTGTTTCCTTTTCTCCACATGATCAAATGCCCTTCAATTTGTATTTGTGTTTTTATTTCCGTTCTTAATTTTGATCCTTTTTAACGTTTTGGATCATCTTTGGTTTTAACGGTGTGCATGAACGTCCAATGGAACTAAGATTAAAGAGTAGTTGTAGCTAGGTTTAGTTGCTACATTGCCAAAACCAGCCAATTTCATTTCATTAAAAAGGAAAAAGGAAAGAAAGCTTTGAAATACACAAAATCATTGTTTGAAAGAAAGGAAATCTAAGTGCACACAGGATTTTCATAATTACCATTTTCAAGTGAAAAAGAGAGTAAGTTTGATCAGAGAAGACAAGTATACAAAAGATATTGCCACAATTCACTTGGAACAAAAAAAAATATTTGAATATTCTTGAACTAATCAGCACCCAATATAATAATCATGGCGTGAGATTTAGAGGGTTGGCATCATGTAGGCCAAGTAACCAAGTCTTGGTAGACTTCGGGCTCCAGAGATTCAAGTCCAGCCAATTAAGAAAACTCAAATCTAAGTAAAAACCTTAAAAAAGAAATTCAAGATATATGAATATTTTTTTATTAATTCAGTTGAAACATAGTTTATAAAAAATTCTAAATTGGACAAGTTCAAGAATAAAGCCTCTTAACTAATCACGTCGGTGACTATGGTTCCAACTAATTCGAGGCATTAAGGGATTCAGTACCTTAAAAAGAAAATATTTTATACCTTACCCATTATTAAAATATTAAAAGAAAGTACAATATGGGAAACAACTGAACAAGAACCCAAACCCCTTAGAAAGCCAATACAAAGACTGACAAGGAACTTCTTCTAAGAGCACCAGTTTAACGAAAATTTGAACACATGCGACGAAGTATGTGCCATATGTAAGCCTTTTGAAATTGAGACAAATATAAATGGTATATAATGCATTCCGGCTTCATAACATCATTGCACAACCGAACACAAGAAGCGAGCCCAAAAAGGATAGCCTTAAAAAGTGTCGCTTTCAATAATGTACATTCAGAAAACACAACGCTCACAATTTTATGTCATGACTGGGATTATTGTAGGAAATCCCTCATCAGCCTGATTTCTCAATAAATATGTTCCACTCAATATGAGCCACATACTATAATAAAGGCGTAAATTGAGACAACCATTAGGGGTGTTTTTAGATAAAAACACCCAAAGGATATAATATCAACGCTCCCCACTTTCAGACTCTTAATAAAAGTTAGATCCCTTTTAACCACTTCCCTCGCTTCCTTTCTCCCTCCCTCTCCTCCCCTCCACCCCCAATGAAAAAAACAACTATTCTCAATAAAAAATAAGTTACCTCCAACCCTACAACTACCAGGACAACACATTGAGTGGAAGATACTTGGTCATTTCAACTAAAATGCCTTCCTTTTCCACAAGGCAAGCAGTTGTATCAAGCATTTAGCTCATGAATTAACAGGTAAATTCTAAAAACCCAACTCTTCTTCCACTCTAAAGACCATACAGAATCCTCCAAGCCCAACAAAAGAGAGTTGGAGAAACAAAAGGAAGTGCACTGAAAACTAAAGAAAAAAATTTGAACAAGAGATGTATGGAGGTTGGGCTTACCTTCTTAAGTGCTTTAGCAAGTATTTTCTCGTCCAAAACCAAATCATCTGGAATATCAGTTCCCCAAGTAGCAAGCCGTTTCTCCTCAATTGTTGCAGGCGCCTCTATTTCGAGGTCAATAACAAGACTATAAGATTACTAAAAGGAAAACTACAAATCAAAGAACAATGTCCTCAGTACCAAAATCAAGATGATAAAGAATCAATGCAAAGGGCAACAAACTAATTAGATGCTAACAAACCAAAAACTGCATATACCTTAAGAAAATTAAACTTGCATTAAAAAAAAGGAACTGCAGTGGAAATTAAAAAGAGTAAGCTTGGTGCTAACCTTCAGAGGCCTCTTTACGAGCAAAATTAGCCTTCATGAGATCTGTGGCAGCCTCAGCAGCCTCAATTCCAGCGGCACCTGTACAATAGCAGTTCCGTATAGGCTGTTTGCAGCACTTGTAGTCCCATTGATGACCCTTCCACCACGAACCCCAAACACTTGAGTGATTATTGACATGAGCATCTTCTTCATACTTGCTCTTGGGCAGTGTTGCCTCCTGTAAATGGCAGAAGATGCACCAATTAGATCCCTTATGTACTTGAGGATAAACATAGATGAAACAGAAGTTTCATTTGTCATAGATTATGTTCCCAATCTTATGAACCGAATAGTCTGAAATCTTTTCTTTTGGGGTTCATTATCTGAGAACCTACAATCAAGAACATTAAGAATTTAAAATCAAACACCCAATTTCCTTTCAAAGATAGGAGAATGCTTTGGGAAAAAAATCCCATTGACCTTGTAGCAAAACAATTCACAATTAAATTTATGCCAATGTCATTGTTCCAAACTGTTAGCCTCTTCTTTCAAAGCATCATTCCCTACCCAAATATAATCAGATTTAACCAGTGCTACATGCTAAAATGGGCATTTCCTTGATTCCTTCTTGTTGCCCAAAGTAAAAGAGATGCAATCACAAATCAAAAGAGAAGCATATACTTATAAGCCAAAAAGAGCAGTAGTCACTTGTTACAGAAGCTTCTCAGGTAACATTCTCCTTAAGTAGTTAAACCTAACCATCAGTCAAACCTCTTTTTTTATTTTTTTATTTTTATAAATAAGGCATCAGTCAAACCTATGCCCATGGTCAAAGATAATTAATCTTCTTCCCTGCCATAAGTAATATACAATGGAAGACTCTACATGAGAGATTCCTTTACTAAAGCTAAGGCCTAGTTATGAAACTGCATCATCATAAGCCATATTTGTCCCCGAGAAAACTACACCATATCTATTCCAAATCTTCTCAACTTCCATTTAAGACCTCTATAGAAGTATCTTAGGTATTGTCAAATGTTGAATATACGATATTAGGAAAGATTCAGGAATGCTGTAATGATTTAACTCTACTCATGGTCATTTACTGAAGACTATTATCTTTCCTGTTTGGTGGGGGAGGGGGAAGGGGCGCTTTGAAACTAGTGGATAATTCAGGACAACTCTTAACCTTTACTTTTCTCTACCCGAAACACCAGATATGCATCTGCAGAAGTATATGTAGGACAAGAGGTCCAAACTTAAGTCATTTATCCGTAAGATAATGCATATAAATAAACTACAAACATAGAATTCACGGACAACAATTCATTAAGCTGACCCAAAGCTTCAGATTAAGGCTATCCCATTACCCTTTCAATAGGATAAAAGAAGAACGATTAGCAACGCAAATAATTCAAAAGAAAAAAATCTATAGTTAGAAGAGATGTGGACGATATAAATAAAAAGCGAAAGGTTCAACCAAAAAGTACTAACAAGTAGAGAAAGGTTCAAACAAAAAGTATTAACAAGTAGAGACTTTAGTCTACCGACTGATTTTACTAAGAACAAGAATAATTTTCTACATTTCAAAACTTGTAACCAGGCAAAATTATAAGCAAAATAATTAAATCAAAAGTAAATTATTGATGCAACTTTTACCTGCCCCTTTATGATTCTGCCAGCGCGATCATACTCGACTTCTCTTTCGCTTTGTCCTAGTAGAAGCTCTCTTGGAAGTTCTTCTTCTGCAGCTGCATTGCCATATTTCTCCATAATCGTGTCCTTTGTTTGGGATTTAAATTTCTCCTTTATGATCTGATAATTCTTATAAAGCAATTCAGCTTGGGATGGAGCTGCTTGCATGTGAATATCTTGTCCCTTCTCAAATGCCTCCCAAGCAAGGATGTTCAGCTCCTTGAACTCCAAAGCTTGACCACTATTTCTATATTGGTTATCTCCCTACAATATAAAAAATAACATGTAATTAATCAAGAAAATAAATTTGCAACATAACCATTTAATATTAATCTAACTTCCTAGGGGACTCACCTCGTAGAATTTCTCATTTGGATCTGCATCTGGAAGAGAATCTTCACGCATGGACAGGGTTTTGGGATCATAATGGGCAGAGTTGACATCAAGATTTAAAAGATATTTTGCTGTGTCCTCCCGAATACGAAAATTCCTAGCAGGGATAATTCAGTGACATTCACATATGACATGCAACTGGTAAAAAATGAAATGCCCTTATATCAAATGCAAGTCCAGTAAGCATTACTATGGAGAAGTAATTTTAGCAGCTATGCGTTGCAAAAAGGCGACCGGTTTTTTATCCTATTAAAAAACAAATCAATGCAGGATAAGTAAGCTCTTACCTTACAGTTCCTGTGCTCCCACCACCAGTAGTACGCATACGCTTTTCAACTTTTGCAAAGTCCATTTGCCTGCTCTCATCAACCTTAGCTTCATCTACCCTTAAATTATCTTCCTCATTGTCTCCATCACTAATCTCCTCACCACTTTGGTTACTGTTTTTCTCCTCTAATTTCTTAAGTTGTTGTTCCTTAAGGCGTTTCTTTTGAGTTTCTTCTCTTGATTCATAAAACTCAACTACACGGGCATAGCTTGATGTTTCATAGCCATTCCAGCGGTCCCTTTTCCCGTCATAGTCAAGTTCAAAGGACTATTTTTTCATCAGGTGCAATGTTTTTGTTTGTCCACTTCGCTCCCACCTTTTGAGGTCGATCCATGCATGACTTTGCATCATGGGCCATAGCTCCACAGCTGCAGCAACCATAAAAAGGAAGCATTAAAAAGAGAATAAAAATATAAAAGGATGCATTAAGATCAGGCTTCTCTCAACTCCACCCTAAATGAAAGCTCATGGTCCAGGCTAAGGTTAACTCTCAGATCAAGCTTCTCTTTAATAATGCCAAGAGAAAGAGTTTGCCTACCGAAAAGGGGTCAAATCTTCTCGTTGTTCAATCCATTCTTTCTATTTGTATATTTCAATCTACATTGGTCTACCCCGTGAACGACCTGGCAAGAAGATAGCTGATTTCTAGCTGACGAGTAAAAGTTAACTTTGCATATACCTGTCATGTTAATCTATATTCATCTCCTCCCATATCACTCATGTCAACCTCTCTTCTCTATTCCTCCCTCCCCTTTGGTTTCCACCAAAAAAAAATTAAAGAACGCAGTCTTTCAAGATGATATGTGCAATAGTCAGCTGATAAATGCTAATTAAGATTCTACATAATTATAAGATAAAGAAACATTCAAAGCCAGCCAAATTCTAAAAAAAGGACCATATCTAGTAATTTTCTTTAACGTCTATACAAAACAAATCATATTTGGCAAGTAGTTCATTCAATTATACAAGAGAGCATGGTTTCGTATTCAAAACGATCAAGTGGATGAAGCAACTTAGTCAACTCTCAAATTAACAAAGAAAATGAATTAGATGAATATGCATGGAAAGAAAATGAGATACATATATCACATACATTTTACATGCGCCCTTCCTGTATTTATCAGCTTGAAATTTTTTTGCACCTCTGGCATACCATGACTTCGTGTAATTTGGATCAGATTTCCAATTCCTTTGATGTTTTAAACTCTAATAAGCCAAAAGAAGAAAAGAAAAAATATATCTAAGTGCTTCAGTATTAACCTTGTAAGCCAAAACAATGACTAAAATAGTACACGACTTACAGGTTTCTCAGAATTGAGATACCAAGGAGCAGATGACATATACTGCAGAACATGAGGATTGATCTCCTTTCCATCTTCGTCAACCTCAGCTGGTGCAAGCCCAGCTTTACGTGCTTCCTCTAATTCAGTTTGCTTCCGGTGGTCCTCCCTAGTTTTAAAAGCCACTGCAAATCCCACCACAAGCAGTAATTTAAAAATAATTCACTTCCCAAGTTCATATTTTGATTTTTTTTCTTTTTTCTTAGTAATATTTTCGTCCCTCTCAAATTTAATACAAGAAGTTCAAAGCAACAAACACAAATAATTAAAACAAAAATTGAAAAAAGTGTGTGCAACTAATGTCTGAAAATTAACCCAAGGAGGAAAGGATCGATACCAGTGTTGTTACATTCGAATTTGCTTAAATTATAATACATGTATAGCTAATGTTTAATGGAACTAATTATGAGGGTGAGTCCACTGAACTCCTTTTTCATTTTGGCAAAACCAATCTAACAACGCCAACAAGCCAAAAGATCGAAAGAAAAAAAAAACAAAATTGTTCAACACAATCAAAAGATATCACAGCAAAAATCCGCAACTCGAGAGAACGAGCAAGAGAACCTACCCGATGCGGTTGCCATGATAAACAAATTTAAAGGAACCCAAACAGAGAACAAATATGCAGGAAGAAAGCCAATACAGAGAACCCTAGAGAACGAGAGAGAGAGGTGAAGATTAAACGGGCGGATTTGAATGGGCCGGCTACATGCGGGTCGCAGATTAAACAAGTACGATAAAAGGAGCCGCCTTTGGTGCTCGTTTAAAAAGGCACCGTTAATTTTACGTAGTACCCTTTTCGGTAAAACAAATTTTGATAGAAAAAAATCGATAATAAAAATAAATAAACGTAATTTTATAACTAGAAGTATGTTTATTTTAGATAAAGGTAAATTACATATATTTTTTTTTTGAAGTAACAATAATTATAAATATTTTTTTTGTATTTTCAAAATTTTTATTTACACCATTTAATAAGAAAGTTTAATCACATAAAATAATATAAAATCAAATTTAATCATTTCTACCAAGAAGTGTAAGCACTTACACCCTTTAGTAGAAGAATTTAATCGCATGAAATCAAATTTAATTTTTTTCTATCAGGGATGTAAATGAAGAATTAAAAAATACAAGAGAGATACTTACGATTAAACGTTATAGGTCCGTATAATTTACTATTTAAATAAAAAATTGTGTTTTATTATAAAATGTACGCGACATTTTGGTATCATGTTTTGTAATAAATAGAGATTGATTTGAGCTTGGATTAAAGAATAATGAGAAGCTCATGAGGTTATTCAAGCTCAATCGAACCAATTTATAATTTAGGTTTTTTTCAAAAACAGTTATATGTTATATTACTTGATTTTAATAAATAAATCTTAGGTTTATTGTTCATCTAACCTTACAAATGTGTCTTTTTTATTTTTAAAATTTTTAAAAAAATTCAAAATACATAATCAAGTTAACTCATGAAACGACGAGACAAATTATCGTTGACTCGAACTCGACTTAATAATCCAAACAGCATAAAACCAAGCTCGAGCTTGGTTTGTGACTTTTTTACTTCGGTAAATTATAATAATTTTTTAAGGTTTGATTTTGATGGAGCCCACAATACCCTTGTCCAATAAGATGTCTACACACGGAGTTTGGCATCACCAATAGGACGCTGACGCATGTCAAGCCTATGCAGCATGATAAGACACACATGGAACGGGTAAATCACGCAATCGCCACGTCAAAGCACGATTAGCGGGCCTAACCTCTTCTGAAACACGCGACCCTCTGAGACACACGACTCTCTGAGCACGCAACTGAGACTTAGCTCCAGAAGCCTGAAAGCATAAGGGCAAGGCCATCTAGCCCCCACGTGGGCGACCTCAATTCAAAATACTATAAATAGCCTAAGGTATGTAAGTTCAAGACATGACTCTTTCGTTTCACAAATACACATGAAACAATCTGCACTAATCTGTTTTAAAATTAATCATCGGTCTCTCTTAAACTCTCGTCCTAACTAAAGCGTCAGAGAGCCCTCGGAGGTCTTCCCTCCCCTCTTTCCGAAGGTCCCCAAGTTCACCCATGTTCACTTGTGCAGATCCAAAGAAGTCAACCCTAGATCCCTGAAAGTCAACGCCAGGTCAGCAATATCCTTTCGGCATCAACAGATTTTATTTACAAATCAAAACGTGAATATAAAAAATATACAACTCGCCCTAAAAATTTAAATCATATATTGCAACTTAATCCGAGGTGGTTCAATGTCATACCATCAATGTTCCTTGATAATTCAACAGTATTTCATCACCATGGAACCCAAACCGAAGAAAATCATGAAAAGAAAGAGAGACAATAGGGTAACAGAAGGCGCTACGCGTCCCTTATCCTTCCTTAACATCATCCCTTCAAATATTGGGTAATTCACCACTAATATGTAAAACGAGACGAAAAGTTGTCCAAACATTTCATCCCAATTTCTTTCAATAACCATTCTAGCAATTCCTCCAGCAAAAGAAACTATGTTCAAGATGACTATTGTAACCAGTGGAGCAATCAAGGTACTTGATGCTTGAAAATTGAATTTACCCTTCTGGTACAAAGCGACATGTTCTTCGTCGGCAACTTTATTTGTTGGCACGAAACTTGCTTCTCTCATACCATAATACTTCAAGATTGCATCTAAAATTCCAAAGGTATAAGCTGTCACTGACTTTATCATCCAAATCCTTTGTTCATTCCACAACGTCCGGATTGAACCTCCTGTGGAAAGAACCTCCTCTAAATGTTTCAAGCAAGAAGCCAGGAAAACAAACGAATAGATCAAAAGCCATGAATCTGAAGCCTGTCACAGAAAAAGAAAGAAAGGTCCCTATAAGCTTAAAAAAGAACTTAGGACCTTAAAATAATTAGGAGAGAAAAGTGAAAAGTAGAGGAAGAAAAAGTATGCGCAATGAATTTTTTTTTTATTTAGTAAGAGAGGAAATAAATTAACGATATGTTTGGTTGTCTGAAATTGAAATTTGCAATTAAAATTGAGGTATAATCGTAGTTTTTTTTAACTATTTTAAAATTGAAAAAGAAATATGATTCTACCTCAATTCCAGTTCAAAACTTCGATTCCAAACAACCAAACGTAACTTAAGAGGATTGATGTTTTCCTCTTGCATTACAAAACTACAAATTATAATCCTCCAAAATTAAAAGAATTAGAGAGTGAAAGATTGTAGAAAAAAAAATGAAATTATCAATTTACCAATTAATTTTCATTTAATCATTCACATTAATATCTATTAACATTATGAAAGATATAATGACAAAAAATAATATTATTTATATATTTTTTTTATTTCCTCAAACTTTTCCATTTTACTAAACAAGAGTATGAGAAAACTATTTTCTTTATTTTTACTTTTTTATCATCTCTATTAAACAAATGGCAAAAAAAGAAAATTAATCTTATTACTTTTCTATTCTTCTAATTTTCAATCATTTCACTTTTCTTTTTTCTTACTGTTCTCACAGCTAAATTACTAATTTGTTTTTCAAGAATTGGGGTTAGTTTCAATTTCGCTCCCAACTGTCAAATACTCTAATTTTAAGACTTAATGTTTTATTTCGTTATCAATGTTGAACCTCTTTGTTAACTCGGTTAAGAAAATCCATCCGACAATCACTTTAGCTATATTTAACTCTAAATTTCCCTAAAATTCCATTTTTCCTCTCTCTCTCTCTTCAATTATTTTAGTTTTTCATTTTTTTATTAAACAAATAAAAGAAAAAAAAGGTGGTCTTCTTATTTTTCTAGTTTTTTTTATCTCACTTTACTTTCATAGCTACTTTTTTTTTTTTGGGTACTAAACACACTCTAAAAAATCAATTTGAAATTCTTACTTTTGGGTATATTGCGATTCCATTCAAGAGACATAGCTGAGGGACAGTAGCTAAGCACCACAAGGGTAAAGAATAGAAGGGTTGCAGCGATAAGTATCCATAGCACATGGTCTGAAGCACAGGCATCTTCGATAGCCCGTAAATGAGAGGGCAGAACCTTGAGAGAGTTACTTCGATTAACCCAGAATTCCATCTTGTGCCTTGAACCAATGTGTCATTCAAGTTTGTGGTAGCACTGCCCAAGAATGCTGGCCTAGAGGGATTGCAAAAGATTGAAATCCAACCTCTGCAATGTAAGATAAACCCTGTAAAGTAATCTTCAAGAACAGAATCATACAAGAATCCAATCTGCATTTCAACAAACAAGACATGTAGATCGATGTAATTATGGCATGTAAACAGATTTTTATTTTAGTAATTATGATTAGCAAAATTCAATCCTTGCCTGTTTACCCCATCCTGTGTCTTCCTCATAAGCACAGGAGGTTAAAAATCGGGTTTCTTGTTGCAATGTGCTTGGTATGCCCCCTTTCTCCATGGTGATAGATTGATTTCTTTGGCGAAGTGACTTGATAAACTCATTTGATGGACCGACAAATCGTTTCAGTTGAAGAAGATCAGTGTCTGGATTACAGATCGATAACAGAATTAGTAAATGGTATCAATTTTTCAAGTAACACAATTTAAGTAACATTCAAAATTCAGTTTAATATTGTGACAATTTACTGCATTATTCACCATAGAGAAGAACATGATCAGAAAGCTATAGGAGTACTGGACCTCTTCGTAAAATATCACCATACAATGCTTCTCTCTTTATATAGAATCCAGTGCCAGATAACATAGGTCCCTGAATTCCATCCATGCCTAGCGATCTTATCTGAAAGATAATCTAAAAATTGTCAAAATATTGTTTACAACACATTAGGACACATTTGGGTGTGTTCAGTTATACAAAATTGTCCAGTTTTATGAAGAAAAAAAATTACATCATGAAGCTATTTTTGGCAAAATTTCTACCACTAAACGCCATAGGAATTTGAATTTCTTACTGATACACATACTATAAATGTGGTTCTCAACTGGGAATCATAGATATCGTTGCTGCTGATGTTGTGGAACTTCTGAGGGAATTGAACAAAAGCTAGCGAGGAAGAGATTTTAGGATCAAGGTGGAAACACATTGCTTGTCTCGCAGATTTTGGATCATTGCAGTACATGTCACAGTCTAACACCAATATGTAAGGAGAGTTGCTTATGACGCTGGACACTCTTAGCTGTAAAAAAAAAAAAAAAAAAAAAAAAAAAAAATTGTAGCATTTAATTAATATTTAATAAATCTGTTTGAATTTGCAAATATGTAACAGAAGGAGATTTGAGGTACAGAGACAGAAAATACAAGAACATTAAGCGCTCCAGCTTTGAAATGATGTGGATGAGAAGCTCTTTTCTCACGAGAAACATAGACAAGAAGTGGCATCTCAACTTGGTTAATACCATCTGCATTATCTGACTTATAGTGTATCACCTGCGAAAGATTTTCATTAATTATGATGAACTAATTTAGAGAAAATCACGATTTTTGGCATCAAATCCCTGCCACCTGAGCTCAACTTAGGTGCGGGTTGGAGAAAGGATGAGGTTCAAATCTCATGTACTGGAAAAACAAATATCTCAAATCCCCACGTCTAAATTAGTGATCAAAATCGTTTCACCACCTATATGTTAAAAGGGAAGTAAGACTCCCTGCAATCTCGTGGGCCTGTCAGTCACCTCCGGATTATCTATTTTGATTCTCTCTCCATCAATGTACTTAAAAAAAGAAGGGAAAGTTTAGAGAATTTATTCAATACTACGTAAAAATTTATTAAATACACCCCATATAAATTTGTGAGAAATGAGCAATACTTTTATGGTATATTGAATAATTTCTCATGAGACTATAACATAAAAATGCCAAGTCAATAGATTTTAAGACAATTGATCATTTGTGTATGATGACAAATATTTTTGTCTAGACTTGATCTATGAAAATTTCTTGGACCAAAGATACTTTTCACCACAAATAAAAAAAAAAATTATAGAGAAATTTCTCTAGCCTCTCTCCATCTAAATATAAGGTGCATGGTAGCTTCATAATATATTGTTGTGAAAAATGCCACTAGTGATGATAATTGCCAAACATGACCACGAGATTGCGAAATTAAATGAGCAATCAAAACCAACAAGAAACAAAGCACACAGAAGGACAAGAGATTTACGTGGTTCGGCACAAGTCTACTTCATTGACACACACAAAAGAATATTTCATTATGAAACTGAGAGATTACAACAGTGTTTACTTACAGCATTTAAACCCAATCACCAAATACACCAAAGCTCACAGCTAAGTATTTGAGAATATGAGCCACATTATAACTCTTATCAATCTCTCACAGGCTTACACTTATCTTTTTCTCTACACTTCACCACAACAATTACACAAATTGCACACAAATTGCTTACTGCTAGACACTTACAAACATGTAGCTCCTCCAATCAACTCCTCAAACTACATGTTTGCCGTGCTCTTACTCC
This sequence comes from Bretschneidera sinensis, assembly GCA_023935145.1. NCBI lineage: Eukaryota > Viridiplantae > Streptophyta > Magnoliopsida > Brassicales > Akaniaceae > Bretschneidera > Bretschneidera sinensis. Next base: position 85,320,471 of record CM043705.1, on the reverse strand, counting down.
ATTCTCAATTGGAGAGCACACCTCACAGACAACAAAGGAGCATCTCACTCAACTCTTCAATTTAAGCTAAATATTTGCTCCTTCTTATTCCCATTGCCTTGCAACTCTCCTATTTATAGGAGAATGCCCGGCCAATTTGGTGGTGCGGCATTTCCATAATGCCATAATGCTCCACCATTTAGTGCTTATAGTGCTCGTCCCAACATAAATTTATCACCACCCAAATGGAAATGTAACAAATTTTCACGATGCATGAAATGTAGGAGTAGATAATTAGTTTGAGATATATATATATATATATATATATATATATATATATATATATATATATTAAATTTAATGTATCATATTTAAGTTAACAAACATTTTCAACATATGAATGTGTGTTAAGTATAGAGAAATACCTCTATAACCGGAGGATGATTGCCAATATTGATACTTCTGCTTGTTCCTTTTATTCCTCCGTTTTCCTCAAGACTCTTCATGCACTCTTCGAACAACTTGTACTTTTCCTGCACCATATACATATAAACCACCAGTCTCCACAGTTAAACAAAATTAATCAGCTTTCTTAATGTCACAAAAAATAAAATGGAAAACTTCATGTCAATAAAAACACATACAGGGCAAGAGATATTGTCAACAATCAGTTCATCTTCTTTTTCATTCTTTCGCTCTTTTTTATATTTTTCTATTGGGAGGATGTCTCTGTTAAGATTTAGGCTTGAAGTTGTAGACTTGAAAGCCTGAGTTTACACACTTTTCAATAACAAAGAGGTCTCAAATTTAAAAAGAACTCCAAAAAGTTTAAGCACATAAAAAAGTCTCCATTTGTTATAGCTTTACCTAAAAGTGTTTTTATCATCTCTTTTATGAAAGCAATTCAAAACTAGTTTTTATCCTTGACCTTTTAAAAGTGAAACTTTAAAATTTTAATCAAATACATATTAATTAAAGTAGTTCTGATTATTAAATTTTTTTAGATATCAAAAGGCTGCAAACAAAACGGATTCAAAACAAACCTTAATCATCTTCTTCTCTCTCAGTAACTCATCAGAACTTATAAAATCATCGTCGGGGAGGGAAAGATAAGCCTCTGGGCAGCCTATCTTGATTCCATATCTCCTGCAAAAGGGAAGCCACCACCTTGCAAACCTCCAAGCTTCCCTCATTCCAAGCAAAGTTAAAAGTGAACCACCATCATCAGAAAGATACACATGAAGCTTTTCTGGTGGATAATCCAATGACATAGCCGATAACACAGTATTCATAACCCCAACAGTTGGCTCCTTAGTAGGATCCGCTGTGCAAATAAACACATCAATTGCTGGAAGCTTTTCATCTTTCGGCAACCTCTCAGGGAATACTATTCTACAGACGGGACGCCAACGATAAGCTTGTCCAAGAAGCCATTGGAAGGAGAGAAGAAGCTCAGAGGCAAAGACTAGAATCCATGGAATAGTGGGTATGTTTTGTTGGAAGAGAAAAGATGCTCTGTAGTAAACCAAGAAAGCTATCGCAATGGAATGGATGAGCATATATGATCTGTTAATGATGATGGAAGATTTGCGAACACGGCAATTATTTAGAGGGAGAGAGTCTTCCATGGCTTCCCACCGGTTGTTTAGTGTGTTTGTTTCACCATAAAGGGACCTACTGCTTATACCAATTTCGCCCTGCCTCCCACCGCACAAAAAAAGGAAAAGGGAAAAAGGAATAAGGAAAGATATTAAACGTGTGAATATTAATTAGATTATAAGGCTCTGCATTTAGTTTTTTTTTTTTTATTATAATAAGATCTGGTTTTTTTTTTTTAAAAAAAAGACGTTTGTGAAGCGGAGCAATGCTAGTTGTTGTGAGTTTTAAATTACTCGCAAGCGCACGAGTCGTTTGCAATATAGTGTTTTGTAAATGCGAGGTCGGATCCACAGAGAATTGCGTTGTGAAAATATAAATTTATCTAAACTAATCTTATCTTAACCTAGTTCCGAGTTTTGTATTATGTGTTGCAAAATAAATAAAAACTAAACTAAATTGATTTTAAAAACTAATAAAAAGACTAAGGTTTCTGAATCCACCCCGCCAAAGTTAAGCATATATCTCAATGTTCTAAAGATAGTCTATCAAAAAATTCCATGAATCCAACTTAAAAAAAAAAAAACAAAGAATATCCCAATTAAACCAAAAGCATCCAATGTATCCACTCTTAACAAATCACAAAGAAAATCCAATTTAATTGAAAACAATTCGATGTATCCATCAGATGAAACATAAAGAATATCCAACAGAACAATTTAAACTCAATCAATCACAAGATTAACTCAAATAATTAACAGAACATTTATACTAAAAAAATATCAGATTTGTACAAGCAAATCTGAACTACTATGCCAAACAACGGCGATGCTTCATCTTCAACCTTAGCTGAAGATTCTAGCCACTTATAACTATGAAACTACAATTCATAATAAAAGTGCTAAACATTAAACTAAAACAACTAAATAAAAAGAAATAAATAACTTTACATGGGAGAAATTCCACTCGCTGATGGACGACGTTTCCCCTCGTGGTAGCAAAACCTTCGGGATCCATCAGAATGCTAGTAGACGTCCACCGGTCAACACCAAAGTGGCCCATGAATTGTACACTGAATGATGAAGTCAGATGGTGTTTATATAGGGGGAGTCTCGGAGCACTGTAAGTTTCAGATTCGATGTGGGATACTGACCCGAGTGCGCTCGATCGCAGAATGGTGTGATCGATCGTATGTCTTGTGCGCACGATCGCATGTGCACTCGATCACGTGTCTGGTGCGCTCGATCGCAGATGCACTGTATTGCAAACATTTCGATGTGGGATTGTTGACCATGTGATCGATCGCAGTAAGTGCGATCGATCGCTATTGCTCCTGAAGCTTCACATCTCCTGAAATGCTTCATTTTCTCCACAAACCTGTAAAAATACACAAAACACAAAAAAAGACAAAATAAAGTGAAATACTACTAACTAAGAGCATAACAAATATAAGTTAAGGGTCTTAAATATGCAATATTTAAGACTCATCAAATACCCCCAAACTTATATTTTGCTAGTCCCTTAGCAAAACAAAATAAAAAACTAAATGAGCACAAAGATTATAAAGATAAGTTCAGTATTCATGGTATCCAAAAATTTAAGGAGCATTCAAAATCATGAGATTCATTCATGAGCAAGCTTAAATAAGTCAAACTCATCTTCACAATGAATAAGAATTTAAAACTTAATTACTTACAAGAGGCATGGTAAGATATCATAAGCTTGAATCAGTGTAAAGTGAATTAGCATATACAAATGAGGTTTCCAAATAACTTCAATGTACAAGGTAATCAAGTCTCAAGATCCATAAAATTTCTCATCAGACAGAACAACGATGGCATAGTTTTTTTTTATTTTTTTTATTTTATTTATTATTATAAGGCTCTGTTATGTTTAATTTCCTTAAGCTTTCTAATTGACCCATGTAGCGAGTGTTGAGTCAATGACTCCCAAACCAGAAGGTTTTAGGGCATTAGGTGTAAAGACACCCCTTAGGACTTACTAACTCGAGTCAAAAAGGCTACAAAATTAAACCAGCCTTAATACTGCCAAGCAAAATTTCACATTTTGACGTCAACACTCACTGCTTATTAAGGCAAGAGGTCCAGTTACTCAGAGAAAAATTTCGCAATGATCATTATGAATAAAATTCCCATCTTTTGAGGTGAACACTCACTGCTTACTGAGGCAAGAGGTCCAGTTACTCAGTGGAAAGTTTATTGATGATGATCATTATAAATATTAGTAGTATTGTTTTTTTTTTATATATGCCCAAGTGTTTATCCAACAAGTCATCCAGTTTCAGTTGAGACAAGGAAACCTATACATTCAACTCACATGTCATACCTCACACAAATATGTGCTAATGTACTCGTGTTAGATTAGATCAAACATGTGAATTCTCGAAAATGCCTAAAGTAAGTAACTAAAGTTTAAACTCTATCATCAGATCATGTGTTCAAAGTTTTAAAATTACCAATGAAATCACATCAAAAAAAATTTCAGATCAACCAAAATTTTTAGACGAACATGAACATGCATTTATCTTTATGACGAAAAGACAACAAATTAGGACAAAGTGTGTGATGTGTCTCCCATACCCCCAAACTTAAATTACACGTTGACCCCAATGTATGACTAATATGGAAAGAGCTGACCTGAGATATGGAGAACTATCTGAACTGGTATGGCTCATAGCATACCCCCAAACTTGAACTGAAGTACGCATTGTCCCTGAAAAATAAAGACTGGAAAACAAAAAAATACTAGAAACAAACATTAATCATAAATACGTAAAATAATAAATAAACATAAAGGATAAGCTGTGGGGTGCCTCCCATGAGCACTAAGTTTAACGTCTTCAGCCAGACCCAACATTATAAATCATGCCCAACTAAGCACTCCACCATCTGATCAATAAATGGGAATGAAAAATGATCAGTTCTTATGGCAGCGTTCAGTTTATGGTAGTCGATACACATTCTCCACCCTGACTAAACACGAGTTGGCACCAACTCATCGTCCTTATTCTTCACTACCATTAATTCAGCACGTTTGGGCACGACTTGCATCGGGCTCACCCACTTGCTATCAGAGATGGGATAAATGATCCCCACATCTAACAGCTTAATTAATTCTATGCTCATAACCTCTTGCATAGCTGGGTTGAGCCTTCTTTGTGGCTTCCTCGATGGCCTGGCATTCTCCTCCAAATGTATCTTGTGCATTACCAACGAGGGGTTGATTCCCCTAATATCCTCAATAGTCCAACCGATAGCTTCTTTGTGCTCTCTTAAGACATCTAATACTTTCTCCTCTTGAGCCTCACCCAAATCTGAAGCTATAATCACAAGCAAACTATCGGCTGAACCTAGGAACTTATACTTAAGATTATCTGGTAAAGGCTTAAGTTCCTTCTTGGAGGTTTCAGGTGCGGCAGTCTCCTCCGTCTTAGTGCTCTTCCGAGGAGGAGACTCCAAAATAGTATTCGCTTGCTCAAGTAATTTATCCAAATCCAAATCCTCTCCAAATTGAGAAAAGCATGCCTCTAGGGGGTCCTCAATGGGGGATTCATCCACAGTCTCCTCTGTCTTACTGCTCTCTCGAGGAGTAGACTCCAAGATAGTATTTGCTTGCTTAAGTAACTTATCTAAATTCAAATCCTCTCTAAACTGAGCAAAACATGCCTCCATAATGTCCTCAAACTTCCTTTCTTTCTTGGGCGCTTGTAGTCTCTCAGGGTAAGGCGCTTTAGAAAAAAATGACCTAGAGAGATCCTTAATAATACGAGTGGCTGTAGATGGCTCATCATCTCTCTTCTCATTGTTGCCCTTGGTGCATAGCAGGGTTCTCTTCCACTTGATTGTACACTTGTCTCCCAGACAAGTATGAGACAGTTGATTGCACTTGTTCCTGCCAATGCATAGGAGTTGATAAATTTCCCACCGCAAACTGTTCCTTTGGGTTAGGATCAGGTTGACTGGGGAACTCTCCATTCTCTCCTTCGTCCACATAACTTGCGATTTGATCCATTTGACTCTCTAGTTTGGCAATCACTTGGGTGTTTTCTATTGTTGCACTCATTACTTCGCTCATGGATTGGCTAGTCATTTTCATGTACTCCTTAAGGGTGTCCTCAAGTGACTGTGAAACTGGTGCTGGTGTTTGAATGGGGGCTTGGTAAGCAGGTAATGGTGGTGGATAGGTTGAGTGACTATAACTTAGAACTGGCGGAGAAAATTCGGGAGGGTATTGAGTGTGAGCTTGATAAGGGGCTCCTCCCTGATTCCTCAGTTGGTTCTGCGTCCATGAAAAATTAGAGTGGTCCCACCACCCTAGATTGTACGTTTCAGAGTAAGATCCATTTGATTGCCAACAACACCCATTGAAAGCATTCATTTGTTCCATGGGATACTAGGCAAAAGCTGGCATTGATGGACAATTCTGTGCTAAATGCATAGGACTAGCACAGATGGAACAGCTATCAACATTGAATGTGTTGGCAGCATTAATGGATGGGCCGGTCATTTTCATGTACTCCTTAATGATGTCCTTTAAAGACTGTGAAACCGGCGCTGGATTCATCCACATTTTATTTATTTATTTATTTTTTATAACTAACTAGTAGAAAAATAAAATCAATTCAGACCAAAAATTTTCACAAACCAAACAATTCCCCGGCAACGGCGCCAAAAACTTGTTGTGAGTTTTAATTTACTCACAAGCGCACGAGTCGTTTGCAATATAGCGTTGTGCAAGTGCGAGGTCGGATCCACAGGGAATTGCATTGTGAAAATATAAATTTATCTAAACTAATCTTATCTTAACCTAGTTCCGAGTTTTGTATTATGTGTTGCAAAATAAATAAAAGCTAAACTAAATTGATTTTAAAAACTAATAAAAAGACTAAGATTTCTGAATCCACTCCGTCAAAGTTAAGCATATATCTCAATGTTCTAAAGATAGCCTATCAAAAAATTTCATGAATCCAACTTAAAACAGAAAAAAAACAAAGAATATCTCAATTAAACCAAAAGTATCCAATGTATCTGCTCTTAACAAATCACAAAGGAAATCCAATTTAATCGAAAACAATTCGACGTATTTATCAGATGAAACACAAGGAATATCCAACAGAACAATTTAAACTCAATCAATCATAAGATTAACTCAAATAATTGGCAGAACATTTATACTAAAAAAATGTCAGATTTGTACAAGCAAATCTGAACTACTATGTCAAACAACGGCGAGGCTTTATCTTCAACCTTAGCTGAAGATTCTAGCTACTCATAACTATGAAACTACAATTCGTAATAAAAGTGCTAAACATTAAACTAAAACAACTAAATAAAAAGAAATAAATAACTTTGCATGGGAGAAATTCCACTCGCTGATGGGCGGCACTTCCCCTCGTGGTAGCAAAGCCTTCGAGATCCACCAGAATGCTAGCAGATGTTCACCGGTTAACACCAAAGTGGCCCAGGAATTGTACACTGAATAATGAAGTCAGATGGTGTTTATATAGGGGGAGTCTCGGAGCATTGGAGGTTTCAGATTCGATGTGGGATACTGGCCCGAGTGCGCTCGATCGCAGAATGGTGCGATCGATCGTATGTCTTGTGCGCACGATCGCATGTGCACTCGATCGTGTGTCTGGTGCGCTCGATCGCAGATGCACTGTACTGCAAACATTTCGATATGGGATTGTTGACCATGCGATCTATATTGCTCCTGAAGCTTCACATCTCCTGAAATACTTCATTTTCTCCACAAACCTATTAAAATACACAAAACAAAAAAAAAAACATAAAATAAAGTGAAATACTACTAACTAAGAGCATAACAAATATAAAGGTCATCACTAATAAATACAATATACTATCATTTCATTTATAAATTTTATCAACTTTGATAAGGATTATTATAAGTTTACTTAATTTTATGATAAACCTATTTACAAGTGAATTGAAAAATTAATAAATTTTTCAAACATAATAAATTATACTCAAAATAATTTTATACTATTTACGAAATTTATTTATCATAAACGGATCATAAAAGCCTAAAGGAGTTTCACCTTTGAAACGTTGAAAAGGGAAACAGAGGTAGAATGGAAGAAGAGAGACTGGCAAGTCAAAAGGTGACACATTACTGTGGTTGAGGATTCAGGAAACTTAGAAAGATCCAATCTGCTCCTTGTCATCATCCATTTACGTGACATAAAAACTTTCCCCTCTCAACTCAATAAGTCAGTCAACACGGCTCATAGATTTATAATTGCATATATGTGAATGTTCAATGGATCTGTCATTTTTTCAAGAAAAGACGTTTGTGGCATTGGCGGTACTTCTAATAGATAACTTATAATTGCATATACGCCGCCACTAACTTTTGAAATTTTTGTTATCTAGAAATATATTTTATTTTATTTTATCTAAAAGATAATGGAAATAGAATAAAATATTATATATATGTTTGCTTCAATCTTTATAAATGTAATAGAATGATAAACTCACATGTTATTATTTTAAAAAGTAATAATATTAACTTTGTAAGTGTATGTACCAATCAAGTATTATTTGTTTTATATATATATATATATTTGAAAAAAGTGGGTTAGATTTTAAATTATTTTCTTTTTTTTGAAAAAATTAGTAATTATAAATAGTTAAAGACCATTTTTTTTCTCATTTTTCTTTCTTCTCAATTCCAAAAAGCAAAATTATAAACTCATATCATCAAAACTTGTAAAGAAGTGACCATTTTTTATATTGTCAATGTCATTAAGTTTTTATTTTTTTAACTAAATCCCTAGAGTATAGTTTTTCTTTAAATAGTGCTTTCTTGAAAATTCATTTATTTTTTTTTATAAAAATCATTTTTTTTTCTTTCAGAAAATCAGTTATATGCTTCTCCTTTTAGTTGAACACAATCATTAAGCCTTCGTCTGTGTTCTACTATTGAATCTAACAAGACGCCTTTTAAATGGTATACATGACCTCTGAACAAAAGTAAAAGCAAAATTATATTCCGAATATATACCAGAACAAAGAGAAACAATCAATATAATAGTTTTTTTTATTTTTTATTTTTTATGTTCGATCACTTATGATTTTTTTTTATTGTGCGTATTGTTTTCAATGACAACTAAAAAGAAATAATTAGTAATTAAATAACGAATCGAGAATCTTATTTTTACTTTTTTATATATATATATATATATATATATATATTTATTTATTTATGTGTCATATGTGTGCATTTTGAGTTTGGCCCCCTCAAAATTACATCACAAGTAGTGCGTGCAAATACAACAAAACATATATCATTTCATTATCAAAGTTTGATTTACCATAAAAATAGTTCAATTTCGGTCACAATTCCTTTTAGTACTAGTTCAATGAAAGATAATCATGGTGTGTAGATGAAAAGGTTCCTGCTATTCACGTATGTAGCAATGGATCTGGTTCGGTTGTGGAAAAACAATGCCAAATTTAAAAATATCAAAATTGATCCCTTCCGAGCTACGCCTACGTACGTCATTTAATTCATACTATGAACTAAAGAAGTTTTTACTTCAAGATCCAAGAGGGCATATTAATTCGCTATTAAGAATAATTTAGTTACCAATTATTCAAAAAATGAAAAAGAACACAATTATTTTTATACTTCAACGTGCCTTTTCACTTACAAGTTGATTGAAAGATTAAAAGGTGAAAATCCAATATAAAAGAAGTTCAAATGTCAAAGAGCAAAACACTAAAGTAAAATATTAAATGAAAATGGGTATTCAACACTCAAAACAAAGTCGGGAAACTTTGATACCATATAAAGATTAATTAAACTATTGATAGATTATATTGGAAGAACAAAGCTTCATTCATCTAACAAGGAAAAAGAAAAATAACAAATTAAGCTTTTCCATCTTGTTCCTTCAAGAATCAAGACACAATTATATCTCATACTTACTAGAAAAAATTACAAAGAAAATCAACATAATGATTTAAATGGAATTTTAATATATGAGAACGATAGATCTCAAAAGCAAGACAATCAATGAAACTGTGGAAGATAGTAGAGTAACATATGGTGAAATGCGACTTTTGTCTTTCCTCATAATCATCCCCTCAATAACTACATAACTCATGACTAAAATGTAAAATAAGAGAAATAATATCAGCATTCTCTCCCAATTTCCTGCAAATATCACTATAATTGCCCCCCCAATAAAGGATGTCATGTTCAGGATAACTAAGGTTACCAATGAAACAAGCAATACAGTTGATGTTCAGAAATCAAAGATACACATTTGGTATAACTTAACCTGTTCATCATCATCAGTTTTATTTGTGGCTACAAAACATGCTTCCTTCAGTTTAAGCTTATTCATAATAGCATCCAAACTTCCAGACAAATAAGATGTGCATGATTTTATCATCCACTGCTCATTTCTCCACATTAAAATTGGCCCTCCATTAATGAAGACCTCATATAAATGTCTTGAAAGATAAGATATAAAAATCAATGAGAATACTTTAAAAAATGAACTTGAAACTTGCAATCCAAAAAAGGGTAAATATTTAGTGAAAATTGAATTATCTTCTTGTAATACCCATAATCGTAAAGTAATGGTAAATAAATAGTTTAATAAATATGACATAGAGTTAAAATAATACATATATCTCTTAAATGCGAAAAATCAAAAAATTTATAAAGTAATTTAAAAAAAAAAGATGTTTATATCCCTAATAGAAGAAGACAAAAAAAAATCATCCAGAAACCGGCAGAAGGAAAAAAAAAATAATAATAAAAAAAGTTATTAAAAAAAAAAATTGGACACATGACAACAGGTGGCAGCACCTGCTGCCAAGTGTATTTTCGGTCGCTGTATGCCCTCCAACACATTATAGCGTGGAGGAGTTTGGAAAGGGGGGGTTGCAGATGGTTTTTCAAAACCAAAAAACTAAATTTTGGTATATATATGTATATATATTAGGTAATTTTAAATGTACTTAACGGAATTCATTAGTTCTTTTAAATTTTTCGTTTTCTTTAAATATTTGGGAACCCAAAGAAATATTAAAATAACAAAATTTTGAAGGGATTTACTGCGGAATTTCATAGAGAATTGCGAATAGCTATCAGAAAAGCAAAATGTAATAATGTAATGTTTATTTTTGAATTTTTAGCATTCATGAAATTTCTCCGAATTCAAAGTGGGAATTTTCAAAGGGTGTGGTTTACGAAAAAATGAAGAAATAATTAGAAATTGAATACAAATATTATGTCAGGTGTTGGCGGTCAGCAATCGGGGGAAGTTTCGGAGAAGAACGATAAAGGCAAGGAGGTGATCCATTGGTAGGTTTAAGTGCAACGTGGTGAGTTGGATTTATTTTAAGTAGTTTAAATAAAAAAAAATAAAATATCTAGGGAAAATATTAAATTTAATTATTAGCGTATGTTTTGGTAATAGATAAAGATTTGGTTGATAGATATGTTATGAATATTAGGCACGTAAAAAAAATTATTATGTGAGAAGAAATATCGACCTTCCTCTCTCCTTCATTTTCCTTCTTTTTCTCTCATTCATTCACCTCTCACGCCTCAGGCCACGCGCCGCCTCCTCTTTCATCTTCTTTCTCTCTCTTTCATTCTCCTCTCTTTTTCTTCACCAGATAGCGGCTTCCCTCCTCCCTCTTCATCTTTCTTTCCTTTTCCCCTTCCTCCTCTCCATGCCACCTCCAATCTCCTCCCCTCCGACCCTGCACCTCCCTTATCTTCCTCTCTTTTCTCCTTTTTCTTCTTCCTCTCCTCTCTCATCTCTCCTCATAATCTTTCTTCATCTTTTTCCTTCTCCTCTTTTCTCCTCATTCTCAACAAATCGCATAACCTTCCTCTCTCCTTCCCTTACCTCTTTATTTTTGCCTAAATCGTGCCTCGGGCTGCGCATCACCTCTCCCCCCTCATATTCTTCCTTCCTTCTTCTTTCTCCTCCTCATTCTTCACCAGATCACGACCTCCCTCCACCCCATTCATCTCTCATTCCCTTCCCCCTCCTCCCAATGCCTCCTCATTCCCTTCCCCCTCATCGTCACACCTCCTCCTTCCTTTCCCACCTCCTCCTTCCTTTCCCCTTGAGGAGGAGGAGGAGGAGAGGTGATAAGTGCTTAAATAGTCATATTTAAGCCCTTTAATTTACGCTTGTTAGGCTCTTTGTTTATCTATTTTAGTATATTCTATTTCATTTTCATGTTTTATGTGTTTTTTACTGGGCTTTGACAAAAAGATGACATTTTGGAGCTTTAAGGGATAAAAAGTAAAGTTCTACAAATCCAGCAAGGTGCGCTCGAGCGCACCTCCTTTGTGATCGAGTGCACAGGGCACGAGCGCACACTTAGAAGGCTCGAGTGCACACATGCACTCAAGCACAGATCGCATACGCTCGTGTGCACACATACCAGAGGTGGCAAAGCCAGATATAGCAAGAAGTCTCCGGACCTTGAATAGGAAATTGGGGTTTTGGGACACCCTCAGAGCCCTATATATAGCCTTGTAAAACAACAAAAACTAGACTATTTGGTTGGAGACTTCAAGTTACAAGCTTAAGAGAGGAATTGACGACTCGTCTCCCGAGTCTTCTTCGGGTTTTATTTTTCTGTTTTTGTTTCATTATTGTTATAATGTTTAGTTCAACTAGCGTGTGTAACTAAACCCTTATAGAGCTCGATTAAAGCCCTAATTATGCTTTTCCATATATATATATATATATATATATATATATATATATATATATATATATATATTCATTGATTACCTTTGCCTATAACTTTGTTAGAATGCTTAACTTGATTAATATCTGTTTATATTTAAATTCCTCATATGTGTGTGTCTGATCAACTTATGCATGTGGTATAGATTTGTTAGTTGAATCAATTTGGATGACCGAGGCCTGGGTTCAACAATAGTAACAAAAGATATCCACACCAGATTCTTGGGTTAATCAACAAGGGAAACCGGGCACGGATCAAGCCCTAGGTCCCGTGTGGTTGCCGATCTCCACAGCCCTTATGCTCTCTTAAGGAACAACTCAGTATACACCCATGCCGAATCCCTTGAGAGAGAAAAGAGTTAGAGTATACACCATGCCTAACTCGTTGCTTAGGGAGATCAATAGCCTAAGGTGTGGACCAAGCCCTTAGATTGGCAACCATTAGGTATTCATAATAAGGTTAGAGCATTGGTACCTTACTTAGTGGGAAAGTGTAATTAGTGGTGGATATCACAGCCCTATGTTCTTATTATTATTAACTCACACTCAACATTTATCTCTCTTTTTACTTTGAAGAAACTAATTCTAAATCGAAGTTTACCAATCCCTATGGAAATAATCTCGCACTTGTACACTACGCTACCATTGACATTGTGCACTTGTAAGTAAAACAAGTACGATTATTTACTTATTTATTTAGGTAGATAAACATCCAACAAGTTTTTGGCGCCGTTGCTGGAGATTGCACTTAAATTTATTTTTAGAATTAATTTTTTCGTTTAGTTTAATTATTGTTATTTCTTTTTCATTCTATTTCTATTTTTTTTATCAAAAATCTCAAAAATTTTAAGTTTCAATTTTTATCTTATTTTTATTTTATTAAAACCCTAATCGAATTCTTTTTGTTTTCTGTTTCAGGTACTCCAGAAGAGCTCTCTGTGCCACTTGCGATCGAGAGCACCCTCCTATGCGATCGAGTGCAATTAAGGCAGAGAGTTACCCGAGCAGTAGTGTTTGACTACTACACTTAAGTGATTGTCACCGATTCATGCACGGACTTTGATCCAAGCATCCAATATTCTTTCCCCTCGATACCGAGCTTGAGCGAACAATCCAACAAAGGCTTAGAGGCAACTCGGAAGAGGTAGAAGAAGAAATTGAAGAAGAAATACCAATGGCGGAACAAGTCGACAATCAGCAACCACCTGAGTGGAGGCCGATGAAGCAGTCCTTCATCTGATGAAACCTCGATCAACCTTCCTGCATTTCTTATCAACCTGAGGCAGAAGAAAACTACTACATCTCTCAGCAGATACTCAGTGCACTGACTCACTTTAGGGGTACACCTAATGAGGATCCACACTTGCACCTCCGAGAGTTCTTCGATCTTTGCAAATTCCAGCACACCCGAGGCTTAGACCAAGAAGGAATAAGGTTTATTCTTTTCCCTTTTTCCTTAAAAGATAATGCTAAACTATGGTAAAATTCTTTGCCTGCAATTTCTATCCACACTTGGGAGGAGTTGGCTAGCAAATTCCTAAGAAAGTTTTTCCCAGCCCAAAAGACGAGCCAAATGAGGAAGAAAATTCAGTCCTTCCAAGAAAAGGATGGAGATCTATTTTTCGAGGCCTAGGGACACTTCAACGAGCTGCTACTCAAATGCCCACACCACAACCTACCTCAAGATGAACTGGTACAAGCTTTCGATGAAGGTTTGAGTGATACTAACAAAAATATTGTGGATTCAGGTTGTGGAGGAATGTTGATGGAGAAAAGCAAGCTATGGAGCTCTTTGAAACCCTAAGTGAACACACTCAGCAATTCTCCTCTAGAGGAAGACATGTAACCAAAAATAAGGGTATGTATGAGGTAAATTTAAATAAAGGATCGTCTACTCAGATAGCTGCTGTGGAGAGGAAACTAGACCTGTTGGTTAAAGCCATGGCTGCTCAGAATGCCTCACTTAACCCACCAGCTACACCACTCCAGGTATGTGTGATTTGTTCCCAATTTGATCGTAATACTGATACATGTCCCTTATATTCATCTGCGGATCATGAGCAAGCAAACTTTGTGAGACCAAACAATTATGCACCGAAGAACAATCCTTATGCAAACACCTACAACCCTAGATGGTGAAATCACCCAAATTTTTTGTGGAGCAACAATCAAAACAGTCAAGAGCAGCAAAAAAACTTCCAACTAGCAGCCCAGTCTATTCCCGAACCAAAGAAAAATGACCTCGAAAGTCTTGTAAGGCAATTGGCAACTCAGCAGCAACAACTAATGACTTCACACGAATAGTTCATGGAAGAAACTAGACAATTTCGGACTGAGATGAGACAAATCACTACAAAACATGATCAACCATTCAAGGACTAGAGGTAAAAATGGGGCAATTGGCCAAGAAACTGAGTACCAGAAAGTAAGGAGAGCTTCCAACCCAGCCACTACCTAATCAAAGAGGACATCAGCAACTGAATGCTATGACAACCTTAAGAAGTGGTAAGATCATCGGATGAGTGCTAAATATTACATGTTTTAGCCCCTTAGTTTACATTTGTTGAGTCTTAATTATGTTATTTCGTGCTATTTTATCTATTTTCTGTGTTTTCTGTGTTTTTATAGGTTGGAATAAAATGAAGCAATGTGGAAACTTCAGGGCTTAAAGAGCAAAGCTGAGGATGCCTAGTGCGATCGAGCGCACAAAACGTGCGATCGATCACACCTGTGATCGTGCGCACATGGCATGAGATCAATCGCACCTGCACTCGAGCGCACCAGACTTGCGATCGATCGCAAGTGACTCGCACATCCCACATTGGAAAGGAAACATTTGATACTGCATATATATTACAGCACACTATGATACGCTCGAGCGCAACAAGGCTGTGATTGATCACCGCATGGTGCGGTGCAATGTGTCTGGCGCGCTGTAAGTGATCCGATGTGGGATGTGAGAGTCAACTGCGATCGATCGCAGCCTTGTTGCACTCGAGCGCATCACAGTGCGCTGCAATATATATGCAGTATCAAATGTTTCCTTTCTAATGTGGGATGTGCGAGTCACTTACGATCGATCGCAAGTCTGGTGCGCTCGAACGTAGGTGCGATTGATCTTATGTCGTGTGCACACGATCGCACGTCTTGTGCGCTCGATCGCACTAGGCATCCTCAGATTTGCTCTTTAATCCCTGAAGTTTCCACATTGCTTCATTTTATTCCAAAACCTATAAAAACACAGAAAACACAAAAAAATAGATAAATTAGCACGAAATAACATAATTAAGACTCAACAACTGTAAACTAAGGGGCTAAAACATGTAATATTTAGCACTCATCAAATACCCCCAAACTTACATATTGCTAGTCTTATAGCAATACAAAACTAAAAATGAAATGAAAAACAAAGAATATAAAGATAAGTTCATAACTCATGGTATCCAAAGATTTTAGGAGCACACACCATCATGATAATGATTCATGAGCAAGCTTAAAAAGATAAACCCATCTTCGCAATGAACATAAATGTTAAAATCTAATTACTTACAAAATGCAGGTTAATGCATTAGTCTGACTCAGTGTAAAGTGAATTAGCAAATAAAAATGAAGCTTCCGAATGAGTCCAATGTGTAAGGTCTCTATGTCTCAAGATTTACCATATTTCCCATCAGAATGAATGAAAATGGCATAGTTTTTATTTTTTATTTTTTTATTATAACAAGGCTCAGCTATGTTTAGTTCCCTTAAGCTTTCTAATTAACCTATGTAGCGAGTGTTGAGTCAATGACTCCCAAACCATATGGTTTTAGGGCATTAGGTGTACAGACACCCCTTAGGACTTACTAATTCGAGTCAAAAGGGCTAGAAATTAAACTGACCTTAACACTAATAAACAAAATTCCAACCTTTTGACGTGAACACTTACTGCTTACTGAGGCAAGAGGTCCAATTACTCAATGGAAAGTTTATTTATGATCACCATTTTCATTTTTTTTTATATATGCCAAAGAATTAATCTAACTAGTCATCCAGTTTCAGTTAAGACAGAAATGTACACATTAAAATCACATGTCATATCTCATATAATGCGTACTAAAGTGCTCGTGTTAGATTCGAGATCAAACATGTGAATTTTTAAATGTCTCAAGTAAGTAACTAAATTTTAAAACTTTATCAACAGATCATGTGTTCCAAAATTTAAGCTCACCAATGAATCACATCACAGAAATTGTTTAGATCAACTAAAATTTCAAAATAACATGAGCATGCATTAAAAAAACAACAACAAATTAGGACAAAATGTGTGTAATGTGTCTCCCATACCCCCAAACTTAAATTACACATTGACCCCAATGTGTGAATAATATGAAAAGAGTTGACCTGGGATATGGAGAACTATCTGGACTGGCATGGCTCATAGCATACACCCAAACTTGATCTGCAGTACACGTTGTCCCTGAAAAATAAAGACTAGAAAACAAAAAATACTGGAAACAAACATTAATTATAAATATGTAAAATAATAAACAAACAAAAAGGGTAAGCTGTGGGGTGTCTCCCATGAGCGCTAAGTTTAAAGTCTTCAGCCAGACTCTCCTTAGTAGATGATCCTCAATAAGAGTAAATAGGATCCGTCAACAATATCGTCTCAATGTCCGGACTCCTCAACTCCAAGAATGGTTTTAGCCTCTGTCCATTTACCTTGAAAGTGTTACCATTCTTTAAGATCCTCAATCTCGATGGCCCCATGAGGAAAAAATGATCGAATAATAAAGGGGTCGGTCCATCGAGACTTAAGCTTGCCTGGGAAAAGATGCAGGCGTGAGTTGTAAAGAATAACTTTTTGACCCGGCTCAAAAGCTCATCTCAAAATGTTTTGGTCATGAGTCTTCTTCATTTGTGCTTTGTATGACCGTGCACACTTATATGCATCATTTCGCAGCTCTTCTAATTCATTGAGTTGGAGCTTTCTTTGGGAGCCAGCCTTTAAAAGATTAAAGTTCAGCTGTTTGATAGCCCAATAGGCTCTATGCTCTAATTCGACTGGAAGGTGACAAGTTTTTCCGTACATAATACAGTATGGAGACATGCCAATTGGCGTCTTGAATGTTGTTCGATATGCCCACAGTGCATCAGTCAATCGCAGATACCAGTCCTTTCTATTAGGGTTCACAGTTTTCTCCAAAATGTGCTTAATCTCGCGATTGGAAATTTCAACTTGTCCACTTATCTGTGGGTGATACAGGATGGCAACTTTGTGTGTGATGAAATACTTCTTCATCAACTACTCAAAAAGCCTGTTGCAAAAATGCTTACCTCCATCACTTATAATTGCTCGAGGCGTACCAAAACGAGCAAAGATATTGTTCTTCAAAAACTGGACCACAACTCTATGGTCATTGGTCTTGCATGCAACTGCTTCTACCCATTTGGACAGATAGTCCATAGCAACTAGAATGTACAGATAGCCAAAAGAGTTTGGGAAAGGTCCCATAAAATCAATGCCCCACACGTCAAAAATCTCAACGATCAGAATGGGGTTGAAGGGCATCATATTCCTCCTAGAAATACTCCCTAGCTTTTGGCATTGCTCACAAGATACATAGTAAGTGTGAGAGTCTCGGAACAGGGTAGGCCAATAGAAACAGCACTGCAAAATCTTTGCAGCGGTCTTTTTAGCACTAAAATGGCCTCCACAAATGATCATGACAAAAGGCGATGACATTAGATTGGTCATGCTCAGGAATACACCTTCTGATGATTTGATCGGGACAATACTTGAACAAGTAAAGATCATCCCAGAAAAAATGTTTAACCATGGCCAAAAACTTTGATTTATCTTGTCGCCACCAATGCAAAGGCATTTGACCGGTGATAAGATAGTTCACTATATCAGCAAACCATGGTACGGGATTGTGAGCAATGTGCATTAATTTCTCATCAGGAAAGGTCTCAGAAACGGGAGTGACGGCCTCAGTGAAATCCACAATCAATCTAGATAAATGGTCCGCCACCACATTTTCGGAACCTTTTTTATCCCGAATCTCTATGTCGAACTGTTGAAGTAGCAAGATCCATCGGATAAGACGAGATTTAATATCTTTTTTAGAGAAAAGATACTTCAATGCTGCATAGTCCGAGTAGATAATGACTTTAGATCCTAACAAGTAGGATCTGAACTTGTCTAATGCAAAAACGATTGCTAGCAACTCCTTTTCAGTGGTAGAGTAATTGAGTTGTGCGTCGTTTAGAGTTCGACGTGTATAATAGATAACATGGGGAAGTTTATCAACACGCTGCCCCAAAACAGCTCCAATAGCATAGTCTGATACGTCACACATAATTTCAAAAAGCACACCCCAATTAGGTGGCTGAATAATGGGTGTGGACGTCAGAATCTTCTTCAGATCCCCAAATGCTTTCTGTCAATCTTCATCGAATACAAATGGGGCATCCTTCATTAATAACTTGCACAAGAGCCGGGTAATCTTGCTGAAATTCTGGATAAATCGCCTGTAGAATCCTACATGGCCTAGAAAAGAATGAACCTCTTTCACTGTACGTGGGGGTGGAAGGTTGGAAATCAGGTCCACCTTTGCTTTGTTGACCTCAATCCCCCGATGGGATATGACGTGCCCCAGTACAATACCTTACTTGACCATAAAATGGCACTTCTCCCAATTAAGCACCAGATTCTTTTCCTTGCACCGCACTAAAACCAAAGTGAGATGGTGCAGACACTCCTCAAATGATGAACCAAAGACGGAGAATTCATCCATGAAAATCTCTAAAGAACACTCCACCATGTCAGAGAATATGCTGACCATGCACCGCTAAAAAGTAGCAGGTGCATTGCATAACCTAAAGGGCATGCGACGGTAGGCGAATATCCCAAAAGGACTGGTAAATGTTTTCTTCTCCTGATCTTCAGGGTCCACGGGGACCTGGTTATATCCAGAATAACCATCCAAAAAACAATAATACTCGTGCCCAGCCAAACACTCCACCATCTGATCAATGAATGGGAGTGGAAAATGATCCTTCCTTGTGGCAGCGTTCAGTTTACGATAGTCTATACACACTCTCCACCCTGACTGAACATGAGTTGGCACCAACTCATCGTCTTATTCTTCACTGCTGTTAATCTAGCTCGCTTGGGCACGACATGAATCGGGCTCACCCACTTGCTATCAGAGATGGGATAAATGATCCCTGTATCTAATAGCTTAATTACTTTTGCCCTCACAACCTCTTACATAACTGGGTTGAGCCTTCTTTGTGGCTCCCTCGATGGCTTGGCATTCTCCTCCAAATGTATCTTGTGCATTACCAACGAGGGGTTGATTCCCTTAATATCCTCTATAGTCCAACCTATAGCTTCCTTGTGTTCTCTCAAAACATCTAATAATTTCTCCTTTTGAGCCTTAACCAAATCTGAAGCTATAATCACAGGCAAAGACTCTGCTGGACCTAGGAACTTATACTGAAGATTGTCCAGTAAAGGTTTAAGTTCTTTCTTAAGAGGCTCAAGTTCTTTAGTCTCTTCCTCCTCATTACTCTCCGTAGGAGCAGACTCCAAAATGGTATTTTCTTGCTCAAGTAACTTATCCAAATCCATATCCTCTCCAAACTGAGCAAAGTATGCCTCTAGGGGGTCCTCCATGCTTGATTCGTCCACCGTCTCTTCAATAATCTCCTCTATTAAGCATATTTTTCTCACTTCAATAAATTCTAGTGGTTGCTTAGTGATATCAAAAATATTCAACTCCACTGTCATATTTCCGAAGGAAATCTTCATCATCCCTGTCCTACAATTGATTAGGGCGTTAGCCGTGGCTAAAAATGGTCTCCCTAGAATCACTGGTATCTGAATCCCTATATTATGGACCGGCTCTGTATCTAGCATAATAAAATCCACGGGAAAATAGAACTGATCTACCTTTATCAAAACATCCTCAACTACTCCCCATGATATTTTCACTGACCTGTCAGCCAATTAAAGTGTTGTGGATGTGGGCTTCAATTCTCCTACCCCAACTGCAAATAGACTGAATAGGGTAGAAGATTCACACTGGCTCCTAAATCCAATAGAACCCTCTCAATCTGGCTGACTCCTATTATGCAAGAGATGGTAGGACATCCTGGGTCCTTATATTTGATCGGCAACTTGCACTGAAGGATTGAGCTAACCTACTCGGTCAGAAATTCCTTCTTCAGAACATTCGTCCTCCTCTTGATAGTGATCAAGTCCTTTAAGAACTTGGCATACGATGGCACTTGCTCGATGGTGTCCAAAAGTGGAATATTAATTTGGACTCGCTTGAACACCTCAAGAATTTCTTCAAACTTCCCTCCTTTCTTGGGCACTTGTAATCTCTCAGGGTAAGGTGCTTTAGGTACAAACGACCTAGGAGGGTCATTCACAGTAGGAGTGGTTGTAGATGGCTCAACATCTCTCTTCTCCTTGCTGCCACTTTCTTGCCCTTACTGCCTAGGAGGGCTCTCTTCCACTCGATTGTCCACTTGTCTCCCCTACCTTAATGTGATCGGTTGCACTTGTTCTCCTCGTGAGGAGAAGTTGATGAATTTCCAATAACAAATTGTCTCTTCGGGTTGGGTACGGGCTGACTGGGGAACTTTCCCTTTTCTCTTTCACCCAAGTGACTTGCGATTTGTCCCATTTGACTCTCTAGATTGGCAATCGCTTGGGTGTTTACTATTGTCGCACTCCTCACTTCGCTGATGGATTGACCGGTCATCTTCATAAACTCCTTGAAGGTGTCCTCTAATGACTGTGAAACCAGCATTGGTGCTTGAGTGGGAGTTTGGTAAGCAGATGTTGGTGCTGGATGGACTAAGCGACCATGACTAGGAATTGGTGGAGGTAATCCAGGAGGGTATTAATTGTGAGCATGATGAGGGGCTCCTCCTTGGTTCAGCGATTGGTTCTGCTTCCATGAAAAATTAGGGTGGTTCTGCCACCCTGGATTGTAAGTCTCAGAGTAGGATCCACTTGATTGCCTCCAATAGTTATTGAAAGCGTTTACATGTTCCGTGGGACACTCAACAAAAGCCGACATAGATGGACAATTCTGTGCTAAATGCATAGGACAAGCACAGATGGAACAACAATCGTCATTAATTGTATTGGTAGCATTGATGGACTTGCCCATAGTGAGAGCATCAATTTTCTTGGTGAGAGCATCTATCCTTATCTTTAAGTCGGTCTCCTCCTTAATCTCATAGACGCCTCCTTTCCTAGGAGCACGAATGGACTTATCCCGACTGCTTGAAAAATCCCACTGCTGCGAGTTATCGGACAGTTTGTCCAATGCCTTATATACTTCATCCCCTGTCAGACTTAAGAATGCCCCCCCATTCATAGACTCGATCATGCTACGGTTGGGTTGAGTCAACCCTTGGTAGAAGAACTGAACAAGTCTCCACTTCTCATAACCATGTGGAGGGCATCTAATCAGTAACTCTTTAAAACGCTCCCAACTCTTAGAAAACTTCTCATCCTCATCCTGAGTGAAAGAACTAATCTCCTTTCGGTACTCATTCACTCTAGATATTAGAAAAAATTTATTATAGAATTTACTCAGCAGATTTTCCCAAGATGTAATAGACCCGGACATGTTGGAATCCAACCATGCCCTAGCTCTATCATGAAGAGAAAAAGGGAAAAGTCTAAGATGGACTGACTCCTCAGAGAAGTTCTGGAACTTGAATGTGGCACAAATATCTTTGAACTTCTTTACATGGCTGTAAGGATTTTCAAGATCTAAGCCATGAAATGAGGGTAGAAGTTGGATGACATGTGGCTTTAAATCAAAATGGGTAGCATTGGTGGGTGGCAACATGATGCAGAAAGATGAGTTAGTCGCAACTGGTGCGAACAAATCTCTCAGGGACATGGTGGAGTCCACGTTCCATGCTCCTGACACATGCACACACTTAAAGCGCATGCACACGCTAGATCCCAGTTTTTTTTTAGAAAAGATAAATGCATGTTCATTTTGTGATAAAAATTTTGGTTGAGTTAAAAAAATATGATAAAAATTCATTAGTAAGCTTAAAATTTAGAACATATAGTCTTGTAATAGGAATTTTTAAAATTTTAGTTACCTACCTCAAGGCACTTAAGAATTCACGAGTTTGATCTAGATCTGACACGAGCACATTAGCACGCAGTTGTGTGGGGTATGACATATAATTCTTATGTATATGTTTCCATGACCTAACTGTAATCTGATAACTTGTTGAAAGAACACTTTGGCATAAGAAAAACAAAGAAAAAATGTCCATCACGCAAAAAGAGAACAAAAAGATTCTAATGATCATTAAAAACTTTCCACTGAGTAACTGGACCTCTTGCCTCAGTAAGCAATGAGTGTTCACGCCAAAAGGTGGGAATTAAGCATTTAATGATCATAATAAAAATTTTCACTGAGTAGCTGAGCTTCTTGCCTCAGTAAGCAGTGAGTGTTCACATCAAAAGGTGGGAATTTCACTTGGAAGCACTAATACCTGTTAGTTCCGTAGCCTTTTTTACTCGAGTAAGTAAGTCCTTAAGGGTGTCTTTACACCTAATGCCCTGAAACCATCTGGTTTGGGAGTCAATGGCTAAACACTCGTTACAAGGGTCAATTAGAAAGCTTAATGGAACTCAACATGAAAAAAATATCATGATAAAAGAAAAAGAAAAGAAGCAAGCACTATGCCAGTTTTTTTCTATTTGATAAGGAATTCGATGAAGGTTTGGGCACCGAAACACTATACATCAAAATTATTTGAAAACCTTATCTTATATGTGTTAACTCATCACACACAAGTCAAACTTACGATACCTTAAGCCAACCTTAGGTAAGTAACGTAAGCTTTTAAAACCCTTATTCAATACAAAAATGTGTTTTTATTATAAGCTTACTCATGAACGGTCATCATGGTTTTATGTGCAACCCAAATTTCTGGATATCACGAAGAATGAATTTATCTTTAATTTTTTTTTGACATAGTCTTTTCATTTTGTATTGCTAAGGGACTAGCAATATGTAAGTTTGGGGGTGTGATAAGTGCTTAAATAGTCATATTTAAGCCCTTTTAATTTACGCTTGTTAGGCTCTTTGTTTATCTATTTTAGTAGATTCTATTTCATTTTCGTGTTTTATGTGTTTTTCACAGAGCTTTGACAAAAAGATGACATTTTGGAGCTTTAAGGGATGAAAAGTAAAGTTCTGCAAATCCAGCAAGGTGTGCTCGAGCACACCTTCCTTGTGATCGAGCGCACAGGGCACGAGCGCACACTTAGAAGGCTCGAGCACAGATCGTATACGCTTGAGCGCACACATACCAGAGGCGGCAGAGCCAGATATGGAAAGAATTCGTTAGACCTTGAATAGGAAATTAGGGTTTCGGGACACCCTCAGAGCCCTATATATAGCCTTGTAAAACACAAAAACCAGACTTTTTGGTTGGAGACTTGAAGTTGCAAGCTTAGGAGAGGAATTGACGACTTATCTCCAGAGTCTTCTTCGGGTTTTATTTTTCTGTTTTTGTTTCATTATGGTTATAATGTTTAGTTCAACTAGCATGTGTAACTAAACCCTTATAGGGCTCGATTAAAGCCCTAATTATTCTTTTCCACATATATATTCATTGATTACCTTTGCCTATAACTTTGTTAGAATGATTAACTTGATTAATACCTGTTTATATTTAAATTCCAAATATGTGCGTGTCTTATCAACTTATGCATGTGGTATGGATTTGTTAGTTAAATCAATTTGGATGACCAGTCCTGGGTTCAATAATAGTAACAAAAGATATCCACACCGGATTCTTGGGTTAATCAACAATGGAAACCGGAAGCGGACCAAGCCCTAGGTTCCGTGTGGTTGCCGATCTCTACAGCCCTTATGCTCTCTTAAAGAACAACTCAGTATACACCAATGCTTAATCCCTTGAGAGAGAAAAGAGTTAGAGTATACACCATGCCTAACTCATTGCTTAGGGAGATCAATAGCCTAAGGTGTGGACCAAGCCCTTAGGTTGGCAACCAATCGGTATTCATAATAAGGTTAGAGCATTGGTACCTTACTTAGTGGGAAAGTGTAATTAGTGGTAGATATCACAGCCCTATGTTCTTATTATTATTAACTCGCACTCAACATTTATCTCTCTTTTTACTTTGAAGAAACTAATTCTAAATCGAAGTTTACCAATCGCTGTGGAAATGATCTCGCACTTACACACTATGCTACCATTGACCTTGTGCACTTGCAAGTAAAACAAGCACGATTATTTACTTATTTATTTAGGTAGATAAACGTCCAACAAGAGGATAAAGGAGGAGCGCAGTTGGGGGAGGAGAGGAGAGGAAGCCTAGAGGGAAGGGATGATAGAGGAGATGGCTGGGGGGAGGGAAGGTGGTTGTCGCAAGGGAAGAAGAATAAAGAAGGAGGGATAAAATGGTCTTTAAAAAAAAATTAATCCCACAGGTCTGGGATTGATTCTGTCCCAGGGGTTTGGGACAGATTTTCAAGGATTAGGACTAAATTAGTCCCAACTTAATCCCAAATGAACAGTTAATCCCTCCAATCAAACATGAGACTAACTATTCATGTGGGATTAACTTAATACCCTATAGCAAACTGCCCGTAAAGCCTCATGTATTGGGAGGTTTTCTAATGTTGAGTATTGCACTGCTATGTTAACAAAGAGAGAGAGAGAGAGAGAGAGAGAGAGAGAGAGGACTTTTATTTTTTTTAGTCAATGTTACCTACTATATTGCGGAAAGGGAAGAGTGAGAGGATTGAGTGATAATCATCACTCAAATTTTCTAAGTGTATAAAATGGGAGTTTTAGTGAAGTTTCCTGACCAATAGTATGACTCTTTTCTTTTTGTTTTGAGATATATAAAGTTCTAATTTCGATTGAAACCCAAAAAAATCAAAATACATCATGGATATGTAACTATGTCTAGACTTTGGACAAGAAATTAATAAGTAAAGACAAGCTTCATTCATACAATGATTTATCATGTTTGATCATATTAGTCCGGTACAATAACCATTATCCGGATAGATTATATTCGAAAAACAAAGCTTCATTCATCTAATAAGGAAAAAGAAAGTAACAAATTAAGGTTTTACATCTTGTTCCTTCAATAATCAAAATACAATTATAATATCATGCTTACACTAAAAAAATTAAAGTGAAAGTCAACAGAATGACTAAAATGGCATTTTAATACATGAAAAGGATAGATCCCAAAAACAAGACAATCAATGAAACTGTGGAAGATATTAGAGTAACATATGGTGAAATGCGACCCTTGTCTTTCCTCATAATCATCCCCTCAATAACTGCATAACTCATGATTAAAATGTAAAACGAGAGAAATAATTGTATCAGCATTCTCTCCCAATTTCTTGCAAATATCACTCTAATTACTCCCCCAATAAAGGATGCCATGTTCAGGATAACTAAGGTTACCAATGGAACGAGCAACACAGTTGATGTTCGAAAATCAAAGACACCCATTTGGTATAACTTAACCTGTTCGTCGTCATCAGTTTTATTTGTGGCCACAAAACTTGCTTCTCTCAATTTAAGCTTCTTCATAATAGCATCCAAACTTCCAAACAAATAACATGTGCATGACTTTATCATCCACATCCTTTGTTCATTTCTCCACATTAAAATTGACCCTCCATTAATAAAGACCTCATATAAATGTCTTGAAAGAGAAGATATAAAAATCAACGAGAATACTTTAAAAAATGAACTTGAAACCTGCAATCCAAAAAAAGGTAAATATTTAGTGGAAATTGAATTATCTTCTTAATAAAGTATTGGCAAATATAAATAGGTTTTTTTTTAATATTTATAGCTACCTCAGGGTATAAAGGGATGCCATTCAACAGACAGAGTTGAGGAATAATAGCTAAACACCAGAGAGATAAGCAATGAAGAGGATTGAAAAAAGCAAGTTCCGCATAGCACATGCTCTGAAGAAAAGACATCCTCTTTGGTCCATATATAAGAGGGCATAACCTTGAGAGAGCAACATCACCCAACCCAGAGCCCCATCTTGTGTTTTGAATCAAAAGGTCATTCAAATTTGTGGTAGCAGTTCCCAGAAATTGTGGTCTTGATGGGTCAAGAAGGATTGATTTCCAACCTTTGCAGTGCAAGTTGAAGGCAGTGATGTAATCCTCCGAGACAGAATAATAGAGAAAACCTATCTGATTATTAATGCAGGTGATGACATGATGTTAGTGTCACAATAATTCATTAAAAGGAAGAATTTTTTTTTCATAAATTGATATGCTTGCCTTTTCACCCCAATTTGTGTGATCTTCATAGGCACAAGAAGCTAAGACTTTAGTCTCTTGGAGCAATGTACCATCAATTATGTCAGTCTTGTCGTCTCCACGAAGGGATTTTATGAACTCGTTGGATGGACCGAAAGAATTTTTAAGATTCGCAAGGTCAGTGCCTGCTAAATTAAAAATAGAATCAATAACAAAGTAGTGTTATCTCTTAAAATATAGTTTTAATTAAACAACTAATGATTTTTGATAATTAGTGACTGTGGTTTCTTTAATAATATTAATTTGCAACTGCTAAATGATTGATCCATATCCCCTCCTTCACTATTTCATATCAGTATCCACTAAATTTATGCTTCCAGTTCAATCAGCTGCTGTGGCATTGATCAATAAAATAGTAGTATCTAATAAACTTTATATACAAAGAACTTCCAAAAGTTAATTAGATCAATTAGTTCAACAAGAAACATACCTTTATGTATAGAGCTTCCATATAATGACTCCCTCTTGACATAGTAGTTAGTACCATAGAGAACAGGTCCCTTCAGCCCATCCATACTCGATAACGCCTGATCAAATGTTCAATAAAACATTCTCTTAAAAAATTTGCCTAAAGAAACTCAAAGATCTTGGTATGACTAATTAAGCTGACAGAAAGTGTGAAGTTCAGTACCCGAAATGATAGAAGACTGTCGTAGATATCATTCTCACTGATATTGTGAAATTTCTGAGGGAACTGAACAAATGCTAGTGAAGGAGATAAGTTAGGATCAAGATGGAAACACATCGCTTGCTTAGCTGAAGTTAGGCCATTGCAGTACATGTCACAATCGAGCACCAGAATATAAGGAGCATTGCTTATAAGCCCAGAGACTCGAAGCTGCAATAATTCATTATTCATATTTATCAATGCAGTCATAAATATATTTATGGATAGGAAGATATATATATATATATATATATATATACCAGGACATTGAGGGCTCCGCCCTTGAAATGGTGAGGATGAGAGGGCTTTTTCTCACGAGAAACATAGACAAGGAGAGGCATCTTAACTTGGCCTTCTACCACTGTCTCACTGGAATTTTCTTGCATAATCTACAAAAAAGAATATGATGCAATTACATCTCTTGATCAATAAGTTTTTGCTTTGATTATTCTAGAGACTAAAGAACCTGTTTAGCCTAACATTAGAAATTAATGGTTTATATGCTAAAACAACAGTGGAGTCATAAATTATTTAATATTAGGTAAAACAACAATTAAAACTGTTTTTATACAAATTTATTTTCTAAAAAATAGAAACCATTTCATAAATAGGTTATTTATGAAATAGACCACATGTAATTGACAAAAACTAGACTAACTGGTAATAGACTACGAAGTTAATTTGACTAGTAATTTATTTATGTTATGCTGATTTTACTCTTAATAAATCACTCTAACTAGTAGAATGTGATGGTTTGATGTTGAGAGGTGAAAAATAACGGTAAAATGCATTTGTAGTAATTAAATAAAGTGTCAAGTAGTAATAAAAATGATTTAGATGCTCCTATGTTTCTTTTTAACTTCTTGCATTGTTTTTCGTTGTTGTTAGACTATAAATTGTTATGCCTTCCGAGAAAAATTCAACGCAACAAATTAGACCAGCATTTTAAAAAAGTATCGCATAAAATGTTAATTGATTTTGTTATTATTACTAAACACTATATCATTTGACTTTTTCCAAGCAATTTACATGTGATCAATTTAGACCAGCATTTTAAAAAAACATCGCATAAAATGTTTTTTAATCAAAATTTCGATTAAATTAGATTTGATACACACATACAGATCGTATGTGTCTCATTTGAATGTGAAAAAATAAATCTATCATTTCTTTTTTTTTTCAGCAAATCTTCTTTCTTTTTGTTTTTTTCAAATTCAAAATTCGTAACTCTTCGAACGGCATCATGAAGACAATTTTAATAAAAACACAACCAAAATTGTATTTTCTGATGCAAGTGAGACGCACGTGCGTACAGATTTTAATTTTACTGAAATTTGATTATGAGAAATTATTGAATTCTTTTTTATAATTAAAATGTAAAATGATCAAATCTACAACCTAAAAACATTGAAATATAAAACAAAAGATAATGATATATCGAGATAATAACTTTTTTTTAACTAAAAAAAAAAAGTACAAAGAACGGACCAACTTGATGTTCTTCTAATAGAAAAATACCTGAATGACAGCAGGGTGATCTGCACTCGAAACACTGCCTCTGTCAGCCAACCTCCCATCTTCTCTGCCTCTTGTTATGGCTTCCTTAAACATCTCATATTTTTCCTGCACCAAATACGCATTCAGATAATTAAACTTATACCTGCATATGTAATGGAAAACTTCATGTCAATAAAAACACATACAGGGCAAGAGATATTGTCAACAATCAGTTCATGTTCTTTTTCTTTCTTTCGCTCTTTTTTTTATTTTTTTATTGGGAGGATGTCTCTGTTAAGATTTAGGCTTGAAGTTGTAGACTTGAAAGCCTGAGTTTACACACTTTTCAATAACAAAGAGGTCTCACATTTAAAAAGAACTCCAAAAAGTTTAAGCACATAAAAAAGTCTCCATTTGTTATAGCTTTACCTAAAAGTGTTTTTATCATCTCTCTTATGAAAGCAATTCAAAACTAGTTTTTATCCTTGACCTTTTAAAAGTGAAACTTTAAAATTTTAATCAAATACATATTAATTAAAGCAGTTCTGATTATTAAATTTTTTTAAAATAAAAAAGCTGCAAACAAAACGGATTCAAAACAAACCTTAATCATCTTCTTCTCTCTCAATAACTCATCAGAACTTATAAAATCATCGTCGGGGAGGGAAAGATAAGCCTCTGGGCAGCCTATCTTGATTCCATATCTCCTGCAAAAGGGAAGCCACCACCTTGCAAACCTCCAAGCTTCCCTCATTCCAAGCAAAGTTAAAGGTGAACCACCATCATCAGAAAGATACACATGAAGCTTTTCTGGTGGATAATCCAACGACATAGCCGATAACACAGTATTCATAACCCCAACAGTTGGCTCCTTAGTAGGATCCGCTGTGCAAATAAACACATCAATTGCTGGAAGCTTTTCATCTTTCGGCAACCTCTCAGGGAATACTATTCTAGAGACGGGACGCCAACGATAAGCTTGTCCAAGAAGCCATTGGAAAGAGAGAAGAAGCTCAGAGGCAAAGACTAGAATCCATGGAATAGTGGGTATGTTTTGTTGGAAGAGAAAAGATGCTCTGTAGTAAACCAAGAAAGCTATAGCAATGGAATGGATGAGCATATATGATCTGTTAATGATGATGGAAGATTTGCGAACACGGCAATTATTTAGAGGGAGAGAGTCTTCCATGGCTTCTCACCGGTTGTTCAGTGTGTTTGTTTCACCATAAAGGGACTTACTGCTTATACCAATTTCGCCCTGCCTCCCACCGCACAAAAAAAGGAAAAGGTAAAAAGGAATAAGGAAAGATATTAAACATGTGAATATTAATTAGATTATGAGGCTCTGCATTTAGTTTTTTTTTTTATAATAAGATCTTTTTTTTTTAAAAAAAAAAGACGTTTGTGAAGCGGAGCAGTGCTAGTAAATACAATATATTATCATTTCATTTATAAATTTTATAAATTTTTATAAAGATTATTATAAATTTACTTAATTTTATGATAAACCTATTTACAAGTGAATTGAAAAATTTATTAATTTTTCAAACATAATAAATTATACTCAAAATAATTTTATACTATTTACGAAATTTATTTATCATAAACGGATCATAAAAGCCTAAAGGAGTTTCACCTTTGAAACGTTGGAAAGGGGAACAGAGGTAGAATGGAAGAAGAGAGACTGGCAAGTCAAAAGGTAACAAATTACTGTGGTTGAGGATTCAGGAAACATAGAAAGATCCAATCTGCTCCTTGTCATCATCCATTTACGTGACATAAAAACTTTCCCCTCTCAACTCAATAAGTCTGTCAACCACGGCTCATAGATTTATAATTGCATATATGTGAATGTTCAATGGATCTGTCATTTTTTCAAGATAAGACGTTTGTGGCATTGGCGGAACTTCTAATAGATAGGTAGGGCTATGCCGCCACAAACTTTTGAAAAAAATTTCATCTAGAAATATATTTTATTTTATTTTATCTAAGAGATAATAGAAATAGAATAAAATATTGTATATATGTTTGCTTTAATCTTTATAAATGTAATAAAATGATAAACTCATATATATATATATATATACACTTGGAAAAAATGGGTTAGATTTTAAATTATTTTTTTTTTTATTTTAAAAAAATTAGTTATTGTAAATAGTTAAAGACCATTTTTTTTCTTATTTTTTTTTCTTCTTAATTTCAAAAAGCAAAATTATAAATTCATATCATCAAAACTTGTAAAGAAGTGGCTGCTCTTGTTTTTATATTGTCAGTGTCAGTAAGTTTTTATTTTTTTTAACTAAATCCCTAGAGTATAGTTTTTCTTTAAATAGTGCTTTCTTGAAAATTCATTTTTTTTTATTAAAATCATTTTTTTTTCTTTCAGAAAATCAGTTATATGCTTCTCCTTTGAGTTGAGCACAATCATTAAGCCTTCATCTGTGTTCTAGTATTGAATCTAACAAGACGCCTTTTAAATGGTATACATGACCTCTGAACAAAAGTAAAAGCAAAATTATATTCCGAATATATACCAGAACAAAGAGAAACAATCAATATAATAGTTTTTTTTTTTTTTTTTTTTATGTTCGATCACTTATGATTTTTTTTTTTTGTGCGTATTGTTTTCAATGACAACTAAAAGGTAATAATTAGTAATTAAATAATGAATCGAGAATCTTATTTTTATTTATATATTTTTATATATATATATATATATGTCATATGTGTGTGTATTTTGAGTTTGGCCCCCTCAAAATTACATTACAAGTAGTGCGTGCAAATACAACGATACATATATCATTTCATTATCAAAGTTTGATTTACCATAAAAATAGTTCAACGAAAGATAATCATGGTAGGTAGATGAAAAGGTTCCTACTATTCACGTATGTAGCAGTGGATCTGGTTCAGTTGTGGAAAAACAATGCCAAATTTAAAAATGTCAAAATTGATCGCCTCCGGGTTGCGCTTACGTACGTCCTTTAATTCATACTATGAACTAAATAAGTTTTTACTTCAAGATCCAAGATGGCATATTAATTCGCTATTAAGAATAATTTAGTTACCAATTATCCAAAAAATAAAAAAGAACACAGTTATTTTTATACTTTAACGTGCCTTTTCACTTACAAGTTGATTGAAAGATTAAAAGGGAAAATCTAATATAAAAGAAGTTCAAATGTCAAAGAGCAAAACACTAAAGTAAAATATTAAATGAAAAAGGGTATTCAACACTCGAAACCAAGTAAGGAAACTTTGATACCATATAAAGATTAATTAAACTATTGATAGATTATATTCGAAGAACAAAGCTTCATTCATCTAACAAGGAAAAAGAAAAATAACAAATTAAGCTTTTCCATCTTGTTCCTTCAAGAATCAAGACACAATTATATCTCATACTTACTAGAAAAAATTACAAAGAAAATCAACATAATGATTTAAATGGAATTTTAATATATGAGAACGATAGATCTCAAAAGCAAGACAATCAATGAAACTGTGGAAGATAGTAGAGTAACATATGGTGAAATGCGACTTTTGTCTTTCCTCATAATCATCCCCTCAATAACTACATAACTCATGACTAAAATGTAAAATAAGAGAAATAATATCAGCATTCTCTCCCAATTTCCTGCAAATATCACTATAATTGCCCCCCCAATAAAGGATGTCATGTTCAGGATAACTAAGGTTACCAATGAAACAAGCAATACAGTTGATGTTCAGAAATCAAAGATACACATTTGGTATAACTTAACCTGTTCATCATCATCAGTTTTATTTGTGGCTACAAAACATGCTTCCTTCAGTTTAAGCTTATTCATAATAGCATCCAAACTTCCAGACAAATAAGATGTGCATGATTTTATCATCCACTGCTCATTTCTCCACATTAAAATTGGCCCTCCATTAATGAAGACCTCATATAAATGTCTTGAAAGATAAGATATAAAAATCAATGAGAATACTTTAAAAAATGAACTTGAAACTTGCAATCCAAAAAAGGGTAAATATTTAGTGAAAATTGAATTATCTTCTTGTAATACCCATAATCGTAAAGTAATGGTAAATAAATAGTTTAATAAATATGACATAGAGTTAAAATAATACATATATCTCTTAAATGCGAAAAATCAAAAAATTTATAAAGTAATTTAAAAAAAAAAGATGTTTATATCCCTAATAGAAGAAGACAAAAA
The DNA here is from genome assembly GCA_023935145.1 of Bretschneidera sinensis. Lineage (NCBI taxonomy): Eukaryota > Viridiplantae > Streptophyta > Magnoliopsida > Brassicales > Akaniaceae > Bretschneidera > Bretschneidera sinensis. The sequence goes on along the minus strand of CM043705.1, from coordinate 85,287,375 downwards.
AAAATCATCCAGAAACCGGCAGAAGGAAAAAAAAAATAATAATAAAAAAAGTTATTAAAAAAAAAAATTGGACACATGACAGCAGGTGGCAGCACCTGCTGCCAAGTGTATTTTCGGTCGCTGTATGCCCTCCAACACATTATAGCGTGGAGGAGTTTGGAAAGGGGGGTTGCAGATGGTTTTTCAAAACCAAAAAACTAAATTTTGGTATATATATGTATATATATTAGGTAATTTTAAATGTACTTAACGGAATTCATTAGTTCTTTTAAATTTTTCGTTTTCTTTAAATATTTGGGAACCCAATGAAATATTAAAATAACAAAATTTTGAAGGGATTTACTGCGGAATTTCATAGAGAATTGCGAATAGCTATCAGAAAAGCAAAATGTAATAATGTAATGTTTATTTTTGAATTTTTAGCATTCATGAAATTTCTCCGAATTCAAAGTGGGAATTTTCAAAGGGTGTGGTTTATGAAAAAATGAAGAAATAATTAGAAATTGAATACAAATATTATGTCAGGTGTTGGCGGTCAGCAATCGGGGGAAGTTTCGGAGAAGAACGATAAAGGCAAGGAGGTGATCCATTGGTAGCTTTAAGTGCAACGTGGTGAGTTGGATTTATTTTAAGTAGTTTAAATAAAAAAAAATAAAATATCTAGGGAAAATATTAAATTTAATTATTAGCGTATGTTTTGGTAATAGATAAAGATTTGGTTGATAGATATGTTATGAATATTAGGCACGTAAAAAAAATTATTATGTGAGAAGAAATATCGACCTTCCTCTCTCCTTCATTTTCCTTCTTTTTCTCTCATTCATTCACCTCTCACGCCTCAGGCCACGCGCCGCCTCCTCTTTCATCTTCTTTCTCTCTCTTTCATTCTCCTCTCTTTTTCTTCACCAGATAGCGGCTTCCCTCCTCCCTCTTCATCTTTCTTTCCTTTTCCCCTTCCTCCTCTCCATGCCACCTCCAATCTCCTCCCCTCCGACCCTGCACCTCCCTTATCTTCCTCTCTTTTCTCCTTTTTCTTCTTCCTCTCCTCTCTCATCTCTCCTCATAATCTTTCTTCATCTTTTTCCTTCTCCTCTCTTCTCCTCATTCTCAACAAATCGCATAACCTTCCTCTCTCCTTCCCTTACCTCTTTATTTTTGCCTAAATCGTGCCTCGGGCTGCGCATCACCTCTCCCCCCTCATATTCTTCCTTCCTTCTTCTTTCTCCTCCTCATTCTTCACCAGATCACGACCTCCCTCCACCCCATTCATCTCTCATTCCCTTCCCCCTCCTCCCAATGCCTTCTCATTCCCTTCCCCCTCATCTCCACACCTCCTCCTTCCCTTCCCCTTGAGGAGGAGGAGAGGTGATAAGTGCTTAAATAGTCATATTTAATCCCTTTAATTACACTTATTAGGCTCCTTTTTTTAATCTATTTTAGTAGATTCTATTTTATTTTTGTGTTTTGTGTGTTTTTCACAGGGCTTTGACAAAAAGATGACATTTTGGAGCCTTAAGGGATGAAAAGTAAAGTTCTTCAAATCCAGCAAGGTGCGCTCGAGCGCACCTCCCTTGTGATCGAGCACACAAGGCACGAGCGCACACTTAGAAGGCTTGAGTGCACACATGCACTCGAGCGCAGATCGCATACTCTCGTGTGCACACATACCAGAGGCGGTAAAGCCAGATATGGAAAGAAGTCTCCGGACCTTGAATAGGAAATTAGGGTTTTGGGACACCCTCAGAGCCCTATATATAGCCTTGTAAAACAAAAAAACTTGACTTTTTGGTTGGAGACTTCAAGTTGCAAGCTTAAGAGAGGAATTGACGACTCGTCTCCCGAGTCTTCTTCGGGTTTTATTTTTCTGTTTTTGTTTCATTATAGTTATTGATGAATGCTAAATATTACATGTTTTAGCCCCTTAGTTTACATTTGTTGAGTTCTTAATTATGTTATTTCGTGTTATTTTATCTATTTTATGTGTTTTTTGTGTTTTTATAGGTTTTGGAATAAAATGAAGCAATGTGGAAACTTCAGGGCTTAAAGAGAAAAAGCTGAGGATGCATAGTGCGATCGGGGGCACAGGACGTGCGATCGATCGCACCTGCGATCATGCACACACGGCATGAGATCAATCGTACCTGCGCTCGAGCGCATCAGACTTGTTATCGAGCGTAAGTGACTTGCACATCCCACATTGGAAAGGAAACATTTGATACTGCATATATATTACAGCGCACTATGATGCGCTCGAGCGCAACAGAGCTACGATCGATCGCAGTTGGCTCGCACATCCCACATCGGATAGGAAGCACTTACAACGCGCCTGACGCATTGCATCGCACCAGACTTGCGATTGATCGCAAAGAGGCAGTATCCCACATCGAATTTACAGCTCATTGTACTCTAAGAATTCCCTTATATAAACACTATCTCACCTCATTATTCAGTGTGCAGTCTGGTGGATTTCTACTAGCATTCTAGTAGATCTCCTAAGGATTTTGCCACCACCGAGGGAAGTGCTGCCCAACAGCATGTGGAATTTCTCCCAATGTACAGTTAGTTTTAATTCTTTTCAAGTTTTTAATGCTTAGCATTTTTTATTGTGAAATTTAGTTTCATGATAATGGGTGGCTAAAATCTTCAGCTAAGGTTGAAGATGAAGCCTCACCATTGTTTAGCATTATATTTTCATATATGTTTGTACAATTCTGATATGTTTAGTTTAAATGTTCTATTTCAATTGTTTGAGTAAATTCTTACGATTGATAGTTTTTAATTGTTCTATTGGATATTCTGTGTGATTCATCCGATGGATACATCGAATTCTTTTCGATTAAATTGGATTTATTTTGTGATTTGTTGAAAGCGGATACATTGGATGCTTTTGGTTTAATTGGGATATTCGTTGTTTTTTGTTTAAGTTGGATTCATGGAATGTTTGGATAGATTATTTTTATATAGAACATGAAGATATATGCTTTACTTTGGTTGGGTGGATTCGGAAACATTAGTATTTTCATCATTAGTTATTAAATCAATTTAGTTTAGTTTATATTTGTTTTGCAAAATATAATTCACTATTCGAAGCTAGGTTAAAATAAGGTTAGTTTAGATAAAAAGCTATTTTCACAACGCACTCCTGTGGATTCGACCTCGCACTTGCACAACACTATATTACAAACGATTCGTGCACTTGCGAGTAATTTAAAACTCACAACAAGTTTTTGGCGCCGTTGCCGGGGAGTTATTGTTGTTTGTGAAATTTTTGTTTAAATTGATTTTATTTTTCTACTAGTTTAGTTAGCATTTTTGTTTTATTTTATTTTGTTGCTTCTGCTAGTTAGTTTGTTTTACTGTTTTCTGTTTGGTGTATGCTTGGTCGGAGATCCCTGAATTTAGAATTGACACCTTTAGATCCCGATTTAGAAAGAACTCTTAGGAAACATAATAAGTCACTTGCTGAACAAGAGACAATTGGGATGGGAGAAAACTTGAGGAACCAAGAGCAACCTGGAGCGTGGAACGTGGACTCCACCACGTCCCTGAGAGATTTGTTCGCACCAGTTGTGACTAACTCATCTTCCTGCATCGTGTTACCACCCACCAATGCTACCCATTTTGATTTAAAGCCACATGTCATCGAACTTCTACCCTCATTTCATGGCTTAGATCTTGAAAATCCTTACAACAATGTAAAGAAGTTCAAAGATATTTGTGCCACATTCAAGTTCCAGAACTTCTCTGAGGAGTCACTCCATCTTAGACTTTTCCCTTTTTCTCTTCATGATAGAGCTAGGGCATGGTTGGATTCCAACACGTCCGAGTCTATTACATCTTGGGAAAATCTGCTGAGTAAATTCTATAATAAATTTTTCCCAATGTCTAGAGTGAATGAGTACCAAAAGGAGATTAGTTTTTTCACTCAGGAGGAGGATGAGAAGTTTTCTGAGAGTTGGAAGCGTTTTAAAGAGTTACTGATTAGATGCCCTCCATATGGATATGAGAAGTGGAGACTTGTTCAGTTCTTCTACCAAGGGTTGACTCAACCCAATCGTAGCATGATCGAGTCTATGAATGGAGGGGCATTCTTAAGTCTGACAGGGGATGAAGCATACATGGCATTGGACAAACTGTCCGAAAACTCGTAGCAGTGGGATTTTTCAAGCTGTCGGGATAAGTCCATTCGTGCTCCTAGGAAATGAGGCATTTATGAGATTAAGGAGGAGACTGACTTGAAGATAAAGATAGATGCTCTCACCAAGAAAATTGACGCTCCCACTATGGGCAAGTCCATCAATGCTGCCAATACAATTAATGACGATTGTTGTTCCATCTGTGCTAGTCCTGTGCATTTAGCACAGAATTGTCCATCTATACCGGCTTTTGCCGAGTGTTCCACGGAACATGTAAATGCTTTCAATGACTATAGGAGGCAATCAGGTGGATCTTACTCTGAGACTTACAATCCAGGGTGGCGGAACCACCCTAATTTTTCATGGAAGCATAACCAATCGCTGAATCAGGGAGGAGCCCCTCATCATGCTCACAATCAATAGCCCCCTGGATTGCCTCCACCAATTCCAAGTCATGGTCACTCAGTCCATCCAGCACCAGCATCTGCTTACCATACTCCCACTCAAGCGCCAACGTCGATTTCACAGTCATTGGAGGACACCTTCAAAGAGTTCATGAATATGACCAGTCAATCCATCAGCGAAGTGAGGAGTGCGACAATAGTAAACACCTAAGCGATTGTCAATCTAGAGAGTCAAATGGGGCAAATCGCAAGTCACTTAGGTGAAAAAGAAAAGGGGAAGTTCCCCAGTCAGCCCGTGCCCAACACGAAGAGACAATTTGTAATTGGAAATTCATCAACTTCTACGCACGGGGAGGAACAAGTGCAATCGATTGTCACATTAAGGTCTGGGAGACAAGTGGACAATCGAGTGGAAGAGAGCCCTGCTAGGCAGCAAGGGCAAGAAAGTGGAAACAAAGAGAATAGAGATGCTGAGCCATCTACAGCCACTCCTACTATGAACGACCCTCCTAGGTCGTTTGTACCTAAAGCACCTTACCCTGAGAGATTACAAGCGCCCAAGAAATAAGGGAAGTTTGAAGAAATACTGGAGGTGTTCAAGCGAGTCCAAATCAATATTCCACTTTTGGACACCATCGAGCAAGTGCCATCATATGCCAAGTTCTTAAAGGACTTGATCACTATCAAGAGGAGGACGAATGTCCCAAAGAAGGCATTTTTGACCGAGCAGGTTAGCTCAATCCTTCAGTGCAAGCTGCCGATCAAGTATAAGGACCTAGGGTGTCCTACCATCTCTTGCATGATAGGAGTCAGCCAGATTGAAAAGGCTCTATTGGATTTAGGAGCCAGTGTGAATCTTCTACCCTATTCAGTCTATTTGCAGTTAGGGTTAGGAGAATTAAAGCCCACATCCGCAACACTTCAATTGGCTGACAGAACAGTGAAAATACTACGGGGAGTAGTTGAGGATGTTTTAATAAAGGTAGATCAGTTTTATTTCCCCGTGGATTTTATTGTGCTAGATACAAAGTCGGTCCAGAATATAAGGATTCAGATACCGGTGATTCTAGGGTGACCATTCTTAGCCACGGCTAACACCCTAATCAATTGTAGGACAGGGGTGATGAAGATTTCCTTCGGAAATATGACAGTGGAGTTGAATATTTTTGATATCACTAAGCAACCACTGAAATTTACTGAAGTGAGAAATATATGCTTAATAGAGGAGATTATTGAAGATATGGTGGATGAATCAAGCATGGAGGACCCCTTGGAGGCATGCTTTGCTCAGTTTAGAGAGGATCTGGATTTGGATAAGTTACTTAAGCAAGCAAATGCCATTTTAGAGTCTGCTCCTACGGAGAGTAGTAAGAAGGAAGAAACTGAAGAACTTGAGCCTCCTAAGAAGGAACTTAAACCTTTACCGGACAATCTTCAGTATAAGTTCCTAGGTCCAGCAGAGTCTTTGCCTGTGATTATAGCTTCAGATTTGGTTGAGGCTCAAGAGGAGAAATTATTAGATGTTTTGAGAGAACATAAGGAAGCTATAGGCTGGACCATTGAGGATATTAAGGGAATCAGCCCCTCGTTGGTAATGCACAAGATACATTTGGAGGAGAATGCCAAGCCATCGAGGGAGCCACAAAGAAGGCTCAACCCAACTATACAAGAGGTTGTGAGGGCAGAAGTAATTAAGCTGTTAGATGCAATAATTATTTATCCCATCTCTGATAGCAAGTGGGTGATCCCGATTCATGTCGTGCCCAAGCAAGCTGGATTAACGGTAGTGAAGAATAAGGACGACGAGTTGGTACCAACTCGTGTTCAATCAAGGGGGAGAGTGTGTATAGACTACCGTAAACTGAACGCTGTCACAAGGAAGGATCATTTTTCACTCCCATTTATTCATCAGATGGTGGAGCGTTTGGCTGGGCACGAGTATTATTGTTTTTTAGATGGTTATTCTAGATATAACCAGGTCCTCATGGACCCCGAAGATCAGGAGAAGACAACATTTACCTGTCCTTTTGGGATATTCGCCTACTGACGCATGCCTTTTGAGTTATGCAATGCACTTGCTACTTTTCAGCGGTGCATGGTCAGCATATTTTTTGACATGGTGGAGTGTTCTTTAGAAATTTTCATGGATGACTTCTCCATCTTTGGTTCATCATTTGAGGAGTGTCTACACCATCTCACTTTGATTTTAGTGCGGTGCAAGGAGAAGAACCTGGTGCTTAATTGGGAGAAGTGCCATTTTATGGTCAAGCAAGGTATTGTACTGGGGCACGTTATATCCCATCGGGGGATTGAGGTAGACAAAGCGAAGGTGGACCTGATTTCCAACCTTCCACCCCCACGTAGCAGCTAGAAGTTGTTGTAGCAGCTATTAATGAAGATGAAGCCTCGCCATTGTTTAGCATTATAAAATCACTTGGAGATTTTATATCTTCAGTTAATTAAGACTATATAATAAAATGCAATGCAAATATAATTAGCTCATAACAATTGAAATGCTTACAAAGAGTATCTTAGGATTCAAACTTATAATTTATCCCTATTGTCTTTGAAGTTGCATTTCAATTATTCTCCTTGAATTTGATCTTTTGGAGAGGTTATTGACTTTTGAGATCATCAACTTTGATTCACCAATTTCTACAATCTTGATCTCTTTTGATGTATAAGCACTATTAATAATCTATATTACTTAAGTAATATTCATTAGTGCTTAATTAAGATTTTTGTCACTATCAAAATCATTCAGGGTCAACAATCTTCCCCTTTTTTATGGTGACAAAAATCTTAAAAATAAGATCTAACAAGATCTCTAATATTCTTATTTTTCTCCCCCTTTTTGTCATAATAAAAAATGGTTGATTTCAAAGAAGAGCTCCCCCTCAAAATATGCTATTGAAAATATTTTGATGAAACATATTGAGAAAAGAATCGTTTTACAAGATATCAAGAAATATAAAGGTTTTGAAAGAGTTCCTTTAGCACATAGAGATAAAATACGTGTAGTCAACTTCCCACAAAAGAATGAATTCAAGTCCCACATGATCTGAAACAATTTTCAAGCTTTATAAATCTTCAAAATAACCTTAATGCTTAGAGTATCTTACACTTAATCAATAAAGGACAATAGTTTGAACTCATTGCTTGATTTACCAATCGGTTTTCTCTTTTACCAATAAATCAGATTTTCTCCCCCTTTCAAAAAATCTAAAGTAATTACTTTTAAATTTCAAGAGAAATAAAATTGGATAAAACTTAACAAGCCTTATTGGTAGTTGATTGATTGAATAATCAAGATAAATAGCTCATCAACTGCTCAAAGAGATGTTCAAATTGGAAATATCTATAATTACTTGAAAAAAAATTACTTCCCCTGCATATATGCATCGAAATATTATTTTCAATTATCAATCAAATATCATAATCTAGCAATCCCATTAAAATTCTAATCTTACAAAAACTAGCTTCATTTAGGGGTTTTGTAAGAATGTCAGTTATTTGATCTTCTGAAGGTATGAATTCTAGTCTTATATCACTTTTTTGAGCATGGTCTCTTAAGAAATGATGTCTAATTTCTATGTGCTTTGTTCTAGAGTACGAAATAGGGTTCTTGGTTAGGTTGATAGCACTAGTATTATCACAAAATATCAAGATGCCTTTTAGGTTCATGCCATAGTCTTCTAGTTGTTGTTTCATCCATATCAATTGGGCACAACAACTTCTAGCTGCTACATATTCCGCTAAGGTTGAAGATGAAGCCTCGCCATTGTTTAGCATTATATTTTCATATATGTTTGTACAATTTTGATATGTTTAGTTTAAATGTTCTATTTCAATTGTTTAACTAAATTCTTACGATTGATAGTTTTTAATTGTTCTGTTGGATATTCTGTGTGATTCATCTGATGGATACATCGAATCCTTTTCGATTAAATTGGATTTCCTTTGTGATTTGTTGAAAGCGGATACATTGGATGCTTTTGGTTTAATTGGGATATTCGTTGTTTTTTGTTTAAGTTGGATTCATGGAATGTTTGGATAGATTATTTTTATATAGAACATGAAGATATATGCTTTACTTTGGTTGGGTGGATTCGGAAACCTTAGTGTTTTCATCATTAGTTATTAAATCAATTTAGTTTAGTTTATATTTGTTTTGCAAAATATAATTCAATATTCGAAGCTAGGTTAAAATAAGGTTAGTTTAGATAAAAAGCTATTTTCACAACGCACTCCCTGTGGATTCGACCTCGCACTTGCACAACACTATATTGCAAACGATTCGTGCGCTTGCGAGTAATTTAAAACTCACAACAGTTATAATGTTTAGTTCAACTAGCATGTGTAACTAAACCCTTATAGGGCTCGATTAAAGCCCTAATTATGCTTTTCCATATATATATATATATATATATATATATATATTCATTGATTACCTTTGCCTATAACTTTGTTAGAATGCTTAACTTGATTAATATCTGTTTATATTTAAATTCCTCATATGTGTGTGTCTAATTAACTTATGCATGTGGTATGGATTTGTTAGTTGAATCAATTTGGATGACCGAGGCCTGGGTTCAACAATAGTAACAAAAGATATCCACACCGGATTCTTGGGTTAATCAACAAGGGAAACCGGGCGCGAACCAAGCCCTAGGTCTCGTGTGGTTGCCGATCTCCACAGCCCTTATGCTCTCTTAAGGAACAACTCAGTATACACCCATGCTGAATCCCTTAAGAGAGAAAAGAGTTAGAGTATACACCATGCCTAACTCGTTGCTTAGGGAGATCAATAGCCTAAGGTGTGGACCAAGCCCTTAGGTTGACAACCAATAGGTATTCATAATAAGGTTAGAGCATTGGTACCTTACTTAGTGGGAAAGTGTAATTAGTGGTAGATATCACAACCATATGTTCTTATTATTATTAACTCACACTCAACATTTATTTCTCTTTTTACTTTGAAAAAACTAACTCTAAATCGAAGTTTACCAATCCCTGTGGAAATGATTTCGCACTTGCACACTATGCTACTATTGACCTTGTGCACTTGCAAGTAAAACAAGTACGATTATTTACTTATTTATTTAGGTAGATAAACATCCAACAAGTTTTTGGCACCGTTGCCGGAGATTGTGCTTAAATTTATTTTTAGAATTAATTTTTTCGTTTAGTTTAATCATTGTTATTTCTTTTTTCATTCTATTTCTATTTTTTTTATCAAAAATCTCAAAAATTTTAAGTTTCAGTTTTTATCTTATTTTTATTTTATTAAAACCCTAATCAAATTCTTTTTTATTTCTGTTTCAGGCACTCCAGGAGAGCTCTCTGTGCCACTTGCGATCGAGCGCACTCTCCTGTGCGATCAAGTGCAATTGTGGCAAAGAGTTACCCGTGCAGCAGTGTTTGACTGCTACACTTAAGTGATTGTCACCAATTCATGCACAGACTTCGATCCAAGCATCCAACATTCTTTCATCTCAATACCGAGCTTGAGCGAACCATCCGACAAAGGCTTAGAGACAACTTGGAAGAGGTAGAAGAAGAAATTGAGGAAGAAATACCAATGGCAAAACAGGTCGACAATCAGCAACCACCTGAGCGGAGGCTGATGAAGCAGTCCTTCATCCCATGAAATCTCGATCAACCTTCCTGCATTGCTTATCAACCTGAGGCAGAAGGCAACTGCTACATCTATCCGCAGATACTCAGTGCACTGACTCACTTTAGGGGTACACCTAATGAGGATCCATACTTGCACCTCCGAGAGTTCTTCGATCTTTGCAAATTCCAGCACACCCGAGGCTTAGACCAAGAAGGAATAAGGTTAATTTTTTTCCCTTTTTCCTTAAAAGATAATGCTAAACTGTGGTACAATTCTTTGCCTGCAGTTTCTATCCACACTGGGAGGAGTTGGCTAGCAAATTCCTAAGGAAGTTCTTCCCAACCCAAAAGACGAGCCAAATGAGGAAAGAAATTCAGTCATTCCTACAAAATAATAAAGATCTATTTTTCGAGGCCTGGGGACTCTTCAACGAGCTGCTACTCAAATACCCACACCACAACCTACCTCAAGATGAACTGGTACAAGCTTTCTATGAAGGTTTGAGTGATACTAACAAAAATATTGTGGATTCAGGTTGTGGAGGAGTGCTGATGGAGAAAAGCAGCGAAGAAGCTATGGAGCTCTTTGAAACCCTAAGTGAACACACTCAGCAGTTCTCCTCTCGAGGAAGACATGTAACCAAAAATAAGGGTATGTATGAGGTAAATTTAAATGGAGGATTGTCTACTCAGATAACTGTTGTGGAGAGGAAACCAGACTTGTTGGTTAAAGCCATTGCTGCTCAGAATGCCTCACCTAACCCACCAGTTACACCACTCCAGGTATGTGCTATTTGTTCCCAATTTGATCATAATACTGATACATGTCCCTTATATTCATCTGCAGATCATGAGCAAGCAAACTTTGTGAGACCAAACAATTATCCACCAAAGAACAATCCTTATGCAAGCACCAACAACCCTGGATGGTGAAATCACCCAAATTTTTCATGGAGTAACAATCAAAACAGTCAAGGCTAGCAAAGAAACTTCCAACCAGCAGCCCAATCTGTTCCCGAACCAAAGAAGAATGACCTCGAAAGTCTTGTAAGGCATTGGCAACTCAGCAGCAACAACTAATGACTTCACATGAATAGTTCATGGAAGAAACTAGACAATTTCAGACTGAGATGAGACAAATCACTACAAAACATGATCAACCATTCAAGGACTAGAGGTACAAATTGGGCAATTGGCCAAGAAACTGAGTACCAGAAAGTAAAGAGAGCTTCCAACCCAGCCACTACCTAATCCAAGAGGACATCAGCAACTGAATGCTGTGACAACCTTAAGAAGTGGTAAGATCATCGGATGAGTGCTAAATATTACATGTTTTAGCCCCTTAGTTTACAGTTGTTGAGTCTTAATTATGTTATTTCACGCTATTTTATCTATTTTCTGTGTTTTTATAGGTTTTGGAATAAAATGAAACAATGTTGTAACTTCAGGGCTTAAAGATCAAAGCTGAGGATGCCTAGTGCGATCAAGTGCACATGACGTACAATTGATCGCACCTGCGATCGTGTGCACACGGAATGAGATCAATCGCACCTACGCTTGAGCGCACCAGACTTGCGATCGATCGCAAGTGACTCGCACATCCCACATTGGTAAGGAAACATTTGATACTGCATATATATTGCAACGCACTGTGAAGCGCTCGAGCGTAACAAGGCTGCGATCGATCGCAACATGGTGCGGTGCAATACATCTGGCGCCCTGTAAGTGCTTTCTATCCGATGTGGGATGTGCAAGTCAACTGCGATCGATCGCAGCCTTGCTGCGCTCGAGAGCATCATAGTGCGCTGCAATATATATGCAGTATCAAATGTTTCATTTCCAATGTGGGATGTGCAAGTCACTTGCGATTGATCGCAAGTCTGGTGCGCTCGAGCGCTGGTGCGATTGAGCTCATGCCATGTGCGCACGATCGCAGGTGCGATCGATCGCACGTCCTGTGCGCTCGATCGCACGTCCTGTGCGCTCGATCGCACTAGGCATCCTCAATTTTCCTTTTTAAGCCCTAAAGTTTCCAAATTGCTTCATTTTATTCCAAAACCTATAAAAACATAGAAAACACAGAAAATAGATAAAATAGCACGAAATAACATAATTAAGACTCAACAACTGTAAACTAAGGGGCTAAAACATGTAATATTTAGCACTCATCAAATACCCCCAAACTTACATATTGCTAGTCCTATAGCAATACGAAACTAAAAACGAAATGAAAAACAAAGAATATAAAGATAAGTTCATAACTCATGGTATCCAAAGATTTTAGGAGCACACACCATCATGATAATGATTCATGAGCAAGCTTTAAAAAATAAACCCATCTTCGCAATGAATAGAAATGTTAAAATCTAATTACTTACAAAAGGCAGGTTAATGCATCATAAGTCTGACTTAGTGTAAAGTGAATTAGCAAATAAAAATGAAGCTTCCGAATGAGTCCAATGTGTAAGGTCTCTATGTCTCAAGATTCACCACATTTCCCATCAGAATGAACGAAAATGACATAGTTTTTATTTTCTTTTTTTTAATTATAACAAGGCTCAGCTATGTTTAGTTCCCTTAAGCTTTCTAATTGACCCATGTAGCGAGTGTTGAGTCAATGACTCCCAAACTAGATGGTTTTAGGGCATTAGGTGTATAGACACCCCTTAGGACTTACTAATTCGAGTCAAAAAGGCTACGAAATTAAACTGACCTTAATACTATTAAACATGTCACATGTCAAGAGGTCCAGTTACTCAGTAGAAAGTTTATTTATGATCATTATTTTCCAACATTTTGACGTGAACACTCACTGCTTACTGAGGCAAGAGGTCCAGTTACTCAGTAGAAAGTTTATTTATGATCATTATTTTCATTTTTTTTATTTTATATATGCCAAAGTATTAATCCAACAAGTCATCCAGTTTCAGTTAAGACAGAAACATACACATTAAAATCACATGTCATACCTCACATAATGCGTACTAATGTGCTTGTGTTAGATTCGAGATCAAACATGTGAATTCTTAAATGCCTTAAGTAACTAAATTTTAAAACTTTATCAACAGATCATGTATTCCAAAATTTAAGCTCACCAATGAATCACATCACAGAAATTTCTTAGATCAACCAAAATTTCAAAATAACATGAGCATGCATTAAAAAAAACAACAACAAATTAGGACAAAGTGTGTGTAATGTGTCTCCCATACCCCCAAACTTAAATTACACATTGACCCCAATGTGTGAATAATATGCAAAGAGTTGACCTGGGATATGGAGAACTATCTGGACTGGTATGACTCATAGCATACCCCCAAACTTGATCTGCAGTACGCGTTGTCCCTGAAAAATAAAGACTAGAAAACAAAAAATATTGGAAACAAACATTAATCATAAATATGTAAAATAATAAACAAACAAAAAGAATAAACTGTGAAGTGCCTCTTATGAGTGCTAAGTTTAAAGTCTTCAGCTAGACTCTCCTTAGTAGATGACCCTCAATCAGAGTAAATAGGATCCGTCAACAATATCGTCTCAATGTCCGAACTCCTCAACTCCCAGAATGGTTTTAGCCTTTGTCCATTTACCTTGAAAATGTTACCATTCTTTGGATCCTCAATCTCGATGGCCCCATGAGGAAAAACTGACCAAATAATAAAGAGGTCGGTCTATCGAGACTTGAGCTTGCCTAGTAAGAAATGCAGGCGTGAGTTGTAAAGAAGAACTTTTTGACCCGGCTCAAAAAATCGTCTCAAAATGTTTTGGTCATGAGTCTTCTTCATTTGTGCTTTGTATGACCGTGCACACTCATATGCATCATTTCGCAGCTCCTCTAATTCATTGAGTTTGAGCTTTCTTTGGGAGCCAGCCTTTAAAAGATTAAAGTTCAGCTGTTTGATAGCCCAATAGGCTCTATGCTCTAATTCGACTGGAAGGTGACAGGCTTTTCCATACATAATACGGTATGGAGACATGCCAATTGGCGTCTTGAATGTTGTTCGATATGCCTACAGTGCATCTGTCAATCGCAGATACCAATCCTTTCTATTAAGGTTCACAGTTTTCTCCAAAATATACTTAATCTCGCGATTGGAAATTTTCACTTGTCCACTCGTCTGTGGGTGATACGGGGTGGCAACTTTGTGTGTGATGAAATACTTCTTCATCAACTGATCAAAAATCCTGTTGCAAAAATGCTTACCTCCATCACTTATAATTGCTCGAGGCGTACTAAAACAAGCAAAGATATTGTTCTTCAAAAGCTGGACCATAACTTTATGGTCATTGGTCTTGTATGCAACTATTTTCACCCATTTGGACAGATAGTCCACAACAACTAGAATGTGCAGATAGCCAAAGGAGTTTGGGAAAGGTCCTATAAAATCAATGCCCCACACGTCAAAAATCTCAATGATCAGAATGGGGTTGAGGGGCATCATATTCCTCCTAGAAATACTCCCTAGCTTTTGGCAATGCTCACAAGATACACAGTAAGTGTGAGAGTCTCGGAACAGTGTAGGCCAATAGAAACCGCACTACAAAATCTTCGCAGCTGTCTTTTTAGCATTGAAATGGCCTCCACAAGCATGATCATGACGAAAGGCGATGACATTAGATTGGTCATGCTCAGGAATACACCTTATGATGATCTGATCGGGACAATACTTGAACAAGTAAGGATCATCCCAGAAAAAATGTTTAACCATGGCCAAAAACTTTGATTTATCTTATCACCCCCAATGCAAAGGCATTTGATCGGTGACAAGATAGTTTACTATATCAGCAAACCATAGCACAGGATTGTGAGTAATGTGCATCAATTGCTCATTAGGAAAGGTCTCAGAAATGGGAGTGGCGACCTCAGTGAAATCCACAATCAATATAGACAAATGGTCTACCACCACATTTTCGGAACCTTTCTTATCCCGAATCTCTATGTCGAACTCTTGAAGTAGCAAGATCCATCGGATAAGACGAGATTTAGCATCTTTTTTAGAGAAAAAATACTTCAATACTGCATGGTCCGAGTAGATAATGACTTTAGATCCTAACAAGTAGGATCTGAACTTGTCTAATGCAAAAAAGACTGCTAGCAACTCCTTTTCAGTGGTAGAATAATTGAGTTGTGCGTCGTTTAGAGTTTGACTTGCATAATAGATAACATGGGGAAGTTTATCAACACGCTGCCCCAAAACAACTCCAACAGCATAGTCTGATGCATCACACATAATTTCAAAAGGCACACCCCAGTTGGGTGGCTGAATAATGGGTGTGGACGTCAGAATCTTCTTCAGATCCCCAAATGTTTCTTACAATCTTCATCAAATACAAATTGGGCATCCTTCATTAATAACTTGCACAAGGGCCGGGCGATCTTGCTGAAATTCTGGATAAATCACCTGTAGAATCTTGCATGGCCCAGAAAAGAACGAACCTCCTTCAATGTACGTAGGGGTGGAAGGTTGGAAATCAGGTCCACCTTCGCTTTGTCGACCTCAATCCTCCAATGGGATATGATGTGCCCCAGTACAATACCTTGCTTGACCATAAAATGGCACTTCTCCCAATTAAGCACCAGGTTCTTCTCCTTGCACCGCACTAAAACCAAAGTGAGATAGTACAGACACTCCTCAAATGATGAACCAAAGACAGAGAAGTCATCCATTAAAATCTCTAAAGAACGCTCTACCATGTCAGAGAATATGCTGACCATGCACCGCTGAAAAGTATCAGGTGCATTGCATAACCCAAAAGGCATGCGACGATAGGTGAAAGTCCCAAAAAGACTGGTAAATATTGTCTTTTCCTGATCTTTGGGGTCCACGGGGACCTAGTTATATCCAGAATAACCATCCAAAAAACAATAATACTTGTGCCCAGCTAAACGCTCCACTATCTGATCAATGAATAGGAGTGGAAAATGATCCTTCCTTGTGGCAGCGTTCAGTTTACGGTAGTCTATACACACTCTCCACCCTGATTGAACACGAGTTTGCACCAATTCGTCGTCCTTATTCTTCACTATTGTTAATCGAGCTCGCTTGGGCACGACATGAATCTGGCTCACCCACTTGCTATCAGAGATGGGATAAATGATCCCTACATCTAACAGCTTAATTACTTCTACCCTCACAGCCTCTTGTATAGCTGGGTTGAGCCTTCTTTGTGGTTCCCTCGATGGCTTGGCATTCTTCTCCAAATGCATCTTGTGCATTACCAATGAGGGGCTGATTCCCTTAATATCCTCTATAGTCCAGCCTATAGCTTCTTTGTGTTCTCTCAAAACATCTAATAATTTCTCCTCTTAAGCCTCAACCAAATCTGAAGCTATAATCACAGGCAAAGACTCTGCTGGACCTAGGAACTTATACTGAAGATTATCCGGTAAAGGTTTAAGTTCTTTCTTAAGAGGCTCAAGTTCTTCAGTCTCTTCCTTCTCACTACTCTCTGTAGGAGCAGACTCTAAAATGGTATTTTCTTGCTCAAGTAACTTATCCAAATCCATATCCTCTCCAAACTGAGCAAAGTATGCCTCTAGGGGGTCCTCCATGCTTGATTCGTCCACCGTCTCTTCAATAATCTCCTCTATTAAGCATATATTTCTCACTTCAGTAAATTCCAGTGGTTGCTTAGTGATATCAAAAATATTCAACTCCACTGTCATATTTCCGAAGGAAATCTTCATCATCCCTGTCCTACAATTAATTAGGGTATTAGCCATGGCTAAGAATGGTCACCCTAGAATCACCGGTATCTAAATCCCTTTATTCTGGATCGGCTCTGTATCTAGCACAATAAAATCCACGGGGAAATAGAACTGATCTACCTTTATCAAAACATCCTCAACTACTCCCCGTGGTATTTTCACTGACCTGTCAGCCAATTGAAGTGTTGTGGATGTGGGCTTTAATTCTCCTAACCCTAACTGCAAATAGACTGAATAGGGTAGAAGATTCACACTGGCTCCTAAATCCAATAGAGCCCTCTCAATCTGGCTGACTCCTATTATGCAAGAGATGGTAGGACATCCTGGGTCCTTATATTTGATCGGCAACTTGCACTGAAGGATTGAGCTAACCTACTCGGTCAGAAATTCCTTCTTCAGAACATTCGTCCTCCTCTTGATAGTGATCAAGTCCTTTAAGAACTTGGCATACGATGGCACTTGCTCGATGGTGTCCAAAAGTGGAATATTAATTTGGACTCGCTTGAACACCTCAAGAATTTCTTCAAACTTCCCTCCTTTCTTGGGCACTTGTAATCTCTCAGGGTAAGGTGCTTTAGGTACAAACGACCTAGGAGGGTCGTTCACAGTAGGAGTGGCTGTAGATGGCTCAACATCTCTCTTCTCCTTGCTGCCACTTTCTTGCCCTTGCTGCCTAGCAGGGCTCTCTTTCACTCAATTGCCCACTTGTCTCCCCGACCTTAATGTGACAATCGATTGCACTTGTTCCTCCCCGTGCATAGAAGTTGATGAATTTTCAATCACAAATTATTTTTTCGGGTTGGGCACGGGCTGACTGGGGAACTTTCCCTTTTCTTTTTCACCCAAATGACTTGTGATTTGCCCCATTTGGCTCTCTAGATTGGTAATTGCTTGAGTGTTTACTATTGTCGCACTCCTCACTTCGCTGATGGATTGATCGGTCATCTTCATGAACTCCTTGAAGATGTCCTCAAATGACTGTGAAACCGGCATTGGCGCTTGAGTGGGAGTATGGTAAGCAGATACTGGTGCTGGATGGATCGAGCGACCGTGACTAGGAATTGGTGAAGGCAATCCAGGAGGGTATTGATTGTGAGCATGAT
Organism: Bretschneidera sinensis; assembly: GCA_023935145.1. NCBI lineage: Eukaryota > Viridiplantae > Streptophyta > Magnoliopsida > Brassicales > Akaniaceae > Bretschneidera > Bretschneidera sinensis. The sequence continues at coordinate 85,269,404 of CM043705.1, read as the reverse complement.
GAGGGGATCCTCCCTAGTTCAGCGATTGGTTCTGCTTCCATGAAAAATTAGGGTGGTTCGGCCACCCTGGATTGTAAGTCTCAGAGTAGGATCCACTTGGTTGCCTCCGATAGTCATTGAAAGCATTTACATGTTCCGTGGGACACTCGGCAAAAGCCAGCATAGATGGACAATTCTGTGCTAAATGCATAGGACTAGCACAGATGGAACAACAATCGTCATTAATTATATTGGCAGCATTGATGGACTTACCCATAGTGAGAGCGTCAATTTTCTTGGTAAAAGCATCTATCTTTATCTTCAAGTTGGTCTCCTCCTTAATCTCATAGATGCCTCCTTTCCTAGGAGCACGAATGGACTTATCCCAACTGCTGCGAGTTATCTGACAGTTTGTCCAATGCTTTGTATGCTTCATCCCCTGTCAGATTTAAGAATGCCCCCCATTCATAGACTCGATCATGCTACGGTTGGGTTGAGTCAACCCTTGGTAGAAGAACTGAATAAGTCTTCATTTCTCATATCCATGTGGAGGGCATCTAATCAGTAACTCTTTAAAACGCTCCTAACTCTCAGAAAACTTCTCATCCTCCTCCTGAGTGAAAGAACTAATCTTTTTTTGGTACTCATTCACTCTAGACATTGGGAAAATTTTATTATAGAATTTACACAGGAGATTTTCCCAAGATATAATAGACCCGGACGTGTTGGAATCCAACCATGCCCTAGCTCTATCATGAAAAGAAAAAGGGGAAAGTCTAAGATGAACTGACTCCTCAGAGAAGTTCTGGAACTTGAATATGGCACAAATATCTTTGAACTTCTTTACATGGCTGTAAGGATTTTCAAGATCTAAGCCATGAAATGAGGGTAGGAGTTGGATGATATGTGGCTTTAAATCAAAATGAGTAGCATTGGTGGATGGCAAAACGATGCAAAAAGATGAGTTAGTCGCAACTGGTGCGAACAAATCTCTCAGGGACGTGGTGGAGTCCACGTTCCATGCTCCAGGTTGCTCTTGGTTCCTCAAGTTTTCTCCCATCTCAATTGTCTCTTGTTCAGCAAGTGACTTCTTCTGTCTCCTAAGAGTTCTTTCTAAATCGGGATCTAAAAGTCTAAATTCAGGGATCTCCGACCAAGCATACACCAAACAAAAAACAGTAAAACAAACTAACTAGCAGAAGCAGCAAAAGAAAATAAAACAAAAATTAAACAAAAATGCTAACTAAACTAGTAGAAAAATAAAATCAATTTAGACAAAAATTTCACAAACAAACAAAAACAATTCCCCAGCAACAGTGCCAAAAACTTGTTGTGAGTTTTAAATTACTCGCAAGCGCACGAGTCGTCTGCAATATAGTGTGTGCAAGTGCGAGGTCGATTCCACAGGGAATTGCGTTGTGAAAATAGCTTTTTATCTAAACTAACCTTATTTTAACCTAGTTTCGAATTGTGAATTATATTTTGCAAAACAAATATAAACTAAACTAAATTTATTTAATAACTAATGATGAAAACACTAAGGTTTCCGAATCCACCCAACCAAAGTAAAACGTATATCTTCATGTTCTATGTAAAAATAGTCTATCAAAACATTCCATGAATCCAACAAAAAACAACGAATATCCCAATTAAACCAAAAGCATCCAATGTATCCGCTTTTAACTAATCACAAAGGAAATCCAATTTAATCGAAAAGGATTCAATGTATCCATCGGATGAAACACGTAGAATATCCAACAGAACAATTAAAAACTATCAATCATAAGAATTTACTCAAACAATTGAAATAGAACATTTAAACTAAACATATCAGAATTGTATAAACATATCTGAAAATATAATGCTAAACAATGGCGAGGCTTCATCTTCAACCTCAGCTGAAGATTTTAGCCATCCATCAACATGAAACTAAATTTCACAATAAAAAGTAATAAGCATTAAAAACTTGAAAAGAATTAAAACTAACTGTACATTGGGAGAAATTTCACACGCTGTTGGGCAGCACTTCCCCCAATGGTGGCAAAAGCCCTTAGGAGATCTACTAGAATGCTAGTAAAAATCCACCATACTGCACACTGAATAATGAGGTGAGATAACATTTATATAAGGGAATTCTCGGAGTACAATGAGCAATAAATTCGATGTGGGATACTGCCCCTTTGCGATCGATCGCAAGTCTGGTGCGATCGATCGCAGCATGGTGCGGTGCAATGTGTCTAGCGCACTGTAAGTGCTTCCTAGCCGATGTGGGATGTGCGAGTCAACTGCGATCGATCGCAGCCTTGTTGCACTCAAGCGCATCACAGTGCGCTACAATATATATGCAGTATCAAATGTTTCCTTTCCAATTTGGGATGTGCGAGTCACTTGTGATCGATTGGAAGTCTGGTACGCTTGAGTGCAGGTGCGATTGATCTCATGCCGTATGCACACGATCGCACATCCTGTGCGCTCGATCGCACTAAGCATCCTCAGTTTTGCTCTTTAAGCCTTGAAGTCTCCACATTGCTTCATTTTATTCCAAAACCTATAAAAACACAGAAAATAGATAAAATAGCACGAAATAACATAATTAAGACTCAACAACTGTAAACTAAGGGGCTAAAACATGTAATATTTACCACTCATCAGCAGTGATGAGCTTGTACAAGCATCTCCAAATAGTACGTCTACATCTAAGGTAAGTGAGATGGAGAAGATGAATACACCTCCACCCTTCCCTCAAAGGTTAGTAAAACCTAAGAAAGATACTAAACTAATTAATATTTTTGAAATTTTGAGAAAAATAGAAGTCAACATTCCTTTATTGGATGCAATTAAACAAATTCCTGCATATACTAAATTTTTGAAAGATTGTTGTACTAATAAAAGGAAGTTTCAAGAGCATGAGACAGTTGCACTGAGTAAAGAGATAAGTGTTGTACTATTAAGAAAATTACCACCAAAACTAAAAGATCCGGGTAGTTTTACCATTCCTTGTAGGCTAGGTGACCAGAAATTCGAGCATGCATTATTGGATCTAGGAGTGAGTGTCAATCTACTGCCGTACAGTGTATTCGAGACACTAGGTTTGGGGGAGCTTCAACCAACCTCCATCACTTTACAATTGGCTGATAGAAGCATCAAACTACCGAGAAGCATTCTTGAGGATGTTTTGGTAAGAGTAGGTAAATTTATTTTACCTGCTGATTTTATTGTCTTAGATATGGAAGAATGTCATATGCCATTACCACTCCCCATCATCTTAGGAAGACCATTAATGATCACTGCTGAGACAAAAATTAGCTTGTGTTCAAGTTTATACATTCTTTGTAATTAACTTGTTTCAATGTGGAATCGACACCCCAAAGCTGTACTACAACTACCGCGTTATACTTTGGGCGTAATCAAATTTTGGCACCGTTGCCGGGGAAACGCGCTTAAGTACAAAGAAGATTGTCAACTTTTGACATGATAGTAAAAGAGCTGTAAATAGTTCTTCTTTTCTTTTCAGCAGCTGTAAAGGCGGTAACCTTGTTCTTTCTTTTAGCTTGCTGCATTAATTTATTTTACTCTTTTTTTTTAGGATTTTTGTGATCTTGCATGCAGATATAAAGACCATTTGGGTAGATTTTCTTATAGGCCTGTGCTAGAGTCAGGATTGAACTTTTTAAACCCTTTATTTGATAATCCATCTAGTTTTGAGGAAATGAGTGAACACGAAGATCAACCTACTAGGACCCTTCATGATTACCTCCACCCTACACGTACAACCACACCATCTTGCATCATGTTTCCAGCCAACATTCCTGAATTAGACCTTAAAACAGGGATGATACAGTTACTCCTTACATTTTATGGCATGGAAAATGAGAACCCATATGTGCACATCAGAGAGTTTGAGGAAGTAGTTGCAACTTTCCATAGTCAAGGTGCAACTGCTGACATTGTGCGGCTTAAGTTCTTTCTTTTCGCTTTGAAGGATAGAGCCAAGAGTTGGCTATACTCACTGAGATCACGATCGATTGGATCATGGACTAAGATGACTAAGGCCTTCTTTAACAAATGTTTCCCTCAGCACAAGACTAATGCGTTGAAAAGACAAATCTCCACCTTTGCACAAAAGGAAAACGAGACTTTGTATCAGTCTTGGGAGAAATTTAAAGAGCTGTTAAGTATGTACCCACATCATGGGTATGAAAATTGGCGTTTAGTGAGCTATTTCTATAAAGGTCTTACCTATAGAGAACGCCAATTTGTAGAGATGATGTGCAATGGGGAATTTTGGTAAAAAGACCCCGATGAGGCTCTTGAATACCTTAATGAGCTTGTTGAGAAAGCTCATACATGGATTGGACCTAGTGCTACTGAAAGCACGAGTAGGTCACGACCTATAGGAAACCCCAGTGGTGGAGGGATATACCATCTTAGGGAAGAATACAATCTGAAAGCTAAGGTCGAACTGTTCACTAGAGAGTTAAAAGCATTGAAAACTAAGGGCTCAAAGCAAACATATGCGGCTAATCATGCCGAGTCATTAGAGCCGTGTTTTGTATGTGGCGGGGTAGATCATCTCCTCCAAGAATGCCCCACATTTGCTAATATAAGAGGGCTGTATGAGGAACAATGTAATGCCTTAGGCATGTACAAGAAGCCTCTTACACCTTTCTCTAGCAGTTATAATCCGGGGTGGCGGAATCACCCCAAATTCAGCTGGAAATCTGAAAGTCAGCAGCATGCACAACCCCCTAAGTCATCCCCTGCACCTTATCATGCACCCTCATCCTCTAGGAACTCCTTAGAATACACCTTACAGGCTTTTATAGAAGCACAAGGTAAGACAAACTAGAGGGTTAAGGCATTAATTACGCAGGTGGTTAAAGAGCATAAATAAATTAAGAGCCAAGTGTCCAAATTAATGGGCTCCTTAAGTGTGACTGAGCGAGGTAAGTTCCCTTCCCAAGCTCAGTCCACACCTCGCAGTCAACATGTGGCACAAGAAAATTTGAAGGATGTAAATGCCATAGTGACCCGAAGTGGTAAGTCACTGCACATCTCACCAATGAATGAATCCGAGGATGTGGAAAAGAGTCAAACTAGTAGTAATACGGAGCCGTCCAGAGACCCTGAAGTGACCAAAAGTCCTGTTAAGGCACCATTTCCTCAAGCCTTAAAGTCAAACAAGAAAAATCTGGACTTAAATAACGAAATCTTAGAGAACTTGAGGCAAGTGAAACTCAATCTTCCTCTGTTGCATGTGATTAAACAAGTTCCTACTTATACAAAAGTTCTCAAAGATTTATGCACAATTAAGAGGAAACACCATGTCAAGAAAATTGCATTTCTAACTGAGCAAGTTAGTTCTTTAATTGAGGAAATAATTCCCCCAAAATACAAGGATCCAAGCTGTCATACCATTATTTGTAGCATTGAAAATCATGAGGTTGGACAAGCCTTGCTAGATTTAGGAGCTAGTGTAAACCTGATACCTTTTTCCATTTATTTACAGCTAGGTTTAGGGGAAATCAAACCAACCAGCGTGGTGCTACAACTTGCTGACCATTCAGTCAAAGTACCCCGGGGTGTGGTAGAGGATGTGTTGATTCAGATTGATAAATTTTACTATCCTGTTGATTTCCTAATCCTTGATACCACTTCTACGGTTGACACTAACTCTAGAATTCCTTTGATTTTGAGAAGACCTTTCCTTGCTACTGCAAATGCCCTTATTAATTGCAGGAATGGACTCATGAAGCTGTTTTTTGGAAACATGACCTTAGAAGTGAACATTTTCAATGTTGCAAAACAGCCCAAAGATGATGACGAAAACCACCAGCTATACATGATCGAGTCACTCATCGATGAGGGAGTTTCCATGGCTCATGATTTTGATCATTCTAAGAGTTTTCTTGTTAATTCTGAGATTGATTTATTTGATGATGAAACTGATATAATTGATACTTGTGCTATTTTTGACAAATCTCAGGATTATGGCATTCGGGCATGGCAACCAAGGTTTAAGGAGTTGCCTGACTGAAGCGAAAAACAAATCCCCTCAAGTGTGGAAGCACCTAAAGTCGAATTAAAACCACTACCTAAGGGTTTAAAGCATGCCTTTCTCGGTCCAGGTGATACCTTTCCTGTTATTATTTCATCTGAATTATCTGAGACCTAATGTGAGAAATTAATTCAGACCTTAATTGCACATAAATCAGCCCTAGGATGGAGCATGGCTGATTTGAAGGGAATTAATCCCCTGATCTGCTCCCATAAAATAAATTTGGATGAAGGAACCAGTCCTCGTCGAGACCCTCAACGTAGACTTAACCCCACTATGAAAGAAGTAGTGAAAAATGAAGTGCTGAAACTGTTAGATGCGGGTATTATACATCTCATAGCTGATAGTAAATGGGTAAGTCCTACACAAGTCGTTCCCAAAAAGTCTGGAGTCACTGTGGTAATGAATGACCTAGGAGAGTTAGTCCTTACCAAACTTGTGACCGGGTGGCGTATGTGCATTGATTACTGAAAATTAAATGCTGCCACCCGGAAAGACCATTTTTCACTCCCTTTTATTGATCAAATTCTTGAGCGTGTAGCTAGTCATCCTTTTTACTGTTTCTTAGATGGTTATTCTAGCTATTATCAAATAGAAATTGCATTAGAAGACCAAGATAAAACCACTTTTACTTGTCCCTTTGGCACTTATGCTTTCCGTAGAATGCCATTTGGATTATGTAATGCCCCTGCCACTTTTCAACATTGCATGATGAGTGTTTTTAGTGACATGGTTAAAAATTGCATGGAGGTTTTATGGATGACCTAACTATTTTTGGATCTTCATTTGATACATGCTTAATGAATTTGGAAAGAGTATTAATTCGATGTGAGGAAAAAGATTTGGTTTTAAACTAGGAAAAATGTCATTTCATGGTCCCATCCGGTATTGTCTTAGGTCATATTGTCTCTGCTAAAGGAATAGAGGTTGATCAATCTAAGATTGAATTAATCTCTAAATTGCCTACACTTAAGACAATAAAGGATGTGAGATCTTTCCTTGGTCATGCTGGTTTTTATAGGAGGTTTATACAAAATTTTTCCAATATATCTAGACCACTATGTGCCCTCCTAATTAAAGATGCCCCATTTGAGTGGACTCAAGCTTGTCAAGAGGCCTTTAAAACACTGATTAGCAAGCTTACTTCAACACCTATAATGCAGTCACCTGATTGGAATTTAACCTTTGAAATCATGTGTGATGCTAGTGACTATGCTGTAGGTGCTGTTCTTGGACAGCGCAGAGAGGGAAAACCTTTTGTAATTTACTATGCTAGTAAGACTTTGAATAGTGCTTAGATGAATTACTCCACAACTGAAAAAGAGTTGCTAGCTGTAGTATTTGCTTTAGATAAATTTCATGCATACTTAATTGGTTCTCTTATCCTTATTTTTACAGATCATGTGGCTCTAAAATACCTTCTTACAAAGAAGGATGCTAAGGCACGCTTAATACGATGGATCCTACTCCTACAAAAATTCGACATCACCATCAAAGACAAGAAAGGAGTAGAGAATGTAGTGGATGACCATCTTTCAAGGCTCACATTTGAAGACACATCTGATGACATGCCGATCAAAGATGACTTTCCCGATGAGTATTTACTTCCTGTTACTTCCTTACCATGGTTTGCTCACATTGTGAATTATTTGGTTACAGGTGAGATGCCAGTGAATTGGAGCGCTCAAGACAAGAGGAAATTTTTATATGAGGTACATAATTTTTATTGGGATAACCTCTATCATTTCAAGTACTGCCCGGACCAAATTCTAAGGCGTTGCATCCCTAATGAAGAGATTGCACGTGTCTTAGAATTTTGTCATTCCCTAGCTTGTGGAGGCCACTTTTCAATGAAAAAAACCGCTGAAAAAATTTTGCAGTGTGGATTTTATTGGCCTACCTTATTTAAAGATACAAACACCTATTTTCGCTCATGTGAAAGGTGTCAAAAGTTAGGAGCTGTGTCTCGTCGAAATATGATACCCTTAAACCCTATTTTAATAATTGAAATCTTTGATTGTTGGGGCATCGATTTTATGGGACCCTTTCCACCTTCCTTTGGATACCTATATATCATTGTGGCAATAGATTATGTATCGAAGTGGGTAGAGGCAGCAGCTTGCCGAAGCAATAATAATAGAACGGTAATTAAATTTCTTAAAGAAAATGTGTTATCTCGATTTGGTACACCACGTGTTATAATTAGTGATCAAGGTACACATTTTTGCAACCGTTCTTTTGAAGCTTTGATGCGAAAATATGGGGTGTTACATAAAATTTCTACTGCCTATCATCCTCAGACTAGTGGGCAAGTAGAGCTCGCTAATAGGGAGATTAAACAAATTTTAGAAAAAATGGTGAACCCGAATCGCAAGAATTGGTCCCTGAGACTAGTTGATGCACTTTGGGCTTACCGTACAGCTTTTAAAACTCCCTTAGGTATGTTACTTTATCGGCTTGTTTTTGGAAAACTTGCCACTTACTAGTAGAGCTCGAGCATCGAGCGTATTGGGCAATCAAATCTTTTAATTTTGACTTAGGAGAAGCCGATAAGTTTCGAAAATATTAGTTGACCGAGATAGAGGAGTTAAGAAATGATCCTTATGAGAATTCTAGAATCTATAAGGCTAAGATGAAAGTATTCCATGATAAAAATATTTTGAGGAAAACGTTTAAACCTAATGATATGGTGTTCTTATATGACTCTAGACTCCATATGCATCCTGGAAAACTTCGGTCGAGGTGGACAGGCCCTTTTATGGTGAAAAATGTTTTTGAAAATGGGGCGGTAGAAATTGAGGATACTAGAGATGGCCGGGTCTTTAAAGTCAATGGTCAACGCCTTAAGATCTTAATGGATAGGCAAGATCCAGAAGTGGAAGATATTCCGCTTACGGATCCTGTCTACTTACCTTGACCACACAACAGAGGTGTATTTTTTTCTTTTATTTGTTTTTGTGTTGTTTATTTGTTTCGTTTTTATTTTTTTATTTTTTTTAGTATGCTAACACATGGTGGAAGTCTTAATGATACACCACAGATGCTTTCTTTTAGTTTGTTCTATGTTGTAGATCAGACTTTCAACAAGAAGGTTAGCATGTAGTTCATATGGAGTTGCACAAGTTTCAGCTGCTGTGCATTTTTGCTTACAAATGGAGTTTCCTTTGCCTTTTCTTTAATATTGAGGACAATGTGATTTTTCAGTTGGGGGTGGAGGAAACATATTCTTTTTCTTTCATTGAACTGCTTGGTGCCATCTTTATTTTTGTTTAGCATGCTTTGTGTTAGCCTTAGAGTCAATTTACATGTCAATGATATAAACTTAATTGAGATAGCAGACAGCATGTAGAAGAGGTTAAATCTTGCTTCAGTTTGAAATTAATTTAAGCATCAATCTTCATTTGGTTTGAGACTCTAGTTTATGGTAAGATTGTATGATTAGTCTTAAACATTTAGAAAAAATTTATGTGCGATTATTTTGTGAATATTTTTGCGGTCTCGACAAGCTCTAGAACTTACTTGATAACCACTTGAGGCGAATTCTTAGAATGCACACTACTTAGGATATGATATAGGCCATTTTTAGACCATTTGAGTCTTTCAAACCTACCATTGCTATATTTACCACTAGTCGCCTATTTTAGGCTTTTCTTGAAAAAGAATTTGAGCCTTGTTTCTTTCAATAGCCCATTTACTCACCCATATGAGCCTAAAGAGAATATTTTATCCTTACATTTCTCTTAAAAGAACTTAGCTATACACATTTGTTGAAAAGCACTTAAAAGGAGTAGAGAGGGAAATATGAAAAAAAAAATATCACTACCACAACCCAAGTATATTAAAGGAGATAAGTTGGGAGTTGTGGAAAAGAAAAAAAAATGAATGAAAAAGGAGGTGAATGGTCTTATACCAAAATACAAAAGAAAAGAAAAAAAAAAGCGAATTATGGCAAAGAAACAAGAAAAGAAAAGAAAAGTGGTGATCTATTGAGAGATATGTTCTTATGAAAATGGTTGAAAGAGTTGGTTGTTGAAGTAAGGTTATCCAGTGCTTAAAGAATTGTGTTCAAAACTAAGAGATTAAGTTCTTTTACTTGTTGAATCCTTTCTGTTCCTTCTTAACCTTTACCTTAGCCTACCGTTACAAGCTTAGTAAAGACCTATTGATCCAATGTAGTGCGATTTTTTTCTACAATAGTGGAGAGTGGTTTGAAATGTAAGCATATGGAGCTTGTTTTTGTGATTGAAGTCATGCTATTTATTATGTTTTTAGAGATCAAGATTTGTATTCATGAATGTTATGCATAAAATCATCCGGCTGTTTGGATTAATGGATTATGGTAAGATGGATGGTAAGAGTCAATAACGATTTTAAGATTGATGTTTGGATTATTTTTGGACTTGAGTGATATTTAATGATTCTATGTGCCATGTGTTATGAGTGATTTTTGAGACAAAAAGTGAATTACTCTTAGTTTAACACAAGCATTGCTTTACTTTGTTTTGATTCCAACCGTAGGATTCATTTCTTGTTTTCACTTAAATTGCTAGGGACTAGCAATAAGCTAGTTAGGGGTTGTGATGAGAATCATAAAATGTAGTTTAACAGTACTTAATTGTTAGCATTTTAGGGTTGATCTAGGTTTTAATTCCACTTTTATACGTTAACAATTCTAAAGTGTCATTCTTGGATCATTGATTTGTTTTGATGCATTTTCAGGTGTTTGGATTCTAAAAGAGAGGGAAAAGCTACCATTGAATAAAGCACAAAGATCCCATGCATATTGGAGCGAAGGAGTGCTTTTGGAAGGACAAAATGAAGGGAAGAAAGTGTGTGTGCCGCGACTTGGAAAGGAATTTCACTAAATTGCCAGAATTGCCCGTACAAATCAATCATTTTTTTAAATTAAAACTGTATTGATGTAAGAAGAACTAGGAGATGAGCCATATATGCTTAGAAAGATCCGGAAGTCTATTTTCTGGAGGATTTTACGGCTCGTAAAAATGATTTTTCTAGAGAAATTTATGGCAGTTTTAGTAGACGAAGGTCAAGCTGGAAGATGCCTAGTGCGATTAATCGCACCAGGACTGCGATCGATCGCAAGTGCGCACTCGCGACATCCCACATCAGTCAAAAATACCTTGCAAAGCACCATAATGCACTCGATCACACCAAGCTGCAATCAATCACACTCGGTCAGTATCCCACATCGGTTAGACAACACATAGCACTCCGGGAGTTGCCCTATAAAAACCCCCCTCCACTTCAGCTTTTGGCAATCAATCGGAGCTCATTTGAAATCATTAGAAAGTGAATCTAGAGGGCCTTTAGGAGCATTCTAGAGGGCCTTTAGGACAAATCTGAAAGTATAAATTTGGAGGGCAAGCTAAGGATGATCGTTGAGAGGCCGGAGGCAACTCAAGGAAGCATGAACTCGATGGCCAGCTAATCTCCAAGCAAGGCAAATGGATGAATCCCTAGGTGTAGTTGTTCCTATTTTCCTTTAGATTCAGTTGTAGTTGGACATTATTTTCATTAAACATTTTTATGTTTTATTCTTTAATTTAATTAGTAGATTTTTATGAGTCCGGTGATTGCATGCTTCTTTTCCATATAAGTCTAGTCATTCTTTTCTTATGTGTATCTGCTAGGGTGTGATTGAGTCCGGTAGATCTCTTTTATAGATTTGTCCATTGCGGCGGTATTGTCGTTTAGATATACGATCGTCTTTTGATAATTTATAAGTTGGGTCATGTGTGCTTGAAAGTAAAGAATAAGTCATAGCAATCACATTAAGGTTTATAAATGCACTTTAATTGAAAATTTTCTGATTACCTATTTGGGATGTGAAACTTGCAATCGAGAATAAAACAACTGAATCAAGATAGGATTAGAGCAACAAACCTAGGGAGGATTTTCTGAACCTTGTCATTTCTTTTATTATATTATTCAATCATTCACAGAATTTTCATAAAATCAACAATTCAGATTCTTTCAATCAATCTTTTATCATTTGTGTTCAAGTTTATACCTTCTTTGTAATTAACTTGTTTCCCTGTGGAATTGACACCCCAAAGTTGTACTACAACTAACGCGTTATACTTTAGGTGTAATCAGGAATTCAAAATATTTAATACCTTAGAATCAACCAAAAATGATAATGAATATTCTAATGTAAGCTTATTGCAAGGTATTGTTGAGAAAGTTTCTCAGGTCCATCACATCGCTCTATTTGAGACTATCCCCACCTATGGTGACGCAAGATTGGACATTAGGCCAGCAGATGATGATGTGATTAAAGACATCAATAGAGCTATGCACCCCCTCAAGAACACACCAAAGCCTCCAAGTAAGTATATTCTCCCAATTGAACCTCCTAAACTTACTAATACTACTTTCCCCTCTTCTGTTGTCCAGGTACCAAGATTGAAGATGAAGCAGCTGTCAAGGGCACTGGAACCACCTGATGTGGGCTCTAAGTGCCTCATTCAAAGTAAGTAGCACTGAAGCTACTAGAGAGAGCGCTTGAGCAATTCCCACTTGCATAGCATATGTTAGTGGTACTGAGGCCACTACAATATAGTATGGTTGTATTGTTACTAATTTTCTCCTTGTTCATTTCTTTATTTTAACCCTTTTTACTATTAGCAATTTTCTGTCTTGCGATCGAGCACACACCACGTGCGCTTGAGCACCCTCTTGCCCTGCACTCCATTACGCACGAGTGCATCACACTACGTAGTTGCGCACAAGTACGGTCGAGCACACTTCACAAATGCGCTCGAGCGCACTCGGGGCAGAGAGGTCACGTGCATATTATAAACAGTTTCCCTCTTCTTCCCTCACTTACGCTCAATCGCACCTTTAATATTTCTCTCTTGCACTCGCCGTCTCACACAGCAAAACCTAACCCTCAATCCAGATCCTGGCCCATCACCAACCCAACTCCACCCCAATTTCATCAACCGCACCCTACATCTCATCATCCTCTACCCAACCATACCCATTCATGACCCCGGTAAGCTATACTCATATTTCTTACAAACTCTACATCCATTGTTATATTACACGCACGCACATTTTTTACTTATATTTCATTAGTTAAATTGCATCTTCATTCACTGAGTGATCGTATTTAAAAATTTACAGGAGGTTGGGCTATCATTGGTATAATTTATATAGCTTCAAAGTTCTCGTTGCACACAAGTTGTTCGATATATTGTCTGAGACAGTGCGATCGAGTGCTAGGTTTTCGCGATGGAGCGCCTATCACTAGGTGCGATCGAGCACACCATCAACTGTGAACGAGCGCAAAAATGATAAAAGCTACATTGTTTTTCTCCAGCACATGGCTTCCAGCTCCCGAGCCTCCAATAGCTGCCACCAGTCCACCCGGCCTAATTTCGAGCAGCGTGAAATACTGTTCGAGACTACATTTAACATATATGAGGATTTTAAGAGTTTGGACGCCACAAGATGGGCGGTCCAAGAGTTCAAGGCTCGGGGTCTCAAACGGCTGTTCAAATCGGTCTTTTTGACAGCTTACATCCAATTCGTGGTCAGCTTCTATGAGAACCTAACCTATGACTGCACAAGGCCAAAGATCTTATCTTCTTCAGTCCAAGCAGATTCATTGAGCTAACCACCACCGACATCGCCAGTTCCTTACATTGCTGTGATGAGTCCCCGCCGGAGGACAACCACATGGCGGAGCAGCCAAACCTGTTTCTTCTGCCACACATCATAGAGGATATGTGTGCAGGCCAGTATGTGGTCCGGCACAACATTTATTTTTATTTATTAGGAACTTAGTGCGTGCATCCAGTTCAAGTTTGGGGGCGTGTTACGAGCAATGCAAGCAATCTAGTTCTCTATCTCCCAGGTCAGATCTTTTCATGCCACACACGTATTGGGGACAATGTGTATATTAAGTTTGGAGGTAGTGGGAGACAAACATTGACACATGCACACACTTAAAATGCATGCACACGCTAGATCCCAGTTTTTTTTTAGAAAAGATAAATGCATGTTCATTTTGTGATAAAAATTTTGGTTGAGTTAAAAAAATATGATAAAACTTTATTAGTAAGCTTAAAATTTAGAACATATAGTCCTGTAATAGGAATTTTTAAAAGTTTAGTTACCTACCTCAAGGCACTTAAGAATTCACGAGTTTGATCAAGATCTGACACGAGCACATTAGCACGCAGTTGTGTGGGGTATGACATATAATTCTTATATATATGTTTCCATGACCTAACTGTAATCTGATAACTTGTTGGAAGAACACTTTGGCATAAGAAAAACAAAGAAAAAATGTCCATCATGCAAAAAGAGAACAAAAAGCTTCCAATGATCATTAAAAACTTTTCACGGAGTAACTGGACCTCTTGTCTCAGTAAGCAGTAAGTGTTCAAGTCAAAAGGTGGGAATTAAGCATTTAATGATCATAATAAAAATTTTCACTGAGTAGTTGGGCTTCTTGCCTCAGTAAGCAGTGAGTGTTCACGTCAAAAGGTGAGAATTTCACTTGGAAGCACTAAGACCTGTTAGTTCTGTAGCCTTTTTTACTCGAGTAAGTAAGTCCTTAAGGGTGTCTTTACACCTAATGCCCTGAAACCATCTGGTTTGGGAGTCATTAGCTAAGCACTCGTTATAAGGGTCAATTAGAAAGCTTAATGGAACTCAACATGGCAAAAATATCATGATAAAAGAAAAAGAAAAGAAGCAAGCACTATGCCAGTTTTGTTCTATTTGATAAGGAATTCGATGAAGGTTTGGGCACCGAAACACTATACATCAAAATTATTTGAAAACCCTATCTTATATGTGCTAACTCGTCACACACAAGTCAAACTTGCGATACCTTAAGCCAACTGTTGACCCTCGCCTGTATTTTAATGATGGCAAAACACAACTGTTATTTAACTAACATGTTTAAACTAAGTTGTATTAAGGATCAAACACATTCAACCAAGGAACAAAGTGCAAAAACTCGAACCAAATCAAGTATCAAGTGAAGACTGAAGATCTAGAATAGGTCTTAAGGTTTAGAACCAATGTAAGTCTCACTCATACATTGTATTAGCTTGTTCAATGGCTCAAACACAAAAGGTTTTTCTAAAACCATTATTTTTAAATGTTTTTTATGAAAAACAGAAGAAAAACTGGGTTGGAAGACAACCCAGTCGACTGGGTACATATACCAGTCGACTGGTATATGGGTCAGAAGGTACCCAGTCGACTGGATAAATTAACCCAGTCGACTGGTACTTTGACCAATAATTTCTCAGTCGACTGGATGAATCAACCCAGTCGACTAGTGAAATGGACAGAAAGTCCCCAGTCGACTGGGTGATACATACCAGTCGACTGGATACCCAGAAGGTCTGAAAACGAGTATTTTTCAAGTGAACCCAGTCGACTGGTATCTCGACCCAGTCGACTGGTAATTCAAAAATATGACCGTTGGACTCCAAATCTGAACGTTTTAAAGTAAATCTTTTTCAAATTAAAGTCCAAAACGGCCATATTAATTGATTGCTATATAAACCTGTTGCGCGATAATATACCTAAATAAATGGGTAAATAATCGCACTTGTTTTACTTGCAAGTGCACAAGGTCAATAGTGTAGCATAGTGTGCGAATGCAAGATCATCTCCACAGGGATTGGTAAAGTTCGATTTAGAATTATAATTGCAATGTAAAAAGATAGAAATAATAAACTGAAGGGTGATTTGATAATAATAAAGACATAGGGCTTTGATATCCACCACTAGTCATACATTCCCGATTTTGTATAAAGTATCAGTGCTCTAGCCATATTATGTGTACCTACTGGTTGCCAACCTAAGGGCATGGTATCTACTCCTTAAGCTATTGATTTCCCTAAGCAACGAGTTAGGCATGGTATCTACTCTAACTCTTTTCTTCCTTAAGGGATTCAGCATGGTATCTGCTTGAGTTGTTCCTTAAGAAAGCATAGGTACTGTGGAAATCGACAACCACATGAGACCTAGGGCATGGTATCTACTCCCGGTTTCCCATGTTGATTAACCCGGGTATCCGGATAAGATGGTCCCTTGTTACTAATGTTAGACCCAGGACTCGGTCATCCAAATTGATCTAACTAACCTATCCATACCACATGCATACGTTGGCCTTACACATACATATGAGGAATGTAAATAAGCACAGGTGTTAATCAAGTTAAGTAACATAATAAGCTATGCAAAGATTTAATCAATGAATAAAAATATGGGAATGCATAACTAGGGCTTCAATCGAGCCCTATAAGAGAGTTAGTTACACATACTAACTGAAGTAAACATAATTAAACTAAACATAAAGGAGAAGAATAAACCCGAGAGAAGAGGCGTCAATTCTCTCCCAAGCTCTCCACTCCAAGTAAAAGAAAAGAGAAAAGTGTTTACTATCTAAGGGTTGATCCCCCCAAGAGGTGATGACTTTTGTGTGTGATTTACAAGTGTATTTATAGGTCTTTAAGAAGTCCTAAGAGGCTCATGAGTTCCTAAACTTTCCTAAAACGCAAAACTCCTTTATTTCCAAAATAGGGTTATTTCCAAAACAGAGTTATTTCCAAAACAGGGTTCTGCAGTTTACTGTTCACGCCCATACATGTGCGCTCGATCGCATGTGTCCTTGCACTCGATCGTAGTGTGCGCTCGATCCTACAAGTGTGTGTACGATCGTATGTGCGCTCGATCGCATTGCATGTGCGCTCGATCGCACTTTGTCCAGAAAGTGCTCCAGGGCTTCTAGATTTCTTCCTTAAAGTGCCAAAAATGCTTCTTTTTCTCAAAGACCCTATAAAAACGTGTAAAACACAAAAGTGAAGTAAAATAGACTAAAACATATAGATAAAGAACTTAACAAATGTAAATTAAGGGGCTTAAATATGAATATTTAAGCTCCTATCACACCCCCAAACTTACATATTGCTAGTCCCTTAGCAATACAAAACCAAAAACTAAATGAAAAACAAAGATGCAAAGATAAATCCAATGCTCATGGTGTCCAACAAAAGTTTAGGTTTCACACAAAACTATGATGCGCATTCATGAGCAAGCTTAACAAGTATAAACACATCTTTGCAATGAATAAGAGTTTTGAACGTAAATCATATTCACTAGGTATTTTAAGATATCACAAGTTTGACTTTGGTGTGTGGTGACTAGCACATAAAAGATTAAGTTTCCAAGATATTCAAATGGGTAGTGTTCCGATGACTCAAGATTCACCAAACTTCCTATTAGAGTCAACAAATATGGCATAGTCTTTTATTTGCGAGATTTTTGCCAGGTTAGTTCCCTTAAGCTTTCTTGTTGACTCGTGTAACGAGTGTTTAGCCAATGACTCCCAAACCAGATGGTTTTAGGGCATTAGGTGTAAAGACACCCCTAAGGACTTACTGGCTCGAGTCAACAAGGCTACGAAACTAACTGATTTTTATGCTACCATTTAGAATTTTCCACCTTTTGACGTGACACTCAATGCTTACTGAGGCAAGAGGGCCAGTTACTCAGCGAAAAATTCCTTTTTAATGATCACTTAAGATTTTCCACCTTTTGACGTGACACTCAATGCTTACTGAGGCAAGAGGGCCAGTTACTCAGCGGAAGATTTGTTTTTATTGATCATTAGGAGCATTTTTTTCTTTTTTTTTGAGCATGAATCAATCTTTTCTATTTTTATATGCCAAAATGTCAATCTAATAGGTCATCTAGTTCACAGTCAAGCAAAAGAAACATACCAATCCAAATAACATGTCATACCCCACACAACTATGTGCTAATGTGCTCGTGATAGTTCAAGTTAAACTTGTGAATTCTTAAATGCCAAAAGGGCAGTGATCTAGGTTCAAAACTTGTTTATTGACCTATATGTTCAAAGTGTTAAGCTCACTGATGAAGACAAATCATAACTTTTTGTTTAGATCATAAAAAGTTTATTGGACATAGTGAACAAGCATTTATTTATGAAAATAATAACAAAAAAAAATGTGGGACATAGTGAGTGTGTGAATGTGTCCCCATACCCCCAAACTTAAATTGTACATTGTCCCCAATGTGTGAATAGCATGGAAGGAGCTGACCTGGGAGATGGAGAACTGATGGCTGACATGGCTCGTAGCACACCCCCAAACTTCAACTTGATGCACTCACGTTGTCCTCGAAAAAAAAAAAGAAAAGAAAAACAGACATAAAATGGAAAACAAGTAATAAACAACAATAGAAAAGTAAAGTATGAAATACTAATAATAAACTATGAAAAGGATATGTTTTGGGGTGCCTCCCATGAGCGCTAAGTTTAACGTCTTCAGCCAGACGTGGTACCCTCTCACTGCTAGTCTCCAAGTGGTGCAGTCGAGAAGGAACCGAGTGCAGGAGGTGGAGGTTGACAGTTTAGGCATCATGGCAAGTTGCTGTCCAATGTGCGCTCGATCGCACTGTGAAGTGCGCTCGATCGCACTTGTGGCAGAGAGTGCGTACTCAGGGGTCTTACTGCCACTGACCTCAATAGAGGCACTTGAGCTACACATTTATCAAAGTCTGAACTGCTCAAATGCTCTCTATAGTAGCTTCATCATTTAGTCTTTTGGCAAAGAGTACTTAAAAGTCACTTCATGTGGCTTAGGTGCTCTGGTTGCTGTTGCATACTGAACAATTTGGGGTGTTAAATCTTCATCCCTTGGTTGCACTATAATTTCTGAGTGTGGTGTGACTTTGTGTCCATGTACTGTGAAGGTTTGATTTCTTGCAGGCAACTGCTGCAATTCTAAGTTTGGTGCCTGGACAATAGATGAGAGAAAAGTAGTATTAGTATGCTCAAGATTTTCAAACGGAGGAGTGAACTTACTTGGGTACTTTGGAGAGGCTTCAAGGAGGTGCACGGCTTCAAAAATGTCATCATAGACAGTTTCTAATGCTGGCTCAATATCAGGTCCTGTGAAGTTATGGGTGAGGGCGGCCTCCAATGGATCAATGTGATAGACCTGAAAAGCTTGCTTGATAGCACTTTGCATAAAAAATTCATCAACACATTCATTATCATTATCATCTTGGGGTAATTTCATTGCATCAAATATATTAAATTCTATTGTCTCACCATTTACCGTCATACTTACAATACCCTTTTTTACATTAATTATTGTATCAGCCGTCCTTATGAAAGGTCTTCCTAAGATGATGGGCAGAGGTAATGGCATAGGGCATTCTTCCATATCTAACACAATGAAGTCAGCAGGCAAAATAAACTCTCCTACCTTTACCAATACATCTTCAAGTATACCTCTAGGTCTTTTGATGCTTCTATCTGCCAATTGCAAAGTGATAGAGGTTGGTTGAAGCTCCCCCAAATCTAGCTTTTCAACTACTGTGTATGGTAGCAAATTGACACTTGCTCCTAAATCTAGTAATGCTTTCTCAAACAACTGATCACCTATCCTACAGGGAACAGTAAAACTACCCGGATCTTTTAGTTTTGGTGGTAGTTTTCTTAACAAAATCGCACTTACCTCTTCAGTTAGAGCCACTGTTTCATGTTCTTGAAACTTTCTTTTATTAGTGCAACAATCTTTTAAAAATTTAGCATAGGAAGGGATTTGTTTAATTGCATCTAATAAGGGAATGTTAATTTCTACTTTTCTCAAAGTTTCAAAGATATCAAACAATTTATCTTTCTTTGGTGTTACTAACCTTTGAGGGAAGGGTGGTGCATTCCACTTTTCTACTTCACTTACCTTGGATGTGGATGGCTTAGCTTGAGATGCTTGAGATGCTTGAGCTGGCTCATTAACTCCTATGATCTTCCCATTCCGGAGAGTTGTAACGGCTTTCAGCTGCTGATGTCCTCTTGGATTTGGTAGTGTTTGTGTAGGAAGTTCTCCTTGCTGTCTTCCACTTAACTCCTTAGCCATTTGCCCCATTTGTACTTCCAGCCTTTGGATGGTTTGCTCATGCTTTGCAATTGTTTGTCTTTGCTGATCTTGTGAAGTTACCAATGTTGCCATTAGTTGTTGTTGCTGAGTGGCCAATTGTTTTACAAGACTTTCTAGATCATCCTTCTTGGGTTCTGGAACTGGTTGGGCTGCTTTATGACAGTTCCCTTGTTGCCCTTGAAGGTTCAAGTTACTTTGATTGTTGCTCCATGAGAGGTTGGGGTGGTTCCTCCATTCAGGGTTGTATGTATTTGCATATGCATTGTTCGATCCCATATAGTTCACTTGCTCGGGATCTGTAGATGAATACAAATGGCAGGTCTCAGTAGTGTGATCAAATTTAGAACATAATGCACATACCTTGCGTTGTGTGACTTGTGGAATCGGTGAGGTGTTCTGAGTAGTCATGGCTTTTACAAGCATATCTAGTTTCCTCTCCATTCCATCTATCTGAGTTGGAATTCCACCGAGTAAGTTAACTTCATACATGCCCTTGCTTTTTACTCCTTGTCTCCCTCTCGAGGAGAATTGCTGGGTGTGCTCACTTAAAGTCTCAAACAGCTCCATGGCTTCTTCACTAGTCTTCTCCATCAGCATACCTCCACAACCGGAATCCACTATACTTTGATTTATGCCACTCAAACCTTCATAGAAAGCCAAGACCAGCTCATCTTGAGGTAAGTTGTGATGTGGACATTTGAGTAGCAGCTCATTAAAGTGTCCCCATGCCTCGAAAAAAAAATTACCATCCCTCTGTTGGAATGATTGAATCTCCTTCCTAATCTGCCTTGTCTTTTGGGCTGGAAAAAATTTCTTTAGAAATCTATTGGATAGCTCTTCCCAAGTATGGATGGAGTCTGCAAGCAATGAATGATACCACATTTTAGCATTATCTTTTAATGAAAAAGGAAAAAGAATTAACCTGATTCCCTCTTGATCTAGGCCTTGAATATGCTGGAACTTGCAAAGATCGATAAATTCTCGGAGGTGCAAGTGTGGATCTTCGTTAGGAGTGCCCCTATAATGAGTCAAAGCATTCAAGATTTGCGGAGATATGTAATAATTTCCCGCTGCCTCAGGTTGATATGCGATGCATGATGGTTGATCGATGTTCCGAGGGATGAAGGATTGCTTCATTGGAACTCGTGCAGGTGGTTGCTGGTTTTCGAGCTGTTCCGCCATTTGTGTTTTGTTCTCGACTTCTCCTTTGTTCTCCTCAAAGTTGTCCCTAAGCCTTTGTCGGATGGTCCGTTCAAGCTCGGGATCGAGGGAAAAGAATTCCGGATGTTGGGATCGAAGTCCGTGCATAAAGCAGAAAAACCAGTTTTAGTGCAGCAATGCAACTCTGTTGCTCGGGTACTCTCTGCCCTAAATGCGCTCGATCGCACAGGAGTTTGCGATCGATCGCAAATTCCACAGAAAGTGCAAGTAGGGTTTCGTGAAATACCTGAAAGATAAAACAACTTTATTTAAGTTTTGATAAAAGATGGTAAAAATAAAATAATAGCAATGATAAAATGAAAGTAATCCTAAAATGAACTTTTAGCGCAATCCCCGGCAACGGCGCCAAAAACTTGTTGCGCGATAATATACCTAAATAAATGGGTAAATAATCGCACTTGTTTTACTTGCAAGTGCACAAGGTCAATAGTGTAGCATAGTGTGCGAATGCAAGATCATCTCCACAGGGATTGGTAAAGTTCGATTTAGAATTATAATTGCAATGTAAAAAGATAGAAATAATAAACTGAAGGGTGATTTGATAATAATAAAGACATAGGGCTTTGATATCCACCACTAGTCATACATTCCCGATTTTGTATAAAGTATCAGTGCTCTAGCCATATTATGTGTACCTACTGGTTGCCAACCTAAGGGCATGGTATCTACTCCTTAAGCTATTGATTTCCCTAAGCAACGAGTTAGGCATGGTATCTACTCTAACTCTTTTCTTCCTTAAGGGATTCAGCATGGTATCTGCTTGAGTTGTTCCTTAAGAAAGCATAGGTACTGTGGAAATCGACAACCACATGAGACCTAGGGCATGGTATCTACTCCCGGTTTCCCATGTTGATTAACCCGGGTATCCGGATAAGATGGTCCCTTGTTACTAATGTTAGACCCAGGACTCGGTCATCCAAATTGATCTAACTAACCTATCCATACCACATGCATACATTGGCCTTACACATACATATGAGGAATGTAAATAAGCACAGGTGTTAATCAAGTTAAGTAACATAATAAGCTATGCAAAGATTTAATCAATGAATAAAAATATGGGAATGCATAACTAGGGCTTCAATCGAGCCCTATAAGAGAGTTAGTTACACATACTAACTGAAGTAAACATAATTAAACTAAACATAAAGGAGAAGAATAAACCCGAGAGAAGAGGCGTCAATTCTCTCCCAAGCTCTCCACTCCAAGTAAAAGAAAAGAGAAAAGTGTTTACTATCTAAGGGTTGATCCCCCCAAGAGGTGATGACTTTTGTGTGTGATTTACAAGTGTATTTATAGGTCTTTAAGAAGTCCTAAGAGGCTCATGAGTTCCTAAACTTTCCTAAAACGCAAAACTCCTTTATTTCCAAAATAGGGTTATTTCCAAAACAGGGTTCTGCAGTTTACTGTTCACGCCCATACATGTGCGCTCGATCGCATGTGTCCTTGCGCTCGATCGTAGTGTGCGCTCGATCCTACAAGTGTGTGTACGATCGTATGTGCGCTCGATCGCATTGCATGTGCGCTCGATCGCACTTTGTCCAGAAAGTGCTCCAGGGCTTCTAGATTTCTTCCTTAAAGTGCCAAAAATGCTTCTTTTTCTCAAAGACCCTATAAAAACGTGTAAAACACAAAAGTGAAGTAAAATAGACTAAAACATATAGATAAAGAACTTAACAAATGTAAATTAAGGGGCTTAAATATGAATATTTAAGCTCCTATCAAAACCCATTCAGCAAAGCTTTCAAAAACAAGAAGCACATATTCAAAAAGAGTTGATCTCATATAATCAAGTTTTTATACTCTTGAAACACAAAAAGCTTTGAAATAATCTTATGGAGCCATTTCTTCAAGCTTTACTTTGAAAGAGAGACATTTCTGTTGTAATAAGCTTTCATTTGTTGTTTCTCTACCTTTTACTTTACACCATCTTTATAAAGGGATTACTTCCGAGAGGAAGGGAAAACTTCCGAAAGGAAGGGGATTTTTAGGTTTAAGCAATTCCTGTAAATTGCTTGTGTACGGTTTGTGCAACACCCGGCTAAGTTGTGCGACTAAGTTTTCTTAGTGGATTACTTCAAGGAGTTCCTTGAAGAGAGTGGACGTAGGGTCGGAACGAATCCGATATTGCCGAACCACTATAACTGTGTTTGCATCCTCTTTCCTTAAACTCTTTATTTACAGCTTTTTACTTGTATTAATTATTTGTTGCTTATCAGTTTTTATAAACTTGTATAAATTCCGCAAAAGTTTTTAAAAACCCAATTCACCCCCCCTCTTGGGTTGAAACCTCGAGCTACAATTGGTATCAGAGCCTCGTTCTCTTTATAAGGCTTAAATTCCTAGAGTTGATCCAATGGCAGCAAATAGCTACTCTGAGGGACACTCTTATACTAGACCACCATTGTTCAATGGATCAAATTATAACTACTGGAAAAATAGAATGAAAATCTTCGTCGAATGACAAGATTACAATCTATGGAGAATTATAGAAGAGGGACCTAAAATTCCCTCAAAAGAAATAGTTATTGGAGAGACTCTTCATACAATGCCTAAACTCAAAACTGAGTTTACTGACGAGGATTGTAGAACGATGTCTCTCAATAGCAGAGCAACAAGCATGCTACATTGTGCATTAGATATTTCTGAATATAACAAAATATCTGCATGTGTTTCTGCTAAAGAAATATGGGATAAATTGCAAGTCACATATGAAGGAACAAGTGAAGTAAAAAAGTCTAAAATTTACATGCTAATTTCTGAGTATGAATCTTTTAAGATGTCTCCTAACGAAACCATTTCCGAAATGCACTCACGATTCACTACTATTATAAATGGTTTAAAATTGCTTGGCAAGAATATTGAGGAAGTTGAACTAACCAGAAAAATCTTAAGATCTCTGCCACCAGAATGGAAACCAAAGAGGACAGCCATTCAGGAGGCCAAAAATCTTGACAAGCTTGATGTTGAGACGCTGCTTGGGTCATTATTGACATAGGAGATGGAAGAAATGACTCCCATCGTCAATGATGATGAGAAGAAGAAAAAGCAAATTGCTCTCAAAGCTTCTACGAGCAACAAAGAAAAGGAATTAGAACAAGAAGCAGAGAGCAGTGAAGAGGATGGTGAAATGGCTTTAATCACCAGACGATTCCATAGGTTCTTGAAGAAAAGCAAGAAACCTTACTCAAAGGATCCCACCTCAAAGAGGGAACCACTTATGTGCTATGGCTGCAAGAAGCCAGGACATATAAAAGCTGACTGTCTGGTTTCAAGCAAACCATACAAGGGCTTCAAGAAGAAACCTATGGTAGCAACTACCTGGAGCGATGACGAAGAAGATGAGTCATCAGACAAAGAAATCGGATACGAAGAAATTGCCAACCTTTGTTTGATGGCAATCGATGATGAAAGTGAGGTAACTTCTTCTCCTTCTTCAAAAAATAATATTGTTACTAGTAGTGAAGAACTGCTAGAAGTCATAAATGAAATACATGAAGAATTAAAGAAATTTGATTCTAGAAATTCTGTTCTTAAGAAAGAAGTATCATCTCTTTCTAAAGAAATGATAGTTCTTAGAGAAGAAAAAGAAAAATTATCATCTTTACTGTATAATACGTCTCAAGATTTTCTTAAAGATGAAAATGAGAATTTGAAAAATAAAATTTCTGAATTAAACAGCACTATATCTAGACTTATGCTTGGTAAAGAAAAACTTGATGAAGTGCTTTCTTCCCAAAGATTAAGTGGAGGAAAATCTGGTGTAGGCTATTCTCCATTGGGAAAACAAAAAACAAAAGAGAGCTTATTCATGAAAGCCTCTTGTGTAGATGGAGCTTTTACTTCAAAAGCTCCTAGCATTGTTAAAAGCACTCCCTCGATAAATCCTAGGAAGTCTAGAAACTTAAATGATCATACTAAATTGAAGTATTCTAAAAATACTCATGCTTATATGTATGCTCATTCTAGAAATGCTAATACAAATCCTAGAAATCATTATCATGCTCACTCTAGGAACAATGTGTATAGTCAAAGAATGCATTCTGTTCATGCTCATCCTAGGAATCATCATCATGGCTATTCTAGAAATAACTTGCATACATATGCTAGCATGTATCCTAGAATGTATCATCATTCATTTTCTGGAAATGACATACATTTCCATACTCCTTACCATAGAAACATGCATCCTAGGAACTATCATCCTAAGGATTATAGGAATGCACATGTAAAATTTCCTAGAAATTTCTATGACTATAATGCTAGGATTGTGCATCATCAACATGTTCATAGAGCACCATATATTGTTAAGAAAGTATGGGTCCCAAAAGGAACCGTATTTTCAAGGACTAACCCCAAAGGACCCAAGAAATTTTGGGTACCTAAAAGTGCTATCGTATATCCTTGTGTGATGTAGATTTGTCTTCACACCAAAGAGAAAGGTAACTGTTGGTACCTTGATAGCGGTTGCTCGAAGCATATGACCGGTGATAAAAGCGTATTCAAGGAGCTAACTCTAAGAGATGGTGGACTTGTGACCATTGGAGACAATACTAAAATAAAGATCATCGGGCATGGAAAAGTCGGTAATGATTTCTCAACCCTAGATAATGTTTTGCTAGTCCAAGGCCTTAAGCCAAATTTACTTAGCATTAGTCAATTATGTGACAAAGGATATAAAGTCACATTTGAGACCTCTCATTGTCTAGTTATAGACATCAAGAGCAACAAGATCAAATTCATTGGCCATAGACATGAAAATGTCTATATAGTTGATTTGAAATCTTTACATTCCGTTAATAAAAAATCTTTTCCTGCCTTTAGTGAAAATCAATGGCTATGGCATAGAAGGCTTGGTCATGTAAACATGAACTTGCTAAAAATTGTTTCAAGAAAAGATTTAGTTATTGGACTTCCTAAAATCAATTTTGAGAAAAACAAAATTTGCAATGCTTGTCAAATGGGAAAACAATCTAGGATATCTTTTAAAGCAAAAAATGTAGTCTCAACTACTAGACCTTTGGAACTTTTGCATATGGACTTATTTGGTCCAATTAGTACCATTAGTCTAGGAGGCCATCAATATGCTCTTGTTATTGTTGATGACTATTCAAGATATACCTTTGTTATTTTTATTGCTTATAAAGATGAAGCTTTCAAAGGATTTGAAAAGTTTTGCAAAAAGGTACAAAATGAAAAAAGAATTTGTATTCCAAGCATAAGAAGTGATCATGGCAAAGAATTTGAAAATCAAAGCTTTTCAAAATTTTGTGATGAAAATGGAATTAATCACAACTTTTCAGCTCCTAGAACTCCTCAACAAAATGGAGTTGTTGAGAGGAAAAATAGAGTTCTAGAAGAATTTTCAAGAACAATGCTTTGTGAAAATAATTTACCAAAATATTTTTGGGCTGAAGCCGTGAATACTTCTTGCTATATTTTAAATAGAATTTTGATAAGGCCCTTACTTGATAAAACACCATATGAATTATTGAAAGGGAGAAAGCCCAATATTTCCTATTTTCGTGCCTTTGGTAGTAAGTGCTTCATCTTAAATAACAATAAAACTAACTTGGGTAAATTTGATTCCAAAACTGATGAAGGGATATTTTTAGGATATTCAACTACTAGTAAGGCTTATAGAGTTTTTAATAAAAGAACTCTAGTAGTAGAAGAATCTGTGCATGTAACTATTGATGAATCTAACCCAATGAGTAGTGGAGAAGTTTCCTTTAAAGATGATGCAGATTTTATTCCAAGAATGGAAACTCCTACTTCCATTGTTGACCCAAAAGTGAGTTCTACTCAAACAAATGAAGGGATGACAACTCCAAATTTGGACCAACCATCCTCAAGTCAACAAGAGGGAAATCTACCCAAGGATTGGAGGTATGTAAATCATCATCCAATTGATCAAGTAATTGGTGATCCTTCACAAGGGGTAAGAACTCGCTCTTCTATTAGAAATATTTGCAATTTTGTAGCTTATTTGTCTCAAGTAGAACCTAAGACTTTTATAGAAGCTGAAAAAGATAATGATTGGATAATTGCAATGCAGGAAGAGATAAATCAATTTGAGAGAAACAATGTTTGGGAACTAGTTCCAAGACCTAAAGATCATTCAATTATTGGAACTAAATGGGTATATAGAAATAAAATGGATGAAAATGGTATAGTAACTAGAAATAAGGCTAGACTAGTTGCTAAGGGATATAACCAAGAGGAAGGAATAGATTTTGATGAAACCTATGCTCCCGTAGCTAGATTAGAGGCTATTCGAATGTTATTAGCCTTTGCATGCTTTAATAAATTTAAACTATTTCAAATGGATGTGAAAAGTGCCTTTTTAAATGGCTTTATAGAAGAAGAGGTTTATGTTGAACAACCTCTTGGTTTTGAAAACCCTAGTCTTCCAAATCATGTCTACAAGCTTTCTAAGGCTCTATATGGGTTGAAGCAAGCTCCAAGGGCATGGTATGAAAGACTAAGTAAATTTTTGATTGATAATGATTTTGCAAGAGGCAGAATAGATACAACTCTCTTCACAAAAACTCACAAAAATGACACTTTGATAGTTCAAATATATGTTGATGATATTATATTTGGTGCTACTAATGAATCTATGTGTCAAGAGTTTGCAAAGTGCATGCAAGGTGAATTTGAAATGAGCATGATGGGAGAACTTACCTACTTCCTTGGACTGCAAATCAAGCAACTAAAAGGAGGTATCTTCATCAATCAACAAAAGTACGTCAAAGATCTACTAAAGAGGTTCGGGATGGAAAGCTCAAAGCCAATTGGAACGCCTATGAGCACAACCACCAAACTTGATCTTGATGAAGGAGGTAAAATTGTAGATTCTAAATATTATAGAAGCATGATAGGTGCTTTACTGTACTTGACTGCAAGTAGACCTGATATAATGTTCAATGTATGCATGTGTGCCAGATTTCAATCTAATCCTAAGGAATCACATGTAGTTGCAGTAAAAAGAATCCTTAGATATCTGCAAGGAACCCAAACCATAGGATTATGGTATTCTAGAGAATCATCTTTTGAGCTAGTAGGATATTCGGATGCTGATTTTGCTGGATGTAGGTTAGATAGAAAAAGCACAAGTGGAACATGCCAATTCTTAGGTGCTATGTTAACTTCTTGGTTTTCCAAGAAGCAAAATTCAGTTGCGCTATCAACCGCTGAGCCGGAATATATAGCAGCTGGCAGTTGTTGTGCCCAAGTACTATGGATGAAACAACAACTAGAAGACTATGGCATGAGTCTCAAAAATATTCCTATATTTTGTGATAATACTAGTGCCATCAACCTAACCAAAAATCCTATTCAGCACTCTAGAACCAAGCATATAGAGATTAGACATCATTTCTTAAGAGACCATGCTCAAAAAGGTGATATAAGATTAGAATTTATACCTTCAGAAGATTAAATAGCTGATGTTCTTACAAAACCCTTAAGTGAAGCTAGTTTTTGTAAGATTAGAATGTTGATGGGATTGCTTGGTTTTGATAAACTGAATGTTTGATTGCATCTTATTTCATCATTTGCATATTTGACATTGAGTGAAAGAGTATTAATCATTGTTTAATTATTTCCCTCACTCAAAAATGTCATAGATAAACAAATTCGTGCTTAAAATACCAGACTGGAAATTTTGCTAAGGGTCCAGTCGACTGGTACATGTGACCCAGTCGACTGGTAAGTCTCTGCCAGATATTCCAGTCGACTGATAATTTTGACCCAGTCGACTGGTAACACTCTGCCAATTCAACCAGACGACTGGTAAATCTTCTCCAGTCGTCTATAAGATTAAAATCCTGTTTGGAGCCATCTTTTTGAAAAACCCTTGTCCTCCAATCGACTGGTAAAAATAGTCCAGTCGACTGGTAACTCTCTGCCAAATCACCCAGTCGACTAGTACGTTTACCTAGTCGACTGGTAAAGAAACTGTTCATCTTTTCAAAGGGGTCCAGTCGACTGGTACGTTTACCCAGTCGACTGGTATCGCGATTCTATAAAAAGGACTGTTCATTTTCGCCATTTTTACGCCATTTTCAAAGAGCCCAAGCTTTCTTTCTCTAGAAAAATTCATCTTTTTGATCTAAAAACCATTCAAATCCCTTCTAAACACACCGATCTACTCATTCCTAAAGAGATTTTTAACTTTCTACGGTTAAAATCTCCCATTTTTACCAAATTTCATTTTTCCAAAAACTTCAAATTTCTCGAAAATGAGTGACAAAATCCGTATAAAACTCACAACAAGTGGACCTAATGCGCCCAAAAAGCCAAGATCTTCAAAACCTTCGGCTTCGGAGTCGAAAGGGAAGGGAGTAGCAGGGTTATCCAGCAAGGAGCCCAGAACAGAGTTGGAGCAGGCTCTGTTTTACAGCCCAGCGGCTCATAAGAGGTATAACTCTATAATCCGTCACAAGAAAATCATGACTGGTAAAGTCGTTGATTTCGACTCCATTCATCATGGTAATTTCGATATTCTACCAGCCTTTGAGGCAATAAATCTGACCCCACTGGTCAGAATTCATGAAAAATATTACCCGCGACTGATTCACCAGTTCTATGCGAACTTGGTGAAACCCAGTCCTCTGGCTCTGAGATTCAGAACCAGAGTTAGCGGTGTGGAGTTTGAGGTCAACACTGACCTCTTGATGAGCATTCTGAGAATCCCTATAAGGGGGGTTCAATGGAGTCTGGATGGATGGCCAGACAACTTTGAAGTTGAGGAGGCCTGTCGGATAGTCAGGGGCGACCCTAACTATGTGTACAGACCCACTACATTTCACACATGTAGTGACTTGCCCCTCGACTCAAAGATGTTTCAATTGATTGTCAGTTGGACCATCCACCCGAGACTCGGGAGTCGAGGGTATCTATCTAAAATAGATACGGTATTGATTTGGTGCCTAAAATCTGGGCACCACTTCAATATATATCCTCTGCTGCTCGCCAACATGATAAACGGCGAAGCAAACGACTCAGGGTGTCTTCCTTATGGGATGCTCATTACGCTTATCCTCCAGCACTTCCGGGTACCTTTGCCTGCCTCCAAGGCTCAGGATATCGGATTGAAGGATATCATCAACATCTCATCTCTGAAGAAGATGGGATGTACTGTTCGTGAAGGGTTTCTTTATCCAAA
This sequence comes from Bretschneidera sinensis, assembly GCA_023935145.1. NCBI lineage: Eukaryota > Viridiplantae > Streptophyta > Magnoliopsida > Brassicales > Akaniaceae > Bretschneidera > Bretschneidera sinensis. Next base: position 85,239,013 of record CM043705.1, on the reverse strand, counting down.
GGCCAGAAAGCGCCTAAGGATCCGAGAGGATGCGAGTGACAGTGATGAGGATGCTGATACGGCTGCTGAGATGGAGACGGATACCCGAGCACCTCCTATTGGTGACTCGAGTACTGGTCAGACTGGTTATGGTGACATCCTACGAGCTATCACGAGTCTTCAGATGACGATGGAGTCCGATTTTCAGTCCATGCAGTCTGATTATCAGAGGCTGAGCTCCTCCATAGACCACCTACGGGACGACTTCGAGTTACATCGAGAGCACACCAAGGGTTCCCTAGCTGAGATTAGGGAACTTCTTCGTGACAGCTCGGACTCTCCCGCACCATGAGTCTCTTTCTTTTATCAGTTCTTAGCGCTTTTCCAGTATTTGTCACATAGCACGGACATCTTATGTATGTTTTTCTTAGTTATGGCTCTATGAAGCCCTGTTTGTATTGACTTTTTCTCTATGATAATGTAATACTATTAGCCATATTTCTTGCATTTATTTACGCTATTTGTGATATGTTAGAACTGTTTTAAATATCTGTTTGGTCACTAAAACTGCTATAAAATACTTATATGCTTGAAAAACTTCCAGTTCTTCCCGGGAAGGCTTTTAAAATTCAAATGAAGCCAAATCTTCACGTACTTCTTTGTATTCTTATAACCTATTTGACTGTATTGGATAAGTAGCTTATTTTTTATGTTCTGTCCCCTTTGGTTGCTGTTGTCAAAACGGGGGAGAAAAATGAGAAAAACAAGAAAATCTAAGTAAAACGCAACCAATGCATAGATTTAGGGGGAGCATTGCTCCATATCTTTGTAAAGCTTGGTTGAGTTTGGTTGAGTTTAATTCTGGATTGGTTGAAAGAAATATAAACTGTGTTTGCTTGTTTACAGGGTGGTTTTACTCGAAAAACAGAGGAGACTCTGTCCAAATTTTTGTAAAATCTTAACACTTAGTTTTTTAAACTGTTTTTACATTATTAGTTTTGTCATCATCAAAAAGAGGGAGATTGTTGACCCTCGTCCATATTTTAATGATGGCAAAACACAACTGTTATTTAACTAACATGTTTAAACTAAGTTGTATTAAGGATCAAACACATTCAACCAAGGAACAAAGTGCAAAAACTCGAACCAAATCAAGTATCAAGTGAAGACTGAAGATCTAGAATAGGTCTTAAGGTTTAGAACCAATGTAAGTCTCACTCATACATTGTATTAGCTTGTTTAATGGCTCAAACACAAAAGGTTTTTCTAAAACCATTATTTTTAAATGTTTTTGATGAAAAACAAAAGAAAAACTGGGTTGGAAGACAACCCAGTCGACTAGGTACATATACTAGTCGACTGGTATATGGGTCAGAAGGTACCCAATCGACTGGATGAATTAACCCAGTCGACTGGTACTTTGACCAGTAATTTTCCAGTCGACTGGATGAATCAACCCAGTCGACTGGTGAAATGGACAGAAAGTCCCCAGTCGACTGGGTGATACATACCAGTCGACTGGATACCCAGAAGGTCTGAAAACGAGTATTTTTCAAGTGAACCCAGTCGACTGGTATCTCGACCCAGTCGACTGGTAATTCAAAAATATGACCGTTGGACTCCAAATCTGAACGTTTTAAAGTAAATCTTTTTCAAATTAAAGTCCAAAACGGCCATATTAATTGATTGCTATATAAACCCATTCAGCAAAGCTTTCAAAAACAAGAAGCACATATTCAAAAAGAGTTGATCTCATATAATCAAGTTTTTATACTCTTGAAACACAAAAAGCTTTGAAATAATCTTATTGAGCCATTTCTTCAAGCTTTACTTTGAAAGAGAGACATTTCTGTTGTAATAAGCTTTCATTTGTTGTCTCTCTACCTTTTACTTTACACCATCTTTGTAAAGGGATTACTTCCGAGAGGAAGGGGAAACTTTCGAAAGGAAGGGGATTTTTCGGTTTAAGCAATTCCTGTAAATTGCTTGTGTACGGTTTGTGCAACACCCGGCTAAGTTGTGCGACTAAGTTTTCTTAGTGGAGTACTTCAAGGAGTTCCTTGAAGAGAGTGGATGTAGGGTCGGAACGAATCCGATATTGCCAAACCACTATAACTGTGTTTGCATCCTCTTTCCTTAAACTCTTTATTTACAACCTTTTACTTGTATTAATTATTTGTTGCTTATCAGTTTTTATAAACTTGTATAAATTCCGCAAAAGTTTTTAAAAACCCAATTCACCCCCCTTCTTGGGTTGAAACCTCGAGCTACACCAACCTTAGGTAAGTAACGTGAGCTTTTAAAAACCCTTATTCAATACAAAAATGTGTTTTTATTATAAGCTTACTCATGAACGGTCATCATGGTTTTATGTGCAACCCAAATTTTTGGATATCACGAAGAATGAATTTATCTTTAATTTTCTTTTGACATAGTTTTTTCGTTTTGTATTGCTAAGGGACTAGCAATATATAAGTTTGGAGGTGTGATAAGTGCTTAAATAGTCATATTTAAGCCCTTTTAATTTACGCTTGTTAGGCTCTTTATTTATCTATTTTAGTATATACTATTTCATTTTCGTGTTTTATGTGTTTTTCACAGGGCTTTGACAAAAAGATGACATTTTGGAGCTTTAAGGGATGAAAAGTAAAGTTCTACAAATCTAGCAAGGTGCGCTCGAGTGCACCTTCCTTGTGATCGAGCGCACACTTAGAAGGCTCGAGCGCAGATCGTATACGCTCGAGCGCACACATACCAGAGGCGGCAGAGCCAGATATGGAAAGAATTCGTCGGACCTTGAATAGGAAATTAGGGTTTCGGGACACCCTCAGAGCCCTATATATAGCCTTGTAAAACACAAAAACCAGACTTTTTGGTTGGAGACTTGAAGTTGCAAGCTTAGGAGAGGAATTGACGACTCGTCTCCAGAGTCTTCTTTGGGTTTTATTTTTCTGTTTTTGTTTCATTATGGTTATAATGTTTTGTTCAACTAGTATGTGTAACTAAACCCTTATAGGGCTCGATTAAAGCCCTAATTATGCTTTTCCACATATATATTCATTGATTACCTTTGCCTATAACTTTGTTAGAATGCTTAACTTGATTAATACCTGTTTATATTTAAATTCCAAATATGTGTGTGTCTGATCAACTTATGCATGTGGTATGGATTTGTTAGTTAAATCAATTTAGATGACCGAGTCCTAGGTTCAACAATAGTAACAAAATATATCCACACCGGATTCTTGGGTTAATCAACAATGGAAACCGGAAGCAGACCAAGCCCTAGGTCCCGTGTGGTTGCCGATCTCCACATCCCTTATCCTCTCTTAAGGAACAACTCAGTATACACCCATGCTTAATCCCTTGAGAGAGAAAAGAGTTAGAGTATACACCATGCCTAACTCGTTGCTTAAGAAGATCAATAGCCTAAGGTGTGGACCAAGCCCTTAGGTTGGAAACCATTAGGTATTCATAATAAGGTTAGAGCATTGGTATCTTACTTAGTAGGAAAGTGTAATTAGTGGTGGATATCACAGCCCTATGTTCTTATTATTATTAACTCACACTCAACATTTATCTCTCTTTTTACTTTGAAGAAACTAATTCTAAATCGAAGTTTACCAATCCTTGTGGAAATGATCTCGCACTTGCACACTATGCTACCATTGACCTTGTGCACTTGCAAGAAAAACAAGTACGATTATTTACTTATTTATTTAGGTAGATAAACATCTAACAAGAGGAGAAAGGAGGAGTGCAGTTGGGGGAGGAGAGGAGATGAGGCCTAGAAGGAAGGGATGATAAGGGAGATGGCCGGGGGGAGGGAAGGTGGTTGTCGCAAGGGAAGAAGAATAAAGAAGGTGGGGTAAAATGGTCTTTAAAGAAAAAAATTAATCCCACAGGCCTGGGATTGATTCTGTCCCAGGGGTTTGGGACAGATTTTCAAGGATTGGGACTAAATTAGTCCCAACTTAATCCCAAATGAACAGTTAGTCCCTCCAATCAAACATGGGACTAACTGTTCATGTGGGATTAAGTTAGTCAATCCCAACTTAATACCCTATAGCAAACCGCCCGTAAAGCCTCATGTATTGGGAGGTTTTCTAATGTTGCAACCCACAATCTTGTTCATTGAGCGACTTCTTCTTCTTTCACTGTGCATGTCCCCAACTGTCTCATTTCATTCTTTTTGTAAAGAGAGTTGGCGAAGGGCCTTGTGGTTTAGCTCTTTGTTTTAATGAAATTGTCTCACAAAAATAAAAGGTACATAAATGGAAAACAGACATTTTTCACACAAATACGTTGCATTTTGAAGAAAATTAAATTATCACTAAGAATCCATTTGGAACCAAATAAAAATTAAATTAATTTTAAATTACATAATTCATTTGAATTCTTGTGTTTAAAATATTTGAAATAAATGAAAATTTCATTAAAAAAAAGTGATAGAGAAGAAACGGGGAGAAAGAGAGATGGAAAGACAAAGGTAAATAAAATATTTTTGTCAACATAACATTTTACTTTTTATTTTATATAATTCATTTGTAAATTCTACCAATTTTGATAAAATTTGCAACAAGTCAACTCAATTCTATAATAAATTTATTTCGAAACGAATTCACGAATTCTTTTTATAAAAAAAATGATAACTATAGAATTCAAAATGAATTTCATAAAAATTATATATAAAATTCATTTGTTCCAAACGTAGTATAAAGGACAAAGAACTATCATAATTCGCTTTCATTTCTATTGTCATTGCTAAGCGTTGCATAGTAATTGATGTGCTAAGGGTTGATATATTTTATAACTCAACGTACCAATCAATGAAAAAATTGTGTTTGTTTATGCTGATTGAAACCGATAAACTTTCTAAACAAAGCTAAATCAAATAATCTTAAAAAAAAACACTATGAAAAAAATCAAAAAATAAAGAATATAATTTCTAAGAAATTAAATGTGTCATAAAACTATTTTTGTTATCATTAACCAACATTTAACATAACTGATGTTTTGCTAAATATTTATTCAAAAACCATTTTAACAGTAATAAACCAAAACTACCCTGGACCAAACGGTAACTTACATCATTATCATTATGCAGTCCCCATTCCCCAATCAACTTTGGGACTAAATCCAGGACCTCACGTTTTAAATCACCTGCATGTGGAGAATTCTACCAAACCAAACAAAAGCAGTAAAGGGGTAGCATTGGATCCTGAAATATGAGATATTGGATATCTTACCTGTTCAATTATTGAGATTTTATTTGTAACTTAAAATTGAAGTTCTCAAACACATGACTGTAACATCACTGGTTGCATCAATCATCAGCATCTATTGGATCATTCAACAACAATGCTAGTAATAAACCTTCAAATTCATGGAATCATCTACCTGATTCCGGTACAAGCATCATGAAGCCTTAAATGCAAGCATCATTACGTTAGTATATATAGATTTCGTATGGAGTAATTCTTAGATAATTAACTTTGTTTATCACCTGGATTGTATACTAGTGTTCTGTAAGTACATACACTCTGAAGTTAAATTTTTACAAATTTTGACAATTTACAGACTTTTATTGAGTCGTGTCACTGATCAAATATTCCATGCAAAAATCTTGCAATTACAATGATTTCATCAAGGTCTAACTGGTAAAACACACAAATTACCGGTGAAGTTTCCTAACATACAATTACAATATCACATTCCGGTTGTCAAAAATAGTGGTCAAAATCTATGATGAGTATTGCACTGCTATGTTAACAAAGAGAGAGAGAGAGGACTTCTATTTTTTTTTAGTCAATGTTACCTACTATATTGCGGAAAGGGAAGAGTGAGAAGATTGACTGATAATCATCACTCAAATGTTGTATGTATTTGTATTATATGGACTAGCATTACATTTGGTCATTAAGCCCATAATGGGATGGGCCACACTAATAAACATATGGAGGCCCCTACTCTCACCCTTGCTAATCGAAACTGGCCCATTGAGTTTCCTTTTAATGTCTTTGGTCAGCAGCTCTTTCTGGTTGTTGAGACATAACAAAAATTCTAAGGGTAGAGAGTAGTTTTCTCCATAGAAGAAATTTGCACATTCTTTGCAGGAATCATAAAGCTAGCATGGATAATTCATCACAATTTTCTGGAGGTATGAACTCTTAATTTACTTGAGCACATGCTTTGATTATAAGAAGAGTTTATCATAAAATAATATAAGATGAACTTCTAAAAATTGGTATCAGAGCATACATCATGAAGCTTACTCATTTCTTTAACAAGCTCAAAGGGATGAAAGTTGAGTTAGCAGATAGTTTTCTAGTATGGCAAGTGCTTGAATCTTTGTCATCTCAGTATGATGCACTCAAGACCTCTTATAATGCTCAAAAAGGTGAATGGAGCTTGAGTGAAATGACTGCCATTGTAACTCAAGAATAAGAGATGATTAAAAAGGGCAAGTCTCATACTGCTTTCATGATAACTGATGATAAAGGGAAGAAAAAGAAGTTCTTCAAGGGTAATAGTAGCAACTCCAACAAGATGAAGAAACCTTGGAGGCCTTTTCAACAAGCTAATGCGAGTGTTCTAAATGGGCCAAAGAATGAAGTTTTTAAAGGAATGTGCAATTTTTGTCATTCATTTGGGCACAAAAAGGTTGATTGTAGGAAATTTAAAGTCTGGCTAGACAAAAAAGGTACACATTCCCTACTAGTGTGTTTTGATTCTAATCTAGTTGATGTGCCTTTTGATACTTGGTGGCTAGATACTGGTGCAACTATTCATACTACAAATTCTTTGCAGGATTTAAGAAACTGCAGAAGACCAATTGATACAGAGTTAGTAGTAAATATGGACAATGGTGTGAAGGTTAAAGTTGAACACATTGGTACAGTCAGACTTATTTTGGCTTCTAAACATGTTTTGAACTTGTCTGATACTGCTTTTATACCTTCCATCAGAAGAAATCTTATCTCTGTTTCTGTTCTGGACAAATGTGGATATGTTTTTCATTTTGGAATTAGAAAGACTATGATCTTTTATAACTCTGTTATGGTTGGTACTGCTACTTTATATGATGGTTTGTATAAAATTGACTTGCTTCCTGTTTTAGATCCTGCTTCTTCTAGTTTCTCTGTTGTGAATGCTGTAGTTGGTTCTAAACGTGCTAGATCCAATAAAAACTCTTCCATGTTGTGGCACAAAAGGTTGGGTCATATTTCTAAAGAAAGAATAGAGAGGTTGATTAAAGATGGCATACTAGATGGCTTGGATTTTTCTGATTTCAAAACTTGTGTTGCATGTATCAAAGGGAAACTTCCAGCGAAAACCAGAAAACAAAAGATCAGTAGAAGTCAGGATGTTCTAGATTTAATTCATACTGATATTTGTGGTCCATTTTCACCTGCCGCTTTGGGGAATTATAGATACTTCATCACCTTTATTGATGATTATTCTCGCTATGGTTGTGTTGAGCTCATTCAAGAAAAATCAGACTCATTGGAAGCTTTTAAGGTTTTCAAGGCTGCTGTGGAACTCCAGAAAAATAAGAAAATCAAAGCGGTAAGATCGGATAGAGGAGGTGAATTTTATGGGAGATATGATGAAACTGGTAGAAATCCTGGATCTTTTGCTAGATTTCTTGAGGCATGTGGTATCGAGGCTCAGTATACAATGCCTGGAACTCCTGAACAGAATGGTATTGCAGAAAGAATAAATCGTACTCTTATGGATATGGTGCGGTGTATGATTTGTCATTCCACTTTGCCCGAATTTTTGTGGGGTGAAGCTTTAAAAACTGCTGCATATGTTTTGAATCAAGTACCAAGTAAGTCAGTTCCTAAAACTCCTTATGAGTTATGGTCAGGAAAGAGGCCTAGTGTGAATCATTTTCGTGTTTGGGGCTGTAAAGCGGAAATAAGGCTTTATAATCCTCAGCAGAAAAAACTTGATCCTAAGACCATTACTGGTTATTTTGTTGGTTATTGTGTGGGTTCAAGAGGCTCTAGATTTTATTGCCCTTCTAATGTTACTAGAGTCATTGAATCTGATGGAGCCATCTTCTTCGAGGATGTTAGTGACAGTGGGAGTTCAGTGCCACATGAAGTTGTATTTAGGGAAGAGTGTGTTGTTATACCTGTTCAGGTTACCCCTCCATTAGTGGCTGCACCACCATTGACTAAGGGAACCAATGTTGTTGTCCAAGACCAGGTTGTTGACACTATAGCTGATGTTGATGTGGGAACTGATAATATTGTTTTGAGTAGATCACAGAGAAGTCGTAGACCAACAATTTTCGATGATTATATTGTCTATTTTCAGGAGCATGAGTTTAATACTGGTATGTCTCTTGATCCAGCCTCTTTTAAGGAGGCCATTGATAGTCCTCAATCTTCATATTGGATAGATGCTATGCATGATGAGATGGCATCGATGTGTCAAAACGATGTATGGGACTTAGTTGAACTACCATGTGGCTATACGCCAATTGGTTGCAAACTGGTTTTTAAGACCAAGTATAATTCTGAAGGTCAAATAGAAAGGTATAAAGCTAGACTTGTTGCTAAGGGCTTTAACCAAAGAGAAGGCATTGATTATAAGGACACTTTCTCGCCTGTTTCTACCAAGGATTCTTTTCGGGTTATTATGGCATTGGTGGCTCATTTTGATCTTGAGCTTCATCAAATGGATGTCAAGACAGCTTTCCTTAATGGAAATCTATTTGAGGATGTGTACGTGATGTAACCAAATGGTTTCCAAGTGGAAGGAAAGGAACACATGGTGTGTAAGCTTAACAAGTCCATTTATGGACTTAAGCAGGCATCGAGACAATGGTATCTGAAGTTTGATGAGATTGTTACCTCTTGCGGTTTCAAGGAGAATCTTGTTGATCAATGCATATATTTAAGGGTCAGTGGGAGTAAGTATATCTTTCTTCTTCTTTATGTTGATGATGTATTACTCACTGCAAATGACATTGAGCTTCTGTTTGAGACAAAACGCATGTTGTCATCTCATTTCGATATGAAGGATCTTAGTGAGGCCTCTTATGTTTTGGGCATTCAGATTTTTCGTGACAGAACTAGAGGCGTTCTTGGATTGTCTCAGAAAACCTATATTGATTGTGTTCTAAGTAGGTTTAATATGCATTCTTGTTCTCCTGGGAAAGCACCTATTGTAAAAGGTGATAAATTTTCTAAGTCTCAATGCCCTCAGAATGATAATGAAAGGACTCAAATGCAAACAATTCCCTATTCATCAGTTGTGGGTAGTTTGATGTATGCTCAAGTATGTACACGACTTGATATTGCTTATGTTATTGGTGTACTTGGAAGATACTTGAGTGATCCTGGTTTGGCTCACTAGAAGGCTGCAAAGAAAGTACTCAGATATTTGCAAGGCACTAAAGATCTAGTACTTACATATCGGCGATCTGATATTCTTGAAATAGTTGGATATTCTGATGCCGATTTTGTTGGTTGTCCAGATGACAGAAGATCCACTTCTGGTTATGTTTTTATGATGGCAGGAGGAGCTGTTTCTCGGAAGAGTGTCAAACAGACACTTACAGCTTCCTCTACAATGGAGGCAGAATACGTTGCTTGTTATGAGGCTACATGTCAGGCTATATGATTGCGGAATTTTATCTTGGGGCTAAGTGTTGTCAACACCATTTCAAGGCCGCTGAAGATATTTTGTGACAATTCTGCAACAGTTGCTTTCTCTCGAAACACTATGAGCTCTTCTCGCTCCAAGCATATTGACATTAAATTTTTGATTGTAAGAGAGAAAATAGCTGAGTCTTGTATTTGTGTTGAGCATATTTCTACAGAGCATATGTTAGCTGATCCACTAACTAAAGGTTTAGCTCCAAAATTGTTTCTAGAGCATGTGACTCATTTGGGATTGTTAGAGTCTTCTGTTGTATTTAGTTAGTGGGAGTTCTGTAATCATTGATTGTTTGACTATATTATTCATGCTCATATTATTATTGTTATTATTTTAAATATAGCAATGTCAATGTATGCCTGAGTCACGCGCATTTTGGACAAGGCGATTGTTTATGTAATGAGACATTTTGATTAGTCTTGTGCCTGGGTCACGCGCATTTTGGACAAGGCGATTGTTTATGAAATGAGACATTATGTTTGGTCTCATGCCTGTGTCACGTGCATTTTGGACAGGGCGTACTTATGTATTGAGACATATTGATTAATCTCATGCCTGAATCACGCACATTATGGACAAGGCTTATTACCTATAAGAGACAATCTATTTTAGTCTATGGCTGAGTCAAGTGGTTATGAGTATAAGTTTGGTGTCATATATCCTGTCGATATAGTCACTACACTCGGTGCTGCAACTACATTTTTTACAAGGCTTATTGCTTTAAAGACTTTCAGATTTGTCTCTAGGGCTTCTTGTGGAAACAAGTGTTCGTCACTTTTTGATTATTTCCACATTGCACTTGCATCTCATTGACCTGAGTTATGTGTTTGCAATTATTAGTCATGTGTCGTATGCCCTGTCGGTGTATCGTTCACTAGCTTGTAATTGAAGCACATTTTGAACAAGGTCTTTTGTTTTTTGGGATGTTTGTATGTTTATGTTGAGATTAAATGTAATGCTGTCCAAGTGGGAGATTGTTGTATGTATTTGTATTATATGGACTAGCATTACATTTGGTCATTAAGCCCATAATGGGATGGGCCACACTAATAAACATATGGAGACCCCTACTCTCACCCTTGTTAATGGAAACTGGCCCATTGAGTTTCCTTTTAATGTCTTTGGTCAGCAGCTCTTTCTGGTTGTTGAGACATAACAAAAATTCTAAGGGTAGAGAGTAGTTTTCTCCATAGAAGAAATTTGCACATCCTTTGCAGGAATCATAAAGCTAGCATGGATAATTCATCACAATTTTCTGGAGGTATGAACTCTTAATTTACTTGAACACATGCTTTGATTATAAGAAGAATTTATCATAAAATAATATAAGATGAACTTCTAACATCAAATTTTCCAAGTGTATAAAATGGGAGTTTTATAGTATGGCTCTTTTCTTTTTGTTTTGAAATATATAAAGTTCTAATTTCGATTGAAACCCAAAAAAATCAAAATACATCATGGATATGTAACTATGTCTAGACTTTGGACAAGAAATTAATAAGTAAAGACAAGCTTCATTCATACAATGATTTATCATGTTTGATCATATTAGTCTGGTACAATAACCATTATCCGGATAGATTATATTCGAAAACCAAAGCTTCATTCATCTAATAAGGAAAAAGAAAGTAACAAATTAAGGTTTTACATCTTGTTCCTTCAATAATCAAAATACAATTATAATATCATGCTTACACTAAAAAAATTAAAGTGAAAGTCAACAAAATGACTAAAATGGCATTTTAATACATGAGAATGATAGATCCCAAAAACAAGACAATCAATGAAACTGTGGAAGATATTAGAGTAACATATGGTGAAATGCGACCCTTGTCTTTCCTCATAATCATCCCCTCAATAACTGCATAACTCATGATTAAAATGTAAAATGAGAGAAATAATTGTATCAGTATTCTCTCCCAATTTCCTGCAAATATCACTCTAATTACTCCCCCAATAAAGGATGTCATGTTCAGGATAACTAAGGTTACCAATGAAACAAGCAACACAGTTGATGTTCGAAAATCAAAGATACTCATTTGGTATAACTTAACCTGTTCGTCGTCATCAGTTTTATTTGTGGCCACAAAACTTGCTTCTCTCAATTTAAGCTTCTTCATAATAGCATCCAAACTTCCAAACAAATAACATGTGCATGATTTTATCATCCACATCCTTTGTTCATTTCTCCACATTAAAATTGACCCTCCATTACTAAAGACCTCATATAAATGTCTTGAAAGAGAAGATATAAAAATCAACGAGAATACTTTAAAAAATGAACTTGAAACCTGCAATCCAAAAAAAAGGTAAATATTTAGTGGAAATTGAATTATCTTCTTAATAAAGTATTGGCAAATATAAATAAGTTTTTTTTTAATATTTATAGCTACCTCAGGGTATAAAGGGATGCCATTCAACAGACAGAGTTGAGGAATAATAGCTAAACACCAGAGAGATAAGCAATGAAGAGGATTGAAAAATGCAAGTTCCGCATAACACATGCTCTGAAGAAAAGACATCCTCTTTGGTCCATATATAAGAGGGCATAACCTTGAGAGAGCAACATCACCCAACCCAGAGCCCCATCTTGTGTTTTGAATCAAAAGGTCATTCAAATTTGTGGTAGCAGTTCCCAGAAATTGTGGTCTTGATGGGTCAAGAAGGATTGATTTCCAACCTTTGCAGTGCAAGTTGAAGGCAGTGATGTAATCCTCCGAGACAGAATAATAGAGAAAACCTATCTGATTATTAATGCAGGTGATGACATGATGTTAGTGTCACAATAATTCATTAAAAGGAAGAATTTTTTTTCATAAATTGATATGCTTGCCTTTTCAGCCCAATTTGTGTGATCTTCATAGGCACAAGAAGCTAAGACTTTAGTCTCTTGGAGCAATGTACCATCAATTATGTCAGTCTTGTCGTCTCCACGAAGGGATTTTATGAACTCGTTGGATGGACCGAAAGAATTTTTAAGATTCGCAAGGTCAGTGCCAGCTAAATTAAAAATAGAATCAATAACAAAGTAGTGTTATCTCTTAAAATATAGTTTTAATTAAACAACTAATGATTTTTGATAATTAGTGACTGTAGTTTCTTTAATAATATTAATTTGCAACTGCTAAATGATTGATCCATATCCCCTCCTTCACTATTTCATATCAGTATCCACTAAATTTATGCTTCCAGTTCAATCAGCTGCTGTGGCATTGATCAATAAAATAGTAGTATCTAATAAACTTTATCTACAAAGAACTTCCAAAAGTTAATTAGATCAATTAGTTCAACAAGAAACATACCTTTTATGTATAGAGCTTCCATATAATGACTCCCTCTTGACATAGTAGTTAGTACCGTAGAGACCAGGTCCCTTCAGCCCATCCATACTCGATAACGCCTGATCAAATGTTCAATAAAACATTCTCTTAAAAAATTTGCCTAAAGAAACTCAAAGATCTTGGTATGACTAATTAAGCTGACAGAAGGTGTGGAGTTCAGTACCCGAAATGATAGAAGCTGACTGTCGTAGATATCATTCTCACTGATATTGTGAAATTTCTGAGGGAACTGAACAAATGCTAGTGAAGGAGATAAGTTAGGGTCAAGATGGAAACACATCGCTTGCTTAGCTGAAGTTAGGCCATTGCAGTACATGTCACAATCGAGCACCAGAATATAAGGAGCATTGCTTATAAGCCCAGAGACTCGAAGCTGCAATAATTCATTATTCATATTTATCAATGCAGTCATAAATATATTTATGGATAGGAAGATATATATATATATATATATATATATATATATATATATACCAGGACATTGAGGGCTCCGCCATTGAAATTGTGAGGATGAGAGGGCTTTTTCTCACGAGAAACATAGACAAGGAGAGGCATCTTAACTTGGCCTTCTTCCACTGTCTCACTGGAATGTTCTTGTATAATCTACAAAAAAGAATATGATGCAATTACATCTCTTGATCAATAAGTTTTTGCTTTGATTATTCTAGAGACTAAAGAACCTGTTTAGCCTAACATTAGAAATTAATGGTTTATATGCTAAAACAACGGTGGAGTCATAAATTATTTAATATCAAGTAAAACAACAATTAAAACTGTTTTTATACAAATTTATTTTCTAAAAAATAGAAACCATTTCATAAATAAGTTTTTAATGGTGATTGGAGTAGCTTGTGTTTTATAGGAAACAGAACTTCATAAATTATTACTAACTGCTCTAAAAGAAACAACAAAAGAAGAATGGTGTGCTTTCTCTTCGTTTGAGATAGATATGAACCACACATAGGCCATCGATTTTGACCACATGTAATTGACAAAAACTAGACTAACTGGTAATAGACTAAGAAGTTAATTTGACTAGTAATTTATTTATGTTATGCTGATTTTACTCTTAATAAATCACTCTAACTAGTAGAATGTGATGGTTTGACGTTGAGAGGAGAAAAATAACGGTAAAATGCATTTGTAGTAATTAAATAAATTGTCAAGTAGTAATAAAAATGACTTAGATGCTCCTATGTTTCTTTTTAACTTCTTGCATTGTTTTTCATTGTTGTTAGACTATAAATTGTTATACCTACCGAGAAAAATTCAACGCAACAAATTATGGGAGTTAATTGATTTTTCTGAAAGTTATTATTACTAAACACTATATCATTTGATCTTTTTCAGCAATTTACATGTGATCAATTTAGGTCAACATTTTAAGAAAGTATCGCATAAAACGTTTTTTAATCAAAATTTCGGTTAAACTAGATTTGATACACACATACAGATCCCATGTGTCTTATTTGAATGCGAAAAGATAAATCTATCATTTCTTCTTTTCTTTATCAAATCTTCTCTCTCTTTATTTTTTTCAAATTCAAAATTCATAACTCTTCGATCCGCATCACGAAGATAACTTTAATAAAACACAACCAAAATTGTCTTTTCTGATGCAAGTGAGACGCACATGCATATAGATTTTAATTTTACTAAAATTTGATTAAGAGAGATTATTGAATACCTTTTTATAATTTAAAATGTAAAATGATCAAATCTACTACCTAAAAACATTGAAATATAAAACAAAAGATAATGATATATCGAGATAATAACTTTTTTTTAACTAAAAAGAAAAAAGTACAAAGAACGGACCAACTTGATGTTCTTCTAATAAAAAAATACCTGAATGACAGCAGGGTGATCTGCACTCGAAACACTGCCTCTGTCAGCCAACCTCCCATCTTCTCTGCCTCTTGTTATGGCTTCCTTAAACATCTCATGATTTTCCTGCACCAAATACGCATTCAGATAATTAAACTTATACCTGCATATGTAATGGAAAACTTCATGTCAATAAAAACACATACAGGGCAAGAGATTTTGTCAACAATCAGTTCATCTTCTTTTTCTTTCTTTCGCTCTTTTTTTTTATTTTATTTGGAGGATGTCTCTGTTAAGATTTAGGCTAGAAGTTGTAGACTTGAAAGCCTGAGCTTACACGCATTTCAATAACAAAGAGGTCTCAAATTTAAAAAGAACTCCAAAAAGTTTAAGCACATAAAAAAGTCTCCATTTGTTATAGCTTTACCTGAAAGCAATTCAAAACTAGTTTTTATCCTCGACCTTTTAAAAGTGAAACTTTAAAATTTTAATCAAATACATATTAATTAAAGCAGTTCTGATTATTAAAATTTTTTAGATATCCAAAAGCTGCAAACAAAACGGATTCAAAACAAACCTTAATCATCTTCTTCTCTCTCAGTAACTCATCAGAACTTATAAAATCATCGTCGGGGAGGGAAAGATAAGCCTCTGGGCAGCCTATCTTGATTCCATATCTCCTGCAAAAGGGAAGCCACCACCTTGCAAACCTCCAAGCTTCCCTCATTCCAAGCAAAGTTAAAGGTGAACCACCATCATCAGAAAGATACACATGAAGCTTTTCTGGTGGATAATCCAATGACATAGCCGATAACACAGTGTTCATAACCGCAACAGTTGGTTCCTTAGTAGGATCCGCTGTGCAAATAAACACATCAATTGCTGGAAGCTTTTCATCTTTCGGCAACCTCTCAGGGAATACTATTCTAGAGACGGGACGCCAACGATAAGCTTGTCCAAGAAGCCATTGGAAGGAGAGAATAAGCTCAGAGGCAAAGACTAGAATCCATGGAATAGTGGGTATGTTTTGTTGTAAGAGAAAAGATGCTCTGTAGTAAACCAAGAAAGCTATAGCAATGGAATGGACGAGCATATAAGATCTGTTAATGATGATGGAAGATTTGTGAACACAGCAATTATTTAGATGGAGAGAGTCTTCCATGGCTTCTCAAGGGAAAAAGGAATAAGGAAAGATATTACATATGTGAATATTAATTAGTTTATGAGGCTCTGCATTTAGTTTTTTTTTATAATAAGATCTGTTTTATTTTTCAAGAAAAAACGTTTGTGAAGTATATGTGAACATTTATTTTTCTAAAAATTATAAGATTCATTTGTTCCAAAAATAATGTAAAGGACAAAGAACTATCATGATTGCTTTCATTTCTTTTGTCATTGCTTATGTTGTCTAGTAATTGTGTGCTGAGGGTAGATATATTTTATGACTCAAGCTGCCCATCAATGAAAAAAATTGTGTCCGCTTATGCTATGAAACAGGTAAACTTTCTAAACAAAGCTAAATCAATTAATCTTTAAAACAGAACCACACGTTTTAAATGGCCCGTGGAGAATTCCACCAAACCAAATAAGAGCAGTAAAGGGTAGCATTATTTCTAACCGCAGGTTTTTTCTACTGTCTTTTCAAAACTTGGCTTGATGGAATTCTGTTAAATGTGTAATTTTTGAATAAATTCTAAAATTTTAAATAAAATAAGACAAAAGATCTCAACAACTCGTCTTATATAAAAAAGAAAAAAAATCATGTTTAAAATAAATTACATATAATTATCATTCTACGGTTTTAAAAACTGACTATTTTATGTGTTGACTTAAAGTTTTATCTGAAAGCTTATAAAATGGTTTTTATTTCTTATAAACAAAAATTAAGTGAAATATCTATTTACGAAAACGGTTTTTGAAAAGAATCAAAATCTTTAATTTTAAGAAACCGAATTTATGTCAAAACAATTGTTTTTACAGTAGTTTTTAACTACTAAACACAAGACAGATCTTAACTTCACAATTGTTATATCAAAAACTGTTTTAAAAACAACTTTAATAATCATACATCGAAAATACAACTATGTCAAACAATAGTAACTATATGTTTGTACTTGTCTGGATCTATTTGTTTTATATTTTATTTTATTAAAGCAGTATTTAAAAAATACAGTAATATAATCATTTGATCACAATATAATTAAGCTCAAAATACCATCAAATCATTTATTTAAAATAAAAAAATTATCCAATAATTAAATAAATTATAACTCATGGATCGAAGAATTTTAAAGAACCTTATAAAATATACCATACACAAGAATTTCTTGCAAAATACATAGGATTGTTCCTTGTGGCCACACAAAAGTAGGGTGACAGAAGGATGCAAAGATATTCTGTATCCAAATGATTCGCTGAACAAAGTATGGGTGATGGCAAATGGTTCACGCTGTGGTTGTATAGGGGACACAAAATATAATTGGGGGGGGGGGGGGGGGATAGGAAAAGTCAAGATAACGTAAACCCCATTCTTGTACCATCCATGTGCTCTACCTCTACTGGCTGGGAGTGGTACATTTTTTAGCAAAAGCTGGTAAAGAGGGGTGGTCCATGCGCATTTGCACATGCTCAGAATATACACAACCCATGTGTCAGTTGCATAAGTGGTCAAATATTATTCTGTATAGTCAATTTTTAAAAAAAAATAAAATTAAACCAAATATGATTTTTTTAATTTATGAAAAAAAATATAAAGAATAAATAATTTTTTTAAAAAAAAAAATTAAATGTGCCATAACTCAGAACATTTAGATAGTCTTACGAAACTGATCTAACACAAAAATTACACAATTTTAAGGTCTGTAACTTCTGTTTTTCTTCATTCTAAAAAACAAGTGAAATGGGTAAAGTTGCCTCATTATTTATTGATCTCTTTTGCAAAAGGTTACAAATCTAGAATGAGAGTGACTGATGAGTCGCGAGAAATAACAAAAAATTTCTTGATATTTTTGTTAATAGTTCAATGAATTTTTCATCAAATTATTTGATCCTCTGAACATCATTGGCTTGATGAAATTAGCTATACATGCACTCCGTCAACAAGGATAAATCATCTGAAACAGTTTAGACAAAGCCGATATTCGGCACTTCAGCTGCTGAATTTCCAAAAGTCCCTGAAGAAATATAACATATAATGAAAGAGAAAAACTAATTAAAACTTAGAAAGGATGCAAAGAAAATTCATGACAACAAATTGTTCATGCATCTTAGAACTACAATAACGAAAAAGATGGAAGCAATTCAAGTTATTTCTAATTTCGGATCACAAGTCGGTAAATTACCAATCAGGTGGTCACCGTTTCACTAAAGGCCTGCTCTTTAAGTGCGAATTCAATGAGATTATCAGTTTTAGAAGCTACTAAACCATTTAACGATTATCTACCCCAATCATTATAGATACATGATCATGCTTACCTTGTGAGTTGTGAATCTTCCATCTTTTTTACCCTTTTTACATTAAAAGCAACCCGAGTTTGTCTCTGGTAATCCAAAGGAGCCTCAGGCAGTACAACATAGTGGTTCCACTCATTTTACTGCCCCATGTGCTTCATCTGTGACTAATAAACTCCAGGGAACTATTACACTGAGCACCTCTAAAGTAACTTGCAGCTTTCCCCACCCACCAAGAAAGGAAGAAGAACAGACCCGCCTCCAAAAAGAAACAACCATGCGATCATTCTTATTTCTACTCGGAAAATATCAAAGAAAGGTGGCACGTACCTTCTTTTCTTTCTTCCACAGATACATGTATGTTCAGTAATGGCCTTTAAAGGTAGTTTCAGTCCCAACTCCCGGTTCGATCCAGCTTAATAAAAGGCATCAATATTTTAGTCAATATTGGGCATGGAATGAAAGCAAAAAAATTCAAGAATTTCTAAATATATGAAATCACACTAGGATTTCATGCTTGACCCAATAACTCGACACAGAGTAATTGTAAAAAGGAAACAGTAAGCATCCAGAAGATGTGAAAGATAAAATATAACTCAAATTCTTCTTAATTATTTAGATTGAGAGCCTACATGAAAGATGGAAGGGATTGAAAGAGGATAAAGAGGAAATAAACAATTTCATTTGGTATACAATGGATCGTATAAGTTGCCGAATCGAAAAAGAGTTTTCTAGAAACTTCTCTTTGTAAATTAAAAGATCAAATGGAGAAGCAAGTACAACATTATTGCTATGTTTGGTAAGACGGATTGAAATGTAATATAATCAACAATGTAATGAATCACATTATGTTGTTATTACTCTTATCATGGTAAATGAGAGTGTCATATGACAATTTTTTTGTCAAATGCATATTAAATTTAGTTTAGCTCACATATAATGCAATGAGAATTACATCACTTGTCTTACGTAATCACTATTACATTTTTCTAATGCAGTTACCATTATATTGTTACTTTCATTAAAATAATAATAATAACATTAGAAATATAGTTTATTGAATTGGTGTGGTTTGAGAACAGCTTTAATCAGCGATTAAAGTTTATTTTCTTCACGAAAATCAATTTTAATTAGTGATTAAAGCTGTTTCCAAACGACACCATTGTTGATTACGTTACATTTCAATCCGTCGTACCAAACGTAACCTATATGAAAAATGAATTGCCGTAATCAGGCCTACCAGCAGGACCTGTACAATAAGGTTGTTTGGTATTGGCTTAAAGGCAACTTAAGTTGCCTTTAAGCCAATACCAAACAATGTCGTTATTATTAGCATATATCATTTCTTGAAAGATCAATACAAGAATCTACAAGGAATCTCTCTGAAACAAAGAGAAGCTCCCGACAAGAAATAGTAAACGGGCAATCTCATAATACCTCCACCGTCACATGAATGACACGGGGTTTAGAGGGGATCAAACTTAGGTCAGATGCATCAGCCAGAGACTAAGAGTGCGCCATGCACAAGTGGCATAAAATAAGAACTTTTACTCCAAAAAGGGTGAAATGAGTTTAACCATCAAACTGTGCGATATTAAAAAAATGAACATGGTATAGACTTTTAGCCTCTTGCCCGTGAACTAGACCAAATAACTCAAAATAAATAGTAGCATTCAAAAATAAAAGAAAGTGGAAAGAGAGGAGTGAAGAATCCTATAACACAAGTAATAAGAAGAGCTCATTATTTAAAAGTTTGAGAAATCCAGTAGGACATCATTCATAAGATGATTTATCATTAACGACCCAATAAGTCCTTAGCTTTTGAAACATGATGAGTACACTAGAATAGGCGTATTTATTGTTGCCCAAGAAGTCGCATATATCCAGAGAGCCCATCTCAAACACAGATCTCAAGATTTTGATCATATAACTTGAACTCTAAAAGATTAAATGCAGATTCTAGGTTATTTTAGTATATTAAATTAATGATGGGGAACTTACCCTACCGTATGTGTAAGTTAGCATTGTGTCCCAACATTTTTGGACCAAAATGCCCACAAGAATTCAAATTTCTCTAACACAAATAGAAAGGCAATTGAGTAATTCACTAAATCCATTGATTTAATTTTTTACACATATGGAAACTTTTTGCGATATCGAACCAACAGTTGGTCAAAAAATTGCACCCTGTACCGTTGAAAAGAGCTCGCCAATATCTATTACATGAGACCCAGTTTCACTTTCACCACCTTTCGTCGAGCCTCCGCTATCACAGGCCATCCCACCGTGAATGGATGGGGCATTTTTTAGATCTAGTACTTTTCAGTGACTTTTATCGAAAAGTAACACCACCACTAGGCCGGAAATTGAATTTCCAGTATACCTGCAAAATTTGGCGGTGAACTGTCAACAGAAAAATCAGGGGTGAATTACACTCTTCCACAACCTCGTGGCAGCGAGTGGGCTTCGTCCCTGGGTACATAATTTATAACTTTTCAGATTTTTTTATGCAAAATTGCTAGAAGGTCTCTACTTTATTAATGTTTTAGGGGATAATGAGGGGTATTTTAGTCTAGAAAGGTTAGGGCACAATGCTAACTTACACATACAGTGGGGTAAATTAGCAATCCCATTAACGATATGCAATTATGCAGAGTTCAAGTTCAACCCTAAAACTAAAAATTCGTTTTGGTTCCAAGCAGTGGGAGGAGCTAATGGCTCTAACTGCATACCACTTTGGAACCCTAAAACTAAGAATTCTTTTTGGTCCAAGAATAAGTGTCCATTGTAGTAACTGAAAGTCTTAAATGGTTAATTCAATATAAAGTCTTCTATGTTTTCCAAGGTTCTGTACTTGTCATTTCAATTTAGGTGGGTCAATAAGAGTGAAACTACCGTAGCATTAGCGATCGCGGAGGTACTGTATGTGCTATTGTAGAAGTTAGCTATTTCAGTATTTTTTAATCTTTTTAAAGTCAATTCTAAATTAAGTGTTAATCAATTGTGGTGATTTAATGTTTTTTAGGACTAGGTTTTCAATGTATTTAAGAGTTTTGAGGTCTATAAAAGAGTTCTAATTCTCTGTTAAAGGATAGTGGTATAAGAGAAGCTCTGTTTGAAGGCATGCTTGCCTAGGGTTTCATTCTTTCTTCCTTGCTTTCCTCCCATTCTTTGTTCACTTATCTCTTATCTATTCAACTCTTTTAATTTTTGTTCATAAGAATTTCTGATTTCTATTACTTCTGAATTTGGATTCAGACCGGACCAGCCACTAAAATGAACACAAAAATACTTCAATTCTCCTTCCAATATTCTCTACCTCTTATCCCAAATCAATCCTAATCCCTTCTACATCAAGCCCTAACCCTAATTCCCAATTTCAATGCTGGAATCTGACGACCCTAAAGGCTGTCCACCATCATTTTTCGCATTCACAAACAGTTTGGGCAAAGGCATAGCAGATAACACATACAGCAATACCATAAATATTTGACATGGCAGTAAACTGTTACAAGAAGCAAGAATTGGAAACTAATATAGAAATTTTGCTAATGAAGAATGCACAGACCATTTTGGAAACACCAAATAGATATGTAACTAAATGACAAACTGTGAGTACAATAACACATGCAAGTCGATCAATCTAACATATACAATTGTACATTGTCACTGCCCATGAGCTGACTGCCTATGAATTTAGTGACTCACCATAAAAGTTTGGAATATATAATCATCAAGTATCTAGAACCTAGTAGGACTGGGGAGCTTCTCATATCCCCAACCCCAAAAATATGCATTGTCACTCAAATGCCAATATAGAAATTTTGCCAATGAAGAATGCACTGACCATTTTGGAAACAACCAATAGATATGTAACTAAATGCCAAACTGTGAGTACCAAGTCGATCAGTTTAACATATACAATTGTACATTGTCACTGCCCATGAGCTGACTGCCTATGAGTTTAGTGATTCACCAAAAAGTTTGGCATATATAATCATCAAGTATCTAGAACCCAGTAGGACTGGGGAGCTTCTCATATCCCCAACCCCCAAAATATGTGGTGTCACTCATGTAATATAGGTTTTGGTGAGTACTAGTCCTGTAATTTTATTTGCATATGCTCTCCTAGTGCACACTTTCTCTCTAAGCATTCTCTCCAATATTCATTTGTGTCCATAGACAAAGAAAAGAGAGAATTTAAAACATGTTATTCTAGAATTATGTATTTCTCTAATATTGTGTTTTAAAGTCTCTATTAATGAATGAAAATGAAAAGCATGAGTTTGGACCACACTTTCACACGATTTATATATGAAAAAAAAAAGTGTTTCACACATACACACGCTTTTCATTAACTTGGACAGCAAACAAGAGATATATAGCATACCAGCTTAAGTGTAAAAGCATGTTACAGACACACTTCTTCATTTTTATTGAAAACGAACAAAATCACTGAAAGGTGGCACGCGAAGACATCAAGTGAATGTGAAAGAAGAGATTGCAAATAGCATTGCTCCCAGCAAACACAACCTATAAGGTCAAATGACTGAATGAGAACCTGTTAAGAGCTCCCCGGGGATCCCAGTACCTATGATCCATGAACTCTCAAGACACCTGAGTTGCTAATAGGCTTTAGAATATGAAAGAGTAACATTTCTTTGATGAAGATTTCATACCAAATCAATGAAAAGGAAAGCTGTGCAACATAAGATACAAATAGAAGTGTACTTATTTACTCGCACCAACTACAAAAACGAATCTAAAATCATAGCAAATCACATATGTATCTCCAGTTCACTCCCCAGAAAACTCGTAAAAGTATAATAGAGCACTTAAGGTACAAGGGAACTTTAAAAGGAAGGGGAGAGAGAGAGAAAGAGTAAACGAACGGAGCTTTAAGTACTAATTACCGAGTTAATCGAAGTTCTTCTCCATTTAACCCACAGGCGCTTTCCCCTCCCTCTCTTATGCTCTATCATATACTCGCGAACACGCTCAGCTTTCCTTCTCATGCCCTCCATCATCTCCTCAGATGCATCAATTATCTGCTTGGTCAAATTAACTTCCGTATAATCAAACCACTCCCCCAAAGTCATCTTCTCCATTTAACCCACAGCCGCTTTCCCCTTTTTCCTCTTCTGCTCTATTATATACTCGCGAACACGCTCAGCTTTCCTTCTCATGCCCTCGATCATCTCCTCAGTTGCATCAATTATCTGCTTGGGCAAATTATCTTCCACATAATCAAACCACTCCCCTAAATTCATCTTCTCCAAATCCACCCCACCACCCTTATTTCCATAACTATTTCTATTTTCCACTCTATCACTACTCTCCTTATTCTCACAGTCATTTCCCTTCTCAACCTTATCATCAATCACCTCCGCTGCCTTTTTACAATCCCCTCCCCCTAAACTCAAATTCTCTGCATTTTCCACTTTATCACTCTCCTTAACCTCGCAATTACCCTCATTTTCCATCTTATCACTGCTCTCCTTTACCTCACGATCACTTCCCTTCCCAAACTTATCATCAATCCCCCTCGCCGCTTCTTTACAATCCCCTCCTCTTAAATGATCATCCACATCCTCTTTACCTTCCGTGATATCAATTCGCGCTTGTTCTCCTAAATTGCTCTCTTTGTCATCCACAACGTCCACTGGAGCACTTTCCCGTGGCTGTTCCAGTAAATTCTTTTTCTTCCTCCCTCTGCGCTTCTTTTTAGCCTCAATCTCCAATTTTCCACAGTCCAAACCCGAATTTTCAACAACCTCAAGCTTCCTACTACGCGCAACCCTTGAATTCACTCTCTTCTCAACCTGGTTCTCCGAACCCCCCACTTCTTTATCGAAATCCTCGACAACCTCGCTCTTCAAAACCCTACATTTCCTTGGCAATTCCTTTACATTCTCATTCTCTTGGCTCTCCTTCAAAACCCTACATATCCGGCCCTGATTCTCTGCGACCGAGCACACTGTGTCCGGATCAGGAGCTTGGCGTCTCGGGTTCCGCCTCGGCTTAGGAGGCTTGTCGTCGACGTCGATGAGGTTGACCAGGATGGAGGTGTACGCACCGAGCTTGATAGTGTCTCCGTGGCGGAGGTCGAAGGGGGTGTCGGGAGAGAGAGCGGTGGAGTTGAGGAAGGTGCCGTTTGAGGAGCCGACATATCGGAGGACCCATTTGCCCGATTCGGATCCGATCTGGAGGTGCTTGGAGGAGATGCCGTCGTCCTTGATTGGGAGATTGTTGCCGCGGACGATCCGCCCTATTCGAACCGTGGATCCGGGTACGTACTCTAGGATTTCGCCCTCGCGTGCGCCCTGCAGCATGATCAGCTTCAGTAGTGGTTGATCCATTGTTATTGTTAGACACAGAGAGAGACGAAAATTTTCGTAAGCAAAGCATAGAAGCTGAAGAGAATTCGATTAATTTGAATTGGGAATGGGCGCTAGCCGCTAGGTACTCATATAACACATTTTGGGACGCTTGTATTTGCACATGGTCTTCCCTTTTCGCGTGGCGATAGACATCATATATATTAAGGACTCGATTTCGTGGTAACGGGGAAGTTTATTGATAATAATGAAAATATTAAATAATGATCATTTTTAAAAAAAAAATTAAAAGAAAAATTTTGTATATCAAAATTATTATTTAATTTTTTCATGATTTTTGATAAACTTTTTCGATTGAGTGATAACTCACAGAATCAAATCCATAACACTACTCTTTTTTTCTCATATTGTTTTAACTTCTATTTACTATTTCTGCTATGGAATATGTTAACTCTTATTTGATTTTAATAATGACAAAATACTATTCTAATTGCACTAACAATTTTATCTAAGTTTTTAAATCATAAAAGTATTCAGTAAAAAAACAAAAGGCAATAACTCAACACGTTCAAACACCAAAAAAGACATAAGATCTAGAATAGGCACTAAGGTAATTGAATCAACTGTAAATATCTAATATTCAATTACTTAGCTTGATCTATATCTCAATTTAACAAAAAAAATTGACAAAATTATAATACAAAAAGTTTTTAAGTCAAAAATTGTTTTGAAACATGAAAACTGTGTTGAAGGACAACCTAGTCGACTAGGTCATAGGACCAGTCAACTAAGATATGGGACAGTAAGTTTCGAGTCGATTAGTACTAAGGACCCAGTCAATTGGTACTTTCCCTAAGCCTAAAAGTGAACATTTTTCACTTGACCCAGTCAACTAGTATAAAGACCCAATTGATTGGTAATTCGAAAATATGACCGTTTGAAACGCTGGAATTGAGCATTTAATGCCCCAAACCTACCAAGTCAGTTCATTGAGCATTTAAACAAGGAAGATAACACATTCAATTCACAAGATAGCTTATTAATTCTCAAAAGCTTTGAAAAATTTACTATGAGTCATTCTTCAAGATTGTTCTTGAAAAGAAAGATATTATTCATTTGTAAAAAAAAACATTCATTGTTATCTCTCTACCATTTACTTTACAGTCAATACAATTTATTGTAAAGGGAAAGAGTTGGTGTAACTCTTAAAATGTTTAGGATTAAACATTTCGGTTGTAACTTCTGTGAGGAAGAGATTATTGTAAGGTTTGTACAACACCCGTGAAGTTGCTCGACTAACGTTTAGTAGATTACTTCAAGGAAGTTCATTGAAAAGAGTGAACATAGGGTCGGAGAAATTCCAATATTGTCGAACCACTATAAACAGAGTTTGCATTTTCTTTCCTTAACTCATTTATTTACAAGTGTGTTATTTAAAAACTTGCAAATTAATTATTAAAAAGTTTTTAAAACTCAATTCACCATTCCTTTTGGATTTGAATCTCAGTTTACAGAATACATGTTATGGTATATATATATTTTTTTTATCTATTTCTAAGTAGAGCAAAAGCAAAAAAAATAAATAAATAAATAAATCAGTTAAATAAATATTTTAACCACAAAAGACATAAATTATTTACATAAATCAATTTGATAGTTGTTTTAAAAATTGTTTTACCAAACTTTAAAAACAATTTATAACTTCTCTGTAGTTTTACCATAAATTATTTCAAAATTCATAAACAAAACTATTCCATGAAATCATTTCATAAATATTAAAATCCTTTCATATGAGTTCTTTTAATAATTTTTATATCCCTTTAAAAATAAATTAATGATAATTTTTATTAGCAAAAAAAAACAAAATGTCAATGTTAGAGTCCTTAAAATTAATTGAAAAAATCATTTAAAATGATATTAAATGGTTGTTTGAAAACCCAAAATGTATTAGTTTAAATCTAAAGGTTACGATTTAAACATAAATATGTGATTTAAATATAAATGGTGTAATTTAAATCTAAAGATTGTAATTTAAACAAAAATGTGTTAGATTTTTTAAATATTTTTTAAATAAACACAATCTGATCCATTAAAAATAACAAATATAATCGTAAATCTCTCATTAATTCTAGAAAAATCATGTATTTCCAACTAGAAAAACATGACTTTCCAAAACCATTTGAAGAGGTGTTTCTACACATATAAATATCCATCACTCATCACTTTATAATACAATACATTTTTCATTTTTTATTCTCTCTTTTTCTCTCAAAAATTCTGCTATAACATTTCAGTATTTCAAAGCAGAATTAAATTAGAAATTCTTCAAATTTTACTGTCTGCAAACTTCAAGTTTGAGACTTGGTTGTATCCTAAAGGACTATTCGTCTATAACCTATAGCAAACTTGTTTATACAAGTGAGGACGAATAAAACCTTAAAGACAATGATTAATTAATGCCTCTAAGTCTTGATTGTCGTATTTTATTCTCGTTTAGAAAATTTTACAACAATTTTAAGGCTTTATTTTTGTCCAACAAAATGGAGACAGAATCATTCAAGGTGATGAATAAAGACTACGTCAAGCTAGATACATTCGATGAAAATAATTTTAGCTGGTGGCAAGACAATATTATGTTCTTGCTTACTGTGTTAATCTGCAGCCCATTCCTGATTATCCAGTACCTAAGGAATAAGAGCAACCTCAAACAGCTATGATCGAACAAGTACATATTTGTTCACAAACATCAAATCGGCTTGTGATATTTAGAATGTTCTTTAGTACAAATAAAAAGCGGAAGAAAAATGTATGAATAAGTATTTAGTTTCCGAATACTTTGATTTCAAAATATTTGACAATAAACCTATCTTAGAACAAATTCACGAATTACAAGTTATTGTCAATAAACTTCGAGCTTTAAAAATTGTTTTACCTGAATCATTCCAAGTGGGGCCTATTATAGCTAAACTTTCTCCTTCTTGGAAGGATTATGGAAAAAGGTTATTGCACAAATTTGAGGACTACACTTTAGAACAAATTGAAAGAAGAAAAAAAGCATCTTCATATTGAAGAAGAGTTATGTTTACGTGACAAAAGTAGTAATGTTCAAAGTGGTCCTAAAGTGCATCATGTGGAGGCAAGTAAAACTAAAAAAACATATTTTACAAGTGAAAGCTGGAGGAAAATTAAAGAAGACTGCAAGAAAGAATAAAGGGAAAGATCATTTGCTTTTGTATACAGTGGTATGCAAATTTAATTATTTTGAAAACAAAAGTGGATGTGAATACATTTGAGGATGACGATAACATGTCAATTCATTTGGTAGTTGTGAGGCCATTTGGCCTGTATGCATTTAAATTTATATTTTAATGTTATTTGGTTGATTAAATTATTTAGTGACACTATAAATTTATATGAAATATTAAATTAAGATTTATTATAAATTTATATTAAAAGTCACTATGAACATTTATTGTTATAGCTTATTTGTGTGAATGAGTTGTTGTCAAGTAACATCTTGCTAGTGAGATTGATATAACACCTCTAGATTTATTCGTAAGGAATTAATGTTCAAATGACAGAATCTTGCTTGAGATGTTACTATTACGTATAATAAACATTGTTAATACATTTCTGTGTTTGTGTGTATGTCTTTAAGACATAATATTAATATGAGTAACATTGTGTTAAAGCACAATGATAGGGGTTGTTTTGGTTTGTGCATAGAAAACTCACATGATCAATTGATACATGTGTAAGAAGAATTAATTGTAGATGCACACATGAAAATGACATTTCTAGAAGTGGTGAGTGAGGACGCCATATAACCCGAACATTGTGATCACCATAAGTGCTATTGTATGTGTATCTTAATGAAAATGACATAGTGATGTATATGGTAATATTGAACAAAGGTTCTAATGATGAATCAAAGAGTCCGATCACTTGTTTCAGACAAAGTAAGAGTCTTTGTACTAATAAAGGTGTGGGTGTAGAGTTTTGATATTCAATATCAAAACTGGTTTTTGTTTGTATAATTCAATTCCTCAAGCAAATTTGTTTATGGCTACATTGAATAGTAACTTGTATATTCAGAAATAACACACGTAGTAGAAATGTGGGGGTCATTTCGTTTGTTAACAATGAAATAATTAATTTCTTATTGTTGTTAATGTAATAAATGTGGGGGTATTAAATATATTATAGAATACTATAAATATATGTAAAATTTTGTTAAAATCTTGGAACTTATATGGTTGATATAAGTTAAACCAAGAAATATACTTTATGGAAATTAAAGTGAGAAAGCTTGATGGGAGTTATGCTTTGAGTACTTCATAGTACATTACGAGAATATACAAATTTAGTAGAAGCTTTGATTACCTAGAAAAAATCATAGATTTGATTTGAACCAACCGTATCAAGAGAATACACTTATGCCATCGTAATCCGGTTGTATCAAAAGGATACACCGATGCTAGTCGGAGGATGAGAGTGAAAGGTATAAAATACCAAATAGTAGGTGATGTCTCTTGCTCACACAATGAAATCCAAATTAATTGCCTCGATAACAATTGAAAAAAAAAATGTTGAATGGATTAATTAAAAATTTATTGTTGGAAATAAATTTTGTGGTCACATCCTATACATTTAAAATCCATACTTTGTAATAATGAAGTTTTGTAAGAGGTATCTTAAATAGTAAATCTAGACACATCAATCTTAGACATGAGTATGTGAGATAATGGTATCATTACAATTGTCTATGTAAATTCAAGTAAGAACTTGACTAATCAACTTACTAAGGCACTCGTAAGAGACCTAGTAAGTAATACATCTAGAGAGATGAGGCTTAAACCATTTAAAAGTTAGCAGTGATGGCAACCCAACCTAATGCTTGTAGACCACTAGTCTTAGGTTTTAATGGGTAATAACAAGTTATTGTGATTGACTGTTGATATTGTCACAAAGTTCGCCCATAATTGAGAAAGATATATATCGTTTGTTACGTTTTAGATGATGAGTTAAACTATTAATGAAGCTAATGAAGTTATAAAATGCGTTCTAGTAACGAAAACGCAATATAAACTTCACCTATATGAACGAAGGAGTGGTGCCGCTTCTTATAGAGAGTTATGGTTTGCTTTCTTAAGGTTCATGAAACCAGGATATAGCATATGACCATAATAGTTCTAAGTGAAAATAAATTCTCACCGAAATAAGAGAATTGTATGTGTGTGGTAGCTCTGGTCGTATCACATAGGAATGTTGGTTTAATCTAAATGACATCTTTTATTTCGATATGACTTTGAGTTGTTTATACTAATAGAAGGTTTTAAATCGAAAGATACCTCATTTATGCATACAAGACTCGAAGATATTGTGGTAGTATTTTTCAAAATCAGTTTTCAAACAAGTGGGGATTGTTAGAAAAAATCATTTAAAATGATATTAAAGGGTTGTTTGAAAGCCCAAAAGGTATTAGTTTAAATCTAAATGTTTTGATTTAAATAGAAAAGTGTGATTTAAATCTAAATGTGTAATTTAAATCTAAAGGTTGTAATTTAAACAAAAAGGTGTCAGATTTTTTAAATATTTTTTAAACAGACACGATCTGGTCCGTTAAAAACTAACAGACATGATCATAAGGCTCTCATTAATTCTGAAAAAAATTATGTCTTTCCAACTGGAAAAACATGACTTTTCAGAACCATTTGAAAATATGCTTCTACACCTATAAATATCCCTCACTCCTCACTTCATAATACAATTTATTTTTCATTATTTCTTCTCTAAAAAATTATGTCATAACATTTCAGTACTTCAAAGCATAATTAAACCGAAAATTCTTTAGATTTTACTGTCTGCATACTTCAAGTTTGAGACTTGGTTGGATATTAGAGGACAATTCGTCGTAACTCATAACAAACTTGTTTATACAAGTGGAGACGAATAAAATCTTAAAGAAAATGATTAATTTATGCCTTTAAATCTTAATTCTCATATTTTGTTCTCGTTTAGAAAAATTTACAACAATAAATGCTTACCATAACAATGTCATGAACCTTGTTATTATATATATACATACAAACTAGTTTTTTATTTGTGCGAGGTACATGATGTTCTTCTATTACATTTCAATTTAAAAAATTGTTGAGAACTCAAATTGGATGTATAAAATCTATAGTAACAAAGCAATATCGTATGAATATATATATATATATGTATGTATTCATCAGAAACTCAATTCTTAAATATAGAAGAGCTTAATCAAAATACCAAATCAAAATTATCAACTGTAATTGATAAATTTGACATGCAAAATTTTTTATAAAATCTTTTTAGACACTCCATAATGAAACAAATTTATTATTATTATTATTCATCATTGTTTCTTAAAGAGTGCTTCATTCCTTTGGATAATTAGAATATTGAAACATATTTTATATATATATATATATATATTCATCAGAAACTCAATTCTTAAATATAGAAAAGCTTAATCAAAATTATCAACTGTAATTGATAAATTTGACATGCAAAATTTTTTATAAAATATTTTTAGACACTCCATAATAAAATAAATTTATTATTATTATTATTATTCATCATTGTTTCTTAAAGAGTGCTTCATTCCTTTGGATAATTAGAATATTGAAACATATTATTATTCGTGTCATATAAACTTCACTCCTTCATGTTTATCTTCTTAATTTAGCAGAGATTGTTTAATAATTTGATTGGACCCAAATGAGTTAATTTCTAAAATGAGGTGATGTAAGCCTGCGAATTAAGGTCTTCTATATATGAAATTATTAAGATAACGAAGAATAAGATTACATCATCACATTCATTGATTTTCCGTACACCACGTGTAGAACCTGGGACTTGTTATCTAGCCAAATTTTCTTTATTTCCAACAAATTATGACTCTGTTCTTAGGTTTTATACACGAGTTGAAAAGGCCATGTCAAAAAAATATACTCTGCCATAAAAGTAGAGCAGTCTATAAAAAATAATTAAATCAGTCTATCACAATGATAATGTTTGGAAACCGATTAAAAATTATTTAAATTAATAAATTTAAAATGATTTAAAATAAAAATTATTTAAATTTATTGATTTAAATATGTTTTAATAAGTTATCAAATATAGTCAATAAATTCTTTCACTTTTTGAATGTATAAACTACGGGTCTACAAACAATATTTAATTGTTTTAAATTAATAATTAATTAGAATTTTCATCCAAATAATAATTAATGTACTAAAAAACTTATGATTAAAAGATTTTTATGTATGCTCTTTCACTTTAACCTGCAACAACTTCCTCTATCTTACCTACCTCTCACTTTAAGAAAAAATATTACTTAGCATAGTGTTATGATAGATATATGATATAGGATCCATCTCACCTTTTAATAAAAATAAAATATTTTTTTCTCTCTCTTCTCATACTATTTAATGATGAATTCGACAATTGTATCATGTATCTTTTATAACACGGTGTCAAATAAAAACCTTTCTAGCTTTAAGCATTTCACCAATACTTGCAACCGTATGCTATTAACAATGTATTTTGAGGAACCCACATATTGAGATCGACGAGGTTCAACTCTTTCATTTATAAAACTTGTTTCTGATTTAAATCTATCTTGCTATTTATAAATCTATAATTTTTGGGCCCCTCCTCACTATCATTAGTTTGTTACTTTGGGTTTGATTTTATAAATGATTTTTGATGTAGGTTAAATTTTCCTAACTAATCATATAGCGACACCTAGCACTCCAATCTAATCCCTTCAGCCAAATGATATAATCAATGAATTGGTTACACGTGGATGAGGTAAAAGAGTAATTTCACCTCTAAACTCTAGATAATAGAAACTCTAATTCTA
The DNA here is from genome assembly GCA_023935145.1 of Bretschneidera sinensis. Classification (NCBI taxonomy): domain Eukaryota; kingdom Viridiplantae; phylum Streptophyta; class Magnoliopsida; order Brassicales; family Akaniaceae; genus Bretschneidera; species Bretschneidera sinensis. The sequence goes on along the minus strand of CM043705.1, from coordinate 85,206,506 downwards.
CAAAAACGCTTATATCTGAGAAACTTTAATCTTATTATAACACTCATCAATGGGTTATTTTTTTATATGGATTCTATTCCAAAACACTACATAAAAAGGACTATCACTATCACACGAATATGTATGTCAAAAAATAACTCGCATAACTCTCTTGCCTTTTTGTTCATTACTGATTTAGACATAAAAAAATCTTTTAAAAATATACATGTGTTTCGTCACATCCATAAAATCAACTTGTCACAATTTCGATATGAACAGTTTCACTAAAATCCCTTTTGTTTGAATAGGTTATGGCCATCAGGGGTATCCAATTTATTACTACCTGATATAGTTTCAACTTTTTGAATGTAAACTTCCTCACTGCATCCACTTTACTTATGGAAAAGTTGAAAAAAGAAAAACTTATCTAAGAGCTATAAATAATCATACGTGATAAATTAAAAACGACATAGAACATTAATCATCCTACCTTGACTTGATTTCATTGTGCTCTTTTAAACTCCTTGATTTGGTCGTTGATAGTACATGCCTTAGCTTTGATTTTGATGCATTGTTAAAACATTTGAAATCTTTTACAGTAATGGTCTTTTTTCCCCTTTTATAAAACAAGAGGAAGAAAAAGAGACATAAAATATACAATATTAATTCCATAAAAATTGCCATTGAAAATGAACCAAAAAATGTCTTAATTTATTGTGCTAACCTTGATGTTGCCCTACTTTCTTTTTTTGCACGTGGGGAAAAAGAAAAAGAAAAAGAAAACAGAAGAGGAAGTTTTCTTTACGGACCTCTAATTACAATCCTTATTTCTTTCTTGATTTTTCCAAATTAAATCACTAAAGAATAATAGCTATGATGAGTGAGAGGTTGACAGCGCAAAATTAATCACTAAAGAAAATGGTCATGGCTTCCTTTATTCTGATTCCATATTCCAATACCAATGTCTCAATCAGTTTCAATTGCATCTGGCATATATGATAAACGAATTTGGTTGTTTTTGGCTTTTGTTTCTCTGCCTACCCCAATAAACACTGAATTTCAAGTCCAATTTATGCAGTAAAATAGCTAATTTAATTTAAAAAGTTATACACAAAACACAATAAATGAACATAGATATTTATAACAGATAATTGATGTTCAAATGGGTCAATCCAAACTCGAGACTGTCATTGTAGTACGATCCCATAAATAAAATCAACCATTTATCAAAGAGACCCAATTCATATCCGATGCCCAACCCAAGGAGGCCCATACTTCTTTCATCATTATTCATTCATCACCCCCAAACCCTAACCAGCTGATACCCCAAAGGCCGAAGCCGAAAGAACGAAACAATAACAAGAAGATAGCGGGCCGCACAATGTGTTTAGCCACTTAACAAGTTTTGAAGACACCCAAAGAGGAGTCAAGCATAGAACCGCATCCCTTCTTGCTCTGCTTCTCTCACGTTTGTCGTCACCGACCCTCCTTATATACAAAATCCCTCTCATAATATATTATCTTTTTTTTGCCCTAATCATCTAACGATATCTTTTTTCTCATTTTTTATTTTTCTTTAGCAGAGAAAAAAAAAATTAGAGAGGAGAGGAGGAGCAAACAAGCCACCCTCTTGTTCCAATTTCTCCTCCTCCTCACGCAGTTTATTTAAAATAATAATCAATAAAAAAAATAAATCAAGTAAAATCCAAACTCAAATCAAATTATAAATACTTAGGATTTTTCATATCTTTGGGGCTTTGTCTTTGCTGCTGCTCCTTCGACCTCTCTTTCTTTCTCTCGTCTCTATCTCTATAAAATCTCAATAACTCTCATAACCCATTCGACAAAAGGTCTCTGCTCTTCGTTTAAGGTTTGTTTATCTCCGTTCGATCTATACGATGTCCCTTAGTTTTCCAATTTCGTTTTCTTAGTTTGCGTTTTAGGGTTTAATTTTGATCGAGGTTTATTGGAGGATTTTGGTACTTGATCTCCCTTGTTCTGTCTTTTTTGTTAGGGTTTGATTCTCATGAAATTGTGTTTATCCATTTCGATTTTTCAGGATTATTTTTTGTTTATTGGAATTGATAGTCATAGTTGAGTCGGGCTTTTGATAGTTGATTTTTTTGGTATTAGGGTTTATTTCTGATTGGTTTCCGGGGGAGGGTTTTGTTTTATGTAGTTTCCGATTTTATCTGATTTTATTAATTCATTCTTTTTGACATTGGAAATTAACAGCATATGAACCAAATGTTTGTATTAGAATCAGTTTAATCGAGATTCTAGTTTTAACAGATCCAAATAAACGAATAATTGCTGTTCAAATACCTGTTCTCAGATGTTATTTTATGGGATTGCAATCGCATGAGCTTTCAGAACTGAGAATATTTGATGTAATCCTGGTTTTATTTTGGGGTTTTGCATATCATGTTAAAGTATGTTTGTCTTGTCTATTATGTCTTGACATGCATAGCGAGGTTTAAGAGCTATTTTTGACTGTATTATGGGTTCCTGTTGAATAGCAAGTGGAGTTGACGGAGTGTGGAGGAAGAATTTCTGGAGTGGGAAATGGCTGGGATTGCTAGTGAGGAGTCTGGTGTGGGAAGGTCTGCGGAGGGGATTTCAATTGGGCAGAGTTGCCAATCAGGGGAAGCATTGGCAGAATGGCGGTCTTCTGAGCAGGTGGAAAATGGAACTCCATCTACTTCGCCCCCTTTCTGGGACACTGACGACGAGGACGACGGTGGTATGTGTTATCCCCTAATATTTCAGTAGTGTTTGGTAAAAATGAATTTCATAAATCTTATGGAATATAATTTGCAATTCCATGGTTTATCATTTTTGAAAAGACAATAAAACACAGAATTCAATTCCAAATGAAATCAGTGCGAAATTGAATTAGCTTGTTGTGAATCCCATCGAAATTGATAGAATAGGCAAATGAATCCCACAAAATAGTTGAGTGGTTTTGGACAAAAATACCTCTTCTTGGTTGGACTGACATTTAAGAATGCTATTATAAAAAATACTACAGGTTTAAATAGAAAAAAGAAAAAAGGGGACAATGAACTCATTTGCAAATGATGAAATGAAGTCAATTCCTTATTCATTTACTTTGTAATATTCTATAGGTGTTTAGACTTTAGACTTCATGTATTTTTTTAACATTCTTTATAAAGCAACATACAAAGAGTTGACTTTTATAAATGTGATGTACTAGGCGTAGTCTGTGTGAGTGGCTCTTCTATATGAGTTTTGATGAAAGCATGTTTGTGAACTGTGAAATTGTTGTTCATAGACCCAACATCGGGCAATCTATTCCCTTTGGTAGTTTGCCTAAGTAATGCTCTTGATGTACTAGTTATGTAGCGTTCAGGCACTTTCTTTTCCATTCTACTTGCACATTTGGGCCTCCAATATTCTCATTTCAATTCTTTTCTTTTCTTTGAGCTCTCATATTTGCGTAGAATAAGTTTCTATTTAGCTTATTGATTTGTTAGGGATTTTAAGAGTTATTGCGGCTTTCATTTGTTTCTCGGTTACTTGCACTTTCGGACTTATTTAAAGTCATCCCTAGAGTGAGAATCTGAGTAGTCGCATATAAGCATAGTTACATGGATTTGGGTAGGAGTACTTGTCCAAAGGTCGGATACATGCACTTGTCAATTTTCAGACTGCGGACATGTCTGAAATGTTGGAGTATCATAAGAGTATAAATGTAAAATTTTGATAAATCAAAGCATATATTATAAATTATAGAAGTTATAAGGGCTGTTTTGCAAATTTTCATTAATTTATAACATCAGCCCTGCACTAAACCTAGATTTGTAGAGAGGACGGTGCCTCCTCCTTTAATTTCTTCTCTGACAGCCTAACTTCCACTTGTAACTCTTTGACAACCTAAATTTCCATCAGTAAATCTCTGACAAGCCTCCAATGATAAAGAAAATGCTATAAAAGATATATTTTTCACTTTTCCTTCTCACTTCTTCCTCTCCTATTCTCCCTTGGACTTAGATTTCATCACGGCCCATGTCCAAGCCGCGTCCCACACTCGTGTTGGTGTCGTGTCGTGTCGTGTCGTGTTGTCATGGGTACTCCATGGTGAACTGTCGAGTCCATGTAATAGAGTATTTGAGTACAGTCTAAGAAGTTGTGTTGACGTCTCGTTATGCATGTACTTTGTGGAGAAGAAATTAAGGGTCAAATTTGTGCGGCTTTGGTTGTTTCTTAATATTTTCTCATTTTCTTTTAACATCTATATTTCATTTAGAAAAGGCATGCAGACAAATGAAAAAGGCATGTGATGATAATTTTCCTATCCCTTTTTGTTCCTGAATAAGTCATTAAGTTTCCCATCCTTCTTGCAAATAAGTTTAGCCCTTCTTATTGAAGTTCATGATTTTTGTTCTGCTTCTTATTGAAGTTTATCTTCTTTTCACATTACACGTACTGTTATCCTAAATTCTTCTGAGACTAAGTTTAATCCTTTGTAGGGCCAAAACCTTCTGAGTTATATGGGAAATATACATGGAAGATAGAGAAATTTTCACAGATTAACAAAAGAGAGCTTCGTAGTAATGCTTTCGAGGTTGGCGGCTACAAATGGTATGAATTTTGAATATGATTTGTTTGTCATGCATACACTTTGCTTCTTTACTTCCACAATTGTTATTCTTTTGAGTCCTTAATTCTTATTTTTCGTATCAATTTTGACTTTTGGGGTATTTGCAGTATATATACACAGGTAAACGTGCATTGTATTTTATTCATACTTGTTTTGGCATGTGTGTAGTAACATCAGTCACTTTCTGCTGCATTATGATGTATGCATGCACACAGACACTTTTGTTAACGTTCATAAATCGATAACATTTTGTTGCTTTAATTGAAGATTAATGTTTTCAATTTTTCGTTGTGTAATATTGTACTTATGTTTCATTTAATGCTGCTTGTCATTCATCAAAGAGCGATGAATATTCTGGTGGTGAATATCAAACTCTTCCATATACACCTGCTACAATTTCTGCAGTGCAATATAGTATCATCATTATTATTATGTCAAAAAGATATTCCACCTTTCAAAGCCTGTTGTGCTTGGTGTGTATCAAGATGAAAATTGTTAAAATAACAAGGTCTCGTCCCATATGATTCGAGTGTCTGACATGGACATCATATCTGTGTCCTTTCAAAGCCTGATGTGCTTGGTGTGCATGATATAGTCATAGACATGTACATGGCTTTTAAGTCAATTTTTTACAAGTAGAGTTGAGGAACCAAGGGGCTTTCAAAGTCATTAAAACACAATAAGTCGCCATATTTCTGATTTATTGTTGTTGCTACGGATGACAGGTACATTTTAATTTATCCCCAAGGGTGCATGATATAGACATGTACATGGCTTTTAAGTTTTAAGTCAATTTTTCACAAGTAGAGTTGAGGAACCAAGGATCTTTCAAAGTCATTAAAACACAATAAGTTGCCATATTTCCGATCTATTGTTGTTGCTACGGAGTCAATTTTTTACAAGTAGAGTTGAGGAACCAAGGGTCTTTCAAAGTCATTAAAACATAATAAGTTGCCATATTTCTGATTTATTGTTGTTGCTACGGATGACAGGTACATTTTAATTTATCCTCAAGGTTGTGACGTTTGCAATCATCTCTCTTTGTTTCTTTGTGTTGCGAATCATGATAAACTCCTTCCAGGTTTGATATGATCCCTGATTTTTTTCAATGGATTTCGTTATTATTTTTCTTTGTTCTCAGCAGTTGTAATCATGTAGATTCTCTTTTTTCTGCGAGACAGGTTGGAGTCATTTTGCACAGTTCACAATAGCTGTGGTGAATAAAGATTCAAAGAAATCCAAATATTCAGGTTGATGTGTTGAATAGTAGTTTTGTCGCTGTAAGACAGTTCTTGATTTATGAGTCACTAAATGCAAATTTTGCAGATACTCTGCATCGGTTCTGGAAGAAAGAGCATGACTGGGGATGGAAAAAATTTATGGAGCTTTCCAAAGTATTTGATGGGTTCATAGATGCTGACACTCTTATAATAAAGGCTCAAGTTCAGGTCATCAGGTAAGTTGTAATCTATTGATATACAAAGCTTTGTCCAATGCATTGTACTAACGATCTTATTTGGCATCCTTCATGTTTATCCTTATAATCATGTTAAATTTTAGAACTCACATTTTTCTTAAAAGATATAAATTTTGGGGATTCTATCGTTTTGTTTGACTTGGTCATCATACTTTCTTGCTTGCCCATACGTTTGTTGTTATTCTGGTGTTCTGGAATTTAAAAGGTCATGGCTAGACTCTTAATTGATAATGATTTATCAGTTTACCAGACTTTTTTTTTTCTGGCTGGTAAGGTCATATCCACCAAGCTGCTTTATGATTTTGAATATGAATCCATTAAGTCTCATATTTATAGGGTGCTCCTGAGTGGATCTGCTGTTTCTTATTCTGTTAGAACTTTCCAAAGGCATTTTCCCTTTTAATAAGCATTTCTAATATATTTGACTTTGGTTTGTAGGGAGAAAGCAGATCGTCCATTTCGTTGCCTTGATTGTCAGTATAGGAGAGAACTTGTTAGGGTATATTTGACGAATGTAGAGCAAATTTGTCTGCGTTTTGTGGAAGAGAGACGAAGCAAGCTGGGGAGGTTGATAGAGGATAAATCTAGGTGGTCAAGGTATTGTATGTTACACATTTGGAGTTTTTAATCACCTACAACCTTTTTATACTACTGTTTTAGTTAAAACCGCTCAACATACCCCTTGAAGATATGATGTTTCTAAGGTTTTACTATGACATGCTGTTTTGGTTAGCTATTTTGTTCTGCTTTAGGCATTCTCCACTCTAGCATATCCATTCTTGCAGTTTCAGTCGTTTTGTAGATCCCCTTGATATTCATTAGCGGGTTGCCCTAAGGATTTCACTTCATTTTTGTGTTATGCTTCATTTTTTAGGTGCCATATATTTCGTAACGTAGTTCTACTTGTGGTCAGCATATTTTTTTGATGATAACAGCTCATTTGCGATGGTTTCAGCTTCTGTGCTTTCTGGCTGGGAATTGACCAGGATGCTAGGCGTCGAATGTCAAGTGAGAAAGCAGATGCGATTCTAAAAGTAGTTGTAAAGCACTTTTTTATAGAGAAGGAAGTCACGTCCACTTTGGTAATGGATTCCTTGTATAGTGGATTGAAGGCTCTTGAAGGACAGACTAAGAATAAGAAAGTTAAGCTAAGATTATTAGATGCTGAAGAAATGCCAGCTCCCATGGTTCGTGTAGAGAAAGATGTGTTTGTGTTGGTGGATGATGTGCTACTGCTACTAGAGAGGGCTGCCTTGGAACCTTTGCCTCCAAAAGATGAGAAGGGTCCTCAGAATCGTACAAAGGTTAGTTGTGGAGATTATGTTTTGTTTGTTAAACTTATATGGTGATTATTATATGTGTACATTTTTAGTATGAGCCTGAAGTTTTGCACGGGCAATATTATTCTTTCTTTTCCTTCTTCTTACTCCCTCTCTCTCATCTTCTTCTCTTTTTGGATCGCCTAGTGCGCTGTAGGTGTGCAAGAGATCCACTAGGGAATTAGGTCCTAAAATCTGAAAATCGATCAGAGTATCCAAAGTGACACAGAAAAGCTGAAAATAATGTAAAAGTCGGTTGTATCATGCAGGTTTCGTTTTTTTTTTGTGTTGTCACTTTTTTTTTTTATAGTTGAATGTGTATTTATGTAGTTGAGTTTAGATTGTTGTCTACTCTTTTATTAAGTTGTAAGAGGTAGATTTTATGAAACTTCTCAAGTTCAAACTTTATCATGATACCAAAGTTTATGACAACAGTTAGACTTCATTTGGCTCGCTGGAAGAGATGGAATTGACCATCAGATCAGTGGTAGGAGGGGGTGGTTGCAGTGGCATGTTGGTAGTGGAGTATTGAAACTGAGGTGGCCGATTGACAGTGATAGTGATAGAGTTGTAAAAGTGGTAGAGGTGGTGGGATTTTGGTAATTGTAGTGGTGGTAAAAGTGGTAATAGGCGTGTTAGAACTGGTGCTAATGGAGGCAGTGGCATAGTGATGATGCTGGTGGCAATGGTGGGATTGTGCTGGCTGCAGTGTTTTTTCACTTGGGAATGAAAATATTTCCCCATTGGTCAAGTAAAACATTTTTGCTGATGGAGTAGGGTAGTTGTCTTTTGCTTCATATTTCACTAGGACAATTACTGAATTAAACTACTTATGAAATGTAAATAGTTGTTCTATATTCATCCCGATTCTGGTGAACCAAACTTACATTATATGACTATTTTTCACCATTTTTTTGTAAGTAAAAATTCTATATATAAAGGCACCATGGGGGTACCGTCAGTGTACAAAAGAACTATCTACTAGATAGTATATCTGTGAAGTTTAAGATATCATCTTCCTTTACAAAAAAATTCCCATTTAACCAAAACCCTGAAGTATTGGACGATCCTTCTTTGATGGAGGAAATAGGCTTTTCATCAAAAGCACTCCTATCCCTTTAATTCAACTTAAAAAGTTTTTGGGATGATGTGACCATATTTGGGAGTGATATTTTAGTTTCTCATTTCAGTAGATCAGTTCTGCCCGAGTTGGCATCTATAACGTGTCGGTGGACATTGGACAACTCTAAACAATGCTTGTAAAATGACTGTCTTTTGTACCGATAATTTTTTTTGCTGATAAAAAAATGACTGTATGTAAAGACCTGAAGACTTTCCTGTTCTTTGAGAAGGAAAGAAGAAAGTGGAATAATTCAAGCCCTTCTTGTGCATACACCTTTATGTTTGTAACTGGTATAATTTATAAAGAAAAAGTTTGTAAACTTGTAATTTTTTATATGACTGCATTTTTGTAACTTTTAAATGGAGTTGCTTTGATATATGTGTATATATATATATTTATCTTTCTATAATGTGCCCAATAATTTATTAGCTTTGTATTATATAATGTAATATCTCGCATAGTTGTTAAAAGTGCGCCTCAGGCGTGGCAGGGCTGCGCCTGGACTAACGGCGATCTTCATCTGCGTGCGTCTCAGAGAGCCTTGGGCCAGGCACAAGGCTCTAAAAAAGCATGTCTCATACATATGTCCTTTTCTTTGGTTAGTTTTATTTATTATTTATTTTCAATAATTGTGTGTATAATAAATGAACATAGAAGGGTCCCATGAAAACAATTCCCAAGTCCAAACATTAAAAGAAAAATTAGAAAAAGATTCTAGATATGCCCTATTTAGGATGCACATGTCCTTTCTCTGACAAGACTTAAAGATTTTAGACTTCAAGCAACGTATCTCTCAATATTAGACCAGTGCCTTTCTCTCTCTCTTCTTTTTTACTCCTTTTTCTCCCATCTTCTCTTTTTTTTTCTACCTTCTTTCTGTCTCTTTTTTTCCCTTTCTACTCTCCCCTATTTCTTTCTCTATATCAGCTACATCTTCTCAAAAACAGTTGTTGCCTTTTTAAAATAAAAAATTATCTGTACGGTTGATTGCTGCATTTTGGTTCAAAGCTGGCTAAATTTTTTTAACTCCAAAGGTGGCTGCAATTTTTTGGAATCTGTTTTAATAGCTGCAACTTGCAATTAGCAATGCATTCTATTTCTAAGATATTTTTCCTTGTTTCTCCCCCCAACCAGCTTTGTTTGGACTCTGGAGAGAAACCGTTACACACTAAAGATATTTTTAATACGTTTGCATTAAAACAATAATGATAAGTTATTTAGAAATTAAAAACCCATGATTTCTTAATACAGTTTGTTTCATATGAATTATAAGCATTCTATACATATTTTAGTAAATTGGTGCCTTGTCTACTTCATGTGCCCGCCTGTGCCTTGCGACTAGGCTCCAGGTACCGTTTGAGCTTAAGTGCTCCTTGTGCTTTTAACAATTATGATATCTTTGTGAAGAGCATCTATGGTGGCTGTGTAACTTTTATAAAATTAAACTTTTTACTCTTTATCTTTTGACCCCCAAAACTCTTGAAATTTTATGGTCTCCAATTTTTGCCACTCTTGTCACATATTTTATATGCTTGACTAATTTTGCACTAATTTGTGTGTTTGTGTTGTGTGAGACCATTTTTATTTTTTCTCTTAAACTCTATAATCGTATAATAGCTCAACTTACCTTTACCTTGTAATGCAGGATGGAAATTCTGGAGAGGACTTTAACAAGGAAGCCATTGAGCGTGATGAAAGGCGTCTTACAGAATTGGGTCGTAGGACGGTGGAAATATTTGTCCTTGCCCATATATTCAGGTAATATGTTTGATATTATGCATTCCACTATGCAATTATTATGGTCGTTATTAATTTAATAAGAAAATAATTATGATCTCTTTTCCTTTCTTGTGGATATTTTTGTCCTTGCCCATATTTTTTTGTAGGATATAAAGGTTCAATGATTGAACTTGTTCTTGAAATATTACGAAAATTGACTGAAATGCTTTCTATTGATTCCTTGTATGCATTTTGATGTTTTTGTTGGATGGAAAAGGTGTATCGGTTTGTCTATTGTTGCAGTGGAGTTTGGTCAAATGTGTTTTTTCAATAAACTAAGTCTTGCACTGTTATTTTTTAATTTATTTGTTTTCGTTGGGGCCCCTTTATAAGAAATTTCTCATATATCAAAACGGAATGACATGCCAGTTCTTGTATTGTGTGGTGGGATTAAGTTGGGTTTTGGCCGGCTCCATTCAAGGTGAGATTTGGGCTTGGAGTGGAATTAAAGCTTCTAAGTAGACGAGGAAGGTTTTTTACTTTGATTCTTCTCTCTATCACGTGGTTGGTTTGGAAAGAGAGAAATAGTATGGCTTTCGAAGGTGTAGAGAGCTCAATAGATACCATTAAAAGTCCAATTTCCGGTTATTTATAATATTGTTAGAGATAAAGATGCACTCATTAGTTCTTGTATTTCCTTGACTAATGATGGACTTGCTTAGAATGTGCCCATTATCTGTAATGTCCATGATTGGGAGGTTGATTTGGTCCAAAGCTTCTTCGAATCTTTATATAGTGCTAGGTTGGATGTGAATAGGGAAGATGTGGCAAGATGGAGGCCTAATCCGAATGAAGGTTTTGTGGTAAAATCTTTTTATAAGTTTCTTCTTAATAAGACTTTGAAGGCTCTCCTAACTTTCCTTGTAAAGCCATTTGGTGCTCCTGTGCCACCATGAAAGTTAGTTTTTTTTGTGTGGGAAGCCTCGTGGGGGAAAATTCTTACCATTGCTAACTTACAAAAAGGGGGAAGGTGATTGTTAATAGATGTTATATTTGTAAAGGTTGCGCCGAGTCCATGTTTCATCTTTTGGTGGAGTGCTCGTTGGCTAGAAGTTTGTGGGAGATGGCGCATAGGATTTTGGGTGTTTCTTGAATGGTTGCCGGCTCCGTGAAAGATGAAGTTTGGGTTTGGAGTGGTTTGAGGGGTTCAAAGAATATTCAAGAAGGCTTACACTTTGATTCCTCTCCCTTTTTTTTGGTTAATGTGGAATGAGAGAAATTGTAGGGTTTTTAATGGCATAGAGAGACATTTTGAAATCATTAGATATAGATGGTTCAACACTGTTAATTTTTGGTTTAAAAGAAATTTTTTGTAAACGTTTTGGACTTATTAGATTTTGTGGACTCCCTCTCTTGTAATTAGCTTTGGCTTTGTGCCGCACCTCTTGGTGCTTATTAATAATATTTTACTTGTAAAAAAATAGATACCATTAAAAGTAAATGGTTGATACGCTTTGTTTTTGGTTTAAGAGAATTTTTTTGTACTTGAGGAAGAGTTCCTCGATTTCTTAGACTTACTATCTTGTATACGGTCCTTATGCAAATGGGTTGCACACTTGCACCCCCTTGGTGCTTTCTTTATATATTTACTTATAAAAAAAGATCTTGCACTGGTTTTGGTCACTAAGACTAAAATATAAGGAATTTGGTGGAATAATGGTTGCAGATTCCTTAAATGGAAATTGCTTTGTAATTGGATTCAAGCTAGTACTGGAGAATGAATCTTATTATAAATCATGGGGCATTTTCCCGGTTGGAATACTGGATTGTAGGAATACTTATTGTTGACTTTCGGGTGCAGATTAGATACTATTATACTTTGAACATGCACTTAAAGCATGTCTAACGTTTTATGATAACTCTGTTAAAGGAATCAGCTTGAAGATAAATGATTAGCATTATTTTTTGCCTGGCAGTTGAAGAGGAAAATTGGATGGAAGTCGCAGAACATTTAAATTTTTTCTTCCAGCAAATTGCACATATTTCCTAATTTCGAGTTAATGATTTAAATGTAGAAAATGTTATGTCCTGATGGATTAGGTGGACAGACTCAAGATTTTCTGCATCATGTGTAGACTCTCTGGTCCTATGACCAAGTTATGCACCATGAATAGAAAACAGTAGATTGCCATTATTTGATTAGGTTACTGTATGATCTTAGTGTTTCGGTCTTCTTTGTTCTTCACAGCGTAAATATTATATGTGATGTGTTTCTTTGTTACTTAAATGTGCTTATTTTTCTGTCCTTTACATACAGCAATAAAATTGAAGTTGCATACCAAGAAGCTGTCGCTTTGAAGAGGCAGGAAGAGCTCATCCGTGAAGAAGAGGCAGCATGGCTGGCTGAAAGTGAACAGAAGGCTAAACGTGGAGCAGCTGAAAAGGAAAAGAAATTGAAGAAAAAACAGGTATGATTTTTTACTGTTTGTGTGTTAAGAATTGTATCTAGGATCAATTTAACACCATCTCACCTACTCCACTTTGGGTTAACTGAGTTGGCTGGGAAAAACAACTAGTTTGGATATTTTACAGATTGTTAATTTCAAGGGGTATTGGAAACTTTTTTTGGTTGTTAAAACCCACATGCATGCCTTGAACCCCTTGTCCACAAAGTGGGGAAGAAAGTGTCCTTACTGACTCTCCAAAGCGGGCAGGGCCAAGGGTATCAAAAACTTATGATCTCCTTAAACTGACTTTATGGAAGCAATCTGTGGTGGAGTTCTTTAGCTGTTCCTTGGTTCTCTGCTGGGCTTGTGTGAAGGTTTGCCATCATGATTGACATTTCCTGATAATAACATACAATTAGAAATGAAGATTAAACAGTTTTCATTACTTACCAGCTGAAGTTACTTGATAGAGTTTTTGTCTCGTAACTTGTAGGTAGTGTTATATAGGGGTCGGCACCCCCTTGGTGCCCTTCCTATCAAAAGTTTACTTTTAAAAAAATGATCAGCTGAAGTGGTGATAAATGTATTAGTGATTAATATATGATCATAATTGCAAGAAATTCTAATTTGGGAACCTGGGATAAAGGTGGGTGTTTGTAACCTTTTCCAGATAAATCTTTTTGGCCATGTGGTCTACGTCACTTGATTTTTGAGAAAACTGTTACATATCTTATTGGCAGGCTGTGGGGTAATGCAACATCAGTTATTGGATTTGTGTTGTTGTCACACTTTGGCTTTTCTTTCATATTTTATATAAGTAGGGCTGGTTTTGTGTTGTGCTATGTGCAAACTCTTGTCTAGTGTTGTTACCTTGTTTTCACATGGACTACTTCTCGCATGTCAATGTGGTCCCAACTTGGGTGTGGACATATTATTGATGGGAATATGTTCCCCCTGCCCCAATTGTGAATGCTGACACATTCTGTTGCTTTTTACACCACAGGGTAAAAAAAAGGGGAACAATCGCAAAGGGAAGGATAAAGGAAGGGAAGAAAAGATGAGTGCAGCAATACAAGACAAGCATCATGAAGAAAACCCTGATGATGAGAATAAAGACTCCATTACAGAGGAAGTAGAACCTGTGCTTGAAAAGCGGGATATGCTGGAAGATATTTCTGATGTGTCTGATTCTTTTGATGGTGTCGCTGAAGTACTTCAGCCTGATTCAGAAGACAGGGATGTTAGCCCTGTTAATTGGGATACTGACACATCTGAAGTTCATCCTCCTACAGAAGCCAGTTGCAGTGAAATTAGTGGTCTGTTGTCTGCACCAAATGGAGTAGCTGAGAAAAAGAGCCCATCTGTAATGGATGATAGTTCGTCAACATGTTCAACAGATTCACTCCCATCAGTGGTAATGAATGGGCCCTATAAGGGGAACTCCTTTTCAAATTACCAAAATCAGAAGTCACCCAGCAGGTAAAGATATAGCATGCGAGCACACACATATATATTATAAGAAGCATATATTTCTTTTTTCTACCATTGAATGTGAGTTAAAGGTATTTATTGTGTTTGGCTCTTCACACTTGTAGAGGAAAGAGCCGGCGAGGTAAATTGACATGTGACAGAAGTAGTTGGGCAAATGAAACGGATAATAAACCTTCAAGGCCTGCAACGGATGTAGGGGATCAAAATGACGTTTCTGAAAGTAGTAAGGCTGGTGAATCTGAGTCTGAGGCTGTTGTTTCCTCGTTGCAGGGTCGGAAAAAGTTGCTTGAGCTGCAGCATGTAGTTAAGAAGGTGGGTTGCCTTGTTGTTTTTGCTCATCAGATTCTCTTCTATTAAGAATTTTTAAGTTTTTAGTAGTTTGAAGTGTACCGTATGCATTGAACTTTTGAAAGCATTTTTCGGTGAGATATTTTGTTTGCTTTCTCTTCCATTATATCATATCACATATGGCATGGTTGCCTATGCAATTCTTCGTCATTTTCTGAGAAAAAAGTGTTCTTATCCCTATTTTGTGGGCAGTTGCTTGTATACGCGGAAAAAATAACTTTTTTTTGGTTTCTATTGGGGGATCAGTGAAATCAACTTCATTTTAAACAAAACATTTAGTTTTTACAATTTAGGATTATACTACTTGAGTGATTGTAATCCCTTATTTTTTTTCCCATTGCAACATGGTTCAAAGGTGAACTCTTGAAGGTGTATTTTATGTATGTACTCTTTCTTGCTTTTATCATTTTGGTAGATTTTTTGAAATTGCTGAAGCTTTTGTTTTCTATGGCCAAGTTATTTCCATAACTTTCAATTTGAAGTTTTGTATATGTCAAGTGGTGTGTGCATGTGCATGTGCATGTGTATGTGCGTATCATATTGTTCATGAGTCTGCCTTGCTAACATCTCGTACATCGTGTTATAGGAAGAAGAGATTGTTATTCTGCAAAAGAAACTGGGCATCAAAGACTCAGTTGATATAGAACGACCTAAAGAGAAGCCAGCTGCTGTACCTTCCTCTCCCAGAAGCCCTCCCAGGAATCTGGTGTCGACTGTCCAATTGAAGTCAGAGTGCAAGGGTGTTTCAACTGTGGATTCAGTTTCAGTTAGAAAAGCTTCTTCAGATGGCTCACAGCGGACTGAGCAAACAACTTCTTTGAGTGCTTCGTCCCAAATGCCTGGGGTGTTCAAATCCGAGACCCAGAAAGCTGCAGTTCCAAAACACACTGAAAAACAGGTGACACAGCCAGTGCCTGTGGTGTCAAGGCCCTCTAGTGCTCCTCTAATCCCTGCTCCTCGGCCAGCTGCTCCGGTTGTTTCCATGGTTCAAACAGCTCCGCTACTTGCTCGTTCAGTTAGTGCAGCTGGCCGGTTAGGTCCTGACCCATCACCATCTACTCAAAGTTATGTTCCTCAGTCCTATAGAAATGCTATAGTCGGTAACCCTGTTGGTTCATCTGGTTTCACTCACCCTAACTCTCAAAGTTCAGGAGTAAACCAATCACCAGCATATTCACAGCCACATGCCTTGGTATCTGCGCCAGTGTTTTTACCCCCGAGTTCTGAGATGATTGACCCAAATTCAGTCCCATCAGGCTTTTCTTTTGGCATGGTAACTCAGGATATCTTACAGAGTGGACTGCAATGGATGGAGAGTTCTCAAAGGGATGCAAGCAGAAGCTTGCAATGTGATCCTTCTTCTCTTATTAATGACATTCAAAACCTTGACTTATACAAGCCTATGCACAGCGGATCCCGTGAGCACATATCCACCAATTTTCCTGCGTGTACGTCTGGGCGGCAGACGCAAGGTGTGTTGGCAGATGAGTTCCCACACCTTGATATCATCAATGACTTGCTTGATGATGAACATGGTGTTGTTAAGGCAGCTAGGGCAAACACTGTTTTTCAGTCTCTGAGCAATGGGCCACAGCTGTTAAATCGGCAGTATTCATTTCCAAGTGATGTTGGCATTTCAGGTGAGATGGGGTCCTCAACTGGCTCGTGTAGGTTTGAGCGAACACGGAGTTACCATGATGATGGGTTTCAGCGGGCTTATAGCTCTTCTGGGAACCATTTTGACCCAATGAGTGAATTTATTCCCCGGGCTACATTACCTTACGCAAATGGGCAAATTGATGTGTTGATACCACCAACTCACTGGCAAATGCCTGGTTCTGAGCTGTCTATGCTTGGCATGAGGAACACTGATGGCGAAGGTTACCCATTTTATAATCCAGAATATTCGAATTTGGCATGTGGCATCAATGGCTATACAGTATTTCGGCCTTCAAATAGACATTGAAGCAAACTATGACGGAGTTTGTGCAAAAATTAGAGGGTTATTTGCCCGTTGTAATAATGTATTTGGGGAAATCGTTGGGTCTTAGATTTGGAGTGAGGTTGTAATCTTTTCATAAGAAAACATTTTGTAAAGATTGTTTCTGGCTTGTTTTGCGATCAGCCTTCAGTTGTTAGCAATGAAGGCTTGATGTAGTTTTTAAGTTCTTGGGTTAATGGTTGAAGTTGGCATAATATAATTTGACCCGTAATGCGATGCCCTTTTGCTTTAGACATTGCAAATGCCCTCTCAAACTAAGCATACCATTTACATGCTGTAGGACTCATCCAAAAGTGATGATTATTGCCGGTCCTATATTTATATTCCATAATAAAATGTTTTACGATATGTTATATATTTTTTTCATATTTAAGTTTTGATTATTATTTTATAATCTAAGTTTTCATATAAAAAATAATTTTAAGATAAATTTTTTTTTATGTAATCTAGAATAAATGTGTGAACAAAAAATATGAGATTTGAGGTATATTTTCTGGATGGATCAAGGCTCAAAGATCTCTCTTAAGTTTAAACAATCTTCTTCTCTTACTTGGCTAATGATTATCGAGAGCAGTGCCAACCGTAGAAGTTAGGTTAAGCTGTGTAACCAAACACTAGGACAAAAGCGTAATGTCTTAAACCATTAATTGACTCGCCCTATAAAACCCAAAAAATTTAGGGTTTTGAGTGAGTGCATACGTACAAGATTTTTACTAAATTCACACTCTATCTCTCTGCCCTAGCTCTCCGGCGCCGGATCTCTTGACTCAGGTAGAGGTAGCTCTTTTCTGAAGTTATTGTCGCTTCCTTGACTTAAAATTATGTTGCTCTTTGTGGAATGATTATCATATTTCTTTGTTTTTTTGACCTCTTTTTGTTTCTTTCTGCAGTGTATTGATAAAATGTCAACCGGTGAGCTTGCTTGCACTTACGCTTCTCTCGTTCTTCACGACGATGGAATCCTTGTCACGGTATTTACACTTTTTGTTTCTTGTACATACATGAATGCACATATATCATTGTATGCGTAATGGTCGTATGTATGCGTACATATGTCTCTACATGTTTGTACTATAAGTGTTTCTGTATTTCGTACGTATTAAATTATGTATTTTGGGTGTTTATGTTTCTTGTACTATAAGGAGTTTTGTTGTGGCCTACATTGCTGCGAGAGTTTGTGATTACAATTTACCATGAGTTTTAAGTTTCTTAGTGACCCTGGTTGGTAGTAAATAGAATTTGACTGTCTTATTATATGTTTTGTAAGTTGTTTTTAAAGATAAGTACGGGGTTTAATGGTTATACAATTCAAATTGCGCTTGAACTTGGAAAATTTGCCTTTTGAAGTTGTAACTGTGTCTTTAAAGTTCCCTTTGATACTATCCTTGAAGAGGAAAATGGCACTTGGTCAAGGACGTTTAGGAGAAGGGATTTTGTTTCTAAAAGCTCCTTAACATTTAGGAGAAGTTTATATATGCGAGTGTTCATGTTGTTATGTTCATTGCAATTAAGCCGTTGGCTTTGTGTTACACCTTTTTGGTACTTTTCTAATAAAAATTTTACTTATAAAAAAATGTTTAAAAGCATATAGCTTATTGTAGAAATTTTAAGTCAATACTAGTTATGTACCCATGCGATACATTTGGTTCTTTCATTTATTTCACCCCATAGTGTTAAGACCTCATGTGGTTGTTTGATGTTATCTCTATATAAGCCCGACATAAGTTATTTTCACTGTTGTGTGAGCCATAGGTTGGTGGTGGGAGATTATACATATTTATGGGTATTAAAAGCATATACAGATTTTTGAGTATAAAAGAAAAACAGATACAGTATAAACTAAATTTGCAATTGTGCACTTGAAGGATATGTTCAGTATTCTAAATACCTATTTTAGAAGACTGAATCTCTGTATGAAGAAGTTTTGAAAGTAAAAAATGCGAAAGAAGAAGAAAATAAAACTTTGAAGACAAGATATGAGGATATCAAAAAGAATAACAAGCTTGTCACATTTATAAGCAGATCATTATGCAAAATAGATTTCTTTGGAAGGTGAATCAATAGTAATAAAAGATTATGAAACACTTTTACTAGATTATAAGGAGTTCGAGAGTTAGCTTAAAGGATCATATTATCAATGTTCATGATGTCGAGTCTTCTGTTGTTCAAAACTGATATCTTTTGAAAATTGATGTACTGAAACTCTTTTATCATTATTAACATGTGAAACATTAGACAATTTACCTATTTTAATTTTTATTATTTTCTGTTATTTACTTCTTTAGTTGTGGTGCTTATTTTACTTGATAATTTTTTTACCACTCACTTGCAAACATGATAAAAGTAGTGACATTGTACAAAAGCTTCATTACTTTGATATAATTGAAAAATAGATATAACATATTATTAGTAACACAAATAAGCATGAACCAATTTTCAACAAAACATGCAATCCATAACAACTAAACCCAAAATATATTGGTGGAGATGATCAAAATTACCATGGAAAATTTATGATCCCATTATTCAAGTGTAACACAGGCACCCAAGAAAAGACCCAAGTTGGTTACATATTAATCATACAAGAAAAAATTTGAACAAACTAAAAAATAAATAGAACTAAAAATGATATATCAAGCACCACACAAATTATGTATTTGTTATTTGGACATTGCTTTTCTCTATAAATATAATAGAGAAAAAGTTTTCATAACCCAAAAAATAAATAGAATTGAAAACAAAATATCAAGCACCACACGAACTACCTATTTGTTATTTGGACAGATAGCCTTTCTAGAGATTTCTTTCCTTTTTACATTGCATATATGTGTCCAAATCTATAAAAATGTATTTTTTTTTCTCAGACACGGCATAGATGTTCAGACACGGCATAGATGTTGATTTTTTTGAATATATCAACTCAATCTTTAATCTAATAAAATAATATTTTAAAATTTTAATTTGAAAAAAAAAAACCTAATGTAATATATAAGCAGATATAGAAATTCATTCATAGTCAAAAAGTAAGAAATTTAGATTGTCCACGTTGCATTTACGTGGACACTTACCATAACGTTAAAGGATTCAGCTTTTATATTATTATACTAGATTTGTTGGGATATAAGATGTCTTCATGGTTGGATGGTATGACATGTAGGGGTTGGTTTAACTTTCCTTCATCACTTATCAGCCCGAGAAGATTGCGACCCTGGTTAAATTGGCTAATGTGAAGATTGATTCTTACTTGCCGGGATTGTTTTCCGAGCTTTTTCAGAAGAGGAGCATAGAAGACCTGATTTTGAATGTTGGTTCTGGTTAGCAACCATGCTGAGTGTGTCTGCATTAGCCCGTCACTTTTCTTTTTCGTACTTCCACGTTAAAAAACTAAAGTGTTCTCATCGACTACTTTGAAAATATAGGTGGTGCGCCTGTAGCAGTTGCTGCTCCTGCTGCTGGAGCTGGTGGTGGTGGTGGTGGTGCCCCTGCTCCTTGCTGCCGAAGAGAAGAAGGTAATTCCTTTCAGAAATGTCTATGCCCAATATTTTGTCTAATAATTGAGATATGCCAGGTCATTTATCTTTTGTTTGGGGGTAAGAAAAATGGGCTTCTTTGAGGCTCTAATTTGAGTTCTAGTTGTCAAGGTTCTGAATCTGTTTCATCTGCTCCATATACACCTGTTTTTCTTAAGCATGAATGCTTGAATGTTTATTTCAGTTGGGGTATAAGCATTACGTTGATTTGGTTTCTTAGTAGAAAAAGGGTAATTATCTTGATGTTTTGGCCCAACTTGTTTTTGTTAATCACGAAAATGGATATGAGCAGCTCTAGAAACACCTTGGGTGTGTTATTTTAAGGATCTCAATCAGTCATTTTCTTCCTTTTGGCCATTGAAATATCTGTGAGATGTGTTGGATAATATGAGAGCACTTGCCAAAGTAGTTTATGTTCACTCAAAAGCAGTTGTTTCCTTATTCTTAACTTTGACTCTTATTGTTGAAATTTGAAGCAATTATTCCGTTGTGGTAAGGTTGCAGCATTGATATTGCACTTAACAATGCTTTCAACATTCAAACTCTTTTCCAATGACTCCTGTTCAAGTGTATGCTCTTGTACATTGTCTTATTTTCATGTCAAATTGAATGGTTGCTTGGGGTGAGTGATTTGCTCAATAAGTTGGCCAATGTCTCTCTAAATCTAGTTTCAAGGTTTGCGCACCATAAGCTTTCTGATTGTGTGCTCAGTGGACAACTGTTACTCTGTTCCTCTTTCCAAGTGATGCTTGTGAATTGCAAGTTCTGCTGGCCAAAGCTTATGTTCTAGAAAATCAGCCTTCTATTCACATGTTATCACTTTTCAGTATTATATTTCAAGTTTGTCCACCACACGGTTTAGTAACTCAAAACATATTTCTGGTAGGTTAAGCATCCATTATTTCTACATTGGGCGAATAGATTCTCTGTGCGTGTGTTTTTAATAACTGAGGTCTGTCAGTGTCACTTATTTTATGTTTCATTTTTTGTCAGGAGGAGCCCAAGGAAGAAAGTGATGATGATATGGGATTCAGTTTATTTGATTAGACTTTTTTTTCAGTTTCTCGCCTTTATATTCTTATACTGTGTTGCTGGGATTCACAGCTCGGGAAGTTTGGAAATACCTGTTTTTATGAGAAAGTTAGACGCACAATTATCATTTTCAGAACCAGATTTACTATTGGATGTTTATTTTGCATTGAATTTTGAATACATTCACATTAATACTGTTGAAATCAAACTAAGTTCGCCTCCGATATGTAATTGTAGCATGTCTCCCATTTCCATTTATCCTCTTGTGATACATGCGCTTAAATGGCTTCAAGTGGTTTATTAAAATATTCTGGCAGCCACTTTTCCTATAAAACCAATGATCGAGTTTCAGGACCTTGATTAGCCATGAGAGAAATCATTACTGTGAAAGGTAAGGCACTCTTAAATTTCGGACTTTCTTTTTATTGGGATATTATCACCAAAGTTGATCGTATTGCATGTGTTTAAACTCGTAAGTATCGTTTTAAATTCGGTCAGAAATGTGACTAAAAAGGATTACTGAAAACAGTCTTTTAAAACAAATAGTTTTATTTGATTGATTTAAGATTTTAAAATTTGAAATGATTGAAACGGTGACCAAAGTTTAAAAGGTTTTTGTTGATGATATCTTTGTGTTTTTACCCGAACAAAGATCAATAGTGCTTGAGGGTGGCCATCTTATTTGTCAATGTCTGCCATTCGCCATCAAGATTATAAATAAATCGTAAGAGTGCTTGTGCAAACGCCTGTAATTGCTAAACTTGGTCATGAGGGTTTCAAGTTTAAGTGGGACGGAGTTTAGATATCACAGTACGAATCTTTTTCTTTTTAGAAAAGAGAGAAATTCCAGAGGGTTGCTACTGACAACTTGTGTTGTTTGTATACCTTTTCAACCCCGAATTGTTACACTTTGAGACATATTATAACACTTTTTATTTTTGAAAGTTTTTATTTTCAGTTTTCGAAAATGAAAATTGAAAATAGTTTTATGATATTTTCTAAAAAAAACATGTTTAGATTACTGTAACTTGAAAACTGTTTTCAAAACAAAAAACAGTGAAATGTTGTTTGGATAATCTTATTTTGAAAGCTGTTTTGATACACTTTGTAATTATTTTTAGTTTTGAGTTTAAATTTAAAATCTATAATAATTTTATTTCTCATATTTACTAAATACTTAAAAATAATTAATATTATTTTATTTTTAAAATTTTAATATTTTTATATATCGAGGAAGCATGAAACATAAAAGTGAACACTGATTTTAAGATTATTTTTCGAAAATTATGTCAGAAAATACCAATGTGTGGTTTTTAGAAAATAATTTTTGAAAACTGATTTTTTTAAAACTGTTTTAAAAAATTACTTTTGAAAACTGTTTACCAAACACGAAAAAAAAGAGTTTTTAAACAGTTTCGAAAACTCATCCAAACATACCTTGGCCTTTTATTAAGTGGAAGAATATTGAATGAAAACGTGGTGCCACTGCTAATGGGATGACCAATTTGATGATTTCATGAATCTCACTTTCAGATGATTTGTATGTCATCGTTGACAAATACACTTACTTTCCAATCACGCTTAATTCAAACATTCAAGGTCCAAGCAAAACTGTTAAGCACCAAGAAATTTCCCTCGCCAAATCTCACATGAAAATTAAAATTAAAAGACCATATCAAAGCTTTAATCCCAAAACTAATCTATGTAGCTATATATTTTATTCAAAAGCATTGGGAGTTAATCTTTTTATCTATCCCTTTGTTTTATTTAATTGTTACGATATTTGAATAGTAATTATGAAAAAATTGAATGGTAAAAAATAAATTTGGATAAGACAAAAACAAAAACTTTAATTTATCAGTATAACGTGAAGTTTTTTATGAATTAAATCCGATGATGAACAAAAGCATTGCTACAGGTCTTTACTCTTTATTCAAATAGACAAGAAGATAGATAAGTAAAAACCTTAGAACCCAAGTTCAAAATCCCCAAAAAAATTATTGCATATGCTCAGAACATGTAAGAATTTATTCAAAATCCCTCCATTTGTTTGCTTCTGACCCATTCAATTTTGAATATTTATAAGAAAAAGAACCTGGTAGTCAACAGTCAAATTCTCTCAACAAATAAAATAATCTTAATTCTCCAAACCTTACAACTATAAATACTCCCACTCATGCATGGAATTCTTCATAATTATCTCTATACCATTGTCACAGGAAAAAAAATAAAAACATGAGGGGTCTCAACTTTATGTTGTTAGCTATTCTTCTTGTTCTTGTAAATGTCCAAACATACAGGGCTAGTAGGATTTTGCATGAAGATCAAGTAGATTTGATGATAGGCAAAGAACATGGCTTGCAGTCTCTACAGAGGGGCACTACACCTCCTTCAGACCATTCTGGCTGCACCAACATTCCCGGCAGCGGCGGACCAGGCTGTCCACTCAATGAAAAACACTATGCCGGTGGTGCTTTGCCTCGTGCCGCCGCTTTTCCAAGTCTCACTGGTCAATTTGGTGTTGCTACTAATCACAAGTGATTAATTCACCGCTGAAGCTAATTAAAGAATTTTTCTTGGAGTTTTTGGATTATTTCAGAAACCTGAGGCTCATGAAGGTTCAATTGATTTGCCAATTGAATTCAGAAGAATCATGGTATAGGACCAAAAAAAAAAACTACAGCTTAATCATGGAAAAGCTACATGATTATAGAATATTACTGCATTCTTTTTCTTCTTTCTTTCTTTATTCTTTTTCCTCAATTCTATGTGCAATTTGTACATTTATAATGTATTCTTCTTGAATATACACATAGAATTTTGTTTGTTTGTTTTTTTGTAATAAGTTCAAAGTTCTGCAAATTTTCAAAGAATAAATATTATCATTGATTATGTTTATATTTGTAAACTTGAAGGAATGTACAATTGCGTTGGCATACTTTGTAGCTATCAAAAGCAAACATGAAAAGTTTCTTTATACGCCGTATTTGCTTAATTTTGATCTGTTTGGTCACCAAGAAAGTGGATAGCGATTAAAGATTTTGTTTATCATGAAGTGGGTCTTAAACCAATTATTTTTTAAGTCCCTCAAGTGAGTTCTGACTCAGAAGATTGCTAATTGTTTAGATTAAAATTGAAATTGAAATTGCGTATTGAAATTGAGATTGGGTTTGGAAATAAGAAGGAAATTGTGGTTCAAATTGACCATGCAACATTTGGTGGGCAGCTTTTCTTTGACTAGAGCCAGTCAATTTTTTATTCCCACCTCCGGGCCTTTCAAGCAGAGCATAAGAAGTCAAAACCAAAACAACCAAATTGTCACTGTTCCTTAACCAGATAATTAAAATGCTAAAGATGAAACTTGCATATGGTCGGCTTGGTGAGAGAATATAAATGGTTAATTAAATTCTAATTTTTCCATCCCTCGAGTTTGATCGCTTGTTCAATTTTCAGGCATGAAGTTTCTATTTAAACCATATTTTTCTTATAGTTTTAATTAAAATTATTTTAATTTCGTCACTACAATTACATTTCTGTCAAAATTGTACTTAATAAAACTCCATCATGAATGACCAATTTAAAAATTGATCTCTTTAAAGAAAGCTTTAAGTGAAAATTTTACTTTAAATACCACGTGTGTAAGGTTTATAGTTTTTATTAAGAACAGAACAAAGCATTCGATACGTGGTTTTTATTCAAATTATGTTTGTTTAGGTAGAAAATTTTCTCTTAAAACCCCTATTCAACTAGGTCAATAATTACATTAATCATGTATATGAATAGCTAAAATAGAATTCTTTTAATTAAGCTTTTGACGGTAATACAATGATAATGACGAAATTACTTTGATTTTAAAGATGAGTAGCTTTTCTACTCTAAATAAAATCAAAAAACAAAAGTTCAACTTTTTTGAAGTTCATTTGGTAGCATCGTTTATTTTTTATTGATTCAATTGATATATATAGCAAACATGGCTGAACAAACTAGATATTTTTTTTTCTCATCTGTCATGTTAACATATGCACATAAAAATAAATAGAAAAAAAAGAAAAATATTGATGTTTGTGTCACCGATTCTCTTATAATTTTTTTTTCTTAATTAAGAAGAACTATGAATGGTTCAATTACTATTAAAAAAATAAGAACGGCTCAATTGGTTCGATGATAAAATTAATAATTTTTAAAAGAAAAAAATTGCCCTATAAGTGCTTGACTAATATAAATAAATAAAAAATCATTATACATATGTAATTTTAAATCTTATCTTTCTTTACAAATCAAAAGCGTGTTAACTTTTTCTTGTTAATGTTAAATAAAAAAAATATATGTATTGACTTTTTTTTTGTATTTGTGTACTTGCGTGGGAAGACCGCGAGTTGCCTCTTGATCACTATCATATCAATGGATTGACTTGCAAATGGCTTTGAACACTTGCAAACAAAATCCATTAATTAAGAAATGATACTTGATTGGCAAGCACAGGAATTATGGATATAAGTTAGAAGAAAAGGAAAAAAATAACAAGGAAATTGTATCCACATTTTGACTAGTAAAAGTTGATGAAGTCATTTGTTACTTAACATTCCGACAACAATAATTTTCATGCAATTTTCTCTTCTTTTTTTTTTTTTTTTTTTTCTATCTTGGGCAGAGATCATATATGGGTAAGGGTTTATACTAAAATTAAAAATGAAAAAGTCCAAAACTTTAATTAATATATTGAAAAACTAAAAATTATTGAAATTGATAAAAATGTATTTATTTTTTGCACCAAGTTAATTATTCAATTGTTCTTCCACGATTCTCATTTTTTGATGTGTTGCATGATTATGTGCATTATTGTGATAACTAGCATGATTAACTTGTTTTTTTTTTTTACAATTTTCAATCACTCCTTAATCACTATAAATTAATATATACAAGTTGCAATCATTTTTTATGTACGTGTTTTTTGAATGATTTTTTTAAAAAAATGATAATGGATTAAAAAAAGATCTAAATAACCATCTTCTCACATCGAAAAAATATACGTGATTAAAGAGAGAGTTACATATAATTAAATTTATTTCAAAACCCTAAAAATTAAATACTCCTATAGAATTGACATGTGCAATTAATCTTGTTGATTATTAATTGATTTTTGATTTAAAAAAATTTTATGATTAAATTATAAGTGTTTGCAATATTAGCATTTTGTCAATAGTTTGATCATTTGGTCTAATATCTTTTATACGTATTATTTGTATAAACTATCAAGTTTGTTTAAAAGATTTTGTGAGTAAGTCTTAAACTGATTTTCTAAATAATTTTGCTGCTTATACTCATTATAAAAGATCAAGATAAGAAAGTCTTACAATGTAGCAAAATTTCTTGTTCTCCATTTTTCATGTGGAATACACCGACATTTTTGCAAGAAAAAGGTGGAACTTTGAACATATATGGTCACAATTTTGACTGGTCTAAGTCTATATGGTAAAATTCAAAAGCATATTTCAAGTTTTCTAACATGGGTTATGAGACAC
The DNA here is from genome assembly GCA_023935145.1 of Bretschneidera sinensis. Classification (NCBI taxonomy): domain Eukaryota; kingdom Viridiplantae; phylum Streptophyta; class Magnoliopsida; order Brassicales; family Akaniaceae; genus Bretschneidera; species Bretschneidera sinensis. The sequence continues at coordinate 85,179,893 of CM043705.1, read as the reverse complement.
CTAAAAGTTGACATGGTAATTAGCATGTATGCATGACTACATGGGAACAATATTCATTTGTGTATGGTAAAAGGAAAAAAAAAAGTAAATTACCGGGACCTCTTTTGAGGTATCGTATAATTATAAACCTCGATTTCATTTTGGTATACATATTTTTCCCCTTGACGTATACCTTTGTCCAATGTGTAGCTCGTATTTGTATGTCAACTCAACATTTTACTCTCATCAACTTAGAACTGCTGCCAAATTCTCATCAACGATAAACCAAGTAAATGAATATCACATAGCACACAAGCTGTAATACCTGTATTTGTAAAGTAATAGTAAATAAATACTTTAATAATTACGACATAGAGTTAAAATTATATATATATATATATAAATGCGAAAGATTTATTTTTTATAAAATAATTCTTTAAAAAAAATCATGGACAGTATGAAAAAGGAAAAGAAAGAAAAAAAAATCTGGCATCCATAAGAAAAAAAAAACGTTGCCACCTGTTGCCAAGAGAGGAGTGTGATGCTGCATGTAAGACAACATTACAAAATCGTGACAATATTTTGGGGGGGATGCTGTGTAATGTTTTAAAGTTTTGCATATATATAACTTTAGTTATTTTATTAATTACTTACCAAATCCTATTTGGTTTTCCTTCAACTATGATTCAAATTACTCTCTTTCTGTAAACACTTGGGGACCGAAAGAAATGTTAAAAGAGTAAAATTTTGAAGGGGCTTACTGGAGAATTTTATAGAGAGTCACGGGAAGCTCTAAGAAAAACAGAAGGTAATAACATGAAGTTTATTTTTGAAATTTTAGCATACATGAAATTTCTCGGAATTCAAAATGGGAATTTTCAAAGGGGTGAATTATGGAAGAACTGAAGAATAAATTAGAAATTTAATATAAATATTATATCAGGTGTTGACGATCAGCAACCAGAAGAAATTGCTAAAAGAAGCAGGAAAGGCAAGAAGGTGATCCATGGGTAGCTCTAAGTGCTACGTGGTGAGTTAGATTTACTTTAAGTAATCAAGATAAATATGAAATATATGGTGATAAAATTAGAATAAATTATTAACTTATGCTTTGGTGATAGATGAAAAATTTGTTGATAGGTATGATAGGAATAATGGATGTGTGGAAAATTATTATATGAGAAGTAATATTATTAGAATAATGAGTCGATTTAATATTGAAGGTGATAAATGAAATTCTTGACGAGCAATGGTTGATGATTTAATATGATTTATGAGGAGAATAATTTAGTGAAATTTTTCCAATAATAAGTTGAGAATAATCAGGATAGCTAGTTTAAATGTTTGAATACATGCTTGTTTTTATTTTATTATTCATATTCATATCATTATTCATATGCATATGCATGAAATAAAAGAATCAGGAGGGTAGCCGGTCTAAATGAAAATAAAAGAATCGTGAAGATAACCAGTCTAAGTGAGAATGAAAGAACTGGGAAAGCAGTCGATCTAAGATAAAAACATGTCAACATGTGGAAAGACGTTCCCAATAATAATAACATTTAACTTAACGCATTGCATTTGCTTTAAATATTGATTGTTATTGCTTGATATGTTAAAGTGCTATTTATGATTGTAAATCTATTGATAGAAGAATGATTCTCACAGAGAGACAAATATGCTAAGGAAGAAATATGGAAATATGTCTGATGAATAACTTAAGAAGAGATTGTGTTATAATAATAACATGTCGACATGTGGGAAGACGTTCCCAATAATAATAACATTTAACTTAACGCATTGCTTATTGATTGTTATTGCTTGATATGTTAAAGTGCTATTTATGATTGTAAATCTATTGATAGAGGAATGAGTCTCACAGAGAGACAAATATGCTAAGGAAGAAATATGGAAATATGTCTGATGAGTAACTTAAGAAGAGATTGTGTAATAGGGGAATTATGAAATTGAGTCATGATTACAGAATATTGTTATTGAATTATTTGAGGAAAAAGATGAATGAATATCGGAAGATTTTTTTGAAGTAATTGAATTATAAGATGTAACTGGGAGTATAAAATTGAATACTTCTAGTAAATTTAATTCACTGAGCTTGTGAACCTCACTCCTCATTGTACAATGATTTCAGGTAGTAGGCAGGACAGATAGTTTGGTGAGTTGAGATTCAGACGAAGTTATTATCTATAAGCCACGTGCATGTCCACATCCTCAGACTAATGAGAAAAAAAATTATTTATAAATATTCATACATATTACGTTGTATAAAAATGTTTAAGTCAAGATCAAAATGATGTATCTCCCCTGTTGAGGGTTGAGGATTAATGTAAAAAAAAAAAATTGTTGGTGTTGTTTTTCTTGTTGCATATATGTGTCGTGCTGAGATTTTCAAAATGTGACAACACCGTCTCAGGGGTGGCCAACCCAGGATGGGTCGATACAATTTTGGTATCAGAGCATTAAGTTTTATGATTCTGTAGACTGCTTGAGAACTTAAAGAAGTGGAAGATCTAAATAAACTATATTTTAATGCAGAGTCTAAGGATGACACGTGAACGTGCTAGAGCTAGAGGTAGAATTTGAAATCAGAGGGGAAGTAGTAGACCCCCAATATTTAGAAGAACTGAAGCAAAGGGGGAAGTTGAGTCTGTGGCTCTTGCGAGGTAACATATTGATAGTGCAGCTGGTACTAGTAGAGATGGGAGAGAATCTAAGGTTAGGAATGATGAATTGAGAGAAACTCTTAATCATGCTATAGAAAGGATTAATGCAGCTGAAGAAAGGGTTGATAATCTGCAGAGGAGATTAGAGGAAAGGGGTAGAGTAGAACCTGATATGGTGAGACGAGAGGTTTGTGAAGGAGAAGGTGTGTTTGCATGTGAAATGCAAGGGGATTATTTTGTGAGATTTCTTAAGTTTAAACCCAAGTCTTTTAGAAGATCTGTAAATCCTGTGGAAGCTGAGCAGTGGATTAGACATGTTGAGAAATATTTTGAAGTCTTACTAGTGACAGATAGACAGAAGGTTGCTTTTGTTTCATTTATGCTGGAAGGTGAGACTTCACAATGGTGGGAAGATATTCTGCCTAGGGTGAGTACACAGGTGGAACAACCTTTAACTTGGAGTAAGTGAAAGGATGAGTTCTTTGCAAAATACTTTCCAAATAAATTTTGAACCCAACACGAGAGAGATTTTATTCACTTAAGGCAGAGTACCTTATCAATGGCAGAGTATGATAGTAAATTTATAGCTCTGTCAAGGTTTTTACCTGAGTTAATGAATACGGAGGAGAGGAAATTTAAATGATTTTTAGACAAGTTACATTACGAAATTCAATTTAAACTCTCTTACATGGGCATAGGGAATTATGTTATACTAGTGGATAAAGCATTACAGATTGAGAAGGATTTGATGGAGTTTAGAGGTAGGAAAGATTGGCTGAAGAGGTCTAGATTTGAGGGACCTAGAGGTGGTAGTAGTATGGGTGTACAGGGCGAGAGACCACCCCAGAAGGGGCGTTCCTTGTCACAAAGAACTGTAGTGCAGAGTTAGAGGCAAACAGGATCTGTTGCTTCTATAGCTCAGAGTAATACCGGTGAGACCCCTAGATATGGGAGACAGGCTATGGGAATTGGGAGTTATAGTAGAGGAGTAAGTATGCCACCAAAAGGAAGTGGTAATCTGATGTATGATCGAGTTAGGATTAGGGAAACGAACCTATGGAGGATTTTTGGAGCCTTGTTGTTTCTTTATTATATCCATCAAATCTATTTACACAATTATAATTTTCTCATAATTCAAATTCTGGCATTTGATCTTTATCTGCATCTGTCTCGGAATTACCCTATGTAGATATGCTTTGTATGTGGTGAGGGAGGATATGTTGCTGTAGATTGTCCAATGGGAAAATTTACTAATGTAGGCATTGAAAGTGTTGGGAGAAGACTGGTGGAGAGAGATGATGGATAAGGGAGTGTACGGGACAGAGGTCGAGGATCAGTAGCTGAGAGAGGATGTGGCAGCCAGTTTCAGTTCAGAGACAGCATAGTCTATGCATTGACCCAACAGGATGCACAAGCCACTCTTAATGTTGTTATGGGTGTGATATCTATCATTGGTAGGCCTACTAGATTATTGATTAATCCTGGTGCAACCCATTCTTTTGCATATAGTATTTATATAAAATCTATTGATGCTAGTACTAGTCCTTTGATGCATGTGATTATTGTTGAGATTCCTACTGGAGATAGGGTTATTATCAGGATGTGATTAATATTACTGATAGAGAATTTGAAGTGGATTTATTGCCTTTAGATATGACATATTTTGATTTAATTCTGGGGATGAATTGGTTATCTGCATATCATGCTTGAGTAGATTGTTTTAGGGAAAATATGGTGTTCAAGATACCCAGACATGAGGAGTTTAATTTTCAGGGAGAACGTAAGATACTTGCTAACTGTCTTATTTCTGCCTTAACTGCTAGTAAATGGTTGAAGAAGGGTTGTGAGGGGTATTTGGCATATGTTATGGATTCTAGCAAGGAAAGTAGAAAGTTAAAAGAAATCTTGGTAGTGAAAGATTTTTCTGATGTATTCCCTGAGGAGTTGTTTGGGCTGCCTCCCAATAGGGAGATTGGGTTTTCTATTGAAGTGATTCCAGGATCAGCACCCATATCTATAGCACCTTATAGAATGGAACCAGCTGAATTGAGAGAGTTGAAAGTTTAGCTTCATGAGTTATTAGATAAACAATTTATTCGACCTAGTATGTCACATTAGGGAGCCCCTGTGTTGTTTGTCAAGAAGAATGACAGGACAATGAGGTTGTGTATTAATTATAGACAGTCGAATAAGATCACTATCAAGAATAGATATCCTTTGCCCAGGATAGATGATTTGTTCGAACAGTTATAGGGAGCTAAGGTGTTTTCTAAGATAGACATAAGATTAGGTTATCATAAATTGAGGATAAAGAAATGGGTCATGCCTAAGATTGCTTTTAGGACATGATATGGTCATCATGAGTTCCTGGTGATGTCATTTGGGTTAACTAATACTCCTGTAGCATTTATAGATCAAATGAATAAGGTGTTTAAACCATTCTTGGACAGCTTTGTGATTGTGTTTATTGATGATATTCTAGTATATTCCAAGAATAAAGATGAGTATATGCAACATTTAGAGATAGTGTTGGAAATTCTGAGGAGATAGAAATTATATGCAAAGTTCTTTAAGTGTGAGTTTTGGTTGAGTGAAATATCTTTATTGGGGTATGTTACATCGGGAGAAGGAATAGCAATTGAACCACAGAAAGTAGAAGCAGTGCTGAATTGGGAAAGACCCACGAGTGTAACTGAAATTAAAAGCTTTTTGAGGTTGGCTGGTTATTATAGGAGATTCATCCAAAAAATTTCTATGATTGCTGGACCATTGACTAAATTGACCAGGAATGACGTGAAGTTTAGGTGGTCAGAGGAATGTGAGAGAGGTTTCTAGCTGTTGAAAGAAAAATTTATTACTGCCCCGGTGTTAGTGCTTTCTTCTGGTGATGAAGAATTTGTGGTATATAGTGACGCATCACATTAGGGGTTGAGATGTGTGTTGATGCAACATGAGAAAGTTATAGCTTATGTATCTAGGCAATTGAAGAACCATGAGAGGAATTACCCAACCTATGATTTAGAATTGGCTACTATAGTTTTTGCTTTGAAGATTTGGAGACATCATCTATATGGAGCCAATTGTGAAATTTTTATTGATTATAAAAGCTTGACGCATTTACTGACCCAGAAGGAGTTGAATTTGAGGCAGAGGAAGTGGACAGAGTTGATTAGTGATTATGATTGTATAATTTATTATCATCCAGGAAAGGCTAATGTAGTAGCTGATGCATTGAGTAGAAAGGCTATAAGGAGATTAGCTGCTATTGGGAGTCATAATACTAGCTTGATGATAGAATTAAGAATAATGAGGATGTAGTTGAGTGTCAATGATAGAGGAGTATTGATGGCAAATATGGTGGTATAATCTTCTATTATTGATCGTTTATTACAGATGCAGGGTAGAGATGAGGGGATAGAGAAGATCATATGGGAAATTTTGAGTGGGAAGCCAATTGAGTTTAGAAGTAGAGATAGTAAAATTACCTTTCCTTCCTATTAAAACTACCTGGAGTCCTGAAAAGTTGGCTGAATTGTATGTAGCAAAGATAGTAAAATTACATGGAGTACCCATTGAGCATTGTATCAGATAGAGATTCTAGATTTACCTCTAGATTTTGGAGAGGTTTTCAAGAAGCTATAGGTACGCAATTGCAATTTAGTACAACTTTTCATCCACAAACTAATAGGCAGACGGAGAGAATCATCAGAATACTAGAAGATATGCTGAGGGCAAGTGTATTGAGTTTCTTAGTGAGCTGGGATGCTTATTTGCCTTTGATCGAGTTTGCATACAATAATCAGTATCAAACTAGTATTAGGATGGCACCATTTGAGGCTTTATATGGTAGGAGGTGTAGAACTCAAGTATGCTGGGAAGAAGTTGGAAAGAGAAAGATATTTGGTCCAGAAATGAAAGATTTGACTACTGAGAGGATCAAGCTGGTTAGAGAGAACCTTAGAGCAACACAGAATAGACAGAAGGGATATGCTGATAAAAGAAGACGACCTCTCGAGTTTCAAGTTGGTGATTGGATATTTTTGAAGATATCTCCGTGGAATGGTGTATTGAGGTTTAAAAAGAAGGGAAAGTTGAGCCTAAGATTTGTGGGGTCATATGAAGTGATTGAGAGAATTGGACCAGTATCATATTGATGGATTTGCCCCCAGAGTTAAAGCAGTTACATAATGTGTTTCATGTGTCACTGTTGAGAAAGTACTTACACGATGAATCCTATAGTATCTCAAATTAAGCAATAGAACTTCAGGAAGATTTGACTTTTATGCAAGTATTGGTCAGAATTCTAGATAGAAATGAATAAGTCTTGTGCCATAAAGTCATTCATTTGATTCAAATATTATGGCGGAACAAATATGTCGAAGAAGTCACTTGGGAGCATGAAACAAGAATGAGGAAAGAATACCCCCAACTCTTTCATGAATTAGGTAGGGAAATTTCGAGGACGAAATTTTTGTAAGGTGAGTAGAATTGTAATACCCGTATTTGTAAAGTAAGGGTAAAGAAGTACTTTAATAAATATGACATAGAGTTAAAATAATATATATATATATATATAAATGCGAAATATTTAATTTTTATAAAAAAATTCTATAAAAAAATCGTGGACGGCTTGAAAAAGGAAAAGAAAGAAAAAGAAAAAAAAATTTGGCGTCAAGAAGAAGAAAAAAAAACACGGCAACAGGTGTTGCCACCTGTTGCCAAAAAAAGAGTGTGATGCTACATGTGAGACAACATCACAAAATCGTGGCAACATTTTTTTGGGAGAGAGGGGGGGATGCTGAGTAATGTTTTAAAGTTTTGCACACACACACACACACACACACACACACATATATATATATATATATATATATATATATATATATATATAACTTTAGTTATTTTATTAATTACTTACCAAATCTTGTTTGGTTTTTCTTCAACTACGATTCAAATTACTTTCTTTCTGTAAACACTTGGGGACCGAAAGAAAGATTGAAAGAACAAAAATTTGAAGGAGTTTACGAGAGAATTTTATAGATAGTCACGGGAAACTCTAAGAAAAATAGAAGGTAATAATGTGAAGTTTATTTTTGAAATTTTAACATACATGAAATTTTTCGGAATTCAAAGTGAGAATTTTCAAAGGGTGTGAATTATGGAAGAATAAATTAGAAATTTAATATAAATATTATGTCAGGTGTTGACGATCAGCAACTGGGGAAAATTGCTGAGAGGAGCAGGAAAAGCAATGAGGTGATCCACAGGTAACTCTAAGTGCTACATGGTGAGTTAGATTTACTTTAAGTAATCAAGATAAATATGAAATATATGGTAATAATATTAGAATAAATTATTAACTTATGCTTTGGTGGTAGATAAAAAATTGGTTGATATGTATGATAGAAATAATTGATGTGTAGAAAATTATTATATGATAAGTAATATTATTAGAATAATGAGTCAATTTAATATTAAATGTGATAAATGAAATTCTTGATGAGCTATGGTTGATGATTTAATATGATTTATAAGGAAAAGAAATACGAAAATATGTCTGATGAGTAACTTAAGAAAAGATTGTGTAATAGGGGAATTACGAAATTGAGTCGTGATTACAGAATATTGTTATTGAATTATTTAAGGAAAAACGTGAATGAATATCGAAAGATTTTTTTGAAGTAATTGAATTATAAGATGTAACTAGGAATATAAAATTGAATACTTCTAGTAAATTTAATTCACTGAGCTTGTGAAGCTCACTCCTCATTGTAAAATGATTTCAGGTAGCAGCCAGGACAGATAGTTTGGTGAGTTGAGATTCAGACAAAGTCATTATCTGTAAGCTATGTGCGTGTCCACATCCTCAGAGTAATGAGAAAATAAAATAAAAATTTATTTGTAAATATTTGTGCATATTATGTTGTATAAAATGTTTAAGTCAATATCAAAATGATGTATCTTCCATGTTGAAGGTTGAGGATTGATGTAAAAAAAAATTATGTTGTTATTTTTCTTGTTGCATATATGTGTCGTGCTGAGATTTTCAAAATGTGATAACATCGTCTCGGGGGTGACCAACCCGGGATGGGTCATTACACAAGCATTGTGACATAAACATAATAGTATTCATGGAATTCATCTTCATATCATATTCTATACACCATTTTGCTATGCAAGTACCCAAAAAATTGGACCATTCAACAAAGTCATCAATTGCATAATACATACCAACTACCCAAAGAAGGTATACCCAAATAAAGCAGTCATCCATGTACCTCACCAACCAAACCAAACCAACCATTATCCCTAAAACAAGTTTATCAACAAAAAACAAAACAAAATTTTCCAAATATTCCCGCCATCAAATACTACATCTTGATCATTGTTGCCAATCACAGTTATACTAGATTTTGCTTGACTTGTCCTTTGATTACCCATTTTATTTTAAGTCCCATCTTCCATTGCACTAACCCTTCTTTTAATTCTGCTGCCAGGGCTTCCACCCTATTAGCTGACTCTTGAGTTCGATTAACAGCTCCATTTGAAAAGGTGAAGTTCTTCCTTCTTCTCTGAAATATAAATCAAAACAATGCAGTAAAAAATTCATAGCACAACAAAAATCAGTAAATTTAACTATTTTAAATTCATTTTTTTTGTTCTTCTTCTTTGTCCCTGATGGACTGCAAAATCAATCACACCACTTGACATATTTTTTTGAGTTTGAGACTCTATTAGATAGATAAGAAAACAACAAATCAATAAACATCTAAACTAAATTTAAGTACTAAAATGTTTATGCACTATTATAAGAGTTTTTTTTTTTCCCTTAGCAACTGTATCTCTCTGACATGTTATTCTATTATGGCCAAAACCCAAACGGATTTTGTTCCTAATAGTGCTTGACCTTTTGGCTGGGCCAGAGCCAACAACAGTTTCACCCTCTTTTCCTTCCTCCTATTCTAACTAAGTCTACCAGGTTGTCTCTTGCATACAAGGGGCTTGATGTGGATGTGATCAGTGTCAAGCAAAAGGCTCATGTTAGGAATTTGGTGGATTATGGTACCATAAGCATTCTCAAACTTCCCCTTGCTAAAGTAGTGGTCAACATATTCATCCATATTCTTTATGTGGTACACAATACGTCATACCATGCCTACAAGGTAACCCAATTAACTACTATTACTTACAAGTACAAATCCCTATCCTTTATATTCATAGAAAACATCACCCTCCATCATCCATATAAACTCATCCTCACTAGATGGCTTAAGTATACAATACTTTATTGCCTTCTTAATTTTCTCAGCTTTCAACATAATTTTTGGAGCAATACCATTTGCCCACCCTTTGACCATTTGATTCTTTGATATGTCTAACATATGAAAAACAAAATATGAAACAAGTTAAACATTCATATAAACATTTTTTAAGGTGAGGTAATGTAACTACTATAGAATTATTGGGATACACTTTACCTAGCCATCACTTTCAGTCTAATTCCTTCCAACATAGTCGATATTGGTTTATCCCTCAGATCATCAATCCAAGCATTGAAAGATTCACTTAAATTATTGGTCACATTATCACTATTGAACCTTGGATGCCAAACATGCTTGTCCATGTATCAGGGGAGAGTCTACTAAGCCACTCAAATGCCTCTCTATTGTGCTCCTTAAGATTCTTCGTTGCATCAGTGAACATAACCCCACTGTATGCATTAGCTTCCTTCTAAAAGTCATTCAATTGAACTCTATGAAGTAATGACTTAAAGTTACTGTATAGATGTCTACAGCAATGCCTATGTATTGCATGAGCATGACATCATTCATAGCTAAGTCAAGTCCTTGTAACCAATACATGAAACAACAAAAACATAGCAAAGTAATTTAATACAAAATGATGAATACAACATAATGAAGTCAATTACCTTTTGTCTATCTAACATAATGGTTAGTGTGATATCAGCCCTCCTACCACCAATTGCATCATCCAAAAACTGAAAAAAATTAGTCAATTCTCTCTATTTCCAGCTTCAACAACACCAAAAGCAACTGAAAATATCCCTTTATTCCCATTTAAAGACACAACTATCAATAGAATACCACCAATGAAACCCTTTAAATGACACTCATCCACACCTATAAATGGTCTGCACCCATCAATAAAATCCTTCTTCATTGCATCATAACAAATGAATATCCTTTTAAAAGTTGGACCATATTTAGGAGGCCTCCTATCTGTTTGCAACCTAACTAAACACCCAGGGCTTGTGTGCCTAATCAGTTCAACATACTCTGACAGTTTAGACTAAGACTTAGCATGATTACCTTCATATTCTTCCTTTGCTAGTCTCTTGGCATTGTACAACCTAGATTTACTGACATTAGTAATCCCAAATCTAGTCATTAGTTCAGTCCTCATACTTTCATACTTTATGTTAGGGTCAACTCTAAGTTGTTCTTTCAATTTCCTTGCAATCCAAACTGATGTTATTTCCTTATTCTGACTCACTCTAGCACATATGTGTTTCCCAAAGTAAGACTTGATCTAGTAAGACTTCTTATCAGTTGTTGAGGATGCATGAATATACCATGTGCACCCATCTGTGGGATATTGACATGTGATCCTACATTTCTCATTAGAAATCCTATCTATCTCGAAGTCCTCTTGAATCACATAGTTTTTCAATACAACCCTAAAATGATTAACATCCCCCAACAATCTCTCTCTCTTAAGGTTAACTTGGTCTCCCTCATCATTCACAAACCTCCTGCGTCTATTACCCCTCTCAATGTATACCTCATCAATATCAGAACCATGCAAGTCCCTGTCCAAATCATCACCACTTGTGTAGTCAGACATTGAGTTACTCTCGTTATCAGAAAACATACCAACAACGCCATCATTATCACTAGAGATTTCATTTTCACTCAACACATTTATATCACTAGAGGTTTCATGTTCACAACTATCATTGTAAGCACACTCATTGTCACTTAGATCATCCATATCAAAATCAAACTCACCATGTTCTTCCCCACCCACAAATGACTCAAGTCCTCTAACATCCAAGGACTCTAAATCCTTAAATTCAGCATTTAAATGCGCAAGTATTTAATAAACATGCAGTTTGAACATTTCAAGCACATCATTGTCATTATTAATAGGCATAGTCATTATGATATGAGAAATATCACATGTTAGAATTATCTCATTGTTGCACCTAGGCTTGTCAACACTCCGTGCATACCCATCATCAGTTAGACGCATCAATGAATATAATAATCAGGATCAAAATCTCTTACTACACCAAAGTCATTTTCGAAAGGGACAATGAGGTCATGCAGTTCAGAAGTCATGTTTATACCATAAAAAAATAGTGAGATTGAACAAATGTTAGTGCATGTGAATGTCATACAACCACTACATAGATGAAAAATCACTAGGTGAATTTGAACATAAGCAAACATCAATTTTTTTCTCCCAACAGAGGCAAACATAACCAACTTATCAACAACCATCAAATAAAAAAACAGTGTAGTGACAAATTTTTGCTCAACTTACAAGACCAAACTAGTATATGAACCCGCTAGGGTAAAAAGTAAATGAGAAATCAACTGTCTTCCTTCAACACAGACCTGACAACAAGGGTAATCCGCAAGGAAAAAATAGAGGTCAGTGTTAGATGACCAAATAAACACCTAAATCAACAAACATAATCATATGGGTTTTGTTTTTCAATAATATTTTGTCAAGCAAATATTCATGCATATGAAAAATAAAAACTTGGAACTCGATCTAGATTTCTGGTTCGATGAAAGAAAACTGAAAATTCCATAAATTTTCATTACCAAAAACGAAATAGAAGATGCCTAGGTCTTACTTGTGTAATAATGAAAAACCCAATAAAAGCACGAACAAAATAAGTGATTTTAAAAAAAAAACGAAAAAAAAACCCAAATCATGTCAATTTTCATTAAATAAACTAGAAGGAGAAAACGAAAGTCAGTGGAGATTTCAGGAGAAACATGCAACAGATAAACAAAACAACTAATCTTCGAAAACTTCACTAATTCAACCTATCTTTTTCTCTCTTTACACAAATGAAGAGTCTAGAAGAGGAGCGAAGTGAGAAGTGAGAGAGAACTCAACAATTACCCACCTTAAACAAAGGCTTTTGTATTAAACCCTTAAGAGGGCATTTTAGTTTTTCCGTCCCTCCATTAACGTTCGTCAACCGACCAAGTTTGAATTGTATTGAATCCGTATATTTCAAATTGAAAGAGAGATGTCCATAATTATATGGTACGAAGTCTTGGATAATTTACCTCAAAAAAAAAGTATTATTGTTCTTTTGCTTGTCTCCCAATTCCCCAACCAAACGCAAGAAAAATCCAGTTTTTTTAATTATTTTATTCATAAAATGTGGGAACCAGGTCTTGATCTTGAACCCGAGCAAATTAGGTGGAATGGTGACTAAAAGACCGACAAACCAATAATCCCTTCTGAAAATCCAGATCTTAATATTTTAATCTGGGCACCCTTTTTCACTTAGAAGTGAATATTGCTGCCTTTAATTACTTGTCTATCAATTATAATATTGGAAAGATTAAAAGTTCAACAGCTGAAGATAATGAATGCTGCCATATGCTCTTATGTCACTATGCTTCGATCCTTTTCATCAAAGTATTTAAAGACAGTTTGGTTTTCCAAAGAGCAAAATGGAAATGGAAAGAGATTAATTCAAAGTAATAGAGAATAATTAAGAGGATAAAGTGTTCGACGATTTTCGTTGGTAGAGCATACTGTCTTATATTCAATTGAAAAGAATAAAATTATTATTTTAAATTTGATAATCCTTTACGTACCAGCTAAACATGCAATTTTCTTGTCACACCTTTAATTAATAGGCAAACTATATCCATGCAACATATAAGGTCTAATATAAAGCTTGTAGAATTTATTCATCATCATTAAATGATAAATCATAATGATAATATAAAACTGAAAATAATAAAAATGGTATATCAGTATCTTTGTATCATACTGAAATCATAATCAGTTAAAAAAGAAAAAGAAAAACAAACTATAATAAAAATGTAAAAAAGAACATCGCGTGAGAATAAACAATTTGAAAAATATCCAAAATAAGAATGTTGAGTTCAATCTCTTTCCCCGTCAATTAATATAAAAAAGAGCTATAGACGCTATTGATTTATTGTATTGCATGGACAGGCTCTTGCTTTATCACATTAATCTCCATGGAAGTTGCAGCAAACTCCATTGGCTTGCCTGGATAAGCAGGAGGTGCACGAATGAGACGACCGGCAAAGTTCATGCCATTCAACAGGCATTTACCCTTACCTGTTCCCGGTATGTGTGTGCAAGGAGAGGAAGTAGATGGTGGCACTGGACCCCTTTGGAGGGACTCGAAATGAAGAGGAATATTATACTTCTTAAACAGTTGCTCTCCTTGGAAAGGCCTCATGGCTGCACCAAATTGTACTGTAGTACTGTAAGTTATCAACAAAAGAGTGAAGATGAATTTTCTAACTGTTAACTCCATTTGTTTTTGTGAACTTAAAAAAGGGTTTCTTGCTTAAAATTTTAGTTTTGGAGGAAAGAATCTGTTGGCTGAGTGAATTTGACGTTTGCATATATAATCCTTATATAGGCACGGATTTAATTTGTTCAAAAGTTAGTGGGTCGATCGATTGTCTTTGGCCAAAATGGAGTATTTATTTTGACCTTAAAGGCCACGGTTTGAAGTTTGAAACTAAACAAAGTGGTCTAAAATCTGAATCAATTAAACACACGGAAACTTAGCACCAAACACATGGACTTTGATCAATAACGGGTCTTATAAGTTTAAAAGACGTGAAAAGTGACTTACACAAAACCACATAATGGTCCTTTATGAATCAATCCCGTGTGTCATGTGTGATCCATGAACTGTTTATTGCATATTTTAGTAGTAATTTTTGAAAACTCCAGTAATAATCTTTTAAAAAAATTTAATCCTCCGATGTTACTATTTGAGTTTTCAAAAATTACTACTCAAGTTTCTAAGAGTTATTATGAAGTATCAATACTGTTTCACGAGATTCAAAACACCCAATAAATTCTCAATGAGATCCAAACCCAGTTTTGCGGTCTGATAATCTGTTATAGTGATCAGAAGGTATGTTTGCCCAATGTAGAAATTAGAATAGAGGATTATGGCAGCATGTTTACTTTGATTAAAATAGTAAAAATGAAGAACAAATGACACAAATGGTCAAACACGCACAAAGCAGCACATAACTAAGACTTAAACTAGATAAGGTAATTAGACGCAACCATTTTCTTTGACTCGTCATCTTTCAAATCTCTGGCTTAACGGGCGCACATGACACAATACTTTTCTCATGATCATATTGTAATCTTTTTGGGGAAAATTATAGATTCCCCTTCATGGGAGTCAAATTAAATTAAGTTAATGTGGTTTAAAAAATTGCAATTGAATGATTTTTTTTGGTTACACATTTATGTCTAAATTTGATTGTGTTTTTCATTTTATTCTTAGTTACAACATATTTTTTATTAAGTGGCATCGCTCATATACATACTTATGCTGTTTTGATTCAGTTTATGCATATTTGTCAAGTTTTTAAATAAAATTATGTTTTTCTATTAATACTAGCTTTGGACCCGTGCAAATAAATATAAATATTTTGTTCATGAAAACAAAATGTGCGAAAAAAACACTAATTAAAAAATAATTTATTTTATCATAATAAACATTTGAATTAAATCCAAAAAAATACTTTAAAAAAAGAAAGGAAGATATTTATACATTTCTAATTTAAAACTTTATTTTTTTGTTGTCTAAATATACATGAAATAGTGTTTGCCGCAAAAATAGTACACATTTCCTCCCCTTATGTGGCATTATATTGATCATAACATAATAGAAAATATTTTTGATGAAAAATTTTGTGTCGTTTTAGACCTGCATATAGCTATATTTTCTTTTAGAATCCACTACTATGTCATTCTCGCTCTTGAGTTGCACACCAATCGATGTGATTGATGATTTATTTGTCATGCTAATTGTTTTTTTTTCTAAAATAACAATAGTTAGTTTGGTTTTTATTAAAATAGTGCCTATTTAGTTTTTTTTGCTAATATTTAAAATAAAATTTAGTTAATTTTAAGATATATGAATGTAAGTATGCTAGTTTGGAACATAATTTTTAGATAATATTCTAAATTAATTTGATTAATTTTAATATTTAAAATTAAAATAAACAAAAATTTCATTAAAATTTAATATATAATTACAAAAATTGAAGCAGATAGTAAGACTTTTAAGAGATAATTATTAAAATTGAAGTCATTATGGATAGATATTTATAAAGTAAATATTTTTAAAGACAACAATATTCATGATATATTTAATTTTGATTAAAATAATATGTATTTAGTTTTTTGCTAATGAAACATCCATTAAATAAATATAATAATTCCATATTTTATCAATATATATTAATTTTTTATCACTATTATATTTAAACTTTGTATATTTCAATATTTAAACTTAACTTATTTCATTTTAAAAATCTTGCATTTTTTATTGCCTTTATCTATATTTATTACATTTTTTTCTCCTTATTATATTCAAAATGTTTTTATCTATTAGCTTTTCAACAATTTATTATATCCAAAAAAAATTATCATAGCAATTTTTTATCTATTAGCTTTTTCAGTTACTCAATATATTTAAATTTTATATCTACTCATTGTACTAAAATTTTGCATATTTCAATATTCAGACTATCTTATTTCATTTTAATATTCCTACATTTTTATCTATTAGTTTTATCTATATCTATTAGTTTTTTAATTCAAAATTTGTTCTCAATATACAAATTATCATATTTCATCTTAAAATATCTTATTTTTATTATTATCTATTAACTCTTTGGCGTGGTTTGAGTAATACTTTAAGTGGAGATTAAAGTTGCTTTAATTTCCACTTAAAACATTGTCCAAACCAGACCTTTATCATCTCAATATATTCAAATTTGTGCATTTCAATATCTAAACTTATCTTATTTTATTTTTAAAATCCTGATTTTTTTATTAGCCTTTTCTCTTAGGATATCTTTTTTTTATCTAATTGCTTTTCAACAACTCGTTATATTTAAAAAAATTTATCAAAACATGTTTATTTATCTATTAACTTTTTTGTTTCCTAAATATATTAAAATTTTGTATATTTCAATATTCAGTTTATCTTATTTCATCATTAAAATCCTATATTTTTTATCTAGTATTTTTATATATATTTATTAGCTTTTTTATCTCCTTGTTATAACTAAATTTTGTATATTTCCATATCAAACTTATCTCACTTCATCTAAGCAATAGACTTAACAATATATATTAGCTTTTTTATCTCCTCATTGGTGTATATTTCAATATTCAAACTTATAAGTTATTTCATTTTAAAAGTTATGTTTTTTTTTTTGGTCTATTACCTTAATCTAATTTCTATTAGCTTTTTTTCCTTATAATATTAAGAGCATTTTTTATCTATTATCTTTTTAACTATTCATTTTTTTTATCAAAACATTTGTTTATCTAGTAGCCTTATTTATATTTCTTAGCTTTATAATCTTATCATTACATTCAAAATTTATATCTACTTAGTATATTAAAATTTATATATTTCAATATTTAGCTTATCTTATTTCATTTTAAGAATCTTGTGATATTTATCTATTAACTTTATATATATATATATATATATATATATATATATATATATGTATGTATATCTGAGCATTTTTTATTTCTTCATTATATTCAAATTATGTATATTTTATTATAATTTTATTTTATATCATCTCAAAACTTATGTTTTTTTTTTATCTAAAAGATTTATTTATATCAATTACGATCATATGAGAAAAGATATATAAAAATGAATCCTAATTATATTAGGAAAAAAACTAACAACTACACTTAATTGGTACCGGGAAAATTAAATCTTTTTTTTCAAGATGAAAAAGTAATAGATTTTTAAATTTTAAATAATAAGAGTTCTGAATACATATGAAGTCTTTAATAAGTTAATGATTATATTAGATAAACCCTTTTGTGGAATACAATTATTTGAAATTAAAATTGACAAAATTTATATGATAATTAGGATTGGATCTTGTGTAAAATAAAATATATTTGAAATATAAATTTAAATAAAAAACTTTACAGTTCAGTTTCTATAAGAAAAAAGCTTAATATGTTCATATTAATAAAATTATAAAACTAAAAAGTGCTCATGTATACATCTACGTCGTTGCCTATTATGTGGGCATTGTCATGTTTACATATATCTTTTACCCTTAAACTACCACAAATTTATTACTACTTAAAATATTGTTAGGTTTAACCTATGGGCAAGTAAGTTGTAATTCAAAGTGTAAAACTTTTATTTGAAAGGAATACAAAAATTGATAGGATAATGATTATTAACTTTACATAATACTGTTAATAGAGGTTGAATTTTTATAAATTTAACTCTTATGCTTGTGTGATCTTACCATGTTTTATTTAATTTTTTTTCATGTGACCAATGAGACGTTGAAAAAGCTATTATAAAAGAAAAATTTGCACAAAAAATATTAACTTTTTGCTATTATAAAAGTTGGAACTTTATTTGTAGCATAAAAACATTTATAGAAAGATTTTTTTTATAATAAAAAAAAACGAGAACTCAACCCCAACAATCAAATAAATATAGTACAATTTTTTTTTTCATGTGTGTTTTCCAATTTTCCATTAACAAAAAAGAGAGAAGGGGAGAAAGAGAAAACCCCATAGCATAATAGATTTATGAATTCTTCATATGCTATTATAATATCTCTGTAAGCTCAAAGCAAAGAAAAATTTGCACAAAAAATGTTAACTTTTTTGCTATTATGAAAGTAGGAACTTCGTTTGCAACATAAAAATATTTTTAGAAAGATTTAAAAAAAAATCGAAAACTCAACCCCAACAATCGAATAAATATTGTACAGAAATTTTACTAAATTTTTTCTTCAACAATCAATAAAAAAAGAAGCAAGGATTATTGGGTTTAAAGGAACTTACAGAACTGAGTCTTAATAATCTTTCTCTGTTATTAATAATCTTTGTTCTGCAGTAATTGAAACAATGCAAGTATATTAAGTATACAAATCAACATAAACTTAAAAGAATAAACTTATAAATATGAATATAAAAAAATATAATATAATAATCAGTAAACCTTTCTTTTAACAATTGATATATATATATATATATATATAGCAGTTGATAACACACAAA
The DNA here is from genome assembly GCA_023935145.1 of Bretschneidera sinensis. Lineage (NCBI taxonomy): Eukaryota > Viridiplantae > Streptophyta > Magnoliopsida > Brassicales > Akaniaceae > Bretschneidera > Bretschneidera sinensis. The sequence continues at coordinate 85,160,877 of CM043705.1, read as the reverse complement.
ATTAAGTTAAATGAAAAGTAAATAATTAAAGAGTTGATAGAAATTTAAATTAAATTAACATACCTCGGAGAAAGGTGAATAAATGAACGGTAAATAATGAAGAAAGTTGAGGAATTGAAAATCTAAAATTGATCCAACCTAGTTGAATTGTCAAAAATGAAAGAAAATGAGATGAAATTATAGAGGCAAATATCAAGCAATTCTATAAACAACCCCCTCTCTTTTATAAATATTAGAATCCCCTGCATTTTGTTTCCTACAGACAATCCTTCCTACCAAACAAATTTATATCTTTTTTGTTATTCTGTAGGGAAATGAAAATATAATAACAGTAAAATAATAGACTATATTTAAATGAAAATAAACACTGATTAACTAATGAGATAAATATTATAGACAATTATCAATATAAAAAAATTATATGTAAATAAAATGAGATAAGAGTTAAATTTATTTAGTTAAGCATAAAATTTCAAATAATATTTTATCTTAAGCATCACAATCTCTGCCTCTAGATAAAAACAAATTCAAGTCCAAATAAGGAGCAAGTGTCGTAAATAGGAAAAATATCACACTGACAGTTGGTGATGTCTATCGCATCAATTATAAGCTTAGTTTATCAAACTACCAGCTTGTGACATATCAACAAAATTGTTAGATTTTTCTTCCACCAATTATTTGCGTCAAAATTAATCGTAATTAATTATATATTTATTTTGTGCTCGTTTGATATATGACAATAATATAAAATAACTTTGTCATAATTAGCCTGTGACATATCAACAACTTTGCCATAATTTGTATCAAATATAAAATTGAATGAAATCAAATTATTAATTTGTGAATAGCGAATTGGATTTTCATATCAACAACTCTTTTATAGATAAAATGAATTATTATGTGAGTGAATCTTAATTAAGAATTATTATGATTATTATTAATTGAGAGATTAAATAATTTTGTTAGTTAAAGATAAAACATGCAAATATTTGAATTTGAGAGTAAGTCTATTTTATTTGAAAAAAGTAATTAAGAGATTAAATAATTTTGTTAGTTAAACATAAAACATGCAAATATTTGAATTTGAAAATAAGTATATTTTATTTGAAAGAAGTAATTTGATAATTAAATGGTATGTACATGTCTGCGTCCACATCGTTGTTTATGTGACGCGCTGGAACTGTTATATATATATATATATATATATATATAAATTAAGGGTAAAAATAAAATAAAATTTAAACCTAAGTGTGTAATGGAAAAAAACACAAAATAAACTCATTACAATTTTTTATATAACATGGATCTTATTTTATTTAACCAAAACTACAAGAGAGATATTTTTAATTTTCCTTTTCTTTCCAGTTTTGAGATATGGAAAAGCGAACTAACGTATAAGCTATATACTTTAATATAAAGCATGGCTGGCGGCTCTACAAATTTAAGAGTAAAATTGTCCAAAAAGAAGAAGGATAAGATATTGTTATTTTCAATAATAAATTATTTTTATATAAAAGTTTTATATACTAAAATGGTATTTATTAATTTATGGGTTAATATTATTTTTGTTTACGGAGCTTTATCACTTGGTAACAAAATGCTCTCACTTTTAAAATTGGATATTTCTCACAAACTAGTTGTGCTATTCAACCAATCTTCGACAAGCTTCTCTCTCCATATGATATGCACTTCTAACTGAAAACTGCCCCTTAGGGTTATAATGCCAAAGCAACTTATCATTCTTAGCTATTAGACCAAGTGGAATTCGGGAGATTAACTCCACTTCATGAGGCAAGAACAGCAGCTGCACTTGATCTTTCCTCCATCTTATAGATGCCTCATCAATTAAAATAGAGACAGTAGCATTTTCAATTACCCAAATTCTAACGCCCCTTCTCATGTATTGCACCACCAAGTGTAGATGGATTGTGACCTAACGGGGCTTCCAAGGGTGTAGATGGATTGTGACCTAACGGGGCTTCCAAAAACGAATAATGAAGAAAATATTTAGTCTTAAGAACAGCATGTCACAAATATAAAGTATTATTCAATAATCTCCAACCTTTTTTTGCTAACAGTTATATTAAAAATATTAATATCTCGAAAACCCAACCCTCATTTATTATTAAGACAACACATCATCTCTTAATTTTCGTTCATCACTTGTTGTCTCCATCAGAATTTATTCATCATAACTTTCAATTCTTTACATTACAAAATCGAAAATAACAAAAATGTGAAAATGTAAAGTTTTTTATTTGATAAAAAAAGCAAAAGCGTAAAACAAAATTAAGTATAATGTGATATACCTCTTTATAAGATGGTTTTGTGGTTTAATCCATAACAATCGAATACTTTGAGATTCCGACGTTAATCAATTTTATAATATGCATAATCAGTTTTATCCGATATGAATTAGACCCATCCAATTTTTTAATTTTTGAATACAGTAAATTTCAATAAATTAATACCGATATTAATTCATGTAATGGAACCATTTCGAATGAAATAAACAATAATTCGTCTTTGTTCTTGTAATATATGAGTCAGCATCGGTTTTTAATAAAATCTTCAAATTACTCGATCTTCAACACTTTAGTTTCAAATTGATCTCGTGTGTCAAATCTTGCATGAAACATAAATTTTAAACAATATCCTTCGAACCACTTTAAATGATCAATGTGGAAAACCGATCATATTGTGTAAAATTGGTGATGCACGTACTTGTTTTCGTTCCGACGAACCCTTGAAGTACTCAATTGTTATCTTATAAACAGGCATAGCACATGGGATTTATGTATTTTATCCAAAAAAGAAAAATCTGGGCTTGTAACAAAGCCATAGTCATTTAACGACGTGGGTCATGTAATGTTAGATTGATTCCCCTGTGATTAGGCGCAGCCCAATAAAAGTTATTATTAGAGCAGACCACGTTTGGGCCCAAGTGTATTCTTGTTTGCATGATTGCATCTTGCCATCTTGATGCCGGTGCCGTTTTTCATTTTTAGTTGGGGTCTAAGCAACTTCAGCAGACGAAACCCAAAAAAGAAAAAAAAGGAATAAAAAAAAAAACAGTTATACGCAGATAATAGTATTTCAAAACGACTTATGATATGATTGTTAGTAAGGATTGAAATATAATATAATAAAAAATTGTAAAAAATCACATTTGTTTGTTATTATTTATTATAGTAAATAAAAGTGTAAATCACATGAAAATATATAATCAAATACTTTTTAAATTGAGTTTAACTTGTATATAATGAAATGAGGATTATATAATTGTCTTATGTAATCATTATTACATTTGTTTTGCGTAATAATAATAATAATAACAACAACATTGAAATATGATTTATTACATTATTGATTATATTACATTTAAATCTGTAATACAAAATATAACTTTAATTTAATAATTTTGGGTTAAAGGCTCTATCTTTTTATGAGACAGGACCTGGTGAATTTACCATTTCAAATAATAAATCATACTGATAATATAAAACTGAAAATATTAAGAATGGTATATCAATATATCGTGTTAAAATCATAATCAGCTACATGGGTTACAATTGTTGCTAACTCTCAGGTGAAAAACAGAGAGGAGAAGAAACTATATTAAGAATGATAAAGAAACGTCATAACAAACAAACTGAGGAATATCCAATATAAGAAAAAGAGCTATAGGCGCTCTTGGTTTAATTTATTGTATTGGGGGGACAGGCTCTTGCTTTCTCTCATTAATCTCCATGGAAGTTGCAGCAAACTCCATTGGCTTGCCTGGAGAAGCAGGAGGTGCACGAATGAGACGACCGGCAAAGTTCATGCCATTCAACAGGCATTTACCCTTACCTGTTCCCGGTATGTATGTGCAAGGAGAAGGACCAGATGGTGTCACGGGAACCCGTTGGAGGGACACGAAATGAAGAGGAATATTATACTTCTTAGACAGTTGCTTTCCTAATTGCAAAGGTCTCATGGCTGCACCAAATTGTATTGCAGTTATCAACAATAAGGTGAAGATGAATTTTCTAGCTGTTAACCCCATTTGTATTCGTGAGCTTAAAAAGAAGTGTGATGTGTGCATAGTTACACTCGTATATATAGTCATGAATTTTATTTGTTCAAAAGGTGGTGGCATGGGTTGATTGACTTTGGCCAAACCTTAATGACTATTTATTTTGACTTTAAGCCATGGTTTGAAGTTTGAAATTAAACAATGTGGTCAAAAATCTGAATCAAACACATGGAAACTTGAGCACGTACCAAACAACCATTTTCTTCTTAGGACTTTGATTAATAACGATTTTTATAAGTTAATTAACATTTTGTTTGAAATTCGATGAAAATAAAATTCAATGTATTTTTTAATAAATTGAAGAAATAATTAATTTAAAAATGAATTGAGAGTAATTTTTATATTTTATTTTTTTATATTAAATTGTATAATTTAATCGAATTCTTATGTTTAAAGTGTTTTGAATAACGGAAGAAATCAAAAGAAAATGAAAGAAGGGAGAGGAAAACCAAAAAAAATTAAATTGTTGCTCATTGGTCATAGATGCTAGCTGCTGTGGATGATGATTAACCTATAAGCTAAATCTCATTTTTGATGACGTAATCATTATGTAAATTCCATTTTAGCCCTTGACTATCAGTTGTTTTATTTACAATCATTTATTATTGATCTCGTATCAATGTAATTCTTCGAATAAATCCTTTTTAATTTTGGACAGTTTAATATTAGGTGGCATCAAGTTAACAATGAATTGTCGATAAATGAACAAAAATAAACTTTTTCAAACAACTGTAAAGCACCATAAAAGCTCAAACCTTTTTTTTCAATGTTTTTTCAGTGAATTACATGTAACATGCACATTTTCAATAGAATGAATAAGCTTATTCTCGTTAATTTGTTACCATCTCAATATCAATTTGAGTCACTCGCATTAAGTTGTGCGAAAGTTTTAAAAAATAAATCTGTCGGAAGTATAATTATATTGATCCAAAATCAATAGTCAGATAATGTAAATGAAACAATTGAGAATCAAAGGACTGAAAATGAAATTCACATGATGGTCAGGTGAATAAAAATGAGATTTGGCCATGATTCTATAATGCCTCTGAGCCCCATCTATTTATGAGACAAATTGACAGGTTTAAAACAATGAAGGACATATAAGTTTTGGTCTAAAAAAGAGATGCCAGTTTAACACATTTTTGGATGTGGGTGCGTACACACATCACATCCACATGGTCCTTAATTTATGAATTCTTTACATGTGTCATCCATGAATTGACACCCAATTCCAGGAATGGCAGCGCCCTTGCCGTATGTTAATTTATTATAGGGACGGTGTGTTTGCTCATGTTCGAAGTTAAGAACTTAGAACAGAGGCTTATTGACTTTGAATAAATAACAATGAAGAATAAATGAGACAAGTGGTCAAACACGCTCAAAGCAGCACATAACTAAGACTTACAATAGGGAAGGGGAAATTAGCCGCAAACCATTGTCTTTGACTCATCATCTTTCACATCTCTATGGCTTAAGGGGCGCACATGAGACAACACTTTCCTCATGCTCAACGTTTTCTTCCATTTTAAGATATGAAAGGTGAATTAAGGTGATGGCTCTACAAAGTTAGAGCAAAAATGACCTAAAAAGAAGGAAAATGGTCGTTAAGGACTTGATTCACTTATCTAAAAATCAGATTTGAGGTTCTCATATTATAAGGTTTTGAGTTTGATTCTATCAGATATGAAGTTATTTGTACTATTTATTAATTATTTAATTCTCTCACTTTAGATGAATTATGTGATAAGACTATGAGTTTATAAATGAGTTATTAATTTGTATTTTGAACTTATATTGTGATTAAATTACTGTATTATTGTACTTGTATGACATCACTTCACTAAAAAAATATTATTATTTCCATTAATAAATTATTTATGTTTTATATAGAACATGGTATTTATTAATTTATTTGTCCAAAAACATTTTATATATTTTAAATTCAAAGAGTATTAATGATATTAAATGTGTGTGTATATATATATATATATACACACAGTTGATAGTGAAATTTCTGTGCCTCATAAAAAATAATAAGCATAATAAAGCTCTACCGAGAATGAGAGGGAGAATCTTTCAGATTTGGTTATTTTTGATGATCTTTACCGAAAACAAACACACCAAGCGACCTTGCAGCGGATCGGATCCAACTTTTTTGGTCAACAATCATTGTCGGGAGGCTCATCATGCATCCCAAAAAAATTGTATGTTTCAATCCTAGCTTTTGATTTCATTTTTTGATGACGTGGCTATTAATTCTACCATTAACTGCACAAAACCATAGACAAGTTCAACTCCAGAGAATCCAAGCCAACTCGAACTTTGGGCAAGTTAGAGTTAGGAATTTTTAGGGTTTGGTTAGGGTTAAAAAAATTTAATCCAAATTAAATTTATGTTGGGTTAAGGTTAGAGTTTTCGCAACCCTAACTAAATCGTAATCAGTGAATCCGAATTTAATTATGTAACCAATACTACTAGTTAGTGATTTGAATTTATGCAAGATATTTTGACTTTTGAAATTTTAAAAGACGTTAAAATTTGAATAATTTAATGTGATGCTTTTATTTTTTTTTGTAATATTCAATATCTAATATAAAAAAAATAGACTTTAAGAATCTAATCCGACATGGTTCAATATATCTTATTTAAGCTTGTTTTCATTTCACACGTCAATCCGAGCCCAACTTAAATTTTCACGAGTTGAGTTAGGGTTGAGATTTATGTAATCCATGAATTGAGTTGAGTTATGATTGAAAAAATTATGTCATGGGTTAAGGTTAACTTTTAACCCGACCCAATCCGACGTGTGCACACCACCGCCCCTACTCTTTATCCCTGATAAAGTTTTTAATTTGAGAAATCAAAATAAATACTTCAACGCACCCAAATACATTTGATTTAAAGTAATAACTATTGAGTCAAAAATTTCTGGTTTAGGCAAATAAATATTTTAAAAAATGACTTATTGCACAGTTTTGAATGCAATGGATCATAGTTATTGTAAAATGGACTTTTGGTTTGGCCCTTTCTTTTTATGAGGCAGGACATGGTGGATTTACCATTTCAAAGCTAAGAAGTAAGCATTTTGCTTGCTTATATTTGAGCAATCCTCCAAGGAAGAAGACAAGCTCACCCTTGCATCCATAATAGTGGCTCTGCTTACAATTACTTGTGAAGAAAATTTTAAAATTAAGTTGAACAAGCCAACAAATGAAACTTATGGAACCTAATTATGAATGTAATTAATCAAATGGGTAGGTACAATGACTAAATGATAATTTTGCTGATCTGCTGTTGTTGATCATCAAAGCCTGAATTCCAATCCTTGTAAATGGTCTAATTAAGTTTAGAAAGAGAGAGATGAAAATATACTAACACAAAAAAAATGTTAGTGCCTTACACGAGCACACACCTCACAGGCTCACACAGGCTCACTCAACCTAACATCTGGCACTTCAGTTAGCTACTTAATTCTCACATCTTAACAACAAACTAAGGCCGTTCTACTAGTCTTCTCTTATCAAGGCGGTGGTCAAATAATTGCCGCAATTGGTGATGATTTCTTCAAAATTACTCATACCCTAATCTAATTAGTGTTTAAAAGTCAGCTTCGTTGTTTGTAAAAGAAAGAAACACGAAGACAAGTTCAGAAGATAACCCAACAAACGACTGTCATCCATTCCCAAAGACTTGGTAATTAAGTCGCTAGATCCCTCTAGGTCTAAGTTTATTAGAATTGCAGATCTTAACAACTTTAGAGTTGCCAAAACAAACGCTAGAAGGAGGTCATGAACCTCCGACCTTGTGGTTAACAGCCACACGCTCTAGCCAACTGAGCTATTCCAGCTTTTTATGGTCATATTGCTTATTTACATTATATACACAGTGCTAGTGTGAAAAACCATCGGCTCCTCATAAGGTCCTTACAAAATGAATGGTATGTCAATATCTTAATGTCACAAGACAAGAAATTGAGTCATTGGATGATTCTGTCAATTATTATTATCGTCGTTAATTTAGAAAGGATTTGTAGTTAATTGGTTTTATCAATTATTTTGATTTATTTATTTATTTAGAGGATGGTAGGTATATATGTAATAGATAAAACTTTGATAAGATTATTTATAATTGACTTTTATAAGGTTATATTTAATAATGTTACTTTTTTATGCATAAGAGTGGGATCAAACTTAAATATCTTATGTGAAAGATTTGGAAGCAACTATGAAATCAAATGACCAATGCCAAAAAATAATAATAACACTTTCAAAAATAAAATTGAAAACCAGACATTATCACTCAATAAAATTTATGAACAGATCCAATACACAAAATCTCAATTATAAATGATTATTTTAGTATACGATTTAACTTATATTCCATCACTAACAGTTTAAAACTTATTAAATTTTATATGAAAAATCAAAACTTAAAATTTATCAAAATTATTGAATTTTTTTAACTTTGAATTTTCATTGATGTATGTTAGATGATAAGTTATTATAATTATTTACATACATTAAAGTGGACTTCTTTGATTATGGATTAGTAATATTAATTATGATCTCTATCTTGTTGTGAAGTTTTACTATCGTTATCTTTTTGTGAATTCAAGAAACTTATATAAAAATTTAATTAAAAGTTTGTCAAATGGATTAATTCTAAGGCTAACACAAAGATGGAGAGACGGTGAAAAGCCAACATTTTAAACTTCAAATCAATCCATGGAGATAATAGGAATTCTTATTTTGAGAAGACTGAATCATCTTATTTTGAACAAATAGATCTCTCAAGATGTATTAAAATGCATAAACTGGAATCTAATTGAATATTGGATTTGAAAATACATCACACAATTTATTTTATGGGCTTGGGGTTGTGACTGAAGAAGCCCAGTTCCGCACGAGAAGAAAATTATCTTCGCATCACACGGTCGGTGGAGCGGTTCATGTCTCTATCCGACCTCACTTAGGATCCGATCCGATCTTAAATGAACCGCCACTTGAATGGACTCGATCGCATAGCGTTGTTTCGGAGTTGCTAGCTGCCATAGGTGTGTTTTTTTACTTGGAATCATTGCACCTGATACCCACCCATCTGCCCCAAATCTCCAGCTAATCCGCGAAATCCCTAGCAACCTACCCGAGAATTTATCACTCGATCTCAAGCTCCATCAGGCCAGAACCTTCGTCTATCTCCGCGCCGTCAGTCGCTCAGTCCGGCGTTGTCACTCCGCCTGACGCATCCAACGTCCGGGTATGTCTCTGTTCTTCTCTCTCCCTCTCGATGCTCCATTTTTAAAAAAAATAAGTAGGCTTGATTTCTTTTTGTTTTGTATTAAAATACGATCTGCAATGATCTTTGTGGATCGTTGAGCTACTCTCTCTTTTCTATTTTTAATAAATATACTATTCCAGGATTTGTATTCTCTTGTTCTGGTTGGAATGGTTGGAAGTAGCCAAGTTTTAGGTTGTTTTTGAGTTAGGAAATTGAACCTGTAGATTAATCATTAGATGCAATCAATACAATCAAAACCCTGTCCTGGGGAACTTTGTCTACTATTTGATCCAACTGATCTGAGCAGCCTCAATGCATAAGTAAGAATGTCCATTTGACCACAAAAAACCTCCTTTAATCACATTACCCAAACAACCATCATAGCTTAAATCTCTGATATACTAAGTTTTGGTGCTTTAAGTTGCATTTAAGCAACTCCCAACTCTAATAGCTAGGGCCTTCGAGTTCAGGTAATCCCTCAATAAAACATAATCTATTTTCTTTATTTTTTTCACTATATTTTGACGTTCTAGATTCTTTTGATTTCTTTGCTAAATTTGAGTTTGAATTATCAATATGTAGTTTTTTTTTGGGTTGGATTAAGCTTAAAATTACTCGACTTGTTTAATTGGTCTAGTTACTTTGTGTTGTATTTATAATTTGAGGTTATATAGAATTACTTTATGTTTTTACATTGATTATGTAGGATAATTTCCTTGTCTACTGCGATGTTAGCCTCTTTTCTCACTCGAATTTATAAGTTTTTATTGGCTTCATTTGCTAAAAAGTTTATTTGCCAAGTATTTTTATTTTCATTTGATGTTTTGGATTGATATTTTATCTTATATTTGATTGTGCAGGACACTTCAATTGTATCATTGTACAAACATATCTGTTAGGAACCCATAATAAAAGGAAAATGCTTTCCGGGTTAAAATTTATACCTCGGGATCTAATTGAAAAAGTAAGCCTATTAGTTTGTTTTGTTATCCATTTTGTTTTGTGTTGTTAAATTTAACTGCTTATAAGGAATACTGATTTTCTTTGTTTTGGTTATGTTTGTCTCATATTTGGGATAATGGTATCAGACGCAAGATGAAAACTCTGATGCAAGGAGAAAATCGGGTAGTGAGAAGTCAAAGCATAGGAGAAAAAAGAAGAGTTATGATTATAGTAGTTCCGATGATGATCTTGAGAAGATAAGAAAAGGGTCTAAAAAAAAGAAGAAGTGGTACTCATCAGATGAGTACTCGACATCAGATTCAAGTGGAAGCGAAAACAAGAGTGAGGGCAGTTTGGGCTTGGATGAAAAGAAGCGAAGGAGTGGGAAAAAGAGTAGGAGAATTAAGAATTATAGTTCAGAGGATGAAACTAGTGGCAGGTCAAAGAAAAGATCTAGGAAACGTGATTTATCAGAGGATAATTCTTCCTCTGGTTCTGAAGATGATCGTCGAAAAAGAAGTGGGAAAGATGGGAGGAAAAGTGGTAAGGGAAGACGGAGTGAAAAGGACATTGCCAATGACAACTTGTCTGGTATGCATTTTATGGTTTTTTTGTCTTCTAATGTTCAATAAGTTCTTACTTATAAAAAATGTTCAGTAAGTTCTTCATTTATAGTATCAAGTTCTTGATATCTAATTTATATTTTGCTCCATAGATGATGGTAGAGGATCTCCTTCTTTGAAAGATGAGGATATCGTGAGGAAAGAAATGGGATTAGAATGGATGCTTAGACCTGCAAACAAGACAGATACAAGGCCTACTGTAACTATTGACAACCAGCCAGAGGAGCCTCCGAGTGAGGAGGTATGTCATTTTTTTGTAAAGCTAGTAAAATCATTTTTGTAAAGCTAGTAAAATCATTTTTGTAAAGCTAGTAAAATCACTGAAAACCAGCCAGAGTAGCCTCCTAGTGAGGAGGTATGCCATTTTTTTTGTAAAGCTAGTAAAATCATTAGATGTATTTTCTGCTCTTCTGCAACTTCAACTCAGCTAATTATTTGCCTTCCTTTTTTGGATTTGGTGTGTTATGTTTAAATCGGTTGGTTGTGTTCTTACCAATATTTTTGTTTTCTATCTAGGCACTGAGGTAGGATTATATGCATGATTTTATGACATCATACATTGTAGTTGTGATGATTAGGTTTCGCATGAAATTTAGTTAGTCGTTGTTCTTCCTATCTTTGATGGTTGTCATCATTCTTTTATCTTTACGATATTGTTGGGTCTATAGGTTTGTCGCATGTTTATAGTTCCCCCAAAGCAGTTGGTTTTTGAAATCCTAGACATTTTATATTTAGTAAGCTCTTATTGCGCATTAGCATTCTTTAGAAGTGACAATTCAGATACACTGTCTATCATGAGTAACTGTTAGGAGTAATATTTTTAATATACCTGCCGCTGAACACCTCGAGGGGCATTTTTCCATAAGGGGAATATTTTATCATTTTTTGGAAATGTTATATGATTGATGTTCCTTTTTAAAATTGTTTTGATTTTTGTTTCATGGCATGCTTTAATTTTTTTTTTTGTATATTTACCTTGTTTAATGTCACGAAATTTCTGTATTTATGTAGAGTTTGGAGTGTTACGTGTAGTGTATTTAGTTAATGCTCCAAATTGAGTCTTACACGTATGTCTTGTTTATGTGAGACATGATGCTTCTCTTGCTGCCCGTCTTCCTTCACTAATTAAGACTATGAATGTGATTCTTAGTTGACTTACGTTTTCTGTCTACCAGATAAAGAAGATGAATCCGAAAGAATTGAATCCATATTGGAAGGATAATGGAGGTGGTTATCCAGTTGATGGAGATGAGAAAAAAGCTGGAGGTGACCGACTTCTTTCCTCTTCAGTTGTTGGGGATGGAGGTGCAAGCTGGAGACTTAAAGCCTTGAAGCGCGCAAAAGAGCAGGCTGCTCGAGAAGGAAGAAGGCTTGAGGAGGTATGCTACTTTATCTTCCAGATCTCGTCAAACAAGATTCCAACCCTTATTAAAGAGTGTCTCACTGACTGAGAGTATGCAGGTTGTGGAAGAACGGTGGGGCTCTCTTGGTCAACTGGCTGTCTCTGCAGCATCTCGTTCAGTTGCTCCATCTCGTGCTCATTTGCATGCCATAAAAAATAGAAAGAAAGGGCTAGCTGAGGAGCACCAACCAGTTGCAGGGAATCAAAGTGAAAGGCATACTGGAAAGGTGCATTAAAATCGTTGAGAGCTCTAATTTTCTTTCTTTATTTTTTGAATTCCTGATGTTTAGTTGTTCAGTTTGAGTTGAAAATTATTGTGGATAGTTGTAGTATTGATTACTTTTGTTACATGATTTTGTTCTCAGAATAGTGGTCGAGATTACTTGCGGGATGTATCTGTCCGCCATCCTGAAATGAGAGCCCCCAAAATGCATGATTCTTTGTCATGGGGGAAACGAAAAAGTCAAAATATGTCTACTGAGGATGCTGACCTAATATCTTCTGTAGCGTCTAGTTTAAATAAATTTGCCAATGATGGAAGCTTCATGCATGAAATGCTTCGTAAGCAGAGTAATGATTCTGGTGGTACTGTTGATTCACATACAAATATCGATGGCAACATGGAGTGCAAAACAATTATATCAGACACAAGCAAGCTTAGCAAAGGCACTGGCGTTGTTACAGAAGGACTGAGTGCGAACCAATTGGCAGCTAAGGCCTTGCAGCTTCGTATGAAAGGGAAGCATGAAGAAGCCCAAAAACTTTTGGTAAGAGAACATTTCTACCATTTCTTCTTCTCACTTGCTCTGTTCGTGAAAAAAAAAACGTTAGATTTTCTAATGAGGGTCTCTAATCTCGGCCTCTGGGTAAAGTTTTTCAGAAGTTCAGGGTAGAATCATCAAATGTATTAAACCTAGTTACTCTGATCTTATTGCCTGAATCTGAGCAGTTCATGACTTCAAGCCACATAGATAGCATATCACTGATGTGACTTTTTTCCCACCAAATAAATTATGTTTTAGAACCACATTTTTAAAGTCTAAATGATCTTGATGAAGCACGCCTTGTAACTTTTTCAATGAGAGTGTGTCCTGCAAACATTCTTAACTGATAAAGCATGAGTTGTGGTCACACTTTCAGCTGTAAGCCTGCAGCATGAGTTGAAGTTACACCTTACCAACAGAAAGTAAATAAATAAATAGAATAGCAATATGCTTACTTGGTCTAGGCTACCCTGGTTTGGAAGATAAGTCCAGGGTTTCTGTCTTTTCTGTGCCGAAGTATCCTTTTCCCCTCCACTCTAAATAAAAAAAATGAATAAGAGAGCTGCTGAATGTGTTTATAGTAAATGTATGTAATCCTTTATGCGGTTTACAGTAGAAGTGGGCTGTTAGCCAGCACCTGTTGTAGTAGAAGTGGCAGGCACCAACAATATTCATTTGAGCACCTTGCAAGTTGTCATTGATTTGCTACTTCTCTTATAGTCTCTCAAACACCTAAACTGAGCTACACCTTGTAAAATCCAAATCATTTTCATGGAAACTCCCTATTCTATGTTAGAAGTGGCATAGCACCTGATCCTCTGACAGGGTACATTAACGCACTTGATAAAATTAGGCCACCTTAAATGTTGAAAATTGAGCATTTATGGTTTTCCATGGAGAACCATTCATGATCTGAAGAATCTGTATTTTCTACACCAGCTATTAGAGCTCAGGCTTTTGCTCAGAGCTTAATTGGCCTGCTATGTTCTTCTTCTTATTTTCAGCAAGAGGTTGAGAGCATGAAGGCAAAGCAGGGTGGTGGAGATGATTCAGTTAGACCACAAGATGTCAGAAGCACGAGCAGGTAAGTGGCATCTTCCGGTTATATTTCCCCAAAAAAATATATGTTTTGATGAGGTAAAGATATAGATAGTATTTTTTTTTTGTTAAATTGTTGATTGATATAAGGTAACTGTATTGATGTTGAATTTATATTGGAATGGTGTTTCAATCATGATTCATAATAAAATCCTGTGTAATATGTCATTTCTATATCTTTTTATGTTTCTCAAAAAATTTACAGTCGGAGGATCTGACTGTTATGACTTTTTTATCTAGATATTCTATTCAGGATATATCTGCTCGAAAAAAGGAAGACGATTCCGATATGCATTTAGCCCGAAGGATAATGCAGAACAAAAAGTATACTGACCAGAGTCAAATAGAAGATGAGTATGATTACGATGATGGTCCAAGCAGAAAGTCTCGAAAGAATGGTGGAGCTCATGGCCACAAAGGTTCTGAAAAAGATAATCATGTAAAGCGCATATTGACTCAGCAAGAGCGCTGCCTTTTTTGCTTCGAGAATCTAAACCGGCCAAAACATCTTGTTGTGTCGATAGCAAATTTCACGTATTTGATGTTGCCACAGTGGCAGACTGTTGTGCCAGGTCATTGTTGCATCCTACCAATGCAGGTAATTTTAATATATTTACTTCTTGTACTTCGTTTTCTTCTTTTTGATGCTTTAATGTAAAGTGTAAACCAAATTAAGCTTGCTTGTATAAAGGTATTTATTGGAGAAATCATGATTTACAGGAAGTTTGAAGATCTTATGAATGCAGAGCTGTTTTACTGTATTTAATTCTACGGCGCTGTTTGGGACTTGTTTTAAGTCCAACTTAAAGCAAAAAACAAAGCTTAATAAGGAAATTTTTTTTGCTTTAAGTCCAACTTAAAGCAAGTCCCAAACGGTGCCTGCATAGCGGTGGAAATTTATTTATGATGGAATTATCACTTAGAAAATTTCAGTATTGCATAAAGCTGGATCCATATCAAGAATTACTGAAAATATGGAAATGGTTCCATACCCTATAAATGGAATAAAAAGTACCCCTAATGAAATATGAAGTTAGTTAAACAAACTCATTTCATTTTAAATGTGATGTAAAGCATGTTATAATAATATCATTTCTAGAAAATGTATAAATGACACTTCTTTTTCTATTATTTTAATGGATTTTCTCATTGTGATTTTTAGTTTAATAGAGAATTTTTATTTATCAAAAAAAAGTTTAATAGAGAATTTTTGCCTATACAGCATGAGGCAGCCACAAGAACTGTTGATAATAACGTTTGGGGAGAAATTCGTAATTTCAAGAAATGCCTTATTATGATGTTTGCAAAACAAGAGAAGGAATTAGTCTTTCTGGAAACAGTGATGGGGTTGGCACAACAACGTCGCCATTGTTTGATTGAGTGCATCCCATTGCCTCAGGAAGTTGCAAAACAGGCGCCTCTATATTTTAAAAAGGTCAGAATTCTTCATTTACTTTCTTTTATTTGATGGTTATTTGCTTGCTTGTCTATTCCTGAGCTAATGTTATGGAATTTTTTTTTCTCTTTCTATATAATGTATGCATATATGATGCAGACAGACACAAAGAGAGAAAGTAAATGGGTTAGAATCAGTAAGGAATAATTACCAGAAATGAAGCTTGTATTAGAGTTCCTTATGTATCGGAAATGTTTATGTGCTTAAAGAGTTCTTTTCGAATATACTTGATGAATTGGTTATCATTTTGCCCATAATAAGAACTGTAGTTTCTTGGTTAATAAGATTTGAAGTTAAGATATGTCCTAACTCAACCTCCCCCATCCCATTACTGCCTGAGCCAATGCCTGGTTTCTGTCTCTTTGTGCAATGTTATTAGTTGGATGCAGAGAGGGCATATAAAAGAATCTTGAATTCTTTTGTATGAATCATTTGCTAGACAGTTGTATTGAGAAATATCAGCATGAGGCTGCAAGGATTGGTTTAGTAGTCACTTAATGGGTTACCTTGAACATTTCTGTACTTCATTGATAGGAAAAAGATTGAGTTAACTGATCTATTGACACGAAAACTAATCTAATTTGCATGCTATGGAGTTGGAAATAATTTAGAAGGACCAAGGTTAATAGGCTCTAGCACTATTATTGAAACCCATGCATTCCTAGACATAGTTACCATGAACTCGGTACGCCTTAGTTCGCAGTACGGATACAGGAACGTGGCACGTTACCCACCCCGTACGGGGTACGTTGGTGGTAGAATTAAATGATTTATATAATAAGTAAAATTAAGATATTAGATATATACAATATAAATAGAACTGTGTGCATAATAATGGTTTATATGATATAAGAGTTTTGGCAAAATAGTAAAGTCAACAAACATAATATTAAAGACATAATTTAAAAATAGTATAAGTATTCTCTTAAGTCCTTTCTTGTGTCTAGAAATCTTTTTTTTTTATAAATTTTTTAGCTAAAAGACTTAATAAAAATTTGGATCGCCAATTTTAGAGATCCGGTGCTTGAATGCACTACGAATCAGAACGTATGATCCTTATACTAGTTCTAAGGGGGTATAAGGATCCCGGTAACTGTGATCTTAGACACGGGTGAATAGTTGTAACAAATTTTATGAACTCTTGCACTATATTTTGAAGTCATGGAAAGAGGTTCTTCATATGGGAGTTTTATGTTACATGGACTCTTCACTTTACCTAGTTGTACTTGTGTCAGACCCCGACACTCGAATAAAGGTATTGCTCTTGGACACTCCAAATTAAAGGAAAAAGTACGAAAAATTACATAAAATAGACGAGTCCGACACCCATACCCGTGTCCGACACCCATACCCGTGTCCATGTAACATAGGTTTTACCCTGACCGGCAGCCCATTCCTGTCCATTAATTCGAATTGTTATTGTTTGATAATGATCCTATCTTTTAAGACCCTCGCTTTCAACTAATTGTCTATCTATGGAATATGTTACGTGTGACGATACATGTACAGTTTTTGTGCCATACACTACTAGAGACTGCTAAAAGTACTGCTATTGTTTCTGATGGACTCCGTTTGCTACAGTTGAGGATGTCTTGACCATTTTTACTTTTAAAACAACACTGAAGTATAGATGTTCTTTATTATTATTTCATTGTTATTGTTGAGGTGAGAATATCTTTGACCTTTAGTTAACAAAATTGTTTGTGCTTTACATGTTCTATAAGTGTTTGCTTTTGTACAAGTTCCTTAAAGGGGTTTTTGCTTCAGGCAATTGATGAAGCTGAAGATGAGTGGAGCCAGCACAATGCAAAGAGGCTCATCGATACAAGTCAGAAGGGGTTGCGTCATTCAATTCCCAAGGACTTCCCCTACTTCCATGTTGAGTTTGGTTTAAATAAGGGCTTCGTCCATGTTATTGATGATGAAAAGCAGTTTAAAAGTAGCCTTGGTCTAAATGTTATTAGAGGCATGCTACGCTTGCCTGAAGAGGACATGTATAGACGCCGGAGACATGAATCCGTGGAGGCACAAAAGCAGGCAGTTGCAAGCTTTGCTCAGGAGTGGGAGCCCTTCGACTGGACGAAACAACTTGGCTAAGGACCAGTTCTTAAAATGCACTGTTAGTATACCTAGCTAGTGGTGACTCCTAGCAATCAGAGGAATTTTTGCATCAGAAGCATTGCCAAGGATAACTGATTTGAAAGAAGAAAGTTCCACCTTGATGTGACTTTAAAATTTGAGCATACCTTGTAGCTCACCAATAAATTAATAACCAATTTGTGGTGCCTGCACGTAGATATTGAGGGATCAGTAGTTGCTTCGTACATAGCACATTGGGGTATCATGCAACCTGAGTAACTTACGGACAGCAAGAATACAACCTGCCTGAACAGATGCCTATTTAACTGTCTTTTTTTTATTTTTTATTTCAAAGATTGAGAATTCAGATTAAATCCTGAAAATGAGAATGAGATACCCTCTGGTTGTAAATATGATAATCTAACAAATCATGTACCTGTTGTATCAACCTTTTTTCTTTCCGACCAAAATAGGAAAAAAGAAGAAAGAAAGCTGTACAAATTTCATTGGAAAATGGTGAAAGTGGAAAGAAACATTTGCCATTAAATAGTCCTCTCCCTAAGCAGCGTCCAAATTTAGCAGCAAGATTCGAAAAACAAGAAAAGCTTTCTTTCATGCAAAAGCAGCCAATCAAATTTTTTGGAAGTATGCCCATCATGGTTGAAAAAAAAAATCATTTTTATATCAAAGACTAATTTGAATAATAAGTGCAAGTTACGTTCTTGTTTTTCTATTATGAATTAGTAAAAATAAAATTCATAACAAGTAACTTCTAACTTAACTTTTATGCAAAATCATATTTTTAGAGTTTTGCAAAATGTATAAGAACACAACTTCATTTAAAAATATACTTGTAGCCTTTAACCATAAAATCAACAACACTGTATTCAATCCACCTTGATGCTTTCAATTTTTTCAAGCATAGAATTCAAATAGTTACTAATCCACAATAAAAAAACATGCTAGGGGAACAGAAAATAGTTACTAATTCAAACAGAAATAGGAATGTAATTGGCCCATTAACGCTTATCTTGAATCGTTGTACCATTTCAGCTTTCGCCTTACTGCCACTCACTTCCAATTCATGCTGCACATTACTTTCCATTCCATTTCGCATAACTTGGTAGCATAAGCCAACCTTTAGAACAAAATCATTCCATTTCATTACTTCTTTATAACATAAAATAGAAAGCCAGCATATATTTTGATTCTTCTAATCCACTAGGATCGATCGCTCATCAACCCAAAATCTACTATATTAAAAAACTTCTTGACAATTCTTTTCTTATTGAAACATCTGAACCACCAAATCAGTGGTAAATTACAAAAACAAAATTAAGTAGCATTCCAATTTGGATAGAGGGGAACAAAGGAAAGGGAAGGGAAAGGATTACATATACCATTTCCTTCCCTTGGTTTCCCTCCAAACATAGGGTAACATCATTCAAAACTAAAAGACAATCAGATCTACAATCATTTAAACTGTCTTTTAAAAAAAAATTAAGCATGCAATCAAATGAAGCAAAACTAGAAAGAACAAAAAAGGAGATATCTTGTAATATAACAATAATAACTTACCAATTTCTTTCTCCTCCCCTCCTAACCAAATAAGGAGATATCTTTCCCTTACCCTTTCTATTTTTGGTTAAATTACATGAAATACCCTATGGTTTACTCGACTTTCATTTTATACCTTGATATATTTTTCCTGACAAAATAAACAATGTGATTGTCTCCCTTAACATAAAGATAAAAGATTAGCAGCAATTAAATTACAAAAATAAAAAACCATTTTACCCTTACCGTTAAATAGCACAAGGGAAAATCCCGCATCATACATTGTTTTAGTCATGTGAAAGAAATCAAACATTCAGAACTTCAAGCTCCACTAACAAACCAGCATTTTCAGCTCGTTATTTTGCGTGCACAAGATTGCATCACTGTAACCAGAGTTTAATCTGACATGCATGAAAGCTCATATTCCTCGGGAAATCCAATATGTATGTTAGAAAGGAAATTACAATGCCAGAAGACCAAAAGAAGAAGATAAAGGAAGCAAGTTTGACTGTCTGAGGGGGGAGGTATCAGCTTAACATCCGAGAATCTAGAGTCAACTAGTTAGATGCTACTTGCGTGTAATTCTCCTTCGACCACGCGCCTTGCTTGCTGGAACATTCTTTGAAGTGCTCGTAAGATTCTCCGCAGGTTCTTCCTCACTTCTCTCATCATCACTTCCATCGTCGTAACTCTCAGATTTGTCTGTGGACTCTTCCTCTTCTTGAGGCACTTTCACAGCAGTGTCCTGTTTTGAAAGCTGATCTCGAAGCTCTCTAAGTTTTGCTTTCTTTGAATTCAAGACACAAAGAAACTATAGGCAGCAAAAATTCCTGGTAAGTAATTTGGAAAGCAAAGATTATTTTTCTCTCTATCAATGGTATATAGCTCACACTCATCAGCCATCAAACACTGCATGCTCAAAGCATAATACTCCAGCATAATAAGACCGATCAAACTGCCATAGCACTCTTTGAAAAGAGAGGACGAAAAAAATAAAAACCCAGAAATATCAGAGCAACCCAAAATTGCTTCTACAGTTCATCCTTCCAAGACTGTCCTATTGAGCAAATGTGAATGTTAAAAGACAGGTTTTATCACATTCATACTGTCTCCCCAACCACAGCAAAAATTACTTCTCTCTATCAATAGTATATACCTCACAATCATCCAGCCATCAAACACTGCATGCTAAAAACATAATAGCGCAATAGGACCGATCAAACTGCCATTGCATACATATTTGAAAAGAGATGACAAAAAGAAATTAGAAACCCAGAAATATAAGAGCAATCCAAAATGGCTTCAACAGTTAAAACTTTCCAAGACTGTCCTATTAAGCAAATGTGAAAGTAAAAGGAGAGGTTTTATCACACTCATCCTGTCGCCTCAACCACAGAGAAAATTTCAAAAAGAAGGGGTAGAGAACTTGGAAATTTCTTTGTTTCACCTTCCTACCAATAGTGAATATCAAAAACGAGAACCAGAGAACTTGGAAATATCTTCCTTGCCATGAATGTGCAGCCTCATAGAATTGTAAAAGTTTCATCAATCCTTTTGCTACAACAATGTAGTCTTTGTTATTTCAGCTCTCTCTATTTTATTTTTTTCATCTAAAAATCTATAGGAGGTAGATGTTTTGGTGTTAAACACTTATCATGCACATGACAAAATATCAAAATATTGATGCAAAACGATATGAATAAGTTTACCAGACATGGAACAAGACGACTAGGATTCCTAAACTTATTGGAGCAAAGCTGTTACCAAGAGCAGTTTTCTATTATGAAACAATACAATCAAGGCTCACATGTATCAATCGAAGAGCACCAACTACATGCTACTTTTAACAAGATCTTCAGTAAAAGTATAGGTGGAGGAAAATAATGCCACACTTACGTATAATGTAATAGTAACAAAGAAACATGAGAGGCACACACCTTTGCATAAATTGCAGCCTCAAATTCTGTTTTCGCATTGCTGAATTTTTCACTTTGTGCTAAACATTTCTCCGCTTCCACTTTCAGCCTCTCACAAGATTGAGTCTTTCTAACAACTTCTTCCTGCATAGACATAAATATAAATAGACTAAAAATAAATAAAAATAATACTATCAAATGCAACTCCAGTGATATTCAATCAAATAAGAATGAGATCTACATATGTGAGAGAGAGAGAGGGTATATCTACTACAAAAATGAATTAAAATAAGAAACTGCTCGTTAAACATGAAGAAAATTCAAATGATCACTTCTAGTGAGTTATTTGAAAGAGGAGGGACAACATAGTTTTTAATACCTTTAATCAAACATGAGTTGACCTAGCTGTTACAATATCCCAAGTCATGCAAATCGCTCAAATGTCTCAGCAATCCATAATGATAAATGGAGTTCCGATCTCAGACAGTCAAAAACTTTATCTTTAGGTCTGATTATTTACCCGGGAGGGAGGAGGCATGAGAAAAACTAATGGAAAAAAAGGAAAAGAAATAGAAAATAGTTGACAAGTGTTTTACATGCTATGAAAGAATTGAATTTGATTAAAATATGAGTTTTTTTTTGTCTATGATTATATATTTCTATTTTATTCATTACCCCTGCTGGAAAAAAGTCTTGGCTCCACTACTCCCAACAATAGACTATCCATAAGAAATCAATACATATCTCAACCAGCAAATTTGGTTGATCGGGATGCCTCTTTGAAGCAGAAGCAATTTCCTTGAGCAAAGTTCAGATTTCTTCTAGAAATATTGAACATCTAAATGGTATAATCTCTATCATGGAAACCCATACTAAAAGATCCTCTGTGCAAAATACAAAATGTAAATTCAAATTAAAGAAACTACTGATAGTCAAGCATTCAATGCTCATTAAATGATTCCATCATTTCCTGCAAGAAGCTTGTATGGTAACTTTTCTCCTTGCCCTTTTGACAGTATTTATAACATGGCAAGCTTGAAGTTTAAATGCATATTATATATACCATACATCCACTCTAATAAACAAGAGTCAAAATAGCTATAACGAATAGATAAATGACAAACTTCAAAATTAAAGGAAAAGTATTAACCAATATGTGAATATAATGTGCTGAGTTTGACAAGCATTGTATCTACCAGACTACAATCACTTTGAGTATGGAAATAAAACAAGAATGCACAGTCTTACACTCAGCGTTATGTTTGCATCCATAAGAAAATCCAAAATCTCTGTCGTAGTCTTCTTGCTATCAGGTGATGGCTTACATTTCCATCGCCATTCAAGTTTAGTCCCCTCCTTTTCAAAAGTCCATGAAAGCTGAGAAACATAAAACCACGAAACAGATAAACATTTATATAAGCCTATGATGCATAAGCGACTACTTTGGGATCTTCTAATTTTGATCAGATTCCACAAAAATTAGCCAGGACAAAGTAGCCATAGAAATGTGTATCATGTGCCTATTAAAGATCATTATGATCATTTCTCCAAGTAGTCTCAAAATTAGCATCCTTAGCCTAACTAACAACGTGATTCCTTCACTGCTCTTAATTTTATAATATTGAGCAAAATCATGAACATTTAACTTCACATATTCAGTTGTAAAATTTATCCACTTCCTCATCTTCTACGCTGTCATTTTGCGTTGAATTGTTTCCCCCCTTCATTAACTTAATTTAAGATTATATGCATTTACAAAGGTATAATTTAATCGAAAGATTCTCAGGATTAATAGGGCACAGTATTCCTCTTTTACATGTGAAAGTGAAATTAATATTTCATTTTTAAACTTTAGCGCTCATGAAAATAAAATGATTTTAACATTTCGCTTGTGTGTAATTCCTGTTTTATGTCCCCAACATTCCTATTCTTTATCCTCTACTACACTTCCACAACAACCAACAATAACCACACAACAAACATAACTTCCAAAATCAAAAAGGAAAAAAGAAGGCAAAAACTATTAACTCTTTTATGAGCATCACCAGCATCACTGAAACCGTAAACCGAACCAGGCTGTTGAAACCCTAAGTACCGCTCCGCCAATTCGATGTATTCAGCCACCGGTAGATCCCACTGCGACGCTCTCTCGCTAACCTCCTCTTCACTCGCTGCGAAATCAAAACCAAAAACAAAATATAACGAAACGAGATAATTGTATAGAAAAATTTCTAAGTAAATTAAATTGTTATGTGTGTGTTTTTAAGTTACGAGTAATAATTTGATTTATAACGCATGGGGTTACCGTTGCAGACCCAAGCGTCGAGGCCGCCAGTGATGGAGAGGTCGAAGCGGGACGGGAACCAGGTGCCTTTGATGAAGATGGGCTCGGTGGTCTGGGAAGTGCTGGGGGTTTGGAGCTTGAGGCATGTGTGTCTTGTCGTTCCTGTCTCCATTTTCTGATGCAAATTTCTTCTGAGAGAAGATGATACTGAGAACAAATTGAGTACTTATAATTTATAATTATATGTTGAGGAGTAGACGAGTCTTCCCGCCTTCAATAATATTGTCCTTTGGAAAAAGTTCAGTCCTTGATTAGAATTATTTTTTTTTTAAATAAATTTATTCCCATTAAATTAATTTAGGTTTAAATTTTAAAAGAATATCAATTTATTTTTCAGTATCAAAAAACACATTAAAGATATATCAAATTTATTAAATAAGAGTAAATTAATCTGAAAAATAATGACTCCGCATGTTTTTCGTATGCTTTTTTATAATTTAATTGAACAAAAACTCTAATTAATTTGAAAAATAAAATTAAACAAACTGTGCTCTTTCAAAACTAAATGTCAAATTAATCCATTTATTTTTTCGTTTTTCTTATTATTACAACAGGTAGTTGCGGATCAAAATTAATAATCCTAAAATAATAATTTTCTCTTCTTTTGATGGTAAAGTGAAAAATTAAAAAGAAAAATAATGCAAATGATATATCTTTACCATTATATCCTCCTTAAAGTTGACTTGGGGCCTTGCTGCGTTGTGATTTGTGAACAATTATTGGATTAAAAAGACAAATGTGACAGAATGCACTTGCGTATGTGACAAATCAGTGAATCACAAAGGTAATGTAAGGATAACATGAATATAATAGTGATTGATTGAGTAAAAATAATTATCTGATACATGAAATATATTATAAATACTATTTTAAGTACTGAAATTTTTATCCGTAATTTACTAATAGTTCATTGGTGAACCTTACGCCCGCGTGTACAGCACCATCTCAAATTTAACTTGATATAAATCATGGAGCAAGACACTGCTAATCACACTCCATTACCATCGAATCCCAGAAAATGACGTCTCTTAGATTCTCTCGCTCTAACTCTCTACCTCTTCTTCTTCTTCTTCGTGTTCTCTTATTTTTCTCTTCTTCAATCCTAGCTCAACAAAATGAAGACTCAACAATCAAAACAATGGAGGATTTCTCTGGATACCCAATTCACGAACCAATTCAAACACCCATCACAAACCTTGCTTCTTCCCTGTCAGTTGATGCTCAAACTCTACAGAAACAGGTACTTAACCAAATCTTTTTTCAAATTAATAAGGAATTTGTTTCGTGGTTTTGCTTAGTGGGTTTCTTATTATTGGGTTCAATATGACTGTGCCTATGTGTGTTTGTGTTTATTAATTAATCTTTTATGTTGATGCTGTGAATATGTCGCTTGTTAGGTTGACGAGCTCTCAACTTTGTCCGATACTCCAGCCCCATCAGTGACTAGGATCCTCTACACTGACAAGGATGTATTGGCACGCAGGTAACCCATAAGAAATTTTTATTTTTGATTCTGATCTGATTAGACCGTACTGATGATGATTTCTTATATATTTGATTCCGTTTCGATTAGGAGAAAATATAAATGCCATAACTTTCAGTAGGCTTCCTTTATTTCCCACTCTTTCTAAATACTAACTCCAGTCCAGTGAAGAGTATAGGGGCCTAGGACATTGGCAAATTCTGATCATAATGCTTAGGATCTGAAGTTTGTTTGTTTAGTACTTCAATGGGCTGCTAATTTTTGCATAACTTAACGCGAGGGAGGAAGGCCTATTATGAATATTTTGAATAATATTGCTTTAACGTGCCCCTTGTATGAAGAAGATTAATGATACCTGTATAACTTTGTTGAATATGCCGTTCTTGTTTTCCTCATTCCCAATTCTATCCAATATTTGTGAGTTTGGATAAAGATTTACTCCTTATTTATGGGGATTAAATGAATCGAACTCTTGCCTGCATTTGCTTTCCATTATTATGTTCTCTTTCTACAGTAAGCCATTAGTATATAATCTGATTGCTATCTTTAATTGCAGGTACATCAAAAACTTGATGGGATTCTCTGGTCTCTCTGTTAGAGAGGATGCTGTTGGGAACATATTTGGTCGATGGTGGGTTTACGTCTTCTATCTTTAAAATTTGGTTATCATCACTTGTTTTTTATTCTAAATTTGAAAATATAAAGTAGGACTCTTTTTATAGTAGCGTCAATTCAACTCAACACAGCAATAAGTCCCACATACTAGGTGTTAGCTATACAAGTACTTTGCTCCTGGTTTTATCTGATTCCATATCAATTACTGGATCAAAAATCATCATGTTGCTTCTGACTGGCTCAATTCATACTTTAATGTCCTTAAACATGAGGAAAAATCGCTGCTTCTTACTAATGAATATTTTCAAAGGATATTATTGTGTTATTCACATCATTTCAAGTAAGTTTTTCCATCATGTATGATTTGCATCTTCACACGAAACTGGAAAAGGAATTTTTTCTACTGGATGTCCTAACATCCCCTTCTAGAAAGTAGAAATAATATTTTCTGATATTTGTTCGCTTTTTTCGTTTCTAATTCTGTTATTTTGTAGCTTCATGCAATGTTCTCTAATTTTACAGTTGTCCTTTAGTCTTCAAACTCACATTAGCATCTTTCTCTTCATTTTCTGGGATCATATAATTCATTATTTTCATTTTTCAAACAGCTTTGATAATGGTATTTGTCACGGTTTCTCTTTTGTAGGGATGGCTCTGAACCAGAGCACACTGCAGTTGCGACTGGTTCTCACATTGATGCTATACCGTATTCTGGGAAGTATGATGGGGTTGTTGGTGTTCTAGGTGCATTAGAAGCCGTTAATGTGCTAAAAAGGTTTGCAATTCCTGATCAATGCGGATCTTTGAAATAAATTCAGAAAGATGTGGAGTAAATTGCAACCATGTAACCATGTTGATGCTGCTGTTAGACCAGCCCTAGGAGGGCTTATCATGTGTTTACGTGATAAAGTTTTTTTCTTTGCAAAATCCAATGACAAATGTAAGGATATGCATAATTGCATGGCTATATATGAAGATATTGAATGTTTTAGATCAACTCTGGCTGCTATACCCAGATAATATCAGAATTGTGCTGGACCTTACAGTGACATCCTTCTAGTAAACCAAAATTTAAACAGGTTGGGGCACTAAGAAAAGAATTAATGATGACACATCTCGTGAAAATGAAATACCATGGCTAGAGATCTGAAGCATTGAGTATCTTCAACCCCTGCATTGAAAGATGTTTTGCGGTCTTCCTAGAAATCGGATCACAGCAATGTACTTGTGTAGATGTCATGATGTCTTAAAAGTTTTTCTTTTAGTTGAAGTACTATTTCATATATCTTTTTTAATCCCAATTCATAAGATGACTTGGAGATAAAGTTTTGGATGATTTTTGTTGTTTGTTTAGAATTTTCAATTATCATTATGTGCTCATAACATCTTCAATTTATATAAATTAATGTTTGTTGCCACAACTTTTTGTCCACAATATGCTGAGTGGGACTTCCACAGGTCCGGATTCAAACCTAAAAGGTCTCTGGAGATTATCTTGTTTACCTCGGAAGAGCCTACACGATATGGGATCAGCTGCTTGGGAAGGTTAGGACCTTTACATATATAGTAAATGCCTGTACATATGTTATTAGATACTTTTCTGTTTGGAATTGTTGTTCACTTCATCTTTGCAACCTTAAAGTTGTGCTGATAATTTAATTTCAACAGATTTTCTCCTAGAATTAGGTGGTTAATGAATTTGATTATGGCATTCTTTTATTTGAGGTTCCTCATATGTTATCTTTAATGTGCAGCCGCTTGTTGGCAGGGAGTGAGGCACTTGCAGAAGCTTTGAAGACTACAGTTGATGGCCAAAATATATCCTTCCTAGATGCTGCGAGATCTGCCGGGTATGCAAAAGATAAAGATGATTTATCCAGTGTGTTTTTGAAAAAAGGAAGTTACTTTGCTTTTATTGAGTTGCATATTGAGCAAGGGCCCATTCTTGAGGAGGAAGGTAGACCACTTTTCACCGCTAGTGTTTTCCCTATGTAACTATTCTCCGTTGCACCCATTGATCTATAATATGCTTCTATTAAGGTGTATCCATCGGTGTGGTGACTGCCATTGCTGCCCCTGCGAGTATAAAAGTAGATTTTGAAGGTAACGGAGGCCATGCAGGTGCTGTCTTGATGCCAAACAGGTATGTTACCTTTATCAAAATTCTTCATTTTGTTCTAATCTCAGACAACACCATATCAGCTTTTGGAAATTAATTTTTTTTTTTTAAAAAAAAAACTATGTCCGCTGATGCACTTTTCTTGTTGCAGAGTTGCTAATTTCTCATGTACCTTTCATCTAACTGATATTATCTGTTATTATAATTGTTTGAACTATAAATGTTTGTGTATTATTCATTTGAGGTCCTTGTAATCTTGTAAGTTAACCAATAAAAATAACCTTGTTATTTATTTATCTTTTCCTCAATGATGTATGACTGATTTTAATTGAATGAAATATTATATACACCGTAACTTATATGACAAGTAATACTCTTTCTCTTGATATTATCATCTTCCCTGCCCTCAAACTTTGAAGCTGTCTGAAATCATTACTAATTGTATCATGCTTCTTCACCAAAAGAAACAATGTTTGCATGCATATTTTGATGCAGAAATGATGCTGGACTGGCAGCTGCGGAGTTAGCTCTAGCTGTTGAGAAACATGTATTAGAATCTGGATCAATCGATACTGTAGGAACTGTTGGTAAATGTTTTCTTTCAAATCTAAGCATTGGATTATGATAAAATTTTATTTTAGGTTACCTCCACTTTGTATTGCATAAAGTTACCTACTCAATGCCCTCGGAATTCGGTGAAAATATTTACTGTTTTCTAAGGTATTCTGGAGCTGCATCCTGGAGCAATCAACAGCATCCCAAGCAAATCACACCTAGAAATCGGTATGTTTATTGTCAGTGAATAATTTTCTCGGAGAATGGGCTATATCAGGTTTAGTTTTTATTTGAAAATATGGATGTATTTTAATCTTTCTATTTTTTTTCTTCAACTACATTGTCTTTTGGCAGACACACGGGACATTGATGAAGAGCGAAGGAACATTGTTATTGAAAAAATTCGTCAATCTGCGACTAGAATTGCCAAAAACCGCCATCTCAGGCTATCAGAATTCAAAATCGTGAATCAGGATCCACCAGCCCTTTCTGAAAAGTTAGTGCTCGAGAAAATGGTGGCAGCATCAAAGGAGCTAAACCTTACACATAAGTTGATGATAAGCAGAGCTTACCATGATTCATTGTTTATGGCCAGGTATTTTGCTCATCTCTGTGTGTGAGAGAGAGAGGGAGAGGGGGGGTTGCTACTATGTGTGCACAGGGCTTGCAAACTGAAAATTCCCAATGATATGTTGGTCCATCAAATTTTAACTGTAGGAAAAAGGTGTCTGACTGGTTATTCTAATTATCATGTGTTCTAGATGGCAAAGATCCTTCTAGAGAGGGAGGGTGGGAAATGCTAAATTGAATGTTTCTAACAATGGCGTATCAGAATTACCAAAATCCTGCTAGATGATGACACTCATAAGTGGATATGCTGCAAAGAATATACCCTCTCCTGTAAATCTGCTAGACGCCAGAATCCCATGATTGGGGTCTTTTCTCAAATGCTCTGCTGTCTACTCCTGAGCCTTTACACAAGGCTCATGCATGCTCTCTATAGTACTTCATCATGCTTACTTGGAACTTTGAATTTTAACAGTTATACAATATACCTCCAGATGCATGGTATTTGTTTTCTCGACTCTTAATAGCGCTAATTATGCTTTTTAATATCTTTGCAGGGTTTCTCCAATGGGTATGATATTTATCCCATGTTATAAAGGTATCAGCTTGTTTCTGTTTGTCAAGAACTAACAGGATGACACATCCTTTCTTTTATGTTTCCTAATTAACTGATATCAGTTTAATAATGTTAAGTTCATGATTGAGGAAATCATCAGTTGCCACTAGAACAGGAGCTGCATTGTTGCTTCTATCCAACTGCAGAATCCCATGCATAAACACACGATTATATCTTTTATCTTTTATATGAAGAACAAAAAAAGAAATGTATGAGTGCAGAGGTTTCATTTTTGTGAAGGCATGATAGATTGATGGGAGCAATATCTATAAAGCACTTATTGTCCAAATAACATACCACCTTGGTGGCATATTTATGATGAATCAAGCATTGAAACAAAGTGATATTTACAGTCATTTTGTTTTGCAGGATACAGTCATAAACCTGAAGAATATGCCTCTACTCAAGATATCTCAAATGGGGTCAAAGTATTAGCACTGACCCTTGCCAAGCTGTCCCTGGACTGATGCATTGTTTGTAGTTCTTAGATTCACTAAACTTTTTGTAAGGGGTATCCCACTCTTTTTTCCCCTTTGTGCCATAGGTTTTGTGTATGGATGTTTTCAACAAAGAACCCAATTGTGAATTCAACACCAGACTCTTCTTATTTTATGGTTAGAACATCTATTTTCATTATCAGCCAATTCCTGGTGCTTTCTGCAAGTTGGAAGTAACGAGAAACTAACACCAACGCATGCACACAGAGACACAGAGGAAGTGTATTCATATTATTCATGCAGTGAAATGAAATGTATTCTCATATTATGTATGCAGTAAAATGAAACAGTACCAAGTCTGAAAGGAAAAGTAGCGGCAAATTTGATCAGAACAAAACTGAACAAAACACAAAAGGAAAGATGGGCACCAAGGTTCTATTGCATCTGCTTCGACTAAACTGCCATACTTCTACATGGTCATATTAACAGCAGCTTCTCTAATGCTAATTGGCCTAGAAATTTTAGCTGTCAGTAGCTCTACTCAAACTTTTAGGGGGGGAGGGGGGTGTTGTGGGGTGTTTGGGAAGGGGGGGGGGGGGGGTGGGTGGCGCAGACTTCAAAAATTAAAATCTCTGCCATTGCTCTGTCATGCCCTCTTGTCTGCCACCGCCTTCAATGCAATAGCAACAGTTGTCATGTCGAATTTGTCAGCAACGGTGGTCATGTCGAGTTTTTCAGCCTTCCCCAGCACAATCTCAATCTATGCAGAGAGTGAGAGAATCGGATAAAAGGGACAAAAATAATCTGCAAATAGTAATTAGGGTGAATAAAATGTAAGCAAACAAACCTTAGCTTTCTCAATCAAGTGACTCTTTTCATCCTCCTTTGAATCGTTGAATGTAGATATCATTATCTCTGTTGCATCTCCAAACATTTTCACTTCATTGAGCAAAACTATAGATGGAGGATAATACAATTAACAAGTTCAATACAAGAACGAATGTAATTCTTACTTTTCTCTACTGCCAGTCCATCTCGTTTCAGAATCTCAGCAATTTTAACAACAGTAGGAATAGCTGGAATAAATAACTATAGAAAGTCAGAAGATATGCTGATAGCAACTGCAAACTATCAAGAGCAGTTGTAAACTTAATACAACGGGAAAAAAACCCACATGCCATCAGAACAAAAACTGTCCCTTAGGTCTGCAATTGGCCCTAATTCCTCTTACAGTATACATTTTGGCTTCTTTTAACAGTGACTCGACCAGAAATTTCTCAAAACGCCCATTGGACAAAGTATGATCAATCATCAGAAAAGAGAGGGCAACTTTCAACAACCCAATTGATAATAAGAACATTCGAGAACGAAATTCAAGTATGCCCGACAAAGAGAAGAAGATGAAATAAAATAAAATAAAAAATATTAGAAGAAAAGAATTACCCCTTCCCAAGGCAGAGAGCTCAACGTGGTTGTACTGCTTGATGTAATTCTGTAGCAAATAAACAAAATTACATTAAGAAAATGATTCAAAGTATGATGCAGCAATCATCATGAAATTGGAAAGGACCATAACATTTGAGAAACCCAAATCAAGCCATCAACAAATACATTATACCCATCACATTCTTTCAAGAAAAGAAGGAATCAAATAATTTCACATTCAAGAACATTAGAGCCACAATAAACCCCATAAAGGGACGCAAGAAAAGATCTAGTCAAGAAGTTCCACTGTAAATACAGAAAAGAAGAGATTCAAACGCAAAAGAACATAAAGGAAAAACAATCTGATTCATTATTGAATGAGAAAGTAAACATATTTATTAAGAGAAAACAGAGCAATTAATCACAACTTTCCGACATAAAAATACAAGGCAACGTACCCAAATCACCATAAAAGGCCAAGAAGATCAAGATTAAACAAGGCAAAAATTTTATTAAAAGAAAACATAGAAATTAATCACAACTTTCCAACAGAAAAATAAAATGCAACCTACCCAAATCACCATAAAAAGCCAAGAAGGCCATAATTAAACAAGGCAGAAGGAAAATAAGGAAAAAATAGAAAGGACTAAAACGAAATACAGAGCATATATAGCAAGCACCGAAAGAAGAAAAAAATAAGAACAATAAAGAGAAGCCCATTTCAACAATCAAGAAAAACCAATGAAACTAAAAAAGAAAAAATTGCATATTTATGTAATACTTTGGCAAGATTAAGATAGAAGAAGAAGGGTTTCTTGGTGTTGGAGACATAAATCTTCTTCTTCTTAGTCGACTCTGTAGCAGTCTTGCCATCATCAACTATCATTGCCTTTGTCAATGCAACAACTTGATTGTTGTCGCTGTTGCAGTTGTTGTCAATGCTGACATTGTTGTTCTCCTTGTTGGAGTCCATTGAAGCAATCTCCCGCTCTCTCTGTAGAATGTGTGGAAAAGGGGCGGGAAATTTTGTTACAGTTAGGAGATTTTGTGAGTAAAGAGTAAGGCCGTGGATTGTGACCGCAGGATTTATATAGGCCGAGTGTGTAGAAGTCTTCGAATGAGAGAATACGACTCGTGTTTTTGAGTGACTGGCCGGGTGGTTTGCAGCGGTTATTCTTGGGCGGTAACTGTGTAACGAAACAACGATTCTGTTGAGACAACACAGCCCAAGAGTTTTGCTTGAGTAGCCAAATGGCCCAAATCATTCTCTATTGTCTTCTTGGGCTTGGAGCAAACCTACATATAGACCAAGGAAACACTTCGGCTTAATTAGGAAGAAAAAGAAGGAAATGAGAAAATAAAGATGATAAAAAAAATTAAAATATTGATATTTTTATCATCATCTAATTAATAAAAACGATGAAAAATAAGAAGAAAAAATAAAATGATAAAAGAAATAGTTAAGTTTAGTTTATATTATCTAATTATCCAAATTTGATAAGATGGTCATTTATACGTGTTATTGATGTTTTTTATTATTTGTCAATCATCCCAGTCTTTTTTTTTTTTACTTCGTACCAAACGATTTAAAAGTATTTTCCACTCATTTTTTTTTTTTTACCTCTTTTTTCTACTCATTTTTTCCTTTCCACCAATTATAACCTAACTGAAAGTTATCCATAGATGACGTACGTCGCTTAAAAAATTTGTTAAAAGCTATTTGTTTATGTTCACTGATATGGGTTATCCAACTAGAAGTAACCCTGTCCCTTTTTTTTTGTCTCAATCACTGGTTTAAGACGAATATTTTTTTTCTCAATATGTGTTCCACAACGAGAGTTGAGAAGTAACCCCTCTTTACACAATAGGAGTTGGGAGGCAACCCATCTCCTTTCTCTTATCTCTCAATTCCTAGTCTGAGCATTGATCATATCTATTATGCGACAATAACGACTTTAGTTGAGAAATTATTTTATGTTTTTTCTTAATATTTTATTCAATAATTTACACGTAATTAACATAATTTGAAGAAAAAAATGATACTTCTTTTTTGATATAATATTGGAAAGATTGTATGAGAACATTTTTTTTTTGTTTTTCATTTTTTCAATATTATATTAAAAAAAAATATTATTTTCTAAATTATGTTAAGAATGTGTAAATTATTAAAGAAAGTTTAAAGTAAATAAAGATGAAAAATAAAAAAAAAATATAATTTTCACAATTGAATGCACTTTAAATGATTTTATTAACTAAATTAATTAATATTATTGAATTATTTAATCATCATTACAAATAGTTTACATTAAATTGAATCCTTGGGGGAAGCTTTTTGGTGGATTCCACACATATATATATATATAGAGAGAGAGAGAGAGAGAGAGAGAGAGAGAGAGAGAGAGAGAGAGACGTTTGTAAATTGTAACATGACCAAGTCTTTGCTTCAAAGGGTTTGCAAACCCATTGGTTATATTAGGGGTGAGTATGGAACCTGGTTGATCTGCGAACTCGATCTAAACCGATATAATGGGTTATATTGTGTTTTTTTAGAAATTGGATTAGGTTGGGTTGAAAATATTTTGAACCTAATGGGTTGGGTCATGGGTTCAAAATTTTCAACCCAACCTAAACCGGTAACCCGATCAAATATATAATTTTATATTTTTATATTTATTGAATATAAAATAGTGTATAAATAATTATAGTATAATTGTAAAATATATAATCATAAAATGTCCATTCTAATTACTACTAGTGTGTAAAATTATATGTAGTAGATACTTCAATGTCCAAATAAGTTTCATACTTTTCAATTACCCATATTTTAGTTTCAAATATTTACACTAGAAACAAATACTGATTTCAAATTATAAACTAGTTTTCATAATTATTGTTAAGCATAACTTCAATCAAAATAAATTGATGCACAGTTAACTTATGCTAATAAAATTTTAATTTCGTATACCATTGTAACTATAAAATAAACACATAAATTAATACTCTAACATGCAAGATTCCAGTCAAGATCAGTGTATGTAGATAAGCTTATATTCCAAAAAGATGTACCATAATGTTGATGAAAAAAATGTTGAATGCATGATAAAGCTTAGTAATACCAACTTGCTGGAAGAATTTCATGCAAACATTATTGAACCATTCAATTTGTCTCTCTGTGACCTTTTAAGAGCCTCTATATCGTTTCCAAGTGCATTAAAGCATAGTCTAAAAATTAGACTAATTAATGAAAAAGCATTACGGCCAACAAATGTTGAGTTACTAAAATATATTATTAGCAATTGTCTAGAAATCCAGATTTTCTTCGTAATTCAGTAGTCTTCTAAAGTAAGTTAAATTCATGTCAACTAAAACAGTTCCTAACACAACATTCAGATGAAGATTGTGTTTTTCAATATAACGATGAATCCATATCTCAACATCAAGGGCTCCAAGTTGTGAGCAAGCAGATAAACAATTGATCGTGGTCATTTTATCAACATTTATATTACTCGCTTGCATTTTATGAAACAACGTCAAAACATCCTTACCAAGTTTGGCTTGAACGTAGCCTCCAGTTATGGCATTCCATGGCACAAGATATTTCTCTTGCATGTCATCAAAAAGCTTCTTTGCAGTATATAAAAAAAAAAACAAATTTAGCATAACCTACAACCATTGTCGTCCATGAGACAATTGTTCTATTTTTCATGTTATCAAATATTGTTTGTGCTGTTAGGCATATAGATTTTACTTGTAATATGAATGGATTTAGTTTTGGATTTAAGATAATATTTTTTTTGTTATGTAATATGTATGGTTTAATTATTTAGTAAAAAATATATCAATTTGGTGACCAAAACCGACTAAAATAGGTTGTATTGAGTTGAGATTAAATGAATTCATGAATTGGATTAAGATTTTTTCAACTCAATATAAATAAATTGGGTTAAATTTTTATATGAACTTGACCTAAACTGATATTTGTTCACTCTTAAATTACATGTATTGGCAAGAGAAATGATGTATGATGTTACACATGTGATGTCAATTTTTCTTTTTAGCTTTTTGTGTCATGGGACCCTTATGACAATGAATCATTCACTTCAAACAGAAGATTAAAAGGCGTGATCAAGGGAGATGTTTGTCGGGACCCACAAATTTTATGCCTTAAATGTCACCCTTCCTTTCCCTCCACTCTCTCATCATCTCTCCTGTCTAGCTCCACCATACAATAAAGTCAAATGTCATAAGCCTCACAGCTCAGAAATTTAAAATACAATACACCCATGGACTCAACTTGCTTCCATGTCCATTCCGTAATCTTTTGTTTTCCATTGTTGCCCTCATATTACCTACTAATATCTACCTTACCCACCTAACGAGAAATTTATAGTTGCATGGAAGGCGTGAGGTCCAACTAAATAAGAAACTCGCATAAAATTTCACCAAACTTTTTTGTGTTCGGGACAGAAAATGTAATTTAAGAAAACGAGCACGGGTATATTGGGTATTGAATTAATTAATAGAGGGTGTTAGGGCTTTATCAAAAGGGTTAAGCAGGAATAATCAAGGATGGGACCTAACCAATAATTTTCTAAGAAACGTCTTCTCTTTGAATCTCTTTTTGGTTAAGACATGAATGCCTTCTTGACAATCCTCTAATTTGTGATGGCATCTAAACTTCCAATTAATTTGCCGAATTACTTTTAAAAAATATATATTAATCTAACAAAATGTTAATTAAGATAATAAAATAATTATCTGCTTAGATAAACGGAGTGAGAAATACTTTTTTGCTTTACTATTTGAAGCCAAACATAAGCTTAATACTTGTTTTACTTTACTTTTTGAAGCCAAACATAAGCTTAATACTTTTGTGTGCTTTACTATTTTAAGCCAAACATAAGCTTACACTTCTTACAAAGTGTCCTCTGAACATTTTCCGAGTAATCTTAATTTGTTCACTTGTCACACATCACATCTTAAACTGGGATGTAAGAATTTATTGAAAATCTACTTAATTCTTATAATCAGGGACGAGCATGAATCGAATTGGTCTAAAACTTCAATTCAATCGGGTTATATTGAGGTAGAGTAAATCTCAACTCAATTTAATTCATGAACCCATTAAATTCAACTCAATTCAACTAGATTAAATTAGTTTGGATCACCAGTTTAATTTTTTACTTAAAAATTAATTCAAATATATTATATAAAAAAAAATCAACTACAAAAATTCATCATCCAAATAGTTCCAAAAAATCAAATCCATATAAAAAATTTAGTAAATCTTACTAATTCATTACTTACAAAATACAAATAACTTTAGCTTAATACAAAAGTAAACAAATTTTGAAGGTATTTGATAAATCAAAATTTTTAACACCAAAATAAGCAGCGTGCATATATCCCACAAATTAAGTACTTATAAAAATATTATATATATGATACAAAGTATTATTATATAATGACCGGGTTATTAGTTTGGTTCGGATTGAAAAGTTTTGAATTCGTAACCCAACTCAATCTGACAGGTTCAATAATTTCTCAATCTAAACCCAACTTAACTTTTGAAAAATCAAACCCAACTCAATTCGTTGCATCAATTTTGATCGAATTGGCTGTTCCATCGATTTTTATGCTCACCCTTACGTAAGATTTGGATAATTTTCATTTGAGAATTGGAATAAAGATCAAATCCATTGTGAGATTAAATACCACCATTAAATGAAAAAGATATATTCAAATCCAATTTTATCATGATGACATTTAATTTCGTCATAAACTTGACTCTATTTCAATTCTTAAATAAGGATGATCAAGATCACTCATATACAGATGAATGAAGAATAAACTCTCTAGAAATTGAGGAGAATTTTTAAATCAATTTATTAATGGATATGTGTTATGTCAACATTATGAATTACATGACATTTATATGATGGACATATAAATCTAAAAATTTCCTTAATTACCGGTATCCTGACATTTTTCTCTAAATATTTTCATCAAACACTCTAAATAAGTTAAGAGTGGCAAACCTAAATTATGATAGCACAAAATTTGGACAACTGAATATGACTTAGTTTGAAGAAAAAGTACTCTGAGAATCAAGTAAGGATTTCCTATAAAAGAATTGGACATTGACATAATGATTTTCTGCTTTGCAATAATGGATAAGATTCTCGTTTGATAATATGATTCCTCTGTGGAAATCCATAGTGTTCGAAAATATTTTTTTATAAAAAATAAAAAACAAAGGCTTTAGGAGCAAATTTTTGTGAGAATATCCTAAAACAGTGACGAGAGAACAAAGGCTTGACAATTTTCAGTGAGATTTGCCATTCAATAAAAAATTTTAAGATAGATTTGGATAACAGTTTTCTGTTTTCAATTTTTACATGCTATGACAAAAGAAAAATCATAGTCAATCTTACTATGCGATTACAAATTCAAAAATATGTATAAATACATGAGTGATTTTTAGTCTTTCCCATTATATTGTCAATGTTTTGAAAGAAATTATTACTAGTAAGATGTAACTAAGTGAATCAAATCCAGTCTATTCCTCGAGTAAAGCCTTTTATTAAATCTTACCTAATGAAATGTACTCATCTTGTTGGCCTAGACGTACATGGATATTGGGTTTCGCTTGAATGGTAAGCAGCATTTGTGACATAAAAATTAGGATAGAAAGAATATGATATTTTCTCTACAGAAAACAAAAAAAAAAACCTCATTTAGTCATTATATTTTATTTGGATTTATGGTAACAGTCGGAAAATGAATCACAAAAAATTGAGATTAGGAAATGGGATGGTGTACGTATAAACTTTTTGGAAAGTTAATACAACAAAAAAAAATTTTCTTTAAATTTTATAATATCATCAATAAAGACTAATAAATATTCAAAATTATACTCATACTCCATGAAGTGATTGAATATAGGTATTCAACGTAGACTTAAAGTAAAAGTTATTTTAACATATACCACATATTATTGAATCAACTCAACAAATCATTGATTTTAAGGTGGGAGAGAGGAGACATCTCAAAATCAAGACCATGACCAAATTGAAAAAAAATAGCATTCATATTATCATGCCTCACTCAAAAGTGAGACATTTATGTCCCATTACAATATTTTATGATGAAATAAAATATTTGATGGTAAAAATTTCATATTTAATGATAAAACTTACATCTTCAATGATAATTTTTTTAGGTTTAATTATAAAAGATACTATGTGGTTGATTGTATTTTAAAAAAATATTTTAATATTTTTTTATGGTAAAAGTTACCTCACGATTGACTCTATTTTTTAAAAACGTCTTGAGATTTTTTTGATAAAAAATACTCCATGATATTTTTCTATTAGTCAAAAATATCACGTGATATGTTTTTTTTTTCAACCACATGATATTTTTTGCTAACAGAAACATAATATAAAATATTTTTTGTCACAAAAAAATTATCAGAATGTTTTATAAAAATATGGTCAATCATAAGATAATTTTTGCTACAAAAACCTTGAGATATTTTTTGAAAATGCAGTCAACCACAAAATATTTTTTGTAATTAAATTTTTTATTACAAAATGCATTAATTTATCATAAAATTAATATATGATCTGAAAATGTAATAATAAAGATCCGGGTGGAACCTACCCAAAGAAACATGAAAACAAGGCAGCGGGTTATTTTTTTGAAAAAAAGCTATACTATTCCTTTCTCGCAAGAATTTGTATAACACCGTGAAGTAGCGCCGTTAACACCGACGACGCAGCGGGATATATTAAAAACAAAGTAACAGATGCGCATACAGACACAAAGCAAACACTATACACACAGCTCGATAAGGCCAAGAAGAGCCAACGCATACAGCGAGAAAGAGAGCTTCAATTTCTTCACAGATCGGACCAAAAGTGTGAGTGATTTACCACGTTTGCCACTCCTTGCTTCATTCTCTCTCGATCTATTACTTATCATCTTGCATGCGTGTAATGTAGCTTCAAAATCTATACACATATTCGTTAATCGATGCATAAATTGTCGTTTTTTGGTTGATTTCTTTGATGCTTGATCCGTGGATTTGTTTCTTTAGGTCCATCGTTGATATGGAAATCTTCTATGCGACTACATTTTCAATTTATTTTAAAGTTGATTTTATCTGGAGGATAAGAAAATAGAGGGGAAAAACAAGTGAATATAGGGAGAATCTGTTTGGGCGCTGAGAAAATGCATGATGGATAAGAAATTAAAACTCATGGTCAGTTTAACTTGGTTGTTGTGAACTTAATGACGCATTTTTTCTGTTGTTTTTACGTGGAAGAAAAAATCAAAACGGCATTCAACATAATAAGATTTAAATTTGATGTCTAGATGCATCTATTTGCTTTAAATTGAGTTGAAATGTTCCAATATTTATAGCAGATAAATTACATGTTGCGTAATGTATAAATTTGTGTTTTTTTTTTCCTTAGTTTTCTCTGAAACCAACCTTTGGGGGTTAGTTCGGTGGTTACTGCTGGCATTATACTTTTTTGGTGATTGTTTAGCTCAAATTTTGTGAGCTCTTGATATATATAATACATCCATGTGTTTCTGACAGCAAGGCCTCTTTCATTATGTAATGTTTTTAATTTGACCTAACAACCAAGAATGGCAAGAAATGAATGGTTTTCAGTCTTTGAATTAACTTAAAAGTTAGTTCCACTTGTTTAAATTTGTCAAGAAAACTTTATATTGCTTTGTTGTAGGAGTATATAATTTTGTAAAAGCACTTTTCTTTTTTGTTTTATTAAAAGTTAAATTGTATTTTTGCTTTTTTACTTTGTCTTGGTATGTCCCGGCATTGATTATACTAGTGTTTTGATTACAATTGAGTTGTTTAATCAGACTCTTGGTCATTATTATAGGGTCGAGCATGCCCATTTATCCAGATATTCTTTAGCAAACTTCCTTTTACCTGCTATGTCTACTCAAGTTGTTGGAAGGCAAATGATTTTGTTGCTTCTTTTTCTTAAATTAACAACTTTTCTTTTTGTGCTTATCCAGGCTGTTGTGGATTGTTTTTAAAATTATTTCCTACCTCATTGTAGTCCTTTCAGTCAGTCACCCGTAGCAAGTAAACTCCTAGTATTTTCAGTAAAATCAGTATGTACACATGAATATCTAAGACTTCTAAAAATGATAGACTCAAATCACTTCCCCTC
Source organism: Bretschneidera sinensis (assembly GCA_023935145.1). NCBI lineage: Eukaryota > Viridiplantae > Streptophyta > Magnoliopsida > Brassicales > Akaniaceae > Bretschneidera > Bretschneidera sinensis. The sequence goes on along the minus strand of CM043705.1, from coordinate 85,120,312 downwards.
CGTTTGTAACTTTCCTCCCCTCCCACCCCGACCTGTTATTTTATGGTTTAGTATCTATTGATTCATTGCATTATCCAGTTTGGTGCTTCTTTTATACAATTTATTTACTTATCAAAAAAATATTAATATAGAGTATAGTTAATCACATAAATACTGTCCTTTAGGAATTTACATTAATGAGATATCCACTGATATTTGTTTGTTAATCTTGCTATACTCTCTCAAAACTACATGCTTTAATGAAATGTCATCTCTAATAAACGAAGCTTTTCACCAGTTTTAATAATTGCTCCTTTTTTGTTTTTCTTAAAAAGCTGTTAAACATGTCTGGTGGTGAACTGATTCAGAAGTGAGTTATGTGATTTGATTTTCTTTTTTCATTTATAATTTTTTTGCTAGGAGTAATAGTTCTCTCTTTGGTTGAAATATTCTAAAATAAACTTCTTAATCAGATGCTTAGGAATTATTTCCCTCCTTTTGGTCCAAAGAAAGAGTCATTTACATAAAGAATTCCTTTAGTACTGCATGAATGAGAAGTCTAAAGATCTGCAGCCTGCAGTGTAGTTGCTTTCTTTTTTGTTTGTTTACTATCTGAAGCACAGTTCGTATATTCCTCTTATTGTGTAATTTATTAAATTATGTTATAGTTTTTCAGAATAGGTTCTATTTCTCTTAATGCCTTTTCTTTTGAACGAACTCTGGGATAATTATATTTTTCTGGTGGCAAGTTTAGAAGGATGGTGTCAAATATTATTTGATACTCATGTGGAAATATGCTTGAGATGTAAAGATTGTCTAGCATTAGCATAATTTGGCCATTCAATATGAAAGTGGCTGGAGAAATGGTTACCTGGAAATAATAACAAAATAGCAGTAATAGTAATGAGGATGCTTGTTGCAGATATTGTTTGTGGCACTTGAAAAATGTCCAAAAATGGTATTTATAAAAAAAGCCGAAAATGATGAGATTCTGATATTTATGTTTCTCTTTTGCAGTGGAATGGGGATAGAAGTGACTGATATTTGTATGGACAAGGATCCAGATTGTGTTGTAATTTATTCAGATGGTACTTCACATGATTCAGATCATGAAACATTTCACCATCATCATAATGTTTCGGAGTCATATGAGCATGTTAATGGGAACTCTGAACACCTAGGTACAGAAGAGAATACTGAGGCAAACAAATATGAAGTGAAGGAATGTACTATTGAAAACTCAGTTGAGATATCTGAAAGTCATACTGAAAAAAACATGGAGCTTAACATTGTAAGCTCAAAGCCCGAGGAAGGTCTGCCTCGGGAAAAGGTCAAAGCAGAAACTGTTAAACCTAAGGATCATAATAAGTCACGATTATCTGTGAAGAATGCATCAAAACCTAGTTCTGGAAATGCTCGAACAAAGCACACTGTTCCACAGCCATTTGCCCTAGCAACTGAAAAGCGTGCTTCATCTGGAACTCGTCCTGCTGTGGCTGAACCTGACGCTACAACTGGTTTGAATAAATCATCTAATGGAAGCAGTGTGCATCATCCAAATACTACAAAGCTTAATCAGGTTACTGGAGCTACTTAGTTAGATTTTAGATGTTTATTATTTTGGCCTCCTCTTGGACATTCTTTCTAGTGCTTTCATATTTTAGCAATCTTATTATAATATGTCATCTCTTCTAGCAACTAAAATAGCACAAGGTAAGGAACATTTCTTTTCTTTGACTTGATTGCTTGCATTATACATTTCAAAATTGTGAAAGTTGTGTTAGCTGATGACATCAATGTTTTAAATCTTTTTCTTACAAGCTTGTTCCATCAATATACTAGCTGGTCTATGTATACCTGTATTATGCTAAATTCTAAAGTTTCTTTTTGGGAAATGCTCCAAAATTGAAAAAGAAAGGAATCTCATGATAGAACACTTGGCAGTTGTAGTATGCTTTCTAGTGTGGAACTTGATATTACTCGGAATAAATTATATAACTTGTCATAAATCAGAATGTTGATAAAATTTAGTTTTAGCATTTGATTATAGCTAATATTGACAATTTTTTATATCTGGCTGCAGTCTTCTTTGCAGCCAAGGAAGCCATTGCAACCTAATAACAAGAAGCATCCCGATGAGGAAGATTCTTGTTCTGTAGCTTCCTCGTATCCTCTTGCCTCGAGAAAGTTAGCTTGATTCATTGTCTTCTATGCATGTCTTGTTCTCCCTCTCTCTCTCTCTGTGTGTGTACATGTACACGTGTGTGTGTATACATGTACATGTGTGTGTGTGTGCCTCCCTGCCTACGTGCGTGTTGAAATCAATGTTTTACCATAACCATGCATAGCACTGAAGCAGCTGCACGGACGATGAAATTGAGGGTTCTTGTTGCATCAGCTCCAACATTTAGATGCACTGAGCGTGCGGAGAAAAGAAAGGAGGTGCTACCTTGGTCCATTGTTTCCATATGAAATTATCTTGTTTGATTATATTCAAAGTTAAGCAATACTTGAATTGAAAAATAACGTGTCCTTTTTATGCTGCTATCCTCTAGTTTTATTCAAAATTGGAGGAGAAACAACAAGCCTTGGAGGCTGAGAAAACCCAAAGTGAAGCAAGGACCAAGGTAAAGTATTATTATGCCTGTTCATAACCATGGTAGTTAGAAATCTCTCTCTCATGATTGTGGTTAGATGTTACTTGCCCTTTTGCTTTTCCTATTTCGCTCACTATCAATCAATATTTGGCTATATGAGGCAAACAATTCTTACACATCGTCCTTGTCTTTGCTCTTTTCATTGATCTTCAAGGAAGAAAGAGAGGCAGCCATCAAGCAAATGAGAAAGAGTTTGAAATTTAAGGCAAGTCCAATGCCAAGCTTCTACCAAGAAGGACCTCCACCTAAGGTTGAACTGAAAAAGGTACTGCCTAGAATTATTTTCCTTCCCTTTCATATTGAAGTCTTACGCTCCGTTTGGAATAAAATGAAAATGGAATTCATTTCACTTTCAAATGAATTAAAAAAAGAGAGAATTCAATTAGAAATGAATTTTTATGTTTCTTATATTAAATTGTAGAATTCAATTGAATTCTCATGTTTAAAATATTTGGAATATAGAAGAATTCAAAAAGGGAAGGAGAGGGGGAGAGTTTTTTGACTAACATAATTTTTTGTTCTTCATTTGTTGAATTCATTTGTAAACTTTACCAATTTTGATAGAATTTGCAACAAGTTAATCCAATTTCAGAGTAAATCAATTTAGAAATGAACTTCATAATTTTTTGGCTTTCCAAACATGACAACATATGGAATTGTAAATGAATTCTATAAAATTTCTGGAATTAATTTGTTCCAAACATACTCTTTAGATTTTGTGATACTATTCAAACTGCAATCCTTGAAGCATGCAAGCATGACAGGAAATGTCTTGAGTTTAAAGTTGGGAAATTGTGTATATGGTTCATCTATATAAAGTTGGGGAAATATTGAAGTCTTAGATGTGATACTATTCAAACTGCAACGCTTGGAGCTTGTGAGAATAAAGTTGGGAAAATATGTATATGGTTCATCTATCATAAAATTGGTTGTTCTGTATATATGTCAGCTAAACATTTGATTTTGTTGCTTTGCATGGATGCCAGCTTCCACCAACTCGTGCAAAGTCACCAAAGCTGGGCCGAAGGAAGAGCTGTAGTAATGCAGTCAGTTCAATTCAAGGAGACAAGGTGAAAGGAGCTTGTCGTCAGGGAAATCGCTATAGTCTGGGTAGCTTTGGGGAAGGCACCACAACCACTGGTTCCACTAACAGAAAGGATCAGTGCAATGTCCAAGATGAGCTCAAGCATTTGGAAGTGACAAGTGAGTCAATTTCACCCAAGGTAAATGGACACAGTAATGCAGAGATTGGTGTTCAATCCTGAGTTTCTGGTGAGTGTTCTTAACTTATAAGAGGGTAAAGTTCTTGGATTTTCTCTTGTTTTCTCGAGACTGTCTGAAGAATGTGCATTTTATTTCATTTAAGTTGCAAGGTCTTATGGCTGCACGTGTAATGTATGAAGTGTAAATTTTCTGTAAGTTATATACATTTTATGTATATGAAGAGTCCTCATTTTGCTGTAAACAGTGTTCCTCTCTTGTTTGCAACATTCAAGGAGGAGACTCTAATCATTTTGCTCTTTTTCTTTGAATAACCCAATCATTGTGGGAACATATCTTGATTTCTGACCCTCGTATTTAGTCATTGTGGAAACCAACATTCATGTGTTTTGTTTTGCTTTGCTGGGATTGACATTGATAATGAATGTTGTACAAGTCTTTTGTTTGCCAAAAAAAGCTGCCAAAGGACAGAACTAGGTCTGGCCGTGAAACAAGCCATTTGCGAACATTTTGGGCTCAGTCTGGCTCAAAATTATCGAGCTATTGAACTGAGTTCAAACCATTGGTAAAGCTCTTTTGTCTGATGAGTCCAATTCAAATAGAGATGTTTGGCTTGTCAAGTTCGCGAGCAGCTTGGTTATTTAAGTACACTTTATATTTTATATATCTATATTGTTGGTATTTTGAAAATATAATTACTATTTTTAGTAGGCTCGATTTAGCTAGAGTTCAAGCTTTTATGGACTCGAATGTTTTCACGAGCTTGAGCCAAATCGACTTCAAACCTCCTCAAATCATCTACACCAAAGACCTAGCCGAATTCAAACAACTTCGAGCCGAACCGAATGTCCTATGTCCAGCCCTAACAGAGTATACAGGGGCCGCCACTCGGTATTTATGTACAAGGATAATATCTTATCTGACTTGTGCGAATGCGCTTACTGAATCACCGTCTTTATGTAAAATTTGGTGTGGAAATGTACAGAACAATTTTCTCAAGTTCATAACACCACCCTGATATCCAAAAAAAAAAACGCCACCCTGAAAATTTTTGAATGTAAAGAAGATTTTTGCACTTCAATTGCCAGTTCTTGTAGCAGTGTATGGGAAGTGGTGCCTACTTGACACATTTGCTGACAAGGAGGGGAAGGGCAAAATATAAAGTTGGAGCCCGTTCTTTGATAGGGTGGAAATTGTGCTTTGTTTTGGTGGAAATCCTTTTTTTGGGGCACTAATTATTGTAATCTTCATCATGAAAAGCTCTTAAAGAAAAAACATAGTATAGTGTTGAAGCGTTTTCACGGTGACTAAACAGCAAAAGACGACTTTTTGAGATGAACATGCCCCATTTGTGGAAACAAATTTGCTAGTCAAAAAGGACTCTGGCTTTAAAATTGGCTCTCCTGTAGGCCCTTAAAATTCTCAGTTCATGTTTAACTCTTATTTTTTGCATTTACATTGGTATTTAAGTGGTTGGTAGATTAAAAATAAATGGCAAAAAAATGTTGATTGTCATGTTTGCGAGCATCCGAGTTTCAGTATCGCTGCTGCTTTTGGGTAACACAGTGCAATGCTCTGTTCTGTTGGTCACATTCGACAGTTGAAACTTTTGTGAAACTTCTGGGAAATGACAGATAGTCCTTGTTTGGTCATTTATCATAAGCAAATCAATCTCCTTTAACTGCAACAATCAGTCTCTCCCACATTTATTGATTTGGATGAAAGAGATTCTTCATTAAGCATGGTTCTGTTCTAGGGACCAAAGAAGAACTGTGCACCCAATATCTACTTAGTTGTTGAGATGGGAATTGGGATTAATTTTTGGATTCGAAATTGATAACTTTTATTACAATATTAGGAAGTCAGTTGAGCATAGTGAGATATATTTTATACAGTAACGTCACTTGATAAACTTTTCTTTCCACTTTTTATCCTATGCGTCCTTGGCATATTTTCCTTTATATCTTTGCTGGCTCTGCTAAAGCTTTAACAGGCAAGCCTGTATTTCTTTCCATTTAAGCTTGGAATCACATTGTTTAGGGTACGCCCTTATTAATGAAGCTTCTCCCATGCACCTCCCATTTTATACCTTTTTTCCTCAAGTGGGAACGAAAAGAGACATCCTTTAAGCACCCTTGTCAAGACTTCATCATGCACTTTACTCTGTATAGTCTCATTTCTCTAATTAGTTCGAGTCTTTGTTAAGTGAATCCAATAATAACTTAATTAACATCGATTCTGTAGGCAGTTATCATTTCATTATTGTTCGTAAGAATGGTTTCATCAGCATTAGTGATGCAACGTGTCCCCAGCCCTTAATTTAATGTCTTTCGTAAACATGGTTTAGTGAGAGGGTAGGGCAGGTAGAGGAGAACTTTTGCCAGGAAAAGAAGCTCTCACTTTGCAAAAATACTTGCTTTGACCTCAATATTTGCAACAATCCTTCTCATTTGGGCCAATAATATGGTGACTTGGCTTGAAACAGTCACCAAGTATCACATTTAACAATAATTTGAATCAGATTTGGTGATAAATTCTTACGATAACATGAGAAATTTACCACTAAATATGATAAAGTATTGTAAAAAATGATAAATTTACTATCAAATCTAACTTTAAAATTACTGTCAAATGCAACAATTTTACAGTGACTTTAAAGCAAACCACCATAGTTGGACCCTCTAATTTGATACCATCCTTTTTTATAATACCAATGACAATTTGGTCTTAATTCCACCCCCAAACTACAAGTCTTAATCATATTCAATTCTCTAGACATCTTACTGCACTACTTGCCTCACCGAAGGCATGTTTGGTTGTGGTTTAATTAGGAAGTGTCAATGATGTAAAGACTAGCTAATTACTCAATTAAATTGCGTAGTTATATGTGCAGGGGTAATGCAGAATCAAACAAAGCCTTGCAATTAATTATACTTGAAATTGTTTCTCTCTTCTTGCGTGTAAACTGTAAAGCATAAGGAGCTGTAGAAAGTGAGACTCTATAAAGGGCCCATGAAAAGCAATGCATGGCCGAATCAAACATCAAACAGTCTCTCTCTCTCTCTCAGAGACACACAACGGAAGAGTTGAGGGGAATGCTGTCTGGTTCGAGACCATTCATTTGAAAGTATAGAACATTATCTTTGAATGATCTCGGACCAGGCTTCATTCCCCCCAACTCGTAAGTTTCTGTGCATTAGAAAATCAACCCTTCATGCATTGATCAAAATTTTATGTATACTTGATTTGATTTGCTGTTCTCTGTTTCAAATATATTAGAATGTAGTAATTCTTCTATTCATTTTCTCCTTAATCTGTCACCTGGCTAGTACTATTATCAAACTATATTTGTGTCTTTTCCCTTCTATTTAATTGCAGCTGGTTAAAAGGAAGGCATTAATGAAGATCACATGGACATACTCTGTTTGAGGAAGGAAGGACACATTGTTTTGGAATTTGACCATTGAATAATGTGGTCGAGATTAATTAACGATTGATCAGAATTTACAATGTGAGTTTACTTTTTGATCCTTTTTTTTTTCAATTTTAAACTTTCAACTAGAAAGATATATATTAAGGTGTTCATGAAAATTCTGTACTAAGGATAAGATTGTAATGTGAAAATATAATATTGTTATGCAATTGAAGAGAGTTTATTAACTAATTATCATGCAATATTGTCATTGCCATACCCTTTCTATGTTTATTGAAGAACAAATTTCCTTGGAGTTGGGTTCCAAATGAGTACCCTTTATTTACATACTCTTCCTCTGTTTTTACCAAAATTTGTGAAAACTTTAGATGGGGTTTAGTGTGAAAACGTGTCTGAAAAGATAAGGAAAAGAAAACCAAAGTTCAAAGTTGTGTTTAATTTATATCTTTTAGAGGTTGAATTTTGGGCAAATTGGCTTTGATTGTAGAGAGTTGCAAAGAATATAAGTCACCATGGAGCTTTCACTTTATTTGTTTGCATGACTAATGAGAGGGGAGATCTCGCTAGTACCCCATCAAAGTTGAATTGTTCTCCTTTCTTCCCCATAAAACATGCAAGTGGGTCACATCCTACCCACTGTGGGTCACATTTATGTGCATGAAAACCCTATATATACTACAATGCCTTTATACTTAATGTGGCTCATGTCAACCCATTTACCATTTATGTGGCTCATGTTCTATCTACAGTGTGAATACATTCAATTTTTTTTGCAAATAGCTCATATTCATAATAATAAGACTTGAAAATGATAACAACATATACAATTGAATGTGTAATAAGTAGTAGTCTTTTTATTTGGTATTGCAAGTTAGGCAGAGTGAATTAAATTATGTAGTTCCATGTTTTGTTTTTTTTTACTGTTGGAGAAATGTATCGTGTTCAAAAGTCACTAAGAATTATTAAAGATGACATTTAAACTTATTTCTAATACTCAGTTCAACGAACAATCATAAATCAAAATCCATTCATTACAATGGTGTCGTTTAGGTTTTGTTTAAAAAATATTATTTTTGTTAAGTTTTGTTTTTTGCTTTAAGTTTGACTTAAAACAAAACCTAAACGCTTTTAATATCAAAATCATTTGTTATAATGTTTTTTTAAAAATTAAATTAAGTAAATTACCAGTTATGCTCTACAGTTGATAGCGTCTTGCCAATGAACTTGCATAATAACACAAACGGATTGCAAAAACAAATGTTAACATAGAAGTGCCCATGGTAAATTGGTAATGCCAAAGTATGAAACATACATGATTTGGTAGCTAGGCAAATCTAGCTTTAGCCTTTTCATAAAATTTTGCAAGCTTATAATTTATCTGTACAATAAAATCATAAGAAATGACAACATATTGTGTGCGTTAGATACAGTAGCACATTAGCACTGCAATCAAAATGTACTTTGTGATTCATAGAAGTTTAAACGATTCGACATCTATTAAATATATGAATTATAAACAGAAAGAAAAGAATATAAGATTTACCCAGGTTCACTCAAAATTAGAGTTACATTCTGTCAAATTTTTTTTATTATCAACCTCATAAATCTCTCTGTTACAATATATATTCAGTATATAAAGAGTATTTATATGCAACTTAAGACGTCTTAATTAGGGTCTAATTAAGTTTCCGTTCTGCGGTAAAATTACAGTTCTTCATGGGCCCAAACCCAAACCATTAAGTAAAAAAGCAGGTCCAACTTATGTACATAACCCAAAAGTTTCGGAGGCGCTACCCTTTAACCTCTATCTGCTCTCTAGAGAGACAGGCCCCGCTCACTCATCGAAAAACAAGATTTTATATTCGTTCAAGATTTTATAAATCTAATCTCGTGAAATATAACATAGTTAAAAAAAAAAACATCTTAATTGAGTTCACAAAAAGTGATTCCTATGCTCGATAAAGGCATACTGAATTTGTTTTTTCCAATATAGAACATGCATGGACCAAATACTTTCTTTTATGTGACTACCAAAATTTTAATTTCCAAAAAGCATTCAACATGAAATTAAAAAGGCAAAAAAAAATCCTTCTAAAAGTGAGAAAAAGAGAGATTTTGTTGGGCATTACAAAGTTGGTTAGAGACGACAAAATGGACAGTTGGACACCTTATTTCACAATTCACATTTGTTTGGTTTAATAAATCTAGTCTGGCCAAAAATTTATCCATCTATTGGATGACAATCGTATACTTTATTGATTATTTATATTTGTAATCCTAAGATACTTCGGATAATGAAATGTTTACATATAACAGTTTTGGTTGTTCCATTAAAGATGTTCGTCTTAATTGCTAGTCACAATATTCACGATTGATGCTAATAATTACTTGAATTTGATCGACGATTTGTCCACATTTACTGGCTTTGTTATTATTATTCAGTTTTTTCAGTATCTACCTACAAACCATTGAATGAACATTTTGTCTCACATACAAATGGATTGGGAACGAGGGATGTTTCACAGTATTCCATTCAGTACCAATTTTGAATTCCCCAAAGCTAATTATCATTTTTCTGTTTGTTCATTTAACACCGGAGGTTTTTGTTTGGCTTAATTATAGATAGCCTTTATGTGGCTTTTTTTTTTTTTTTTTAAAGAAACACAACTTCGTGTTATTTTTTTAATCAATTTGGTACATGTGGTTTGCTCGGTTAGTAATAAGATGTTACTCGGTTAACTAGAAAAAAAAAACTACCCCAAAAACCTTAATTTTAGAAAGCTAAAAGAATTTGAAAAACTGAAGAAAAAAAACCTTCATCTTCTTCCTTGAAAACTTTTGTAACTCAAATCTACATTTTCGTTAAGTTAAAAAGCATCAAAAGTGCAAAATTTCATACCCAAAATTATTAATTTTGTTTTATTTTACTTAATAAACTTTTTATATTTTAAAAATATTTATGATTATTTTATAGTGAATAATTAACGGATTGACATCTTATTATTAACTGATCAAATCATAGATATCAAATAAAAAAAAAAAAGCACAGGATTGCGTTTCTAAAAAAAAAAATCATAAAGAGTGTATCTAGAAGTCAACCTTTTTTGTTTTGTTACAACTTACAAGTTGAAAACTTCAAGCAAGAAAATCTTCTTGGAAATTTTATTTTCCTTTCCTTTTTTTTTGATTTTAGGCTGGAGATACACTCAATAATAGGTTTCTCAATCCTTCTGACCTACACTTTAAATCATTCCATACTAAGAGTAATACCCTTGATTACTGTTGATGCATAAAATACATTGCCGAGCTGGAGGTTGGTGCTTCACTGGACTGCACAGAAAGTATGGGTAAACTAGAGGGTTGTCGGAATAGAGGAAGGGACGCTCTTGTCAGTATAAAGTTTTTAGAGAAATGGAGAGGAAAATGATAATTAGGGTTTTCAGTAAAATGAGTTTGAAAAGTAAAGGTGAGATTAGTTTGTGCTTGCATATATTGATCATTTTATAGTGTTCTGAATGAGAGGCTGTCTATGTGGTTGGGACGGGGCAATCCCAAAGATCTCGTTCCTCTGTCAGTAGGCATGGCAGGGCGCCCGAAGAGGAACATGATCCTTGGAATCACGCTTGCAGGCCTACACAAGGATGTCTGAGAATGATATTCCCTATAATTGTGCTTACAGGTCTGTGCGGGGGTATTCAGGAACGGAAATGGGGTTGTTCGCAGCTTGTCCATATGTCATCTTGGTGTTGGACATAAGAATGTCCACGTGTCGTCTTGCTGTTGGACTTAGGATTGTCCACGTGTCGTCTTACTATTGAGTGTATTTATTGGCTGTATCGATTACCATTCTCTTCTCATATCAGTCATCTTTCAACTGGAGGCTTGCTCTCTCGGGGATTGTTGGCATCTCTTCACTGTTAACAACAGATCAGGGCATGTTGAGATCTTATGCAAAGAAACTGGAATTGCCAAGTTTATCACATCCAGAGAGAAGTAAACCGTTGTGCTGATTGGTTTGCCAGCCAAGGGGAAAGGTAAGAGACTACTCTTCATGTTTGGGCTCATAAGACTCCTGATATAGCTAGCCAGTTAAGAGATGATTTGATTGGTGTGTCTTGACCCAAGAGGGTTGTTGTCCAGTGGGTTTGACCACTCCATCAAACCAAGAGGAAAAATCTCTTCTAGCACCATATTAAGAATAAAGAAACTTCAGTACTAATTATAAGAAAGTATATTAATAACTTTTATACTATGCATGTTTTATGTAATTGTCTTTTAAGATATTTATTATTTTATGTGTGACTTGATTCAAAAAATCTTTGATGACCCCACCATGTCAGACAAAAATTTCATTTCTCCTTCCATACATTGGCAATACCTTGTATTTTCCAGGTAACCACAAGAGTGGTCAGCAAAGTAAAAATTATCGGCCATCTCTTTATTGGGTCTTTCTTCTGAATATTTTAGCCCGAAGACATAGGCCATGCTGGGCTGTGAGCTAATTTAAGCTGGACTGTTACTGGGTCTTGAGCTAAAACCTTTCCTTTGGGTTGTTGATATTGACCTAAAATAAAATTCTCCACGTGGTGACGATGACTGGCAAAAACACCTACCTAAAGGACTATCCAAAAGCACCTAACTCATACTCGCCCGACCAGAAGAATCTTGAATAGTGAAGCATCTTCTTCAGTGGTGTAACAAAAAATATCCTTACGATCCTGTACCTCATATTTCACATGTCCCTTAAGCAACGAATCCCCCTACCAACACGCATACACGCTGCGTCATTCGCGTGAAAACAGCCATTAATTACAATTAATAAAATGTAAAACTAAATTGTGAAAGTGTCAAAAGAATTGTAATTTTATATTTAATATTTTGAAAATTATTTATAATTTTTTTACTTTAAAAAATATTCAAATTAAACAGAAAAAAAGATTTTAAAATACTATTTATTTGAACTAACGAAATAATGAAACTAAAATTTTTGCATTGTGTTGTTTTTTTGGTTAATAAATCTTTACGTTGTGTTTGAATGTATAAAATTATAAAACAAAAATTAAAAATTTTAGAGATAAAAAAAAGAATATCTAAAACGTTTGTGTTTATTTTGTTTTTTATTTTCCTTTTTATTCTTTTCTCAACTTTTTTTCCTTTCATTAAGAAAATCTATTAATTTCAATTTCACAAAATAAAAAAAAAAGTTAGTTAACTTCACGGCCGTTTCCTCATAACAAAAATCTACTACGTAAATCATGTTTGATTTTTTATTTAATTTAATTTAAAATAAAATAAATTAAATGAATTTAAAATAATTTTAAAAAATAACATTTAAAAAAAATATTTAAATAAAAAACCATGACTATAACAGTGTCGTATAGCTCAGTTATTTCTCTCGTGCGAACATTTAAAGAAAGAAGGAAACATGTCCCAAACTGACTCCACGCGCCTCAAGTTCAAATTCCCAAATCCTAGAACTAAACTCCCAATCAACGGTTCTAACACCGCCACGTCATGTTACCGTGCTGTCCCTATCACCCGCCAACCCAATCTAATAAAAAAAAAAAGAAAGGAGATAAAATAAGTTCTCTCTCTGTTGAATTGAAACCTTTCTCTTCTCTCTCTCTCGGAGCGAGCTCCTGGATCGCTTTGAATAATCCACGGTCCATGTCGTTCGATTTATTGAAGGAGGAAACACCTAATTTTCTCGCGAAAACATAACTTTTTTGGGAAAAATCTTGAGGGAGCCATGGACGAGACGTTCTTCGATCTCTTGGAGTTCCTGAAGAAACCCTCGATAGCCGAGACATTCGTCGACATACTGCTCTGCGCAGTCCCGATTTGGCTAGCTGTCATGATCGGTCTCGTGATCGGCTGGTCTTGGCGCCCCAGGTGGACCGGCTTGATCTTCCTCGGCCTCCGCAGCAAGCTCCGATTCCTCTGGACCGCGCCGCCGGGCTTCGGCGCCCGCCGCCTCTGGCTCGCCTTCACTGCTCTCTCCGCTTTCTCCGTTTGCCGCACCATTTGGTCCAATTTCCGAGCCAAAGCCCACAAATCGGTTCCCGCTGTTGCCTCGACGCCGCCAAAGCATTCGGCTGAGGGAACCACTTCCTCTTCCAGGTCAGTGTTGAATTTCTAGCGAGCATTTATTGATATGTGCATATATACGTACAGATATATACGTAAATATTCTTTTTAATTTTTATGCTCATTATAATTTATAAGGATTAGGAGATTGAAACTTGTTATGATCCGTTTAGATGTCTAATCCATAATTTAGATATAAACGCTTTTGATGATACATGGGTTTCTTCATATACAGTGATGTATGAAGTGATTGTTAGAGAATTTTAACCTGAAACTTGTTTCTAGGTATTGATTAAGCTATTCAAATTTTGCACTCGTAGAGCGAGCTTTAGGGCAGCTATACCTGAGATTCTCTGATTTCCCCAAATCTTGGCATGCAATGTTGGGTCACTTATTTCCTTGAATCTTGGCATGCAATGTGCATATATTCAAGAATCATTTTTAGATTCTTTATGCGTTTACGATGAGGAAAAACTTGTACTGGTCTAATGCCTTACATTAGAGGTGTCAATTACTGGTCTAGTGTCAGGTTGTAGTCTATTTACACTGGTGACAACTGTTTGGATTGGCCACCATTGTTTAATGTATATTTTATTTTGAGCATGAAAATTTTTTGTGATAGTTGGATGAGCCTTCAAGCATTTTTGTTCTTGATTATGGCTGGAATTTCGATTAGAAAAGTTCTCTACTATTGAATCAATTTGAGTTTCTTCAAAACTTATTGGCTGATATTACTTGTATCAGTGTACGTTAATATAGTGCTTATGATATGGAGAAGAAAACAACAAAAAATAAGCAGAAAATATAATTCGTGAAAGTGACATCTTTGGAATTTAAAGATACACGGCATTCAAATTGTGAATTGAATTGTGTAAAATTCATAAGAACCATTCTAATAATTTGGTAAGTATGGACAAAAGAGGGTTAGACTAAGAAGGACAGTGGAAGTTCTTTATATCTAAAATGTGTTTACTCCCTTGATCCAATATTTCACTTTGAAGGTTGTATTTCATTTTAGATATGTAGATCTAGACAAATAAATGTTTTGGAGCCTTTTGGAAGCAATCGTTGCTGTACACAAGTGAGATATTTTGCTGAGAATGTGGTATGGGAATTGAATCTTGATTGGATGAGCTTGATCCTGTACGCCTGATAGCTTGGGAAGTATTACTGTAAGTTTATAATTTGATAGCAATAAGTCTTATGACAAAGAAAAATAACTTCATAGCAATATGAATCTATCCTGTTTGCTAATGAAACTGCTAGGGTCAGTTGATGGATTCTATTCATGTTATACACTGGGTCTGACTTAAAATTGGACTGAAGAGACGAGCTGCATTTTGTCAGCTATTTATTAAATCTATACCGATGGAAATTGATGCTTGCTTTATTGCTCCTTGTATTACAAGTGGCAGTGCTTGGCAAATTTTTTGTGTCTGTTTCTGGGTTGAATAAGCTAGTTGTTGACCATGCTACTGCTCTGGAGCTTTTTGTTCTTTTGTGATATGCTGGTGAGATATCTTGTTGTGCATGGGTTCCACAAGCAACATCCTAACTGGTGATTATATGTTCTGAAGCTATGCACTCGTTGGTCCTTGTGCTTCTCTGACTAGTGAATAGTGAATGCCATGTTATATTAAATACTGTAAAAATTTGCCTTTGGTAGAGAAATTGTAGGGCTTTTGAGGGTGTAGAGAGCTCATATTGATACCATTAAAAGTAAATGGTTAAATGCCCTTTATTTTTGGTTTAAGGAGAATATTTTTTGTACATGAGGAAGAGTTCCTTTATTTTGTAAATGGTTAACCATTAAAAGTAAATGGTTAAATACCCTTTATTTTTAGTTTAAGGAGAATATTTTTTGTACACGAGGAAGAGTTCCTTTATTTTGTAGACTTGATATCTTGTAGATAGTCCTTATGTAGATGGGTTGCACACTTGCACCCTCTTGGTGCGTTGTTAATATACTTTTTACTTATCAAAATAAATTTTACCTCTGTTTTTTTTCTTCATATTATCATTGTTAAAAGTTGTGGTTGCGTTCATATTCTATATTCTTTTGCTCCCAAAAAATATATTCTAATATCTTTCCTAGATTAAC
The DNA here is from genome assembly GCA_023935145.1 of Bretschneidera sinensis. Lineage (NCBI taxonomy): Eukaryota > Viridiplantae > Streptophyta > Magnoliopsida > Brassicales > Akaniaceae > Bretschneidera > Bretschneidera sinensis. The sequence continues at coordinate 85,104,834 of CM043705.1, read as the reverse complement.
TGATTGGTGATATATTCCACTTTCCTGCAGCCCCAGCAGTCAAACTGCAGAGGAGCAAGAAGTTGTCACACAGAACGATTTAGAGCACCTATTGCATCTGCTTGAAGGAAGAGATCGAGAGATGGAATGGCAATTGATGATGGAAAGGTCTACCCCAAATATGGCGTACCAAGCTTGGCACCATGAGCCTGAGGTAATCTGGGTTGGAATTTTATCATATGTATTTTCTTTTAACTCCCAAAAGAAGTGCTGATGAAAACTTTTGGAATCTAGTATAGCTAAAACAAACAAACAAAAGAATGAGATGTCAACTGTCCTGCATGTGACCTTACTTCTGTGAGAATTGTTATATTGTGATGGGTTCCTCTGTTTTGAGATCCTTTAAACATTGCATAACGATTTCAAATGTACTGTGTTTTATTGCTGTATGTCACATTGTCATGTGTCAGGTCGTTCCTCTATTTGTATAGGGTATTGTTCCATGCATTTTATTATACCTGATAGTGTTTTTGACTATACCATGTTTTGGTCCCTGAAATTGATGTTGTTTATCAGACAGGCCCTGCAGTTTTTCGTAGTAGAACTGTCTTTGAAGATGCAACTCCAGATGTGGTTCGAGATTTCTTTTGGGATGATGAGTTTCGACCCAAATGGGATCCTATGCTTGCATACTTGAAAATTTTGGAAGAATTCCCTCATACAGGGACAATGATCGTTCACTGGATAAAAAAGGTTTGTGAAATGGATGTTTTGCAAAACTTTATTTATTGACGTCTTGGTAATGCTACTTTTTGGTTAAAAGAAAAAGGTAAGGATTGATGCCTTGATGCCTTTCTTCTATTTGCAGTTTCCTTTTTTCTGCAGTGATCGAGAATATATCATTGGCCGGAGAATATGGGAGGCTGGAAGGACATATTATTGTGTGACAAAGGTACTGGTTGAAACATCTCATCATTTAAAGTTTGTGTTTTAACTTTTTGTTCTTATCCTCCATATGAGGAAAGTCCAAGTAGCAGTTTTGCTGTAACAGGGAGAAAAACACAGTATGTTGACGTATTCCAACAGTGAATGGATAAGATTTTCTGTCCAATAGAAAGAGCATTGACATACTATGACAACATAATTAAAAAATAGATAACCATAGTCTAATTGGTCCTTGTTGTAGAGAACCTGCTTGGTCTTGACAGTGAAGTAACTAATTGTTATGTCCCACTATTGCTGAAACTCATCGTTGCAATTACTTTTCTTGTATGATCTCTTGAGCTAGTTTGGGTTATTATAGATACTTGCTAATTTGGTGTGTTCCAGTAATATGTTTGGAAGGCCCGTCTAACCTGTGCAATTTTAGCATTTGGTTCTTAGATTATTCCATAATGTAAATGAAACTGCTGTACTCTGTAGTATAGAGTCATATAAAAAACTCAGGCTATCTTCTAGTGAATATCACTGGTTTATATATCTTATGGATACTTGTCTTTCCTCCTTTTTTTAGGATGAGGGGTGAATGGGCGGTGGAGGGACTGTGATATATTTAATGTAGATCTTGTTTCTGTGCATAGACAATGAATTTTAATATGCTTGCTTCAATATTGTAGGGGGTGCCATATGCAGGTTTGCATAAGCGTGACAAGCCAAGGCGTGTCCAGCCTTATTTCTCAAGTTGGGTTATCAGGGCTGGTAAGTCTTGTCAGTTAGTCAGTTGATCTTTGTAACAATATCATGGATAATCTGTTGCTTTTATTCACTCTTGCATCTTTATTGTCTTAATTTGAAAAAATCAATGCAGTGGAGTCTCGTAAAGGAGATGGACAGCAATCCGCTTGTGAGGTCACTCTTGTCCATTACGAAGACATGGGTATCCCAAAAGACATTGCAAAATTGGGTCTCCGTCACGGCATGTGGGGAGCCATGAAGAAGTTAAACTCTGGTTTGAGAGCATACCAGAATGCAAGGAAATCAGAGGCATCATTATCGAGAAGTGCACTTATGGCAAGAATCACCACAAAAATTTCTTCTGATGAAAACATGGATTCGTTGGAGCCAATTTCTGGAGAAGGAAAAGGTCAAGCTTTGGATACCAAAAGAAAGAAAGACCACAACATTGATTGGAAATGGGTAGTTATTGGTGGAGTGGCACTAGTTTGTGGACTTCATTCAGGTGCCATTGGGAAGGCATTGGTACTTGGAGCAGGGCAAAGACTTGCCCGGAGGTGAGAATTTTCTGGTGAAGAGGTTGTATTTTTATCTGTTATCAAGTATTTTTGAAAATTTTATTCACATTAATTGATGGAACAGTTAATTATAATTTTTTTTTTCTTTTTTGGTTACTGTGATTGATTTAGATCATCTGTTAGGCTCTTACTCTGTTTTGGCCAATGAGACATTAGCTCTATAGTTAAGGTTGAGACTTTGGTCGTTTCAGTTTCGAGCGAGTGATGTGTGCGTTTGTTTTACTAAATAAAAAAAAAGTTTTTTCTCTGCACGGGTTGGAATATGTCAGTTCTGATCTTAATTTCAGCTTCTACATTAGAATGATTATAATAATTTTTTTTAATATGAACATGCCGAAGGTTCCGTTTGTTCTAGTTTTTGTATAGTTAAAATGCACTTTTTAATAATCAAAAGTGCTCCTTTTAAAAGTAATGATAAAAAAATGCTTTAACGTGAATTTGGTTAAAACTTAAAGAATTTCATTTTTATTTAAAATTTTCAATTGTGGCAGTTTTAAGATAGAATAAAAGCATTTTCATATAAAGGTACATCAACAAATGAGTGTAATCATTTAAACAATGAAAGGCTTTTACATGTCTGATTATCAATGTCATTTCAGTTACAAGGTGTGATGAACATGCCTAATCTCGTCTCTAAAGTAGCATGAATTGTTGGGCTCAATCTGCTGCAATGAACTTGGGCTCGAGGCCCAAATGTTTTTCCAAAGCTAACTCAAATCAAATCCGATCTGTCAGACTGTCAAAGGCCAGGTTTGGGGATTAAATCTATTTTTTTTTCAATTTTTCTTAAGAAAAATTAGATTTAATCTAAAGTAGTTTTCAAACATTTTCATGATACAGTAACTTATGTGACATTTTGACAAAACTTTCATGATCGTTCTCTTTTTATCATCGCATTCATTTTATTGACGGTCGGTAATACACCGATGTGAGATCTCCACATTCTTTTCTACGAAATTTTTTTTGTATAGATTTAATTTGTGAAATTTCTATAGTTAGATACTTAGATGAAAAAAAATGTTGAAGAAATTTTTTCACCATAGAAAATACGTTGTGTTCAAGAGTAATTAAAATCTTTTCTTTTGCGGAGCTCTGTTTACCATTAGTCTGGGGTTTTTTCTTTGTTTTTTCCTCCCACCTTATACTCTTGTTATCTCTAATTAAGATCATTCTTGCAAAGAAAAAAATATACATTTTTTCCCCAACACACAAATTTTCGTACAGCCTTAGATATGGTAGATTGGAGGAAAACACTTAACACAAGTTAGTAAAAAAAAATCTGAATGGGAACAACTACTCCCCAAAATAAAAACAAACATCTTATTCATATATTCGCACCAAACATAGACAAAATTGCAACAAAAAAAAAACACTTTTATATCACTCGATATTATCAACAAATCACTTTAAAAATTTCGATGAATCTGCTTGGTAAAATTAAATGTGTGAATAAGTTATACATTTTGGATGTACATCTATCATCATTCATTTCCAAAATTTTAAAATAAATATAAAAAACATTTTAAACGCATATATCAAATTAAGATTGACAATGATAAAAAAAATATTGAAACTTTTTTTTGCCACTCGAATTTATCAATGAATATTTTTAGTGGATATGCTTGACGAAATTAGATATGCGAGTAGGTCTATGCACTTAATGTATAAATTTCAAGTCTTACTCAGATTTTTTGTATCATTACAAGGGTTTGACTTATTAACAAACAATAAATATTTAGAAAAATATATTGAGTTAAATATAATTTTAAAAGCTCGATATATTTAAACACAATATTTTTTATTATAATTTTATATTAATTAACATTAATCTCAAAAATTTAAATCAATAATATAAATCAAACTCATACAATTTTACGAGAGCTCGTTTTATAAAAGACAGCAAATATAATTGCATGGTTTCTTTCTACTGCGGCTGTCCATTATATATTATTCTCTTTGGATAGAAAAACTTGAAAGTGACAATCCCACTTCCTTACATACTCCTACTGTATATGCAGTGAAAATTTAAGCTTTTTGTGTACGATGGTCCTAAAATTGATGGTCGACAATATTAATGTACCAACAGTCTAACCATAGAACTAATAATAATATGGATTTACTGCTAAATGATGGGCATCGATATCAAAGGATGAACATCACTCAATTTGTCAAATTGCTCATCATTATCTCTCTATTCCATGTTCCACTCCTCATTTTAAACTTTAACTTTCCGTAGTTGATTGCTAAATAAAACTTTTAACCATGTTTTGGGTGGCTGAGGTAGGAAGCACTCACAGGCATTAGCGTACGATGGACAGAATTTATGGTAACTTTAAATAAATTAATACAATTTATTTGATAAATTATAATAAATTAAAAAATTCGTTAATCCGATGTATCAAATCAACACAAAAATATTTTAATGTTATATGCCACATACCCATCTAACATTTCTGTCAATTTGCATATAAGACAATGGCTCCATGTTTAAGAGTCGAATATAAGGGGGCCAAATAAAGGAAACCTTTAGACTTTTAATAGTTTTATATTTTGTTTACAATGATGAATTTAATTTTGTTATATTTCAATTATATTGTAAACAAAATCATTACACAATAATATAACTTATCATATTCATGAATATTTTAGCAACCATTATACTTTTAAAAAGTATTATTTTTTTCTCTTATTTAATGTTTTAAAAAAGAACTTTGATTTTTAATTATTTTTTAAAATCATTTTAGATTTAAAATATAAAAAGATGATTTTCAAAAAGGTGTTGACTTTATAAAACCAAAAATATTTTTTGAATATAATTTTTGAAATTTTTATTAATTTAAAAATAATTATTTTAATTAAATAAATAACAAAAACAAAACAAACAAAACTATGTAACGACAAAAGCACTATCATATTAAAACGGTTCACACTAGCTTACTGTCCCGATGATACAGATCTTTTTATATGTCACGTCAAAAAAAAAAAGAAAGACCACTTTTTAAAAGCATACTTAATTAGAATTGTATTACTTACAAGTACTTAGTAGAGTATATATTATAATAACGGAATAAGACCTTGATTTGGTTCGTTGGTTGTGACATAATCCCTTTTTTGTACTTAAAACTTAAAAAGTAGTACTTAATTAGCGGTTAATCAACTCTTTCCACTCTTATTAGTGGGATGTATGACATATTAGTCTTTCTTGTGGGTCAAGTATTCAAAAGAGGGCGAAGGAAAACACATAATTGGAGATGGGAAATAGAGAAATGAAAACCGACAAGTGTACCTTCTGCGTCCGCGTCTGTTTTGTTTTTTACCCATAAATCAAAAAGTTGCATTTCAAGTAAATAAAATATATGCTCTGATAAATTGGAACACAATTTGACAGCAGATGTACTGTACTCAGCTTGTAGTTTATATGCTACGGACTATAAACAGATAATTCCATGGATTTAGCCATTGGCATTCAGTGTGTCTACGTGGTACCCCCTAAACCTCATATATCAGAATCTTAGGAAAAGCTAAGAGACTTTCATTTAACTGTTGCAGTATGACGCATGGCAGGTACCCTTTTAATTAATCCTCTCTGTCTCTCTCTCTCTCTCATAAAATTCAATCAATTTCGTTCTTTTGGTTTGTACTTTGTTACTATCTTCTTGGAAGTCCTTTGTGTGTGTAGTAAAAGGAATTGCAGAAAGGAGGCAGCTTCCATGGATTTAAGGGACAATAGGTATGTGGGTCTCCTTTGATGATACTTTTCTCTAATGGGTCTCTCTCAATTTTATGTTTTTGCTTTAACTTCATCAACTCTGGGTTTTGCCTCTATGACTTCCACTTGATTGAATGGTGTTAGTGTTCTTTTGCAAATTTTCTTCTTTGTTTCAGTCATACTTTACTAGATTTTTCTTCAGTTAATTAGGTCAATTTTGCCTTTTTTTGTGGTGCAATTATCTAATAATGGAAATCAAATAGTAAGATTATTTCTATACCTCTGCTGCTGATTATGGAAGAAAGTCTGAGGTTTCTATTTTGTCAGATGAGTTAAATCTTAACTTTTGGAAATTTGGCATAATTCCTTATGAGCCATGCAAGGCTGAAATTATTCTTTATTTACTTTGTATCTATGTTGCTTAATTTGTGTTACTCATGATCATTTATATAAAATAGCACAGAAAATATATGACTTAATGAAAATAAATATGAGAATTAGTGTGCTGCAGTCTTAGGACTTAGAGTTCTACTATTGAATCAATTAACAACAACCCCCCAACAAGGGTAAGGGTACACACCCCACAATTTATCATCTACTCTCCCCCGTCCAAACATTCTGTATTACCTTGACCAATAATTTTTGAACAATTCTCTGATCAAATAGTACCAAACAAAATTATTTTGAAAGAAGAAAACTCTTGGTGACTGAGGCCACCTTCTTCTATCATCAATTCATCATGATATGATTCAATTTTAGCAAAGAATTTCATAGTACCTATAGGACCATATTTCAGATTTTGTACAAGTAGTAATCTTCTGAATTAAAAAGAAAGAAGAGGGGGGGGGAGGAGGATTTGGAATTTTCGGTGAGGCCAAACCTGTCAATGGATGGCAAAGTCCATATTCTTTTCTTTAATTAAGGTCACTAACTATTCCACTTCACCCACACTTGCCATATATTCATCATTGTTTTAAGGCTTACTTTAGGCCATGTTTCCTTCATTGTTTTAAGACTTACTTTAGGCCATGTTTCTTTCCTTGTTTTAAGGCTTACTTTAGGCCATGTTTCTTTCCTTGTTTTAAGGAATGTCTTTTTCCTTTAACAACCTATATATACTTTTAATTGTATTCTCAATAATAAGAACTCAAGTAAGCATTTGTACAATCTCTTTACTCTCTTCAATTCTCACATCTCTTTACTCTCTTAAATTCTAACATGGTATCAGAGCCGGTTGCTTAGGTTCTTCTCTCGCTTGTAATTTTTCTCGGTTTCGTGTTTCGGCGTGTTCTGTGTTGTTCTCGGTGAACTCGACGTGAAAGTTTTTTTTTTTTTGTTTTTCGGTCTTCTCTTTTTGGGTTGGTGTTGTCGGCACCTCTTTTTTTTTGGTTTGAGCAGTTTCGGCATTCACGACATCCTCTATTTTCAGAGAGGTGTTTTGTGGCTTTGGGTCTCAGATTTCTCGGTGTTTTTTTTTGTTCTCAGATCTCTTTGGCAGTTTATTTTTTTTCTGCTTTGGGTGGTTTCGGCATTTTTTTTTGGTCGGGCTATTTTTTTTTTGCACTTATTTGCAATGGACTCTGTACCTGTGTGTGTCAAATTTACGGGCAAAAATTACTCTACATAGGCCTTTCAGTTTGAAATTTTCCTCAAGGGAAAAGAACTTTGGGGCCATATCGATGGCATGGATGTTGCACAAACATCCAATACAGACCAATCGAAGGATGTTGGGTCTTCTCCTTCTTGGACTGTGCTTGATGCTCGGATCATGTCTTGGCTTCTTGGTTCGATGGAGCCACATATTGTCACCAACTTGCGTACTCATCGCTCTGCTCAATCCATGTGGACTTATCTGAAGAAGGTTTATCGTCAAGATAATGATGCTTATCGCTTTCAGTTAGAGCATGCAATTGCCACCTTTCAACATGGCAGCCTTTCCATCCAAGACTATTACTCGGCCTTTCTGATTCTTTGGACTGACTATACTGATCTTGTTACAGCGGCTGTTCCTGTTGCCACTCTTTCGACTATTCAACAACTCCACGAGACTAGATGGCGTGATCAATTTCTTATGAAACTACGCCCGGAATATGAATCTATTCGCTCCTCTCTACTGAATAGATCTCCTGTTCCTTCTCTTGATGTTTGTTTTGGTGAGTTACTTCGTGAAGAACAACGTCTTAGTACTTAAGCCACTCTGGAGCAATCTTATGGCAGTCCAAGAACTGTTGCTTATGCTGCCCAAGGACGCGGATCGCCTATGCATTCTAAAAACTTGCAGTGTTTTTGCTGTAAGGAATATGGGCATATTGCTGCCAATTGTCCCAAGAAATATTGCTCTTATTGTAAGAAGAAGGGTCACATCATCAAAGAATGTCGTCTCCGCCCACAGAATCGTCAGGCTCAAGCATTTCAGACTTCTGTTATTGTACCCTCCGCAGCTCCTAGCTCTTCTTCCAGTGCCTCCCTAGTTCCGGCACCTCCTGCAGCAAAATACTGCATACCTAAAATGGTGCAACAGATGCTAATTTCAGCATTATCTGCAATGGGGTTTCAAGGTAAAAATTCTACCAAACTCTAGTACGTAGACTCGGGGGCCTCTAATCACATGACGAATACTCCCACCGCTTTGTGTCATGTTCGACCCTATGTTGGTCCATCTGACATTCAGACTGCCAATGGCAGTTCTTTACCAATCGCTGCTGTCGGAGATGCCTCTTCTAAATTCACTGATGTGTTTCTTGCTCTTAAACTTTCCATGAATCTTATTTCTGTTGGTCAATTAGTTGATAACAATTGTGTTGTTAACTTTTCTGGTGATGGTTGTGTTGTACAGGACCAGGTAACGGGAGAGCTGATCGCGAAGAGACCTAAAGTGGGGCGCTTGTTTCCACTATTTTTATCTGTCTCAGCAATTTCTCCAGTTTCGTCTATTAAGTCTCTTGCTTGCAATAATGTTCCAAATCTGAGTATGGTGTGGCATCGTCGTTTAAGCCATCCCAATACTCAAATCTTATCTCTTGTATTGCACTCTGGTTTTCTTGATAAAGAAGAACGTTCTTCTTTATCTCTTAAGTGTGATTCTAGCAAACTTGGTAAAAGCAAAATTCTTCCCTTTCCTTTACATGCTAGTAGAGCTTCTCACTGCTTTGATCTTATCCATAGTGATGTTTGGGGACCTTCTCCCGTTAGTTCACATGAAAAATTTAAATATTATGTGACTTTCATTGATGATTATAGCAGATTCACTTGGGTTGATTTTCTTTGCTCTAAATCTGAGGTTTTTCGTACTTTCACTAATTTTTTAGCGTATGTTGACAATCAATTTTCTGCGACTATTAAGACATTACGCACAGATTCTGGTGGTGAATATTTGTCTACTGAGTTTCAGGAATTCTTGGCTTCTAAAAGTATTATTCATCAACGTTCATGTCCTGCTACTCCCCAACAGAATGGAGTAGCCGAACGCAAAAATCGTCATCTTCTTGATGTGGTACATACTCTCTTGTTAGAATCATCTGTTCCATCAATGTTCTGGGTCGAGGCTTTGAAAACTGCTACTCACTTGATTAATCGTTTACCTTCCCAAATCTTACACATGGAGTCTCCCTATTTCCGCTTGTTTGCTAAACAACCTAGTTATGATAATCTCCGTATCTTTGGTTGTGTATGTTTTGTCCATTTACCTCCCCATGAGCGACATAAATTATCTGCTCAATCTGTTAGATGTGCATTCTTGGGATATAATGTGTGTCAAAAAGGATTTGTTTGCTATGATCCTACCTTACATCGTACACGTATTTTTAGAAATGTTATTTTCTTTAAAAATCAACATTTCTTTCCTATGTCCTCTGAGCCCTCTTCTTCTACGGTGGTCCTCCCCTCCTTTGAGCAACAATTTTCAGATCTTTATCAAATCAGCTCTCGCTTTAAACCAGGTGTTGTATATACGAGACGCTCCCGCCCACAGTCTTTTCCGATGGCTCAACCGATATCTGATCCTACCATGCTCCAGTCAGTTGCAGCACCTTCAGAACACTTGGTACGTCGCTCTTCTCGAATATCTTTACCTCCGGATAGGTATGGGTGGTTTGCTTCTGCTCTTATTGCTGCATTGTCTAATTTTGATATTCCCACATGCTACTCACATGCTGTCAAGCATGATTGTTGGCGACAAGCTATGCAGGAAGAAATTGCTGCTTTAGAGGCCAATCACACCTGGGACATTGCACCTTGTCCTTCCACTATAGTCCCCCTGGGTTGCAAATAGGTTTACTCCGTCAAGGTTCGATCTGATGGAAGTTTGGATCGTTATAAAGCTCGGCTTGTTGCACTTGGAAATAAACAGGAATATGGTGTTAATTATGAAGAAACTTTTGCTCCTGTGGCCAAGATGACCACTGTTCGTACGATTCTAGCTCTTGCTGCTTCCAATGATTGGCCACTACATCAGATGGATGTCAAGAATACTTTTCTTCATGGGGATCTTAAAGAGTGTATTTATATGAAACCACCCCCGGGATTGTTTCCTTCTCTAAACTCACATGTGTGTAAGCTTCGTCGCTCCCTTTATGGTCTCAAACAAGCTCTAAGGGCTTGGTTTGATAAATTTCGAACTAATTTATTACAATTCTCATTCAAGCAGAGCAAGTTTGACACTTCCTTGTTTCTTCGAAAATCAGACATGGGTATTGTTGTTCTTTTAGTTTATGTTGATGATATTGTGATTACTGGTTCCGATTCTGTTTTACTTGGCCAGCTCAAGACCCATCTCTCCAAGTCCTTTCATATGAAAGATCTTGGGTCTCTTACATATTTTCTCGTTCTTGAGGTGCATCGTAGTCCGTCGGGTATTTCACTCAATCAACATAAGTATGCTAGTGACCTGGTCACTACAGCTGGCCTATAGGAGGCCACTTCTGTTGATACTCCCATGGAATTGAATGTCAAACTTCGCAAAGAGGAGGGTGATTTACTTGCTGATCCTAGTTTATACCGAAAGTTGGTGGGCAGTCTTGTCTACCTCACCATTACTAGACCGTACATTTCCTTTGCAGTACAACAAGTCAGCCAGTTTCTTCAGACCCCTCGTCACCTTCATTTGGTTGCTGTCCGTAGGATCATACGCTATGTTCAGGACACTTCTGCCCGTGGCTTATTCTTTCATGCAGGCAATTCTCCTCGACTTACTGCTTATAGCGACGCTGATTGGGTTGGTTGTGCTGATACACGTCGCTCCATTACTGGTTGGTGTGTGTTCTTAGGTGATGCATTGATCTCATGGAAGAGTAAGAAGCAAGACAGAGTTTCTAAGTCATCTACAGAATCTGAGTATCGGGCGATATCTCTTGCTTGTTCCGAAATTATTTGGCTTCGAGGTTTGCTTACTGAGTTAGATTTTTCTGCAACTGATCCTACACCTCTACATGCTGATAATACAAGTGCTATTCAGATCACGGCCAATCCTGTCTATCATGAGCGCACGAAGCATATTGAAGTCGACTGTCACTCTATCCGCGAAGCATTTGAAGCTTGTGTTATCACTCTTCCACATGTTTCCGCTGACCTACAAATTGCTGATATCTTCACCAAAGCGCTCACTCGCCATCGACATTGCTTCTTAAGCAGCAAATTGATGCTTATTGATCAACCTGCATCAATTTGAGGGGGGCTGTTAATGGATGGCAAAGTCCATATTCTTTTCTTTAATTAAGATCACTAATTGTTCCACTTCACCCACACTTGCCATATATTTATCCTTGTTTTAAGGCTTACTTTAGGCCATGTTTCCTTCATTGTTTTAAGGAATGTTTTTTTTCTTTAACAACCTATATATACTCTTAATTGTATTCTCAATAATAAGAACTCAAGTAAGTATTTGTACAATCTCTTTACTCTCTTCAATTCTCACATCTATTTACTCTCTTAAATTCTAACAAAACCATCATTTTCTCAAATACATAGTGATTGTGTATGTGGTTCCTGTTTATTAAATGTCCCAAATATGCATTGATTGAGAGGTAATATGTGGGAAATGCCTTACCATGGATTTGGAATTTTCGGTGAGGCCAAACCATCATTTTCTCAAATACATAGTGATTGTGTATGTGGTTCCTGTTTATTAAATGTCCCAAATATGCATTGATTGAGAAGTAATATGTGGGAAATGCCTTACCATTCTGTTTGTACTCTTTGCTTCTGCGTCCTTGCACAAACAAATATTTTAATACGTGAGCTCTTCATCTTCATTGACCCACCCTGTTCTGTAGTTTAACTATCATTCAGCCACAGATATCAATTTGAAAAACTTAATACTGAACTTTGTTTTAAGGGTGGCTTATGGGAGAGGTGTGGAATTAGTAATTTTCAGGTGAATAAATTTTTTCTTTTAATACAGCCAAAAAAAATTAATATTAGTTGTGTACACTTGATGACTCACTTCCTATGTGGTAGGATCGGGGAGACGTTCACACACGGTAGATCATATGAACACGAGCTTGATAAATATGGATGGACACCAGTATGACTAAAAAATTTAAGCTCACGAGTCTTAGACCCAAACCATATATCACATCACTCTTATTTCTTATTTCTTATGTGAGATAACTCACATGTGGATATCCCAACACTATGTTAGGGGCCAAACAACAAATTTGGTGTCTTCCAAGCAACATGAGCTGTTCTTGATGACTAATGACTAACCTTGATTCTATTGGCATTTCAGGATAGCATACTAGATGTTTCATCTGACCAAAGATGAATGTAGACAATGAGAATATAGAACCAGTGACGGATTTAAGTCTTGCTCCAAGTTATTCCAATCACTGCATCCAGAGAAGATTGAACAATGATTCAGGTGCAGGTGCAAATGCAGGTTCAAGGATAGACATGACATATGCGGCCACTGATCCCCTTTCTGAACTAGTTTGGTCTCCACAAAAAGGTCTGAGTCTCAAATGTGCTGATTGCACCTTTGGCAATAAAAAAACCCTCTCTTTTGTGGGGTGCAGGACCAAGCAGTGTGGTTCTTTCACCTGTATTACCAAGTATTACAGCTGGGAGGTCTACTAATGACAAACCTATAGACGAGGATAATATAATAACATTCCAAACACCATTTCCTATGAATTGTATTGTTACCGGTACAGATACTTCGGCTAGGTCTCCTAGAAATGATGCTGGCGTCATGCCGGTTAGTGACCCAAGTTATGAACACAGGAAAGTTGAGGATAAATCTTTTGCAGGTAGTCTATGATGATGAATTTTAGCCTGTCAATTTTGGTCTTGTATATTTTTTTTGCCTTTTTCTAATACACGCCTCTCCAAAGTTTTTCCTAAGTAGCTGAGAAGTACATCTGTTTGGCAGGAACTTGTGGTTATGTAGAGGAGATGAACTCTGTCACAGGATTATCTGTTCAATATATTAACAGAAATGATGATCTAACACACTACGAAGGGGTGGATATTTGTGGTCCAAACAATATTCAAGTCGCTGAAGTAGCTGAGGCCAGGGAAGACAACTTTCTAAATGTGCTAGGTGCATGATTCTTGATTCTTGATTCTTGATTCTTGATTCTATCTTTTTGACTTTGTTAAGTGAAGTGTGAAAGTAAAATTGTAATCTCTCCATAATTTGTTCTCCTCCACTTTTCCATTCTTTCAATTTCATCTCCTACAAAACGTGGTGCGTCTAGGAGATGGTTCTAGCGCTTGTGCTTTGATTGCAGCAAGGTTGATCACTATTTAAAATTGATTTTTTTATTTCCTGCAAGAGTCATTTATAATAATTTTCAGAGTGGTTTTTGTTTTACTCGTCACATGGGGACCAGTGCAAGATTCTAAAGTTTATGTTTCGCCTTTTATTGAAAGCTTATAGTTATGTTACTTTATTTCTGTCAAGCTTAGTGGGTCTGATCGCATTTGACTTGTCACTTATACGATCTTTTCTCAATTGAAACAGATGATCCGGAACCTGATGTGGCAAAAGTTGAACCCTCATCTCAGAATCCTATTAGTGGATGTGGAGATGTTGGCAGTGGGATTCAGAAATCAAAAATGGAGTTTGTTTTAGCCTCTGACATTCACACTAAAAATGAGTGTAAAGCTTATGATGCTCAGAGTCTAACTTCGCCTGCCATAAGACATGATGAAACAGCTTCATCTTCGGAGAAAGATAATGAAAATATGATGAAGGCAACTGATTCTCCAAATGTTCCTCCTATGGGAAAGCTGGAGTCAACTTCCGAGAATGATTTACGAACTCTCGCTGGTGAAAATGTTTATGGTGCAGCAAGTAAGATTCTAGTGTCAGAATCTGCTCATGAAGGTGAAACGAGCTGTCACCAGGAAGAGGAGATATATCCAGAGAAGGCTGTTCCAGACAAACATTCTCCAACAAACAGCAGGATCCACAGGTATCGTAGGAAAGGAAAGGAGAAGACTTTGTCTGATGGAGACGTTAATGGAAGAATGCCAAAAGAGGATAATGATAGCCATGAGAGTGTTGAAAGCTGTAACAGCACTGGGTTATTTTCAACTAGTAAGAAACGATTGAACTTCAGGCAACAATTGATTGTGGGGAGCAAAAGAGTCAAAAAGCAAATCCAAGAAACTCCTGGATCTACATCCTATATGAAACAAGATAGCTCCTTCATGAATTGGATATCAAACATGATGAAGGGGTTCTTGAAATTGAAAGAAGATGAGGCACCTTCTCTAACTCCTACCGTTGCACATCATAATCATGGACATGAGAGTCCTGATCAGGATTTTGTTACACGCAGTAAAAGCCAAGATCCTGGATGCAAAAGTATGGGTTTTCAATCTATTTTTCAGTCCATATATTGCCCAAAGAAAAGGGTTCAAGAAGAAACTACATTAAATGAAAATTATCAAACAGAAGCTGAGCTGCCTAACAATGTATTTGACATCAATGCTACTCCAGTAGGCTATCATGGGGAAAATGTGAACTTCTGCAAACAGTTTCTTATATCAAATGAGAAGCAGAACGAGTCTACATCTGCAAATGGGGCAGGCCTGGCAATGCAGCCTAAGATTTCATCTGTAAAAATTGCTGCCAGTCAGGAAAACAACAAGACTGACTCTATGGAGAACAAAAACTCATGCAACTTGGTAACTGGCATGGAGAAAGAGGGAACAAGTCATTTTCCCTCTCTTGGAAAACATAAACTTAACAGTGCTGAGAATATATGTTCTGAAGCCTCATCTGAAAAGAAGGCATCTCAAAATTTTGGCTACAGAAAAGACCATCTGAGAAGCTTGTGGGTAACTCGGTTTGCTCCAAAATCTTCTGGATCCTCGTTAAACCTGGATCATCACAATGTCAGTTCTGGTGGAGCTCTTGATTGCTCCACTGATTGTATGAAGCTTGTTCCTTTCTCACAGAATCACGTTAGTTCTCCCAGTGACCACAAGATTGCGGATGCTAGGCACCACTGTGCAGATGATCCGCTAATTGTCATGGATAAGGACTTAGAGAAATGTGCCACTGAAACTGAGGCTTTAGCTGGTTTCAATAGAATGAAAGGCCATAATGATCTGAAGTCGATTTATAAGATTAACCCGATCTTGCCCTCACTAAGATTAAAAAATGCAGAGGTAATGGCTTCTCTATTTGCAAGAAGATTGGATGCCCTTAAACACATCATGCCATCAGATGCAGCCGAGAATGCAGGTTCTGCAACCATCACCTGTTTCTTTTGTGGCATAAAAGGTCACCATTTACGAGATTGCTCAGAGATAACTGATGCTGAGCTTGAAGATCTTCTACAGAATTTTAATACGTATAATGGCACAGAAGGATTTTGTTTCTGTATTAGATGTTTTCAGTTTAACCATTGGGCTGCCACATGCCCCAGTGCATCCTCAAAAGGACATCATCAAACAGAACGTTGTCTATCTTTGGCTAATGACTGCAGTCCGAGCAGAATGCAGCATAATTCAAGAATTGAAGAAAATCCAAAGTTGTCAGATGGTAAGGAGAACCAATTTCAAGCTTCTGGTTTGCAAACAGTTTGTGATGTGAATGATTCTGGAATAGGAACCAATCTTAAATTAAACTGGACATCGAATGAAATGAAAGCTGCTGACAAAATGAGGTCAAATGAAAATTTGATTAAGAAATGTGTAGCTTCTAGTTCTGGGGGAAACAAATTGAAAGAAAGTCAGATCGTGCCTCTGTGCACTTTTGTCAGCAGGGAGATTTTAGATGTACCAAAGGGAATCTTTGATGCAGTTAAGATGCTTCGTTTGTCACGGTCAAATATCCTCAAGTAAGTAAACATCATTTTTTTATGGTAAGTAAACAACATTAATTGTCTTATAATCAGCAGGTTTAATTTCTTGCTTGTTCCTTTGACAAAACTTTTCCTTGGATATACGGTGCAGTTTTTCAGTTATATTTTATATGAGCTCTGATGACTTGACATATTCACCTCTAAGATAGAGCAAAGTAAATATCCTATTCTGGTACCTTCATATGATAGGAACTTCTGATACTAGCCCTATAATTGTATGTTTTTTGAGGCATGTAGCCATGACTCTTTGACTGGTATCAGAGGTTTTATCACATAGGCCATTGCTCAAAAATTGTATCCACTGGTTCTTATAGAAGGCATCAAAGAACCACAAATCACTTAACGTCGTCATTTTAAGGAGCACCACGTATCACAGTGAATCTTAAGGAAATTGCTAAGTCAAGGACCTTATACACGAGATTGAGCACCATTCTAATCCAAATATTTAAGCTTGTAAGCTACCTTATATGAATCCTTGTCTTATTTTCTCTTTTTGTGAGTTTTCCCTCACAAGTGAATCTCATCAGTTCTCTTTTGTAATTCTCTGGAAGGACATATAAATGTTACAAAAAAAATAATAAATTTTGTAAGCAACCATTCAGTAAAATGTGATGACTTCCAAATTTCCCATTTTGGTCTTTTCATATTCGACCAATTGAAAATAATAGTATATATCAGGAAAAAGATAAAATAAAAGCAAGAACATTAAGGCATAGACTAACCATGGTAATAATAGTCACCAATACTGTTATAAAAGTACGGATCAAAACAAATACTATCTTCTGAAATTGGATATGGATTGGCAAAGAGGAAGAAAATCAAAATCACAAATGGAACTTTAATCCTTCGATTTTATAGTTCCACAGTTCTTGATTCCATTATTGATTGTTCTTATTTTTGCGGGCATCAGATGGATGAACTCGAAAATGTCACTATTACATCTTGATGGATTTTTCCTGCGCTTGCGGTTCGGGAAGTGGGAAGGAGTAGGAGGAACTGGATATTATGTTGGTTGCATAACTGGTACAAGTAGAACTACTTCCTAATTGATATCTTTGTTGTACTTGAATCTATGTAATAGGCACATGGTTGCTTGAATGCACTTCTTTGATATCTTGCTTTTGTAATGACTCATTAGGCTTGTTTTTCTGATTTTTTTTCCTTTGTTGTGAATGCACAGGGGCACAGAGACAGAGTCCACCGGGGAATTCCCCACACACTATTTTTGTTAATGTGGGAGGGATAAAATGCTTGGTTGAGAGTCAATACATCTCCAACCGTGATTTTCTTGAGGTAAATTTTGACTTATATTCTCACCTCTTAACGTCACTGCTTCACTGCTTCACTGCTTGCTATGTATTCTTTTAATGTATGCTATAAGTTTGACTTTAAACTTGATCTACAGTTTTTTTTTTGGTGCTGGTATCTTTGCTGGATTACATGATGTTTATGGGGGTATTATATGACCTTTCCCCCATTGTATTTGGCCTATTGAGTGCATGTGGATATGACCCTACTGAAATGTGGAGGTGCTAGTTATTATAAATATAGGTATCAAGAGATGTAGTCTTTCACCCCTATTCTTTGACTAGGAATAGCTGGTCAGATGAGAGTTTAGCAACCAAACACTAAGGACTCAAGAGTTGAGTGAACATTGGGTGTATTGAGGTTTTGGGTTGTGAGATTAGGGAGAGTTTTTACATAGTTTTGTTTAGACTCTATTGTTGATATTGGGTTGTGAGATTGGGTGCATGTTGATATGACCCTACTGAAATGGTGGAGCTGATTCTTTTTCTCTTTTTGAAGTTTAATTTTGAAATTTTGCCATCTTTTCTTTTCTGAAATTTTCATATTGTGTTTATTTTTCTTTTCTTTCCTGTTCGTTATGTTGGGATGCTCCTCAAATCCCACATCGGAGAAAAGTATTATTGTTTTATGTGTCAAAATGATGTAGGTGCTAGTTATTATAAATATAGGCATAAAGAGATGTAGTGTTTTACCCCTATTTCTTGACCAGGAATAGTTGGTCAGATGAGAGTTTAGCAACCAAACACTAGGGATCCAATAGTTGAGAGAACATTGGGTGTATTGAGGTTTTGGGTTGTGAGATTAGAGAGATTTTTTATACAGTTTTGTTTAGAAAAATTGTGTATTGTAGTGTAGTGAGTTTTAGCAGCTTCTTGATTGGTTCGTGGATGTAAGCAAGATGTGTTAAACCACGTTTAAAAATTGTTGTGTTTATTTTCTCTTTATGTTTTGCTACTGTGATTACATAGTTTTTTAGTGTCAGAATTCCCAACACGTTATAATGTGCAACAGGACTCTCAAAATAATGTTTAGTTGCTGGTTTCTTTAAAACATAAGTTGTAGCAAATTGACAGTGATCTACAGGAATCCAGGCTTATACAAGTGAAAAATTAATGTTCTTGCTCAAGTACCTTTCTTCATCTTTTTTTTCATAGTAAATATTTTCTACTTTGGGAAGTTTGTTTAACCTGCTTTGCATTTTTGCAGGATGAACTTACAGCGTGGTGGTCTGCAACCACAAAGAGTGACGGCAAGCTTCCATCAGAAGAAGATTTAAGATTGAAACTAAAAGAGAGGAACATGTTAGGCTTATAGGTGTTTGCTAATTTCAGTTACACGTTTGAGTTATAGCTTAAAACAAAATGCTTAGAAAGTAAATTAATCAAAAGGGTGGTAGCTCTGTTCTCTTTTGTATAGAAAATTTTGATTTTATTTTTATGGGTATAGTTGAACGGCTGAATTCTTAGAATTTATATTATCAAACGACCATCTTGTATGTGAAGAAGAAAATATTTTCAAGTTTAATTGATAGTCAGTTACATTTCTCTTATTAAGGAAAACATTTCAAGTTTGAAATCTCTTGAAAAGGAAAAGTCTGTTGTCATTTTGAGGGACTGAAAAAGAAAATTGAAAACTTTTCTACCGAGTCCTGATGCTTTCAAACTATCAAACGTTCATTTAAACTTAACCATGTAAACAATCGGAGGCTAATAAAGACCACAACTTAACAGAGGAAACACCTTGTTGGCGTATCGAGCAAGCTCATGGGCTGCTTCAATACAAAAACGGGGCACATTCCTAAAGGAAAAAAAAGGGAACTCATGCTACCAGCTTTGATATCGGAAGTCACAGAGCCCATCGGCTACCAATCCTCTTGAGAATCCAAGACCAAGGTACACGCACGATCTTCATTTTTAGCTCTATCTTGCGAAATCCAGCCTCTTGAACAAAAATCACAGCTTCCCTCGCTGCAATAGCTTCAATTAGATACGAATCCACCACATGCTGCCCGCAAGAAACTCACAAAGTAAACGTAACTCAAAATGTCTATAATGGTGACCTTCCTAAATTAAATCTGATATCAGTATTCACTACCCAATAATAAGCATAGGGGACAAATGAGATGATGATAACCATAAAATATCAATAACCACGATAAATCAAATAGAAAAAGTTCAAATTTACTTGAACTCTTGACCTTAGCATAGTTTAAGAAAGAATTCATACCTCTTTCAATGCTATCATCCTCAGTTATGGCATTGACAATTGAAGGGTTATCTAGGGAAAAATTACTTGGTGGAGAGAGAAATTAAAGAACAATTAAGAAGATATTTAAATTAAAAAATTATTATTCATAATGTGAGCTGTAATATTTGAGATGAAATAATGCCAGATTAAATGTTTTGAGTGATACTCAAGGCCTCTCTAACAGTCCAAAACTCTGGCACTCCAATTGTAGTGGTTCCCAAATAATTTGTTCTACAAAAAACGTTAAGGCATGATCCTGCAAAAATAAACTGCTTGTATGTATCTATATTTTGAGAAGTGGAATAACTATGCTTAAGATCAGTGAGCTTAAGGGAAAGAAAACCAAGAATAAAGCCCTATTTCTAAACTGCCATGTAGCCCAAAGGACTGGACTTGGAAAATCCATGAAAATAAACATAACAGGACCAATTTGTTTAGGAGGAAATTGATTCCAAATCCCATTCTGTACAGCAAGATGCAAATAAGCAGGGTTACACCTGATACCATTAGATGTTAACAAAGAATTAAATGCAGCACAGGATGAGAAAATATGACAACATTTCTGTCACCTTGCTGACAAAGCAAAAAATAAGGCAAAATTATATTAATAACCTAGCGAGAGGTCCAATACATAAGTAATAATGTTAGCTTTCACTTCTCATGGAAAAAGTAACACTAAATAATGGTTAATTTTACAACCTAAAGTCCAAGTAATAAAACAGTACCTAACCAACATTCATAATCCTCAGCAAGAATAGATAGGTAATTAACTAAATCGCCAATGAATGATAAATAAGAAAACCCATGACTATAAACATAAAACAATCACAAGTCAACTCAAGGTTTCAGTGCTAGCTGGTATGGTATTCCTCAAGGTCAGGCTCTAAAACTCCTCGCACTAACCTATTTTGTTTAAGCACATTCTTGTATATGCATCTTTCCAAAAAGAAACTACACACGAATAATTTTTTTTTTTTTTAATAAAGGAGTAATTTTATTGAATTAATGAACTGTTGCATAGCAAACAAAGTGTTAAATAACAGACAATCAGGTATGCAATTGCAAAAACATAGAATTGGCGATCCAAAGAGGACTTACATCAAACACTTAATAAGCACCTCTTCTGATAAAGATTCCCCCCTCCTTGTGGAGCGAGAATCTCCATGAAGTACAAAACAGCAATCAAGCCGCCACTTGTTTTCTCTCAAATCATTTAACTTGCAAAAAAATGCACTACCATCAATTGCCTTAAGCACGAATCAGCAAATTAAAATTGAAAAGGTGGAAAGGGTACAAAGGTAAGCCTGGAAAAGCATCCGTTAAATTTCGTTTAAACTTCCATTAAATTAAGCTTGATACACCAAGAGGGTAAGGGCTGCTAACCCAATAAAAGAGGAATTATTGCATTACTTTCATAGAATGAACTTATTCAATCTATAGGCTTCGAGGAATCTGCAGTATAGTAAATATTGCTAATAGTATTATTTTTTACTTTATAAATTAGATTATTTGATTTTTTTTTTTAAACTCAACAAAAAATAAAATTATTCCCGCCTCTCTCTCTCTCTCTCTCTCTCTATATATATATATATATTTTAAAGAAAGAAGTTCTTTAAGATATAGGATATCATAAACCTTGCACACAAACACAACCTTTCCACTTCCTATAATTCCTAAAGTACCGAGGACCTAACATTAATTAACAAAACTCATAGATCCTTAACAGCAAACATTTTTTGTTTAGGGCTTCACCCTTAGCACACTATCCTCTCTCTCTATATATATATCACACACCTTACCGCACATCCACTTCTTCTATTCTTAAAGACCCTAGCGGCCAGATATCGAGCTCATACAACTTAGGGTTTTCTGATCCCAAGTTTCAACCATGGTGAGTACTAATCTCACACAGTCTCTCTCTCTCTCTCTACAACTCGGTGTTACTTTCTCTAATATTTTCTTGTATGTATAGGCGGATGTGGAGACAGAGGTGGCGGCAGGACAGCCGAAGAAGAGAACATTCAAGAAATTCAGCTTCAGGGGCGTCGATTTGGATGCTCTCCTCGACATGTCCACTGATGAACTCGTCAAGCTCTTTCCTGCTCGTGCTCGCAGAAGGTAAATCAATACACATACATACACAGTCGAAATTATATTTGTGCGTGTATATATATATATAGTACTGCACTGAATAGGGCTGATTGTTTGTTTTCGGTGTTGTGGTGTCATAGGTTCCAGAGGGGGCTGAAGAGGAAGCCCATGGCTTTGATCAAGAAGCTCCGCAAGGCGGTAATGCAATTGCTCCCAAATCTTTGTTTAAATTCTTACTTTATGATGTATTCTGTTTTGGCTTGGAGATTGGAATTTTGGAGATCTATGTGGATGTGATGTTCTGATTCTGATTAAATGTGTGGTTTGCAAATTCTTACTTTATGATGTATTCTGTTTTGTCTTGGAGATTGGAATTTTGGAGATCGATGTGGATGTGATTTTCTGATTCCGATTGAATGTGGGGTTTGCAAATTATCAAGTGGTTGAACAGTCGTTCTATATGATTTTCTTGCATGTTTGTGATCTCTAAACTGTTTTAATGATGTACTCCACAAGATCATTGATTGCGTACTTGTTTTAATATTAAACCAAAGCATGCTTCATGATTATAATGTCGATGTGCATTTAGGAAATGTGTGTTCACTTGTTTATATTTAATAGACTTGAGGCTTGAAGCAGGCATTTGCTTTTTAATGTTCTCTTTTTTTGATAAAAACTTTTTAATGATTCTTTGGCTTGCTTTCAATGGACGGAATTGAAATTAGACTGTTCTCAATTGTACATAGAAAATACTTAAATCTTTTGTCTTGTTTGTAATTTCTTATTCAGACTTCTCCCATCTGGTGGGAAGTATTTTCTCCTGGAGTTATGTAGAGTAGCTGAGATTTAACTACTGTTGTGTAGTATAGGTGAACCATTACTATTTCCTATTGACAACCTGTCAGATTCTCAGTTATGTTTTGTTTGGGAGACTTGAAGGATGAAACAGTGTGCATTATATTGGGATTAGTTTGATGATTCATTAACACAATGTAATGTGTAGTTTTGACTATGATTTTTAATGAGCCTGCTTCATTTTGAACGTTCTATGGCTATAGTTGAGTAGTCACATGATATATAGTAAATCTTCTGCTATTGAAGTACCTAAATTTGTTTTTCATGGATATGTATTTTCTTCTTTTCAGAAAGTACTTCCTAGATAGCATGTTTTGTATGTGTTCTTTAATGTAGTTTTTTACGAAAGGAATAATAGTTTGTGTGTGAAATTAAGAGCTTATAGGGGGGCTGCTTTGGTTGTGGGAAGAAAATGAGTGATGGGTGCTGGAATTTTGTTTTTGTACCAAAAGTCCTAGGTTGGATTTGTTTTTCTTTTTCGAGTCTCTATGCTATGGTACCCTGGAAATTTAGAGATGACATTGCGACGGATGTTTTTCAGTGTTTCAAAGTTTTGAGTGACATCTAGTGCTATGTATTTCTGTGAATCTGAACTGTATGGAAGAACAAATATCTGTTGTTGAACCGGAAAAGTGCAATCTGGGAAAAAATGAAATTTAACTTATAACAATTTTTGAGTTTGTTTTGTTTTCTTCCCTAGGATTTTACTCTAGGGCGTTTAAGGGCAGTGTTTTTTAAGACGAAATCTGTATTCTATAGTTATTGTTTGGTTTCTATTGGCTTTTTACATCATAGGAACTTGATTTTGGAAGATAGGGTCATATATGATAATTCTGAATGTTTTGTGATTCCTAACCATTAGAACTTTTGATTAGCAGAGTACGGATTCATTAATATCCTTTATTAATTTGGGTAACTGACCACTTGTTGATGTAAAGTTATGGTCCATTTATGTATTTGCTTGGGAATCATTTTGATTCTTTCTTGTAGGGGTGGTTTGCAGTCCTTGATTTTTATGGTTAAAGTTATCAGTCAGTATGGCAGTATATTTTTCAGTGGGTTCTAGAGACTGAGGTTCATTTGTTATGATGCTGTGCCATTTTGGTTTATTTATTTTTTTATTGGTGAAATTAATAACAATTTCAAAATAACATTTTCTTTTTCTTGTCTATCAGAAAAGGGAGGCTCCGACTGGGGAGAAGCCTGAACCAGTCCGAACTCACCTGCGAAATATGATCATTGTACCTGAGATGATTGGAAGCATTATTGGTGTGTACAATGGAAAGACTTTCAATCAGGTTGAAATCAAGCCTGAAATGATTGGGCATTACTTGGCTGAGTTCTCAATCTCATACAAGCCAGTTAAGCATGGTAGACCTGGTATTGGTGCTACCCACTCTTCAAGGTTTATTCCTCTGAAGTGAAGTCTTTACCTGCAGCATAGATACTTGGTTTGTTATGTTATGAAGACATCTATGTTAATTTTGGCCGTAGCCTTTCAGTTGCTTGATGACAATTTTATGTCCTTGAGTTGTTTATTCAGATAATGGAACTTTTGTTTAAAGATGCTTCGAATGGTTCATTTTTATTTTTTTGGCAGCAACATTTGGCTATGGTTTTCCTAGTTTTGCAGTGCTTAAGAATTAGGCCCATGTGGAGTATTTTTAAGATTGTTGCATTTTTATAATCTCGAGTATTGTTGCATTTTTATGTACCATTTAGTTCTCTTCTTAAATTGTTCTTGCATGATGTCGTTGAGTTTTTTTAAGTTGAAAATTTAAAGTTGATGTCAAACTATTTTTGTTCTTGTTAGTGGTCTCAAGCATTTTTGGATCTGGTGATTTTTTTTATCCTTGGTTTACTTCGAGAATAGTATGATATTCAAGATTTTTATGAGCAATTAGTCTGTGATGGTTTATGGTGCGTGCAATGCTAAACACACCTTACAGATGGCCATTTTTGGTTTATGATTTGGTGATTTACTTAAATGGTGGATGACTAAGATGCAACTCTATTTATCTAATCACTACAGTATAATGAGGTTTAAGGCCTGGTATATCTTGCTTGACTAAGTTTTTTACTTGTTACAAACCGTTAATGTTTTGCTGACAGCCCTTTTAGGCGTTCTTGACCTGCGTAAGGGTGACCTTGCTCTCGTTGCGGGGGCAGAGCGGCTCAAACCCTGTTATTTATTCAACATTTGAGCTGATGCTGACAGTCTCGCTCGCACTGCTCTAATGCTACACCCATCTCCGTCATGATGATTGTCGATAGCCAGTTGCTATTAGGGTTTTTGGCATTTTAGTATCAATAAAAAAAAAAAGAGGGGAAGAGAGAAGTGATTGTTGTTTTTTAAAACAGAAATAATAAGAAAACAAATCCAAATATATTTTTAATAGTCTTGGTTCTGTATTTGGCTTGGCAGTAGTTTCAGTTGAAGCTAAATCTGTTTGCCTGAAAAATAGTAATGAATTTATTTTTTTACACATTCCCTTTTTTTAAAGCTATTTTCAGCTTTTGATTTTTCAAAAACCATTTGGTTAGTTTTTGTTTATAGAAAACATAAATCATTTCATAAAAATCGCTTCTTAGTTAACATCAAACCCTTGGCACATAGACACCAAATAATGGACCAATCAAAAACTATCTTTCACTCACAATAATGATTTCTAGAGTAAAATTGTTAGTTTCTTGGTAAATTTCATGATGTGATGCAAAATCACTAGTTCATTGTTTCATGTGTTAAATTTGAGTGATTATTTTGAGGGTTAAAATGTTTTTTCAGTTTCATAATTTCTCTCAAACAGTATTAGATATTCTTCTTTTGGAAAATGTTTTGTCTAGCTCTGGTTTATGAAAGATACATGATACGAAATATTTTCCACCTTTGAATAAAAAGAAGATTTCTCTCTCTTCCTCTTCTCATGCCACCCAAAAAAGATGTCTTTGTGCCATATATTTTTCACAGACTTGGCAAGGCAATAACTTCTCATTTTCTTGACCTCTTTATCTCCATCTCAAGAATTCATTTGTCTTGGTCAACCATATATAACTAACAAAGCTCAAGATTCAAAAGTTTCTAAGGTTTTACATGATTCATTGCATTAGTCATGGTTTTGATTGTACTAATATTTACATGTTACATTTTCAACTCTCTCATAGTTCAATGTGTTAGGAAAACCAAGGAGTGAATTGGTTTTACAAAAGAGTTGAGAGTTATTAACACAATAAGATCAAATCAAATTATTAAAATTGAAATTGAAAGACTAGCCAAAATAAAGAGTTAGGGAAAAAATGAAAATGAACACAAGAATTTATAGCGGTTCGACAATGTTCCTACTCCACTTCTTCAATAGGCCTTCTCGATCTACTGTGTTCCACTAGTTGATCAATGTTACAGGTGCTTACATTTGACGGGTACCAAGCAAACTCTACTCACTACAACTGAATCTCACAACAACTAAATAAACAAAACTAAGTAAACAATTCTGATTCTTAAGCTTGTAGTAGTATGCTTGAGATTGATACTTGAAATCATGTTTGCGTCCACTATTTAACCTTCAATTGTGCCTTCAAGAAAGACAATTATGATATTTGCTCTTCTAAGATTTTGAAAAATCTTCTAAACTTGACAGTGATCCTCAATGATTTTCGAAATTGACTCCTATGTGATTTCGCAAAATCTTCTGAACTTATGACCGTGATCTCATTAAATAAGAGACAGATTGTCTTTCGATGGGTATTTGCAAACGTCTAGCTAGGCATTTTGCCAGACATCTTCAACTTTTATGTAGACTGGGGCTCTTCAAGGCTTTGGTATTCAAAACTAGGTCATCACCTTTGTCTAGCGCCTAGCTCTTCTCCTAAGCGCAAAGGCAGGTACCTAGCCTTGTCTCAGACGCCTAGCCAGGCACCTACTCCTTGCTTCATACCTTTTCTTCAGCAAGTGACAACTTTTTGGCCTGTTTCCATGTCAGATGCCTACCCAGGCCCCTAGCTTTCATGTTAGGTGCATAGGCCTCTACCTCTACAGCATCATTCCTTGGTTTCCGTAATCTTCTTTTTTATTCTGAAATCTTTTTGGATTTCACAATATTCTCAAAATCTTCTCGAATTTTGCAATATTCTCTCTGATTCTACAATCTAGCAATGAATGTTTGATTCTTTAATCTGACAACAAATGTATGCCTCTGCAATATGGCATTAAGTAAACATATTAGTAATAACAATATGGTTTGTCTACATCAAAATCTTTGACCAGGGATTAAACATAAATATCCTAAAAATCTCCTCTTTTTATGTAGACAACCTTTAATTGACAGTGCAAACAAATTTAAACAAACATGCAGATATGGAATTAAAAGCACCAAACACTATCTAAACTCCTCCCCCTTTTTTGTCTAAAATCAAAAAGGGTTAAGGAGCTCCCCCTGAACATGTGAGGATTAAACAAAACATAGAACACAGATAATAAATAGAAACGAGCAAAAACAGAAAATCATAGTCTCTTGGATAAACAAACACTATTGAACATTTTTATTTTTGGACGGTTCATCTTCCAAAACAAATCATATGGAAGCTTTTAGTACCCAAATATGATTGGGACCCTTAGGATTAGGCATGCAGGTTCCTTTTGGAACCCAAGTTCGAGTGTTCAATTTATCAAAACAGAACCTAGAGATGTGACTTTTCTTTTACTGAATGAACATATGTAAACTGGTTTATTTTCTTTATGCGCTAATTCTTTCATGTTATCCATAATGCTTTTATATTTTCCTTTTTCTTCTTGATTGTGCCCTAGTTCTGCTTTGTCAAACACATATATTGAAAACTTAGTAGTTTTTCAAATTTTTCTCCATTTTCATTGAATTTTGTAAAAGTTCTTTTTAACTTAGAATTTTCTTTTAGACTTTCTTTCAAAGATGAAATTTCATGTTTTAGTGACATATTTTCGATTGTAGCTAAATTCAATTCGTTTTGAATTTTTGTATATGAATCCTTAAGTGACTTATATTTAGTCCTAAGTTTCTTGAATTAATTTAAAATAGCTGAAAACATGTTTTCTAGCTCCTATATGTAGAAGAAGGGTCTAATTCGTTTACCTCCTCTAACTCATCGATTAATTGAGATTTCTTGTCTTCAATGGCTATGAGGCAGAGATTTGTGACTTCTTCTTCTTCATCTGAATCTTCAGATTCACCATCACTCCGAGTTGTCACTAATTCCTTTTCTTCTTGAAAGAAGTTTTGTTTGATCCTTTAAGCCTTGGATAGTTGCCTTCATGTGACCAGGCTTGTTGCACTCAAAGCAAACAAACTCTTTCTTTCTTGATGATTCACCTTTTTTTACAAGAAATTTACGAGTAGTCATTAGTATACAAATTAGATTTATTGAATTTCTTATCGTTTTTGTATCTTTCAATAGTTATCTTGAACTATCTGGTCATCTTGGTAATTTCGTTTTCTTCATCTCATGGCTCTCCTTCCTTTTCATTAGCTACTTTTAGGGCAACGAAATTATTTAAATTGTCTTTGTTAGCCTTTAGAGCCTTTAGGTTGATCTCGTGTGTCATGAGAGATCCAACAAGATCTTCTAAGGTCATTGTGGTGATATTCTCAGATTCTTCGATAGTTAACACTTTGGGTAGCCGCTCTCTTGGTAAAGATCTGATCATCTTGATCAATAGATCAATTTGAGTGAACTCATTTCCGAGTGACTCTAACTCGTTCACTATTTTTGTGAATTGAATAATCATTTCCAAAATGCTTTCGCTCGCACCCATCTTCAAAGATTTAAAAGATGACATTAGTATATTGATTTTCGTTAACTTAACCTTACTTGTACCTTCAAAAGTCGTTTCTAGTTTATTCCATATCTCTTATGCAGTTTCACATGATTGAATTGGATTAAACTGATTCTTGTTGATTCCACAATATAGTAAGTGCATGGCCTTATTTTTTATCTCCTGTTGAGCCTTTTCAGCTGCAGTAAATTCATCTTCATCATTCTCAATTCAACATCTCCAATCTTCTTGATGTGTTTGTAAGAGCTTTTTGCAATATTACTCTCCAATAGTTGGTATCGATGCTCTTGATGAAGACCATCTATCTTCCCTTTCAGAAGGAGTAGTTTGATCCATCAAAGATTGGAGGATTGAATCTAGCCAATTGCTCAGTATCAGTAGAACTAATTGCAATGTATGAATTTATCTTTTAGGAACACCTTAATTGTTAATCAAGCGAAAATGAGACATGCTTTGATACCAATTGTTAGAAAAGCCAAGAAGGGGTTAATTTATTCTACAAAAGAATTGAAAGTTATTAGCACAATAAGATCAAATCAAATTATTAAAACTAAAATTGAGAAACTAGCAAAAATAAAGAGTTAGGGAAGAAAGAAAATAAACACAGAAATTTATAGTGGTTCGGCAATGTGCTTACTCCACTTCTTCAATAGGCCTCCCTGGTCTAATGAGTTCCATTAGTTGATCAACATTACAAGTGCTTGCGTTTGACGGGTACCAAGCAAACCTTACAGAGAGTCACACTCTCACAACAACTGAATAAACAAAACTGAGTAAACAATTATGATTCTTAAGCTTATAGTAGTATACCTGAGATTGATACTTGACTTCGTGTATGCGTCTACTATTTATAGCCTTCAGTTGTGCCTTCAAGAGAGACAATTTCGAAATTTCTCCTTTGAGATTTCGAAAAATATTATGAACTTATGACAATGATCCTCTGCGATTTCCGAAATTTTCTCCTTTGTGATTTCGAAAAATCTTTTGAACTTATGACATTGATCTCATATAAATAAGAAACAAATTATCTTTCAACGGGTGTCTGCAGACATCTTCAACTTTTATTTAGATCGGGACTCTTCGAGGCTTTGGTCTTCAAAACTAGGTCATCAACTTTGTCATGCTCCTGGCCCTATCTCATACGCTTAGTCAAGGGCCTACTCCTTGCTTCATGCTCTTTCGAACATTTTCTTCAGTAGACGACAACTTTTTGGCCTTTTCCAATGTCAAACGCATCTCATGTCAGGAGTGTAGGCAGTGTTTATCCTCTGCAGCTCCGTTCCTCGATTTTTGCAATCTTCTCGGATTTCGCAATCTTCTCGGATTTCGTCATCTTCTTAGAATCATCTTGGATTTCAGAATCTTCTCTCTGATTATACAATATAACAATAAATGTATGATTCTGCAATCTGACAGTAAATGTTTGATTCTGCAATATAATAATAAATATCAGACAAACTTAAATAAACATATTAATAATAATAACAATATGGTTTGTATATATCAAATCCTCTTAACCGGGAATTAAACATAAATATACAAATTCAATGAATATAATAATTTCACCCATAACTTGCTAAAAAAGAGTATAAAAATAATAAGCTTCGCACGTACGGGGAAATGGTCATTTATGCTAAAAATACAACTACTGCGAAATTAATTGGCTCACTTTTTCCTAATTACTGTTTATTTGTTTTTTAATGACTATTTTAGAACGTGCAAAGTCAATTTTCTTTTCTTTCTTTTTCTCCTAAGCTTCCTTTAAATGGAAAAGAAGTTTCCTTTCAACTTCCTGCAATGCTCTTTGCACACCCTCTTCTACCTCATCAGCTCCTATCTGTCAAAGAAAATAATGACAAATTGCTATTAGAAAATAATATTTGATAAATCCATCAGTGCATCTATCTATATTCTATCTAAAAAAAGAATAGATGTAAGAGATTTTTTTTCTTTTGTTACTATTATCCATCGAAATCGAGTTCTCTCCATCTCAAAATTAAAGAAATTAGGTTGATTAGAAAGAGATTTAGAAGTGACTGGGGCTTAGTCTAACAGTTACATCTCCCTTTTTCTGGAATCAATATGCAGATTTCGATTCGGTTTGCCATTTTTACAATTAAAAAAGAGATTTAGACATTTAAGATAAACAGAGCTCTCACTGTAAACTGTAAAGCACTGAGAGAGAGAAAGAGTATTATTACCTGAGGTTCAATATCCATGACAGCTGAAAGTTCCTGTGCAGAAAACTTTGCTTGGATGGTTGTGGTTTTTGAGCCCAAATTCTTTAGATATTTAAGAACCTCCACCATGAAATCAACCGCAGATGTAGGATTAGGTACCGTTAAATTTATCTTGGTTCCTCCACTATTTTCTTTTTTCTTCGCCACCAAAATTGCCTCCAATTCACATTTTCGTTTCTTTAATTCTTCGTTGCAGCGCTGCAGCTCTTGAATTCTCTTGGCCGCGATTTTTACAATTGAGTTCTTTTCATTCTGCAATCATCATCACATTAATGGTTTTACAAAACCTGATTAATTTGATCGATAAACAATAGCCGTTTCCTTTATTTGATATATAATCAATACCCATTAGCTCAGTTTTGATGTATTATCATCAGTTTTCAAACACTTTATTTAATTTGTAAACAAACAGCCATTAGAGATAAATTAACTGACCTTGGTGCCAGGAGGCAACATAGAATGCAGGGCTGAGAAACTCTGTTTCTGCCTCTCTCTCCTCATTCTCTCGTTTACCATGTGCCGATAAGTCTTTTCTCTCTCTGGTACTTGGGCTTCGATCTTCTGTTTCCAATTCCTTCTCAAGAGTTCTATCATCCTCTTGTTCATGTTTCCGGGATTGAATCCATCACCAGAATTAGAGTTATTTAACCCAAAATCGTTTCTGGGCCTGTTTGTATATGGCACAAAGGCACTCTGTTTCGGAGGAACAGTCTCATACCCGAAGATATCTCCCTGCAACAGCTCTTGAAAGAATCGATCCATCAATTTCTTTCTTTTGCCGCGAACGGCTATTTTTAACGGTCTTATACTCCATTAAACAAAGACGTAAGCGCATATTTAACACGTGGTCAACAATGTTCCTTTTTGGTATTTTTATTCTCATGAGTCAATTTGTGCACGAGTTATGTCTATCGGGATTTGTCCGGGGTGTTGTGGACTTTTCCACGCTTATACGACAAGAGTAGTCAAGAGAACTGCGACCCAGGAAGAGGAGAGAGGAGGGTGTTGACTTTTTACACGCTTAGCCGACAAGAGTAGCCAAGAGAACTGCGACCCAGGAAATTAAGAATAAAACACAACTTAAGTGAATCAATGAAATCAAAATTTTATTTTGAATCTTTTCGTGTTTTTAATAAAATCTTAAAAATTATTTATAAAATTTTAAAATAAAAAATATATATTTTATTGTCTGTCCTAAATGTACACATCTCATAATCAGTGCCTTACAACTCTCCATCTGAGAAGTCCTCGTAACAAGGAATCTTGCACATGGTCCGCTTGATAGTGGGAGGAAGTGTGTACTTGTATTTGTTTTTGTTTTCTGGTTATGATGACAGTCGCATCGCTCAATTTCAACGTGTTATACAATAATCCCATCGACAAACCCATTGTTGACTTTTCATGTCCTTTTTTTTTTGCAAGAGAGGATAATATATTACAGTACTAACAAAAGTATGAAGAATCGTTCTAGTTACATGAAACTTTTACAGCAAAAGAAACAAACACATCTAGGCCACCAAGGCAAAAGAAAAAGAGAAAAAACATGGTAATACAATTTGCACCAAGAAGAATCCTCTGCGCAAGACTTTGTTAATACGAATTTCCATTAACATTACCACAAAATATAAATCTCCATGTACATTGAAGGGGAAATTACCTCACTTCATTAAATCTTTATCTGGACAGGAGTTGTTGCAAACAAATATGATGGCCAGTCATTGAATATTCACATCTAACGTGACATAGATCATAAATGCATAGCTCTATTACATGAGTTTTTCACTTTACTCTATCGTATCCATGTCAAACACGACATTCCAAGTATGATATTTGGATACTCCAAATCATTGGAAAATTACAACAAATAACAAAAAATAGACAAGTGTGACACACAGACACTACCCATGTACGAGTACGACACCCATACCAGAGTCTGGATAACATAGATGTACAGTCTATAATGTTGAAAAAGGCTTGCCAAGTAAGAATACATACAATTTTGGAACCTTGTGAAACAACAGAACTAGCTAGCAGTTTCAGCTTTTGGGCGCTAGCTTGTTCCTCAAATGACAGGCAATTTTATTGGTGCTGATGAAAAATTAATAATAATAGTGGCAAGAGACAGAATTTACATGCTGACAAAAAAAGAAGATAATTTGTCTATACACAGACCTGCCAGAGTGATCTGTACATTGTGATGGAAGCTCTAGGATGTTTTTGCTACAATCCCCTTACAACAATTCTGACCCTGCTGATGATTGATGTTGTTCCTTCCAATGACTTCAATCAATGCAAGATAAATCCTCATTCTCTACTTGGTCAGCTCTATTGTATTATGTATTAGGAGCTGCACCTTCTGATGCTTCCAGAACATCAGATTCTGTTCCTAGTTCTGGATGTTGGGCATGGTAAGGAAACTTTGTTTCCATATGTAGACTCCGAACTGAGGCCTCATCTTCATCATTCTCACTGTTATATGTCTCAAGATACGCCTCATTTCCTTCTCCCTATTAAAGTGGAGAACAAGAATGCAATAAGATGTCAGATAAGATAATTTAATAGTAATAAATAACCAACGTTGAAAATCAAATACTAATACAGACCTCCATCTCTGTCTCCTCATCATCAGTAGGATAAGCAGTATCAAGTTTGTCATACAGCTCCTCGTCTCCTTGGTCCTTTACGAGGTCAACTTGTTGCTGACAGTGTGAAACATGAGACATAGATTAAAGTTAAAGAGAATACTTATACTTCTTTGCTAATTCAAACTGGCTAGGCTTAGAAAGGCAAAAGCAAAACAAATAAGGAAATCCATACAATTTCAGATCTTATTTTCTCTACTTTTGTCAGCAGAGCCGAGACATGATTTATGAGAGCCTGTAGACAAAATTATAGGAAAATCAGCCAACTTTATAAGCATGTGCAAATATTTCAAGAAGTAAAACAAAGTCATAGGGGGGGAATGGGAAAAGGCAACCTTAAATACTAACAACCTGAACCCCTCTTCCCAACACAACTGGGAAAAAAGAAAAAAGAAGAAAATAACTCTTTCTCCAGACACATGCACAACTGTTGGTTGGTGACCCAGCAACACCATCAGGCAAAATTTACCCGGCCCAGCTCCAACTAAAGAGTCGGAGTGAGTGGCCCAAAAATTAATAAAGAAATAGTACAGTAATATTCAGCCAGGTTTCTAGAACAGATCAGTCTACTACCTGGGAGTATTTTGATCAGCGAAAGGAGATATATTTATCAGTGATGAACTTGAACGAGTACTAGAGGATTTTAAATTGCATATAGGACATACTATTTAGTTCCATGTATGCCAAAGCAAGAACTTTCAATCAGTATTGTTCAAATTTTGTTTCGATGAGAAAATAAATTAGAAGATACCTCACGTCTCTGAAGCTCAATCGAACGTGCCAACGCCTTCCTCTTCGTCAAAAGATTACTTGGCCTTAATTTGGAGGGTCGCTTATAGTCCTTTCCTCGATATACAATTATAGAATATCCTTTGGAGATCTTGTCAACTGAAACCAAGATACCCCTGCTTTCAGCTTCAAGGGCTAATGCAACTTTTTTGACCTGGTCAAAGGTTTTAGCCTTCATAATGATTTTAACCAACTCTCTGTATTTCCAATGCAAGTGCATGTTCTCCACTGTACCATCAAAAACTCCACGCCTACCTGAAGCATACTCACATTCTCATAAGAATCTCATACTCTGCAAAATTGAAGAAAGAGAAAAAAGACCATGACAAATTTAGTAGATTGAAAGATTATTTTACCAAGAAGTAAGAAAGCTTTCATCCTCAAACCAAGCTTGCGAAACATAAATCTCTCCTCATCAGTTATGCTTTGTAGGTCTGCTTGTTGTTCTGCTGGCTTTAAAAACTCCTCCACCTTAGACAAGGCTCGTTCAGCTTTCAATAGTTTTCGTTCAGCCTGAAAAGGGAAGAAAAGAATACATATAAAACTAGGATAATTAACCATAGGAAACACGACCATGTAAGGAAATGCTATTTGATCCTTGGAGCCATTTAGATTAAGTGCTATGATAGTAGGTCTTGGACAACAACAGCACGCATGAGAAAGAGAAATCACATATAGACTGCATGAGAACATAACAAATGAGATTCAAAGTCTCGAGAAACTCACAAAAGCAAGCTTCCTTTCCAGCTTCCTGACAAGGTTGGCATGCCTCATCATTTCAGCTTCTCTCATCATTTTTTCCTTATGATGATCATCCAGCCTCTTTCCCCACCTAGTATCTGCATCCAGAGTTTCCCCAAGGGTACCAGCAACTCCATATTCCTGAGTACCATCAACACTTGGTATAACCAGGGCAGATGCTCTTAACCGAGCCTGCTCCTCTTCATCTTGCAGGGATTTTGCCAGTCTCTCCCTCTCCAGTAATGCTTCAGCCACCTCAGATGACAAAAAATTCTTTCCCCTGTAGAAGACCAAGAAGTCCTTGTTCCTCGAAAGCAGCATCCCCCCTGTCAATTTCTGCAGCAAATGACCAAGATTATATTATCAACAGCTCAATATGGCATCCCCAAATAGCTAACATTGAACTAATGTAAACAGATAAAATGCATCAGAAATTTTCTACATGATTAGGGGATTCATGTTTATTAATTCTTAAAGTAAAGAAGGAAAGAACCATAGTATGCATATACAAACACATGCAGACACACCAAACGATGATGAAAGCCAAAAGGTGAAGAAATTCAGGAAAACAGTGAAAACCCTTGGGGTGCGTTTAGTTGAGGAAAATATTTTCCATTTTCCATAACACTTTGTTCAACAATTTGCACATTCTTAATATAATTTGGAAAACAATACTTTTCTTCCTAACATAAAATTGGAAAAGTTGGGAACCAACTTTTTTTGTTTTCCATCTTTTCCAATATTATGTTTAAAAGAGAAATGTTGTTTTTCAAATTATGTTAAGTATGTGCAAATCGTTGAGGAAGGTATTAAGAACAATGGAGATAAAAAAATGATTTTTTTCCCAACTAAACGCACCCTTATTTTTTTCTTTTTCTTTTCCTTCCCCGAAGAGGTTGAAAAGTGTTATGTGGACTATATTGCACAAGTTAAGCAATCTTTCTAAGGGAGGTAAAGAAGGAAAGAACCATAGTATGCATATACAAACACATGCAGACACACCAAACGATGATGAAAGCCAAAAGGTGAAGAAATTCAGGAAAACAGTGAAAACCCTTGGGGTGCGTTTAGTTGAGGAAAATATTTTCCATTTTCCATAACACTTTGTTCAACAATTTGCACATTCTTAATATAATTTGGAAAACAATACTTTTCTTCCTAACATAAAATTGGAAAAGTTGGGAACCAACTTTTTTTGTTTTCCATCTTTTCCAATATTATGTTTAAAAGAGAAATGTTGTTTTTCAAATTATGTTAAGTATGTGCAAATCGTTGAGGAAGGTATTAAGAACAATGGAGATAAAAAAATGATTTTTTTCCCAACTAAACGCACCCTTATTTTTTTCTTTTTCTTTTCCTTCCCCGAAGAGGTTGAAAAGTGTTATGTGGACTATATTGCACAAGTTAAGCAATCTTTCTAAGGGAGAGTTATGGAAGAAAAATTTATGCCTATTTATGTCTAAGAGTTGATCTAATGGTTCCTCTGAAAAGCTAAATAGCAAGGGCTTTAAAAGATAGGTTGAGGCAGTTCTGCTTGAAAAATGAAATAGAACATGTACTATTCCTCAACCGCCAAAATGGAAGTAAACCTCACAAAAAAATTTGAGAATCAAGAATTGTGAACTTTCACTAGTTGAAGCATATCTGATTCTTTTCAATAATGGATGTGTCCAACAGTAACAACCTTCTTATTTGAAGATGGGAACATCAAAGTCTTCACATATTTGTAATAAGAAAATCTAGCCTATCCCTTCTGGGGCTTTCCGGCATGAATAACAACCTTATCATAATGTGTATCTAGAAAGAAAAGAAATTCCTTGCTTCTACCCCTCTATTCTCTTTCAAAAAGCACCTTCAGAACAAAAAAAAACTCTACATAACAGAGAACAAACTTTTAGTTACACACGAAAATAAGAGGGTTTATTGAAGACGTTACACAAAGGATCAAAGCAGGATTGATGAAGTTAAGAAGCATATCCAGGATGCTATGTGACTGCAAGATCCTCTCGGGCTCTCAGGCTAAAAGGGAAGTTTAGGACCATATAAAGCTAGCTATGCTTTATAGCATGGAGTATTGGAAGGTAAAGCCTCAATGTGAACAGAAGATGAGGGTGGCTGAGATAAGGATAGTATTTTGGATGAGTGGTCATTAGGAATGGATGCATTAGAGAGAAAGTGGGTGTAGCACCAATAAAGGACAAAATGAGAAAAATGTGTTTAAAATAATTTGGACATATGAGACCACCTACAGGTGCACCTGTAAGGAGATGTGGCTTGATGGAAGATGTCCATATTAGAAGGGGTAGAGGAAGGCCTAGAAGATGTGGTTGAAAACTGATAATCTAAAATAATATAATTTCTAAGAGTTGCGCCCCCTCCCCAAAACAACTCCATTTAATTTTATGTGCATAATATGGTAGAAAATTCAAATGAAATCATAAAAATGACAATATTTCTATACAAACAAACACCCACACAACCAAAAATTATAAGTTGAGGTCTACATGATTGCTCTCTGTAGCTTATTGGAGTCAAAGGTGAAGATAGTACGACTTTGTAACAAAATATAACAGCAAGCATATTATTGTATTTGCAACTTTGCACTAGGAGAAAAAAAGGGGAAGAAGAAGGTTCATAACTTCATCCACTTATTCAGAAGACCGAATGCGCCATTTCTAAAGTTTATCAAACAGAACAGATAAGATGCAAAAAAGATAGACAAGTGCTAAGTGCATTTTGACATGAAATTACAACCTAATGAGATAAAACTTCACTGGGTCCATCCCATTACCTTGATATCTTCAGCCATTCTCTCACTAGTAGTCAGTTGTACACCCCGTTTAAGTGCAATCTTTGCAATTGAACTTTTTTCCCATAACTTAATCATGGCCACAGCCAAACCTTGGAGTTGCCTACTCCGACCTGGAGATGAAAAATTTTATGAACATTACCATCTTCAGAGTCATAACAAGTCATCTGAGAAATGTGGCATACCTAAAGCAAAGTGTGGAGGAAGAACTCTGGCAAGCCTTCGTAAAGATGTTGCCTCCTTTTGTCCAAGAGTAGATCTCACTCCATAAGGAAGAACTCTGAATGGAGGTTGGTAACCAGGAACAATTCCAGGAAGCATATCTGCATCTACAGGTAATGGATCACATCCGTGCCAATCCGTGTATCTAGGACCAAGACCATCTAACAACTTATCTACTTCATCTTCATACTTTACTTCAGATAGTGATTCTTTGTCTTTCTTCTCCTCGGTAGTAGTTTCGATGTTTGCTTGAGGTGCATGCACATCTTTATCAGTAGTTTTAATGGTAGCTGCTGGAAAGGAATTAATTGGTATCTCATTTCTCTTATATATCCGTTTGTTTAGTTGCACTGATGGAACCTCGTAGCTAACACCCCTATATAAAGAAACGGAAGTACCAGACCTCCAAATCACCAATCCACCAGTTTTTCTCTGGACATAATTGAAGAAAAATCAGTATCATACAAGGGATACAAAACAACTATATTAAGATCTAATAATCTAGCATTCTTCCGTAGTGTTATCCTCTCTAAAAGGTAACGCATATTGGTTGAATAACATAAAATGACAATATATTACGGTACAACCAAAAAGGTGCAGAATAAATAGTTCACAATTTCCAGCAAAAAAAAGCACAAGAAAAAGCCCAATTATCCAAAAACACACAAAAACAAAATAAATCTTAATTTTCTAACCACAATGAATATCAATATGGTTCTAAAATTAATTATGCAGTATTCTAGTGAAGGTTGACTATAAATCAGCTTGATGGCCACCTCAGGTGAAAGAGACCCTCCCAAATGATCAGCATGTCTAAGGAAATAGGACAATCCTAACTCTTAGAGGGATGAAAAACTGGTGCATCATCTTCTAAAATATAGCATACCATGGTCCTTAGCATGTGGCATACGTGCTTTGTTCATTTTCATGATTCAAGATGCCTCAAGTCAACTTAGATTACTTCACAAGGAATTCAATTGTTGGAAAACAAAATCATAAGCATCGCACATCGAAAGTGCAACCATGAAGAATTTGCTAAATAAGTGAGGGCCCATGAGCACAAAAATATGAAAGCTAGCACTTCTAAGAGAGGACTTGTGCTGTTACATAAAGGTTTTGAGGACTTAAAATGAACAAACTCGAGTTCGAGCTTGATAAATTTTATGATGACTCGAGCTCGGCTCAGCTCCAGCTCAATAACAAACGAGCATATTCGAGCACGAGCTCAAGCTCCAGCTTGAGCCTTGGATTGTCCATTCGAGCTCGAGCCAGAACTATAATTTTAATAAATATTGATTCGAGAGCTCGAGCTCGACTCGAGCTCCATAATACATTATCGAACTATTCGAGAGTCTTTCGAACCGAACCTTAAGATATTCAAGCTCGGCTCGATAAGCTATTCGAGCTTAATTTTCAGGCTCGAACTCGGCTCGAGGAGTTCAAGCTCGATCAAGCCGAGCTTTGACCGAGCTCGAGCTCGAATAGCTCGATAAAGTTTGGTTCGATTCCAGCCCTAATAAGAGGAAGAGAAGGCCAGCCTAGTCAAGCAGGCAGAGAGACACTTATTTATTGATAGCTCTCTGATCCTTCTTAATGAATATGATGGAGCATCCATATTAATTCCTAACAGAGATTAAACCCTTTTGTAAATCTTACGGCATGGGTTTCTATGCTTTTCATGTATCAATTAGGCTTATTTCGCCCTCTCTTCTTTTTTATTTTTCTTTCTACTAAATACAGATCAATCTAATCACTCATAGAATTCATTGAATTTTTTGCATTTAAAGGACTCTTGTACATGGGTTGGCACCCTTTCCTTGTTGCCATTTGAATATACTTTTACTTACTAAAAAAAATTTAATCACTCATCATGAAGCAAGAAAAAAACAACTTTTTACAAACCCCAAAACCAAAGTAATAACAAGGTTCATAAAAGGCAAACCTCCAATATCTCATGCATCCTCTTCATGTTAAGTGCAGGCGCCCCCTCAATCTTCAACCTCACAATCTCCGAGGTCTTCCACTTCTCATGAATCGTATCCACCACAACCTGAGTCACACCGGCACCCCCAATTTTCGTCTTGCTCTTTATCTGAAATGTCAAGTTCCTCAACCTCCTCAGCTCTGACTCCGGAAGAGTCAACTCTGCCAATGAAAACCTACTCTTCCTCCTCATTGTCAACTTCCCTTCTTCTTCCTCCTTCTCCTTCTCCTTATCCCTTTTCTTCTCCCATGGAAACCTCACTTCCCCATCACTCCCAAACACATTTTCCACACCCAAAGGCGATTGCTTTGAAAATCCACCTCGTGTAGTTGGCAACATTCCTTCTTCCAAATAGAATATATCCTCCACAGACCCTTTTTCCATCACTCTCTCCCGCTCAGACTCCTTATCTTTCCTCTCATTACCGTCATCCATGTACCCAAATTTCTTCAACTTCTCCACAATCTTCTCCATGGTACTATTTCCACCACCATCATTATCACTCCTTGAATACCCCAAACTCGACAAATCCCCACTCTTTCGATAATTCACTACTGCCCGTGGCGGTATTGGGAAATTCTGTTTCTGGGTTTTGTTCCAATTACCAAACCAACTACTACTAGAAGCTAAATTTATCACGTTTGGGTTAAGCGAAGAAAACGGTTTGTCATTTTTGGCAATAGAATTGGATTTTCTTGGTAGGTTTTGATCAGTGGTTGAATGTGAGGTGATAGTGTTGTGGGTCTTGAGAGAAATGGAAGAACTGTAACTGAGGAAGTAGATATAATTGGTGCCATGGAATTTGGAAAAGGAGTTTTGAAATGAACAGAAAATTGTTGTCGTCGTCGTTGCAGTTGTAGGGCAGAATTGGCGACTGGGTATCAAAGCCATTGCTAAACCCACCTTATAACACGTGGTGCATCAATTTATAGAAACAAAGAGCATTCTAAAAGTTAAAGAAATAAAAGTCGAAGGTACTGTTAAAATGTTCCGGATGAGGGTTTTGGGTTCTCGGTGGGGTTTTAACTGGTTATCCATGGCGGGATAATAATATCTGACGTCTGTTTGGCTGCAAGAAATTCCGTACACTTATCTTGCTGCGTGTTAAGGAATACCAGATCCAGATTAGAAAGAAAAGGATTAGTACCATTTACTGGGGGTGCGTCATTTTATAGGTCTCTTTACGTCTTTTTTCAGGTCGATTGGTGTGCTTCCGCGTCAAACTTTATGTTAAAAGATGAACCTTTTATTGAGTGGAAAACTGGAAATTATTAAATAACAAGTTGAAGTGAAACTCCTAAGTGAGCTTATAAGCCGGGGTGTAACTTGGTCAAGTTATCTCGGTCCAATCCGAGTTTAACTAGGATTTTAGGTATGTTATGCTTGAGATTTTTTTTTTGGATTGGGTAGTGTTAAAATTAAAATATTTTAAATTGAATTAAATTTTTGTTGGGTTAAAAATAAAATTGATGTTTTTTAATCCTAACCAAAATGCAACTCGTAAACCGTATTATATATATAAATTTATTAAATTATTTTAATTATTTATTTTATTAGTGTTATAATTTAGTTTAAATAAGTATAAATTTTTGTGAGATGTTTGAATTTTTAATATTTAAATTTAAATATGTTATTTGATATTTTTAAAATTCTTTTTACAATGTTTAACGGTTTAAATGAAAAAATTAAATTAAATAATATAAAACGACATGAGCCAACCTAATCTGATTTAATCTAACACGTTGAATCTCATTTGATTTCATAAGGTAATTTAGACTCCATTCAATTTTTTATGAGTTTGATTAAAATTGAAATTTTCATAATTTTTCATGAATTCTATTGAATTAGGTAGGATAATATAATATCATGGGTTCAACTTTAACCAAATCTAATCCAAGCCAAGCGATGCACACAGCTAGCTGCAATAAACCGCTTATAAGCAATCCGGTAGTCATGTAAACCTATACCATGTTTTTTGGGTAAGAAAGAGGAACCGAGACCATTGCTGTGAACTCTTGCCAAACAAAAAGTGCGCATCATATCAGACCAATAAACAAATTATCTAGTCTGCGCGTGACCTGCGTTGTCTCACCCATAGAGTGACAGAGGAAAAGAAGCACCATCCAGTGTGCCCAGTCATGTAAACCTATACCATGTTTTTTGGGTAAGAAAGAGGAACCGAGACCATTGCTGTGAACTCTTGCCAAACAAAAAGTGCGCATCATATCAGACCAATAAACAAATTATCTAGTCTGCGCGTGACCTGCGTTGTCTCACCCATAGAGTGACAGAGGAAAAGAAGCACCATCCAGTGTGCGCAGTGCGCACCATGCCTTCTATCCGTTTGGATCTCTACCCGAAAGTCCTTGTAGCTCTCGTGTTGCTGTTGGGTTTGTTCTGATCAGGTACTTTCTTAAAACCTTAGGCATATCAATTGTTTTTTATCTTTTTTTTCTTTTACTAATTATTTTTGTGCATTAGATTAGATGTTTGTATCATCTCCTTGAGAATTCAATTACAGTTATTAATTTATATTTTATTAAATGTTAATAAGAATGAATTTTATGATGTTTTTGACTAATCAAAAGTAAATGAATTCCGAGAAGAGAAAGATAATTGGTGAATCGAATCTATTAACATCTGTTTGGTTGCTTAGAAAATTGATGGAAAGGAAAGGAAATTAATGCAATACGTAGAAATGATGGATATATAAAAAAGCAAATAAACACAAATGATTACTGGATGTTACTTTTTATTTCTAAACAATACTTAATCGCCTGGGTTTCATTAAACTGTAGGGTACAAAGTAGATAACTTATGGGAATTAACAATTGCAGCTAAACGACTCATGTGGTTTTGGTTTTTATGTTGGGCAAGGTTTTACTAGATTCAACAAGAAAAGTTTGAACTCATCTGGTTTAAGTGTAGGTAATTAGAATCACTATTGTAATATATCAGTTGGAATCAGGGTCTCTTCACTCAAAGTTTCATTTGACATAAGTGACCAAACAAGATTAAGAGGAGGATAAGACGAAGAAGAGGATAAAATCAGAATGTTTCATTCAATCTAACATTTGATTCAAAATATAAACATAAAATTGATCCTATCTCACTAATTTATAAAAACCACTCCATCTTATCATCCCCTTGATTGGTGTACCAAACGAGCACTAAGAGTCTAAAATGATCCAATTTCCATACAAGGCTACCTTTTTATTCTGAAAACAATGTCATTTTTTTCTTATTAATTTTTTTTATTTTTTTACAGCACTATGATGTTATTGTTATCTTATAAAGGGAGATCTTTTACTCCTAAATGATGTAGGACAGATAATTCAAGAAGAAGAGAGAAGAGAAAGAGTAGAAACAAGGGAGATCAGAGAAGAATTAAGAGGAGACAAGAAGAGAAGGAGAAGAGAAGACAGAACAGTAGGGAAAATAGGAGAACAGGAGGGAAGAAAATAATCCAAGTCTTAAACTTTTTTATCAACCACTAATAATCCCAACATACTAAAGGTGCTTGTACTGATAAAAAAAACATAATAAAGGTGCTTATATAGGCACCAATCCCAAACATAATAGAAATAAACCAAAACCCAAATAATTAATAATCCCCAAATTATAGCCAAAATCTTAATGAACAAATCCATAATAAACTCCTATTATTTCAAATTGTCAAAAAATACTCAATGGTTCTCCATCACTAAGCATCTCTGGAATCAAGTTTAAGTGGGTACTATGTAGCTGCAGTACCTGCTTCTTCTCATGAGTCCCAGTATTTGGCATTTACCATGCTCTATTGGTTTAACTCTAACAGATGATGTCTATTGTCTAGTTGGTACAATTGGTCCATACACTATAAACAATCTAGTCATTAGACTTTGTTAAGTAAAGCTAGTATATCAGATTGAATTTTGACTCTGAACTTTTGGGGAGCTTTGAGAGATTAAGAAGGTTTATTTTCATGTTGTAGCATCGGG
This sequence comes from Bretschneidera sinensis, assembly GCA_023935145.1. Lineage (NCBI taxonomy): Eukaryota > Viridiplantae > Streptophyta > Magnoliopsida > Brassicales > Akaniaceae > Bretschneidera > Bretschneidera sinensis. The sequence continues at coordinate 85,060,867 of CM043705.1, read as the reverse complement.
AAATGTACAGAATAGGCTACGGATCATCTCTTCAAATCTACTTAGTTTGAGGGGCCCAATTAATATGATGTTTTGAACTGAAATCTAGCATGGGAAGTGGGACTATTTTCTTTAATGTTACACGTGGACATTGGAGTGTCTTTTTACCTCTAAATTTGTCAGTGCTTTTTTTCGTGTGTGAAAACGATATCATGCATATGATGTTAGGTCAGTACCACTTGCCTGTGCAAATTGATAGATGCAGAATTAGGGTCCATGCAAATTTACCTTAAATTGATTAGTTTGCTCAATCATTCTGATGTGATCTAAGCTATTAGTAGAAATTTGTATAACCTCATTTCACGTAGATATAAGGAAATTTTTATTTATACCCTTTTGTGATAGACATGCCATCTTTTGTCTTAACTCGTAGGCCTAGAACAGTGGCCCCAAATCGATAATTCAAGTTTTCCAGTTCTAAATTTTTCATAGTATATCTGCATTGTTCACTTGCTGTAAGCTTATTGTTAGTAGGCTCAAATTCATGATGCTTGGTTGGGATAAAAGTCATTTTTCTGGTTGGGGAGAGAAGGGGTGGGGGCTGGTGTTGGTCATTATTATTGCCTATGGAGGTGCCGACACCATTTACTTCTAATTTCATTGATATTTCAGAGGCAAGTTCTAATTAGGGTTATCATTATGATGTCAATTTTAGTCCTTGATTCTTTAAAATTATTTATTAGTATTTTATGTGAAGGGTTGAAAAATGAGAAGATGCTATAGAAACTCGCATTACATCTGGTCCTTTTACATCTTTCCATTAATATGATGACCTCATACTCTTCTCTCAGCTGGCCTGTGCCTACATCCATTTTTTATTGGTAACTGATCTGATTGATCCATCATTTTTGTTTAGCACTGTTTGATCCATCGTTTCTTTATAGCTTTTGACTGGTATTCCTGTTCTTTATAGAAACAGGTTATTCTCTTCTTCTTTTTCTCCTTTTTTTTTTTTGGTTGGGGGGGGGGGGGGGGGGTATACTCTGTTTTAATACCTTTGAACACTGATTTTGTGGCAGTGCTTGCTAAAAACTATTTAATTTGCTTATTTTGAAATAGATAAGAGAGATGTTTTCTGAAGTGGAGTTGGTCAGAGATGTGGCAGTGCTTGCTAAAAACTTTGACAGAAATGAACTTGTTTCACGGAGTAAAATTATCATGTGCCTGTTGGAGCTTGAAGAGCATAGGCGAAGGAAAGGTTGTGGATGAAGCAAGGGACAAGTATTTTCCTGTAGTCTTCAATTGCCGCGCCTTCTTGCCTCTTAAGGGAGAAATCTTGCAGGGTGTTGTTCACCGCATTTTCAGGCTTGGGGCCTTCTTGAGATGCGGACCTGTTGAGATTGCTTTTCTCTCAGCTCGAAAGATGCCGAATTACCACTATATCAATTGTGAAAATCAGTTCTTCTTGAGTGAGGATCTTGTAAGGATAGAGGTTGGCGTGGTGGTCCAATTCATGGTGCTTGACGTGAGATGCGTAGAGGAGATGGGGGATACGAAGAGGGAATTCAAAATGCTTGTTAGCATAGAAGGTGATTCACTTGGACCAATGTCACTGCCTGGGTCGGATGAATTGGACTTATAAATTGTTATATAGCCAAATAATCCTGTCGTACATATTTCATTTTTTCCTGATTTGGTTTTGGATGTAATGATCTACACTTCTAGTCACAATGAATTGGTATTTGACATTCAATTATGATTGATGAAAAACATCTTGTTTTCCCCCTTTAATTCTGTTTAATGTAAGGAGTTATTACAAAGCATGTTTTAACTTGTTTCAAAAGTCCTTCAGTTGCTAAGCTGTTCATTAATGAAATCAAGTTGGATCTTTGCGTTACATGCACTTTAACATAATAACACATGCCTAGCAGCTAAAAGTTATCACTTGTAATCAGCTAAATAAGACAAATCTGCGGTGAGCCTGTGACATCTTCCGTGGATCACCTATAGATTTTATCTATCAGAAGCGAAATGAACTTGAGAGTAACATCATTGACTCATGCTTAAAACATTGAAGAATGTGCGGTCTTTTTTTTTAATTAATGTTTGATTTTCTACCTTTTAGACCTACAAAACGAACAATTCACTTTCTCAGTTTTCTTCAAATACTGCACTTTTTCCTCCGCTGTGAGAGTCCGTTTGGTTTAGGTTTTTTATTTTATTTTATTATTATTTTATAGGGATTCAAGAACGATTTTAAAATAATCTTAGATAGAAATACTATAAAGGTAAAAACTATTTTATATTTAATAAAAATTGTATTAAAAATATTATCAAACTAATTTATGTATTTAGTAAATAAGTTGTAAAATTGCTTTTAGATATTGAAATTACTTAAAAATGGTATATGAGTATTATTTGACTATTTGAAGTTTTTTCTCATCAAATTGACTTCATTATTTGTACAATATAAATATATTAGTTTTATTCACAATAAAATATAAACAATTAAAATAATAATATATATTAATAATTAGATTAATAAAAAAATATTATTTTTATTAAATAAATAAAATATTTTATTATTAAATAATAATCTCAATGTTCTAATAATATTTAATGCATCATTATTACATTTAAAATTTAATTAAGAAGAATGACCGGTGATTTATCTAGCAGCAATGGTGTAAATACTTTTGTAACACAATGGTAATTTCATAATATAAATAATATCAAAGATGATTATAATATTAAAAGTTATAAATTTTAAATTTTAAATTATGATTTTGAGACTAAATTAACTTTTTTTTAAAGTAAAAAACATGTAAAAAATTGTGTTTGACGTAACTTTTCTACCAAACAAACACTAAGTTAAATTGAAAAAATATATACAAAAATAAACTCTGAAGGAACCCAATCAAGAAAAGATTTAGTTTCCACACTTTACTCCATATATCTTTTCTTAATGAATAAAAAGACACATCATGGAAAGAATCAAAAGATGAGAATCAATCACCCATTTTCTTTCTCTCTTTTTCAGGATGACTAATAATATATTTATTCTTTTTCTCTTTTAATTTTGTAACTTTTAACCACCACTTAGACATTATTTAATATTGAATAAATTACATTTAATCATTTATAGTTTAATCTAATCTATATATAGAGATTTGTAGTTTTAAAATATATAAATATTTCTTAAAATATATATTTTTCGATATAAGAATACAGACATCCCTGGAATATATATTTTTCGATGTAAGAATACAAATTTCCTTTGAAATATGCTTATCCAGGAAATATTTGCATATTTTGAAATTACGGATCCTTATATGTATGTTAGGTCAAACTACATGGGATTAAATGTAATTTACCCCTTAATATATTTTTTTTCATATTAATTTAAATGAAATAAATAAATTTAAATAATCGTATGCGTCTGTACATTGTTACGATACGAGGATAATTATATTGCATGTTTGGATAACCGTTTTTTATTTTCAGTTTTCAAAAATAAAAATTGAAAATAGTTCTATGATGTTTTCTGAAGAAAACATGTTTGGAGTAACTCAAAAGTTGTTTCCAAAACAAAAAAAAAAGTGAAATGTTGTTTGAATAATCTTACTTTGAAAACTATTTTGATATACCTTGTAATTATTTTCAGTTTTGAGTTTAAATTTAAAATCTATATTAATTTTATTTTTCATATTTACTAAATATTTAAAAATAATTAATATTATTTTATTTTCAAAATTTTAATATATTTTATATATCATGAAAGAAAAATGAAACAAAAAAATATATTACACTATTACCCTTGTTAATATTAACTCCTACACACGTGTTAGTAAAAAAAAAAAAAGACCAAAAATTCTTGGAAAGTTATTGCACCTTCATATATTTCACTTTTTTTATACGATTTCAAAATGTAAAAAAAATTACCTTTATAGAACAAATTTATTGTAAAAGAAACTCAAATAACTAGTAATAAAAAAATCCTCAACGCTCGAACGATATGTTGTTAGACAATCTGCAATGTTCAAAAACCCTAACTCCACACTTTCACTCTTAAAGTTTTTTTTTTTCTCAAATAAAGAGTTTCTCTAATGTTTATATAGTAATTTTCACGTACTTTTTTGTTTTAATTGCATTTTGAATATTTTACTATTAGAATGATATAGGTCGCTTGAGATTTTTAAGTGCATTTGATTGATATTGTTGCGATGAAGTTGTATACTACATAATAAAATGTATACTTTTTATATTGATAAAATGTATACTATGTTGTTTGACAAACCGCAAGACCTTAAGTTGATGTTCTTTTGGGTCTATAAACCCTTATTATATATTCGATTTTGGATGGGTATTCGGTCCATTAAATATTACATTTTTTTAAACTCGAAATCCTTTATTTCTTCGATTCAACATTTCTTTTTAAATTTTGAAGCCCAACCTACCCTCTTTAAATTAGTCAATTGAATTAGACCAAAGACCCGGCTCAACCAGACCAATTTTATCAACTACCTACACATTTCTAACCCTAGCCATTTAAACCATTATTTTTCTCCCAAAAGAGCCATATGCTCCTTTTACAGCCACCAAGAGAGAAGATTTCTCTCTCAGCTGGCGCTTTCAGTGGCGAAGCTAGGAGTTTTCAGAGAAAAATAGAATCTAGAGATTAGGGTTTTTGGAGAAGGTCTCCACTTGAGAAATTTTGATTTTCTGTAATTTGTGCTTGGTTTGTGGGATTGAGGTCAATTGTTCTTGGTAAACACAGGTATATCTTCTTCCTACCTCTTTTGCTTATTTTTATTTTTATTTTTCTTTTTTCTTTCTTCCACCCATTCTTAGTTTAAAGAGTGTAAAGAGAGGTTGGGCTGGGAAACTGGAAATTTGTAACGAAAAGTTGAGCCCGGGCTTCTGCCCAGACCCGCCCGTAATGCACCTTCGCCCGTGTGGAAAAGTGGATGAGAATGATTGTGGTAGTATGCTCATTTGGTTGATTAAGCTTTTGCATTGATTTTGCTCATAGAAACTGGTATTCGTACCATATTAAGAGCAAAGATGACCTATTCAACAGAATAAAATTTACATCAACATGCTGTTGATTTTGAAAGTTTAAATGCCCTTTTATTCTGATTACGTTTTTGAGAAAAAATTTAGGAATATGATGACTACTCCATATTTGCACACATAAATGTGACTTGTACTTTCATATGTTTTGGTTTTAGGAATTAATTGATGTTTAAGTATTTGATTGCTGATTCAGAAACATAAAGTTAGTAAATGATCCACTCATTCCCTCCTTGAGTTAAAAGGGGAAAAGGAAGAAAGAAAAATATTTGTAGTACTTTTTGAGTAATAGCGGAAAGGTCACTAGTTTCATGTGTATTGTTCAAGTATTATATTCTGTTTATAAGTCTCCCCTGATGCCATGCAACATATTAGGGGACAAATTGTGACCCCTTAGCTTCCAAGTTCTACAAATTCAGGGTGTGTAACTTGGGAAATATACTTGAGTTAAAGATCATGGTTGTGTAAGATGTGTGATGAAGAAACTTATATGCATTTCTGTGTGTAGCCCTGGTGAGTCCTTAGTGAATAAATTTCTGTTTTTTTAAAAGTTTCCTATGTTATTGTTCTTTGAATAAAAGTTTAGTGCTTCCGTTTTAATTGTGTGTTTTTTATTCATGGTCATGGGTTGTCTTGGATTGTGAACTTGATAATGTCTTTGGTTATATGTTGTGTTTATGCTTCTAATATTTGGCTAATTACTTTTTTGGATCAAGATCTTAGTTCACAGATTGGTTCAGTCTCCAATTTGGTTCCTTACTGACAATCAATTTTCCATTACGTTACTGCCTATCTATCATCATCAACTCTATTTGATCTTAAAGACTTGTTTTGTGTTTTGTATGATGTGGATATGAAGTTTATGGATGATTTTATGTATGGTTCTTTTGTAGGAGGATATAAACTTTGTGGATGTTTTTTATGACATTTTTTTTTGTAATGCTTGTGAACTAATACTTTTTCTTTTTAGATTTGGGATTTAATTTTAACTATTAGTTTGAAATTGCCCATAAACTAGCTTAATTTTGAGATTTGAATTTGTCAAAATAATGAATTAGACAGCTAAATTATCTTTATTTAATTTCTAAATATTTTTATGAACCAGCAATCCGACCACTTGACCCATTGGTTGGACCAGCCTCGGTCCCTCGAATGGGCCTATGTCCGGTCCGATCTGATCTGATAACTATGCTATATTTAGATTTTTTAATATATTTATAAATAACTTATTATGTGTAAGAGGTGAATGTGTAAGTTTTTATTGGTTAACAAATAAGGAACATCAAAAACTTTCATGCCCTCATACTTTGAATCATAATATCACATATAAAATAAGGAACATCAAAAACTTTCATGCCCTCATACTTTGAATCATAATATCACATATAAAAGCTTTTGAACCCTTGAGTCTTAGTGTTTTTATCTCTACCCTTAATTCCTCCGCATACCAATGACCTAACCTACGCCCTCTCTTTCACCACTAGATAACTGGTGTTGACAATCCCCAGCACCATTCTTTAGTTTTCACATTTTGAGAAGTTGAATCACACTGTTAATTGCTCTTTAAGCTAATATAATGCATGAACTCTTATACCAAATCTATGTACAAACTACAGACTATTTACATCACAATTTTTGTAAACTTAGAAACATAACTAACAAAACAGTTGATTGTAATCTTATTCGTTTTACATGACAGGTAGAAAAAGAAATGTATCTCCAAGTGCAGCTACCCTGGAATGTGATAATCCCGGCAGACAGCTTGGATGCAAAAGGACTGATGCTTCAAAAGTCTATTGTGATACGCTTGATGGATGAGTTTGCTTCCAAGAAGGCGACCAAAGATCTTGGATACTTTTTAGCTGTCACAACCCTGGAGAGCATAGGGGAGGGAAAAGTTAGACAGCTTACTGGAGATGTACTGTTCCCTGTTGTTTTTAGTGGCATCACCTTCAAAATTTTCAGGGGTGAAGTATTGGAGGGGATTGTGCACAAGGTGCTGAAGCATGGAGTTTTCTTGAGGTGTGGGCCAATTGAAAATGTATATCTGTCTTATATGAAAATGCTGGACTACCATTATGTTCCTGGGGAGAGTCCTGTCTTCATGAGTGACAAGCAATCAAAGATTCAGAAAGATGTTGTGGTTCGTTTCATTGTAATTGGGACAATGTGGATGGAGGCGGAAAGGGAATTTCGGGCGTTGGTCAGTTTGGAGGGCGATTATCTGGGACCGATTTCTTAAGGCTACGCTCTCTCCAGCTCATTTTTGTTCCTGTCCCTCAGCAGAAGAAACATGCCTATATGTTAGACACTCTCGTGAAGACAGGTGACTCTAGGAATGTTGGTTCTTTTAGTGGTCTGTCAGTTTGTGTTCATGGAGTTGTTGGTCTGTAAATATTCCTGCTAAACTTATTAACTGACATCGTGTTAATATATTATTATTGGGAACTTGGATATCCTGGTTGCAGGTATTAGAGCCATGCTAAAAATAGGTTTTGTCATGCAACGGAGCCACCTTCCATATTATGGATATACATCAATGGACATCCCTTAGTTGTCAGTCTCTGATTCTGGATTACTAATATTTGACTGATATCTTGAATTGGAATACTTTGAATGAAGGGGCTGCTGCAACAAGAGTCTGCCATGGCTTAAACCAGGGATTAAACTAGGAATGTGGTTTGAAGTGCTTTGGCGGTATTTGTATTAAGCGGTGACAGAATAGATAAATACAACAGAAGTGAAGGTAACCATGGCAATGGTATCTGTTATCAGTTATCACAAATGGTCTGAAAGGTTGCTCCTTTCAGATATGCCATCCCCTGTGGATAATTTTAGCGAATGGCTCATCAGAGATTTTGGTTCCTGAGGCAGGGCTTGCCTGCAGAGCCTGCCTTGGCCTGAAGTGTCTGATTTCAGGGTTGGTTTTCAAAGTGTAAAGATTTTTATTGAAAGCATTCAATATAGGGGTAGACGACCCTACAAAGTGATGCATTGCCTTAAAAGTAGGGATAAAACTCACTGTTGTTTCACTCTTCTACTTTATGAGGCCTTTGTATGAAGGTATTGGAAGGACTGTTATGTGGGCAGTTATGACCGTTGTAGCTTTTGAACAAAATGTTGTTAAGTATTGTCCTTGAAAACTTTTCCAAGAAACACCTTGCAAATAAAAAATTTCTTGAGAATCTGAAGAATTTTGTACAATTGACCTCACTGACTTTTACCATCAAATATGACCCTTTTGTCATCTAGGGGTTGTCTATAATTTCTATTTATGGAGGGGCTACTAGTTGATAATCAAGTATTATACAGAGATGCCTTCTGAAATCTGATTAGGTATTGATAAAATTTATTTTTTTACGAGACATGGTAGTAAATACACAGCATCTTAAACTAATTACCTCAAACTTTATCAAAGTGCAGGCGAGATGCTATACAAATGTTTGAACAGAATTTGTCGGAACTTTCCTTACTGGATTTCTTGCTGTTGCTGTCCACTGGATTGCTAGTCAATCAGGATGCAAAAGTGACGGTTGCTACGAGTGCAGTCTTCTTCTTCTTTGATTGGCAGGTTCAGGCATAGAAGATAATAAGAAGTTAACAACCATTAGCAGCCAGCAATTAGTAAACTTCATGATAATTGTTTGTTTTTTAATGATAAATTGAATCTCTATCATAATGAAATGCATCGTTTTCGTTCGTGACCAAAATGTTCTCATTTCTACGTTTACTTTTTTAGAAGTTGCTTAGCAAAATAAAGAAAGAAAAAGGAAGAAACTAATTTTGTAGAAGTTTATGAAGAATAGATAAACAATCTTCTTTCTTTCCTTCTCCCAATGATGGTGCTTCCCCTTTGACTTTGCTTGGTACAAGGGAAGTTCGGAGGTTTGCAAGGTGGTGGCCTTCTTTTTGTAGATGTGTTGAGATTGTTTGTATTTAAGTTTGATTCGAAATTTATTTTTGATTAAAAATATTTTGGAGCGATTTTGAAAGGAAACAAAATTAAAATTCAGTTGTTGGTTCTACCTGATATATAAAAACGTTTGTTATCATACGATTTATGTACTCATCTTTAATAGTGAATTTTTATACTCTCACTATGGATATAAGTCTAACCAATCTAACCATGTAAATATTGTATTTTTTTTTATTTTTGTGTGATTGTTTTGAATACTATTTCGTTATTTTTTTTGGTTATTTTTATTGATCTCGTTACAATAATATAAAATCAAAACAGACCACCCAAATGCTTATCTTCCTCGAGGATGATTTCATAAGTTCTTATGAGTTTTTGAGAGAGAAGAATATGGTTAAGGTTTGTTTTTAACTAAATTTTTATACTGTTTTTTTATGTGCTCAAGCTTTCTGGAGCTTTTTTTTTTTTAAATTTAAAGTTTACAACTTTTAATAAATTTCGTACAAAGGAGAGGGGATTCAAACTTAAAACGTCATTGTTAAAAGTTTACAACTTTAAGCTTACATCCTAAAGAAATACCCTCTCTATTAAAAAAAAAATGATTGTCGACAATACATCTTGCCTTGTATTTAAGTTTTCCTTAGCTTGAGCTCGACTAAGAATTGATCGAGCTCGATTCGACATGATTTGATTTCCCCACTAAAATTGGTAGTTGGTGGTACCTGGTACCAATGGATCAGTAGTTTTACCTAAAATCTAGACTAATATAAATTTAATTAAGAAAATACAATAACCTAAAAGAATTTTTTTTTTAACCATTCACAAAGATCTAATTATTGTACATGCTTTTGTTGAAAGAGAAAATTATAAACATATAATAAAAACTCTCACAGTTACTAAAAATAAATTATCTTCCTTTTCTTAAAATTTCGTGTCCTATAACCAAAACACTTGTTGACGTGGATTTGTGTATCCTTCTAATATTACTATACAATAAGAAAAATTCTTATCTAACATAGTATCATGTGAGATACGTGACACAATGGTTCATCTCACTCTTAAATGAAAATAAAATATTTTTTTCTCTCTCTTCTCATGCCATTTAACGATGAGATGAACCTTTGTGCCATGTATCTCTCATAACGTTGTGCCAAGCAAGAACTTCTCATTTTAATTCCCTACTTTAGTTCAAACAAAATACTAACGCTTTTTAACTCTAGTGAGGGTGAGGCCTCAGGGGGTGATGATGCTCGAGAGGGACCATTGGCAATGGTTCCCTATGAAATAAAGGAAGAGGAGGAAGAGGATTCTTCTTTCGAAGATGAGGAGGATAATGTCCTTGCTGAGCTTAGGGGAGATATGAGGGTGGAAAAAAGGGTACAATGGCCATATGGGGAAAATTATATGCTGAATAAGCTTGAAGTAGAGGAGCTCGAGGCTATTAGGCATGAATACCAGATTCCAGAGGAGTATGTTTTGAGGAATGCTGGTCTAGGGGAGAGAGTTTGCGATTTCTTCCTGAGCTAAAAACCCTTTGAGATATGCGTTTATGCTCAACACCTAAAAACTGGGCTCAGATTCCCTATTCACCATTTCTTTTGCTTGGTTCTGAGGTTTTTTGACATAGTGTTATCTCAATTAGTGCCAAACTCCGTGCGTTTAATTACGACATTCATTTACGTTTGCACGGATGTGAAAGGGTTGATGAACATAAACGTTTTCAAAGCTCACTTCTAGATCAATAAGCACGGTCAGCATAGATGGTTCGTAATTAGCTCTAGAGCTAGAAAAAGGTTGTTGAAGAAGAAACTCACGTCCATCAAGCAGTGGAAGATGACATTCTTTTATGTCCAGAATGAGAAGAGTTTTAGAGTCCCACTGTCTTGGAGTGTAGATCGTGTGGGAAAATGCAAGAAACCGCATCTCCTGAACCGTGAATAGGAGATACTGAAAGCCATGGTTGTCATGCCCATTGATGTTAGCGTTTTATACTATAATGAGAAGCTGGCGAAGCGTGGCGTCTACCCTTGGTGCCCAGAGGGGACCATTGAGAGTGGTATACCCATGAACAACTCTTTTATTGTTTCTTTCCTTCTTGTTACTTATGTTTTTTATTGAACAGAAATGGAAGCCACAACATAGGCCAGGGAACGGGCAAAGAAGATGGCCCTGGAGAGGAAGAAGGCTGCTTAAGCTGGTAAGTAGCCTGTGCTGACCAATGGGGGGTCGAAGAAGCGGCCTTGGGCTCCTTCTCCCATTCCCATTGACGTGGACAACTCAAGCCCTTCTGAGCCTTCAACTAAGCCGAGGGTTGCTTCACCTGCACCTCTTCTTAAGCAGTCGCGCTCCTCATCCTCTTCCTAAGGGGTCCTTTTAGATGTTGGGATCTTTATGCCCAACTGGGGCATAAAGACAAACGATTATGTGTTCGCCCATGCTTGGGTTGCAAGGGAGCATCTTGTCCTAGGCATTCCTTTGCGAGACATGATCGAGCTCGGGAGGAAGCCTATTGAGATCCTTTGCTCCGTGGCCGAGGTCTTGGCTTGCCAGGTGAAAGTCTTTGCCTTAGCTTGTCTTCATCTTCAATTACTTCTGCTTTGTAATAACTTAATGTGTTTCCTTGCTTTCTTACCTCAGTCGAGTGTCGTAAATGGGATGCTGTCCCGTCGTCACTTGGACCTGAACGAGAAGCTATCCAAGTACCAGTGAAAGCTAGATGATAGATGTGGGCTCATCCAACAACTGTGGGTTCACCCATAGCCTTGTTCAACTCCCTAGACAGTGCCTCACTGTCCTCACTACCGCTAACGCTATCACTAGACTTATCACGATAACTACCTACGGAAGATATTTTAAAAGTGAGAGAGGAAGAACTCACCGACAAAATAGATCACCACGGAAGTAACTCCGAGCACTCCACTGAATCTAACCTCGAACAAGCTCCAATGCCTTGAACCTTCTCCAATTGACCGACCCCTCTCATTGAAAGAAGACTATGAGGGCTCTCAAGATTTTCTCTCCAAGTGAAAATGAGTGAGGTGAAGCAATGAGAGGAAACTCCTCTCTTATATAAGAGTCCAGGCGTGATCAATAAGAGAAATAAACTACATCCCCAATTGTAAAGTCCTAATGTTTCACATAATCAAGGGTAGAAGCTACCGTATCATTCCCCAATGCAGCTGAAGGCATATCGTCAAGGGCATGCACCGTCTTTCTACTCCCCAAAACAACAGTGCACGCTCCAGCATTAAATGCTCTTGCAGAATATTCTGGAATAGCCCAACGCCCCAGCATTAAATGTCCTTGCAGAATGTTCTGAAACAACCCAAAGGTCTTCTGTGGGCCCAAAGCAAAAAATACAGTAATTAATGCATTTTTCAATAAAAGATCATAAATGAATAAAAAATGAAGAAGACTCTAGAGATAGAGGGGTTGGCTAGTAGGCCCACGTGATGAATTATTTTAGAAATATAATACGAAGAATATAGTGCATGATAATTCGTTGGAAATTGAAAGATGAGAATGGAAAGTGTTAGGGAATTTTTTGGGGTGGTTTTAATTCTATTTTTATCTTTAGTTTATCACATTTTAGAAGTTGAATCATAGTGTTAATTGCTTTTTAAGCTAATATAATGCATCAAGTCTTATGTCAATTCTATGTACAGATAATTTACATCGCACAAGAAACATTTTATTTTTGTAAACTTAGAAAATGTTTCTCCAAGTGCAGCTACCCTGGAATGTGATAATCCCGGCAGACTGCTTGGAAGCAAAAGGACTGATTCTTCAAAAGTCTATATATTGTGATACGCCTGATAGATGAGTTTGATTCCAAGAAGGCCACCAAAACTTTTTAGCTGTCACAATCTTGGAGAGCTTTAGGGGGGGAGTTAGACAGCTAACGGGGTACTGTACTGTTCCCTGTTGTTTTTAGTGGCATCACATTCAAAATTCTCGTGGGGTACTCAAAATGCTGCAGCTAGAGTTGAAGCAGAACCAACAAGCAGCAATTTCAACAACAATAACATAAGCTTAAGCCCCAATTCAGATCAATATGTTGTAATGGAAAAGATTGGGGACGATCTTAGTAGGTCGTCCCTTACATACATGAATTCTGATTTGTACAAAGCTGCAGCAGAAGGTGAAATTTGCCGCTTCAAGGTGATTGCAGGACAACTTGATTTCCCACTAACACCTAATTAGAAGACAATCCTGCATATCTACTTATCCTCCCAACCTCAAACAAAAGTAGTACCCATCTATTTCGTAGGACAGACATTTGACCTGTGCCCATCACTACTGTTTCAGGTCAATGCCAAACGCGCAAAACCTCAACGCGAAGACTTGGATAGTGGGGTTGAAACTGTGAGGAAGATGCTGAGGATGACGAATAATGAGAAAGACGCGGCATTGCATGAGGCAGTGAGATACTATGGTGGTGTGGTGGTGGAGATATTGAGCAAAGAAGACCCTGATTTTTCATATTCTGCTAATGATCGCGGCGAAACCCCACTTTACCGCCAGAGAGGTTTTGCTGTTTGGTTTCTGAAATATTACAAAATTGCACATCACCAGATTATGGAGGCTTTATTGGTCGAACAGCATTGCAGGCAGCAGTGCTTGGCAACGATGAAGGTAATTAAGTTTATTCACTTTCTTGATTTATACCAATATTAGTTAACAAATATTTGTGCAAAGGTAGCAACTTAAATGAACTTAATTTATGTTTCCTCCGTTTCAGATACTGTAAAGAAAATACTAGACAATACAAAGGGATTGACCAATGTGATGTTAAAGTAAAAATAATTAATTGGGTCTCTTCTTGGAATAAATGGTAACTCATCTATTTCTTAACAAGTAGCAGACCAATATATGAGTGGACCGTTCTCTGCAATTGTAAACTGTTACTAGAATTTGATAACTCGGCAACATACATTGCTGATAAAGAAAGAAAGATAGCTCGTCATATGACAGCAAACAAAGGCTATGAGCAATTCTTGTGTAGGATTGGTCTTATAAGACCTTCAAAATTTTCTCCAATTACATTATGTCACAATATATCATTTTATCTTTTATTTTTATTTTTATTTTTAATTAGAAAACAAAATATTATTGGAAGAGCTTTAAAAGGACATTATAAGATCGGTACTACACAAGAATTTTTCAAGGGTATTTAGACATTATCAAAAAGATATTTAGCATTGTCCAGATTGTTGTGAACTAATCGACAAAAGCGGGTGGAGTGTGCTTCATTTTGCGATGGTTAGCTTAAAATTGAAAGAATTAAAACTTCTCTTATGAAATCCGCTACTCATAAATATTATGGATGAAAAAATATGCAAAAGGGAACACTCATCTTCATGTGCTGGATCGCTGTTTTTTCCCATCACTCATTCTTTTTCATTATTATTATTTGACCCAGTTTATTGTCTTTTCGGAAGCTTTTAAATAGTCAGTGGATTTGCACGTGAAAAAACGTGTTAAAGTATAAATTGGTAACTCAATTATTCTCAATACAAATAATTGTGGATTTTTTTTTATTTTTTATCATAATACTCAAAAGGTCAAAAATTATAAATAATGAACTGCAGGATGAAATTGTAAAATTGTTGGAAGATGTTAGAATTGGACAGTATCAACAAGGAATCATCTGCAAGCCAAATATATGGGAAGATGAAAAGGTTGTTTCTGAAGTTGAGAAAGCAAAAGAATCCTATTTGGTAGTGGCTGCACTTATAGCAACTGTAACTTTTGCAACAGCATTCACCTTACCAGGTGGTTACAAAAGGAAAATGGCCTGACCAGGGCACCACAATCCTAAGGCGTAATTCAGCTTTCAGGGCATTTGTTATAACAAATGCCATAGCCATGGTACTGTCCGTTTCTTCCGTCTTTATCCACTTCATTTTGGCGTTGAAGGGATTTCAGAAGTATAACGCGTGGTTATTTAAGTATGCCTTCTCGTTCACCATGCTTGCCACGGGAACAATGGTGGTTGCATTTGTGATAGGCACATTCGCAGCCTTAATAACTTCCTCAGGGCTTGCCATAACCACGTGTCTCATTGGCTTGAGCTTCTTCATCTTCGTGTTTTACATGTTGTAAAGATTTGGATCAGAGGAGTAGAAGCCTACAATGTGTTCAAAGTTAAGTCTTGGCTCAGATGGGAAGAAGATATATTGAATGTCTAGAATTCATCTTTGGGAATTCATCACATCACATGCATGGTTCTTTTTCTCTTTTTTTTATTAATTAAGGACTATTTGGTGTGTTCTTATGATTTTGCTTTCGTTTTTGTTTTTCTGTGTAAGTCTGTTGTTAAAATGGAAACTGATTTTTCATCCTGTTGTGTGGTAAAAACCAAATCTCCTTGGCTTGCGTTAGTGTATTTAATGTTTAATCCACAGTTCATAGTTTTGATGCATACAAACCATATTGTTAGTACTGATATGGTTACTTAAGCGTGCAGGATATTTATTATTAAATTGTAGACACATTTATTGTAGATTGCATGATCAAGCATTTGTTGTCAGATGGTAGAATCAGACAGTCATTGAAGAATCAAAGAGAGATTGCAGAATCTAAAAAGATATCGAGGAGATTACGGAATCCAATCAGATTGCACAATCAGAGAGAAGATTGCCGAATCGAAGACAAGATTGCGAAAACCGAGGATAAGCATGCTCCTAGGTGCCTGGCCATGCGCCTGACATAAACATTGGCCAAAAAAATCCCACACATGTTGAAGGAAAGGTTTAAAGGAGTTGCAAACCAGGGATAAGCGCCTAGGTAGGCACCTGAGACAGTGCTAGGCATCTGGGAGAGGAGCCAAGCACCTAACATAGAGGTGACGCAGTTTGAAAACCCAGTTTAAAGACCGAAGACCGAAGAGAACCAATCTATATATAAGCTAAAGACGTTTGGTAAGACAACTGGATAGACGTCTGAAGACACTCATTGGAAGTTAGACAGATCCTTATTTAAAGAGAATCTCTGTCATAAGTTCAGAGGATTCTCCGAAATGACAGAGGAGTAAATTTCGGATTTGCCTTTCTTGAAGGCACAGTTGAAGGTTATAAATAGTAGACACACACATGAAGTCAAGCAAGAGTCACTGATCAATCTCAAGCATCATTTTAGTTTACTACTCTGTGTGTAGCTTTTATTGAGTAATGTATGAGATTGTGAGTTGAAAGTGTGACTCTCTGTAAGGTTGCTTGTTACCTGTAAACTTAAGCAGTGTGTAAGGTTCGCTTGGTACCCGTAAAGTTAAGAAAGTGTAGCGTTAATCAACTAGTGAAACTCAGTAGACCGAGGATGCCTACTGAGGAAGTGGAGTAGTCACATTGCCGAACCACTATAAATTACTATGTTCATTTTCCTTCTTCCCTTACTCTTTCACTAGACTAATCTTTTAATTTCTAGTTTAATAATTTGATTTGATCTTATTGTGCTAATCACGCTCAATTTTTTTGTAGAACCAATTCACCCCTCTTGATTTTCCTAACAGTTTATAATCTCTTTTTAATGAAAGAAGTTCATTGCTACCATTTTTTTTATCATTCTTCCGATTAGAATGAGAATTCTCCAAGAGAAAATGGGAAAGAGTAATGTATTTTGATTTTAAAAAAAGTGTTAATTGCATCAGAGATCTTTAAATTATGATCCCCTAACTTATAGGTCTTTAATCTATTAATTTGGCATCGGGATCTTCAACTATAAAAACTTGCAATCAAACCTATGGGATCAGATTTCGACAGATCTAGTAACAATTTGAAGGCACGTGATCGCAAGTGACTTAAATTTGCCACAAAATGACCCAAATTCTCCTGAACCATTCCACTTGTGCATGCAATCTAAAATCAAAAACTAAAACTCTAATCTCGTCAAAAGAAAAAAAAATTAAAACTCTAAACTCTAACTTGATCATGAAATAGAAGTGAAAAAAAAAATGAAAGAAGATGAACCCACAGTAGAAAATGAAAAGAAATTTAAAGAATTAACTCATTAAAAACCAAATTTGAGTAATGTACCTCTGCATCCTTTCAAATCTCCTCCAATGTTGATCATGATCTGATTCCATCAGAAGCAATTTTTTAGAACCCTAACACTAAACCCAGGGTTTAAAATAAAGTTGAGAGGGATTGTCAAACATGTGCTGAGACACTCGTTTTGGCAGAAACTTTGGGCGGGACAATTTTTACTCTCACCCTCCCACACACATGATACCCTTTTCGTCTTTCTCCTCACCCAATTATCGGAATTTGTCAGAATTCAGTCCCAGAGATTTGATTGTAAGATTTTTTTGCGTAGAAAATCTCTGACTTCAAATTGATAGATTGAAAAACTAAATTCTAGCGGTCAATTAAAAGATCTTTGGTGCAATTAACCTTTTTAAAAAAAATCAAAAGGTTACGGACCTTTTGAGAATTCACATTCTAAAGAAAACGAGGCTTACGGACCCTTCAGGCTTCAACAAACATAGCCCGTTACAAACGGAATTTTGCGTTAAAGATTTTGTTGAGGAAGTGGGCTCTTGTCAGTTGGGTTGGACCAGATTTTTTATTAAAAAAAAATCAAGGTGAACCGTGTGAGTTGACTCCTTCGCTTCGTTGCCAAGGCTTTTAGTGCCAGAGAATTGCAGAAAGTGCCTTCTATCCAAAAAAATAATTGGAGATACGCCTCGTCACAACTCGCAAGAAATCAACTTTTCCCTCTTTCTTCTCCCAAAATTTTCTGCTAACATACACAAATGTCTACCCAGTTAATCTCTCGCTTCAAGGAAACCACCCAATCAATCAACGCCACGCGTCGGCCGTGGCGCGACTTCCTAGACCTCACCGCATTCAGTCTACCCCTGTCCTTCTCGGATGCCACCACCCGCGTCACCCAGAACCTCACCCACTTCCGCGTTAATTACACCATAATCCTCCTCCTAATCGTTTTCTTACGCCTAATCTACCACCCATTTTCTCTTATCGCCTTCTTGGTCGTGCTAATCGCGTGGTTCTTCATCTATTTCTCTCGCGAGGAACCGCTCGTGATCTTCAATTTCACGGTTGACGATGGGGTCGTGCTGATCTTGCTATTAGGGCTCACGATTTCTGCGCTTGTTTTGACACACGTGTGGGTCAATGCGTTGGTTTCGGCTGGAATCGGCGTCGTTTTGGTGGTTTTGCACGCGGTGTTGAGGGACACCGATGATCTCGTGATGGATGATATGGAGTCGCCTTATGGGCCAATGCTTTCAGGTGACGATAGCCCTCGAGGGGTTTTTACTGTTATCTGAAGATTTTCTTTTTCTTTTTCTTTTCTTCTTGTATTTGTGTTCATGTTGAAAATCAAGTGAATAATTCTTTTATTATAAAAAAAAAAAACAATTAGGATATTTGGGATTTGGATGATGTAAATTGCTTTTGGTTCATGCTCTAAATTGTTAAAAATTTCGTTGACGAAATCAATTGTGCCTCACACACGATTTAGGGGGATTGTGAGAGGAAAACTTGGATCTCCTCAAGAAAAAAATTTCTTTCTTATCAAACAAAGATAACCATTTTCCTTTTTATCTTGCTCTTCTTTCTTTCCAGTTTTCTTTCTTACCAATCATTACCTAAGGGATAAATATTGCTTTCTAAAGAAATGGATAAATAGCTCGAGCAAATATTGATGAATAAAGCTGAAATTTCTGCTTCTTGATAGTTTTGTCGTTTATTTATTTACCAAGTACATTTCAATAAGGTTATACCAGTTTATGACCTAAAATTGGTATATTGGTATTTGATTGAAAACTGCAAAGCAAAGAACTAACTTTTGGCCTAATTGCAAGGGGATCATAATTTACTTGGCAACTATGGAAAAGATCAAAGGGCAGTATACTTTTTTTATTCCCTTTTCCTTCTATAATAACCAAAAGTTTAGAAGAAAAACACTATAAATCTATAATACTGTGTTGGCATTGAAAAGTATTCCATCAGTAAGTCACAAGAACATACGTAATGAAGTCAATTCTATTGGCTTCCGACTGCTCATCAGGTCACAGTAGCATTTGTTTTTTCTAGCTTTCTCAAAATAAACAAATGCACCCACAAGCAATCTTTTCATGGCCTATTTCTTGCCCTGACTGCTGGTTCATGGTATGGTCACTACTCTTTTGAGTTATGTCTCTCTTCCTCTCTTTTTTCTTTTTCTTTTTTTAAGTGGACGGGGATGGTTAATTTGAGCGATTTCACCACCAGCAAATTCTTGAAGCTCTCTAGTTAAAATAAAAATAACAGGAGGATCCATAGAAAAAGATCAGGGGGAGAAAACAAAAGGAAAGAACTAACACTTAGATGGTCATGCCTGTCACAACTGGCAACACAGTGCTGGTCTCTTGCTTTATCTAATTACCTTCAATTTGTCAATCATGAAAAGCCAGACACCCCAACAATTGCAAAAACAGGGGTTCAAATATATATAATGTTTGCTTTTTATTAGCTTTCAAATATAATTTAAATGAAATAAACTAATTTCTCCCTCTTCAATCCCTACTTATGTTACAAGCAAGTTGAATAAACCAAAGCAAACCTGTGCACCATAAAGCCTAAGGGCGTATGGCATTCATAGCATGTATGTATCTGTGTAGATGCAGAACAAATGAAAGGAGAAAAACTTTTTTTCCGAAGGAAAAACATTACTGTGTAAGACCACTTGGACTGAGATCACTGTTGCAGGATGTGATTGTAAGCATGATCCACACATGCTTTATGGGGGATGAGCTGTTCGACCATATGACAGAACCATCACAAAATCCTCGCCTGAGCTGCCCACGGATGATTGTTTTCTTTCTGATGTTGGGGTTGTCTGCACCCACCAATCTACTAGGTAATGCAGTTGCAATGTCGAAAGCACTGGCTGACCCCGCAAACAGATCTGTACCTGAAAAAGGAATTGCAAGCAGCACCAAAGTTCAAATTTCCAGAGTGCCAAAAATTGACTGTAGCTTTAAGAAATAAAAGATAATGTACTCTTACAAGTAGCTAGCAGTTTTTTTAATATATATTAGTAACATTTGATTCAGATTGCTTTTATTCATTATATATCTGACAGAATTTTCTTTATTTATGCCCTTCATTACCCCGTTCAGTGCTGTCTATGGCCATTTCTTCCACTGGCAAGTATTTTTTTTTATTCCAAAATCAATAGTAGTGAACATAGTTACTACCGTTTAATATTTTCATCAGAAGAGGCTATAGAGAAACAGCATAAGGTAAAACATTGATAACAGGAAGGAATTTGAGGACAGAGAAAAGTAAATATGCATGTCCTATGCAAAACAGAACATCATTTGACTTCAAAGGCTAATGCTCGCGTACTCGCACTCAAAGACAAACATGAATTGGAGGGACAAAGATGAATTTACCTCAGGCTCCGTAGCAAGACCCTGCAGCTTTTTTACAAGATACTTTATGACAAATGAAACAGGTAAGCTACGATCCCTACAGAAATTAAAAGAACTCGATCAATGAAACTCAGAAGTATGTGCTGAAAAGCAGTTGCAAGAAGCATCTCCATCAACAACTACATTGTCAGTATTGGCATGAAAACAAAAGATCCATTAACACTGATTTAACTGCATTCAACTGTTATGCAATGCCTCATGTTTCCATATAAATGGATGAACTTAGAACAGGGGATAAATCTTCATCTATAATTTTGGCATAAGTCAAGGGGATGATTGTCTAAAGTTTAAAGCTTGGATAACTAAAGCACATTCGAATCCAGAAAGGTCAAACCAGTATTGCAAAACCTAGATGTTTATGAGTGTCCAAGATTTTAGCTATGAAGCTGATAAATTAAATAAATGAACTTCAGACACATGATCAGATAATTCACCCAATCTTCTCTGCCTGCAAGCTTGCTGCATATTATAATCAGCGAAACTATTTGTCCTCATCTTTCTCAAAAGGGAGATAAAATCTCTATGTATGGAGGGATCTTTTATACAGAAGCCTCTCTATATCATCCAGCATAGGGCTGCTACATCAGAGCCAACATTTATTTAAGTTAATTAATTTAGCTGTTTCAGTTTCAAAGGGAAGTTAACTTTTCTTCGTATTTTTGAACTTCATCTTTTCTTGATGACTTTGTCACAAAAACATCTTGAAAATAATGTTCCGAATACTGGTGCTTCAGGGTAAGTAACAGTGACGAAGCATTTCTAAGAAATGTAACTAAGCAGAGTCTTGAAAAATAGTCAGCAAACTTGGACTACTTACCCACTAAGCCTCAAACAATCTCCAATTACAAGTTTGATTTTAGTACCATATTTATATATGTGAGTGTATCATATCTAGTTATATAAACATATTTTTCTAAGATATAAATAATTTCATATGACACATAGATCATACAATATAAGGCATCTGTAGCTTGGCCAAAAGCATACGAAGATTCAGGTGTAACAGAAAATCTACTCATGTATAGCAAAGATGGAATTCTATCATTACTGAAGAACATGGTATAGCAAAAATCAAAGTTCAATAATAAGATTTCTCTGTCAAAGACGAAGGAAATGGTTAAGCAAAATCACTATGTATACACAATAGGAAGTTGGGTTAATGAAACTCACTTAACCCTCAAGTAGCTTGAGGAAATCTGTGGCAATGGTGCATCACTTTCCCTGAAACCAATTGATCAAGAATCAGAAATATAATATAATGACAAAATAAATTTTACGCCAATTGAGTTCAATTATTTAACGATGCCAAAAAAAATTTTAAAAAAAATCTTACCGGTCGTCAGAAGCGACCAATGACAACCATAGTGGAATAAATCTTCCATCATATTTACTGTTTGCATCAACCACAGCTTGTGCTGGAATATGCGACCCCTCAGCGACAGCTGCTCTTTTTTGTCGAACACCTTGAGACCTTCTAGTTCTCACTGAACTTGCAGATGCAGGAGTAGAGTCATTTGCATTACCATGGACTTTTGGCTCATTACCACAGACTTTCGGTTCATTACCACAAACTTTTGGTTCCTTACCACAGACTTTCGGTTCGTTACCACAGACTTTCGGTTTGTTACCACATTCCTTGACATTAGAAACATATGTTTCACTGTCATGGGCATCAGGTGGTGCTGATTTGACAACATTCTCTTGTGAATTACTCTTATTAGAATTGGTTTGCCTAGCAGCTTCAGCCAAGCAATTCAAGGATTTCCACATATCAGCTTTCCCTCCCAATTGTTTAGCATTTTCCTCAGTACTTTTCTTTGGCATGTGTTCCTTAGACGACTCAGCGGTAGAAGGATTCTGCTTGATGAAAATAATAAGGCAGCAAACTTTCTCACATTAAAAGCAAAGGGGCACAATATCCAAGACATTAAATGCAAAAAGAAAGATGTATTATCGGTTTAATTAACAATAAAATAACCACCAGCGGACCAATGGATCCCCTCATTTACCTGCTTATTGTTTTGTGCAATTTCATTAGGAGTCTCAGAAGAGATTAAAATCTCTGGACGGTCTTCCACCTTCTTACCAGGATCCTCAATGACTTTAATAGAATTTAGTAGAGCATGATTCTTTCTTGGACCAGGCTTTGATCTTCTTCCAGTTGGACCGAATTTGGCCGATATTCTAGGCGTGCCTTCCACCAATGAAAGGAGAGATTTCTCCTTTCTTCTAGATGCCAATGGGACTGACGGCACAGGTTCTGGTGCCTTATTCTTTTCTCTTTTGGGAGGGAAGAGTTTGACCCTTAAATCTTGCAAATTGGGGTCTGCCCTGTAGATTGCGGGGGAGAAAAAAAAAATAAAAAAAGTTAAGACAGAAACCTGTGCTCAGGTCATATAAATAAGCTACATGCTCAAGTTTAATGTTTAGAAGATGCTGTATCAGAAGACCTTACACATAAAACATAAAAGAATACACATTGACACAGAAGCAAGCAAGCAACCTCCCCTTGCCATGGTCAGGGGATGCATCATGGCTATCAGGATTTCAGTTATTTCTGATATCTACAATATCTGCCATTGTGATGTTGTTTATATAAATATTATACCATAATGCCTCAAGTAATCTCCAAAAGAAAGATAAATTTTATTATATTATAGATGAACTTTAAATATGATAGGAAGTCAACATTTTACACAGACAACCTCTTAAGTTCATCAGAGTTGAAAACTGTAGGCTTATACAATAACCCAAAAGTGACTAAATCAGGAAAACAACACAAAGGATCTTACAAATGGAATTGAATACCAAACTATTTGATGAAGAATGAATTGCCTGCATGAACTAGAAAAGTTAGCTTATTTTTTCCCCTTTTCTAATCCTAAAAAAAAAAAAGAAGCAAAGTTATCTTTCCCAAGCAACTAGGAGGACCCCATCTCAAGCATAAGGACCAAAAAAAAGTTCTGTGCAACTAATCTTTCACACAAAAGAATGTAAGATATGAACAGGCTTGTAACGTTAAAGAAGAGGCTTGAAAAATTCTTCCTACATGATCACACCTTCAGAGAGAACCAAATGGTAGCAGCACTATATTCCAGTATAAAATTTACTCTCTTCTTTTTTGTCTTCTTCCTTTTGAAGGAAATTCAGTAAAACAGAGTTTATAAATCACAACTTACACTCTCATTTAGCAACATGATATATTACTCATAGTCTTAATAAGTCCGCAATTGCAATGTTCCGGTGCTTCAAATAAGTGTTGAAACTCAGTGCAAACACATTCTAGTGACAAACCTTGTTGAATATCTTACGTCAACTATTAAAATTTTCATGATGATTTTGTCCTTTGCAGTTTTTGAAAGATGAGTGCCTGGTTTGACAAACAGCCATATGCTCAATTGCTCATTGCAGAACATAAATTTGGCATATAAATTGATTACCCTGTGCAGAAACAAAGACAGGTCTACTAGACAATTCATCAGTTATATTCTGCACAGACCGAAATATCCGATATAATTTCCCTACACACAGGTCATACAGTGTAAAAATATAAACTTTTAAGAATAAAGTTTTGTAAGCAACAATCATTTCTTTTCCATGGCAGAGTATTACTATATATGCAATAGGTTACAATCATAGAAGAATGCGATTATCAAATACCTTAGCTTGTCCAGTGGAGCACAACCTAGATCAATATTGCATACTGGACAGGTATCCAGATCTTCTTCTATTATCTTTCCATATATGCACTTCTTGCAAACTGTTTTCAAAATTCAAAGGGCATTCATTAATTGTTGCTCATAAATAGATCTCTAATATGCAGCTCATTTACATTACAGTGTACACAGAACTGAAATGTTGTACAAAAATTCCGAAAACTCATATGCTTCAAGAAAAATTTCCAAAAATGGAGAAATTCATAGTAGTATTTCTAAAGCAAACATTACATTTACAAACCATTGCCTTCACTCTACCAAAGCATAAGAAAAAAATTCTCATTTGGAAATGCAAATTGGGAAACATTATTTGTAAAATTCCCGACCAAGAGATTCAAGGACTGATTAGATCACTCTTCCTACTCAACGATAGTCCTTGTTAGGTGTTCATGGGGATGTGGCTTAACAGTAACCATTGATTCAATTTTTTTTTTATGAAGTGGCATACAATCTCATCATAAATATCATCAGCCACCGAGGATCCAAATTCCAACAGGAAATAGATAGTTCTATCCCTAAGTCTATCTCTACCATTGTTATTGAGTAGCAGTCAAGGAAACTAAGAATTTGGTAGAAAGTTGTATGTGCAAGAGTCTGATAAATTCGTCAAATGAACTATGTCAAAAGGTTATCCAAGTTTTCAGCTTCACAACTCATGGAAACTCAATTGGTGAGGAATTCTCGTGCACATTAACCAAATCACTAAATACACTAGAATTTGACAAAATTAGATAGAAACAAATGAACAAAATCGTTTACATAAAAACGATAGAGTAATATATGGTTTGCCACAAACTATCCATCCAAGCATTCCAAATTACCTCTAGATCTTCATAATCTACACATTGCCATCTACTAGGCTTAAGTTTATCATTACTTGAACATAAGTAAACCCATAAAACGATTACTATCACAAAAGCACTAATCAAATTTGCATATCTCCCTCTAACCACATGACTAGCTTCCAATCTGTTGATTACAAACAATAAGAATGCAAAATAAATAAGACCCAGATCATCAAAGAAAAAACGTAAATCAAGAGATACCCAGATCACAAAGCAACCAAGTCAACACTATAATTAACTTCAAATAAGAAAGAACATATATATATACATACACACACACACATATTGTAGATTACGTGAACTACGAAGAACCCATATCACAATCCAAACAGAACTTACAAAATTACATGTAAAATCAATAATTGAAGAACATATATTACATGGAGAGAGACACCAGGACAGTTTTAGAGACGGAGAGAAAGAAGACTCACAGGTGTGGAGACATTCAGATATGGTGGTGGCATCTGTGAAGAAGTTATTGCAGAGAAGACATGTCATGCATGCCGCGAGCTTCTCTCTATTAACATGCGCCACTTCTCTGTCGTCTGCCATCATCATCATCTTCTTATTCTTCTCGTTCTTTTACACTGTACACACAATATTTTGTATTATAACACAAAACACAAAAATAAAAACACTGATCACTAAACTAAGCCTTCACGTAACACACCACATGGTGCATGTCACCGATTCCAAAACAAAATTCATTGGGATTTTGGACCACAAAACAACCATAATCACGACCATAATCAAAGCAGTATTAGGACGAAGAGCTTTTGATGTATCTTTTTTTTGTTTCCCCTGTTTCTATGTGGTTTCTGCTTGGTGAGCGAGAAAAGGAGAGAGGAAGTGAGGGAAAATTTTTGGAGTATTCGACGTGGATCTTGTTCGATTTGGACAACGGCTATGTGATGATCTGCTCGAGGCTAGCTCAATATTGGTAGCAACAACAAAAAATCACTACGAAAACAATACTGTTTTCTACTACAATACTATATGTTGTTTCCCCTGCTTTTTTGTGTGTGTTACGAAAAGAAAAGTCATTTCTCTCTTATTCATATATATACACGAGAGAGAAAGAGAGAGAGAGATTTGTGGAGGCTCAATGATAAAGAACGCTGATGGTGGATAGAGAGCTAACCTGCGCACCTTTGCCCACGGTTTTCCCTTTTCTCTTTCTTTTATGCTTTTTATCGATCATAATATACGAGCTGTTTTTTTTTTGTTGTTTTACCAATTTTATCACATCTTTCAAAAAAAAAAAAAATCACTGGTAACGTATCATTTTAGAGTGACCTTATAAAATTGGTTCTACACATGAATTTTCTGTAATGTCCAACACTTATCTTTTTGTAACCTAAAAATTTAAGTTAATTTTTTTTATTAAAACAATTTTATATATGATTATATAATCCAACCCATAATATATTATCATAATAATCACTTAAAATAAAATAAAAAATAATCAATACATAATTAGATAAATAATTCACAAACAACTCACTTAAAATGAAAAAGTAAAAGTAAGGCCATAAAATTAACCATTCATAAAATTGCTTGAATCAAGTTTACCTAATAACCAAGTGGG
Source organism: Bretschneidera sinensis (assembly GCA_023935145.1). Lineage (NCBI taxonomy): Eukaryota > Viridiplantae > Streptophyta > Magnoliopsida > Brassicales > Akaniaceae > Bretschneidera > Bretschneidera sinensis. The sequence continues at coordinate 85,034,310 of CM043705.1, read as the reverse complement.
TTTTTTTAGACAGCTTTTACCATACCAAGCAACAAAAATAACAAATTAAAACTAAATTCAAGAACTCATAGTAAAAGGGTAAAAAAAAACTAAATCACTTTTCATTGAATACAAACATCCACAAGGTAATTTATTGCGGTGCATGATACCATGACTCTTTTAGGAAGGTATTATATTTTATTATTATATTTTTTGGTAAAATAATCTATTTGATGATAAGAAAAAACTTATATTTGGTGATAAAATTAATATATTTTATGGTATTTTCTACCACTGAATGCAAGTTTTTTCTTATCACCAAATATATTGTTTTACCAAAAAATATAAGATAATGTTATTTTCACGGGCAGATTGTCTGGACTCATGCTAAAAGGTCCAAAACGACATCATTTTATTGCTTAAAGGGTCAAAATGACGTCGTTTTAACATGGGTCCAGACAATATTATCGTAGAAATAACAGTACCCAAAATATATCTAGTGAGTCTCACTTCACAGTGAATCACCATAAAATCTCTTGTAAAAAGTTAATTTAAAAACCAACTTGAATTTATATAATAAAACAAAAGTAAAAAATGATGAATAAAAGCAAATTGAGAAAAAATGAGTTCTTACAAAATTAATGGTCAACAATTAGGCTTATGAGGATTGATTGTTTTATCATGACCATAACATATGTAATGAATGACTTACAAAAATGGAGCATGCAAAATTTGTTAACATAGATGAGAAGCTAAGTAAAAGATAATCAACATTATAGATCTTTGTTTTCTTAAAAGAAAATGAGATCAAGAATCTCTTTAGGTATTTGGGAGGAAATTTTTATAGAACATGCACATCAATTTCATGATTTTTTTTCTTTCTTTTTGATCTTTATTTATCTTGCGTGTGTGCGGGAGAGAGAGAGAGAACCTGATTTTGTATCTAACTTTTTCGCTGTTGTGCAAATCTTCCCTTGTTATCGATCTCCTTCCGTTGAAAGTTCTTGAATTTGTTTCCTCCTTTTCCTTTACTTAGATCTTTTCTCATCTCATTTTAAATTGTATTCAGTCTTGTTTTAGTATACTTGAACAAGTGTCATATTAACGATATTACCGAGGTATCAGCTGTCTTACGTGTAATTTCTAATCAGTATATTGTTAAAAATAGAAAATAATTTAATTTTTCAGTAATTACGTCACATTCATGTAACCTAATAATATTTTAAATCAAAATACTTGATTATTTGAATACTTAATTTGACTGTAAATTCTCTCACATCCAACAACCCCCTTCCCCTCACAAAAAGACAAAAAACAAAAATAAAATCCAACTTGAACTTTTGAGTAAGCTAAGGTTATGGTTAGTTGAGTGAAAATTTCTTTTTCAGACTTTAAGTTGAGTTGAATATAGACATGAGAGAGAAAGAGTGTCTAATTTTGCATCTAATTATTTATCAATGTGCAAATCTTCCCTTGTTATCATTATCCTTTAGTTGGATGTTACTAAATTTTGTTCCCGCATTTTTTTTTACCAGATGTTTATGAAATTCTTTTCTCGTTTCATTTTAAAACTATCTTCATTAGTGATGTATACATAAACAAATATTGTATTGACAATCTTAACGATGTGTCAATTGTTTAATGTGCAATTTATAATTTATTTGACGTTAAAAATGAAAAAAAAATCAGTAATGATGTCACATTATGTAACTTACTACATATTTTTAAATTAAACAACTTAACTATTTGAAAACTTGATTTGATTGTAAAATTCCCCTTTGAAACAACCTCCCCTTCCCCCCACAGAAAGGGGAAAGAAAAAAAAAAAACAACTTGAACTTAGAGTAAGCTAAGGTTAGGGTTAGTTGAGTGAAAATTTCTTGTTGGACTTTAAGTTGGGTTGAATATAGAAAATGGTAAAATGAAATGAAAATTCAAATAGTTTGTTAGTGAATCTAAAGAATAGGTAAAAACTTTTCCAATGATATTTGAATTTCTTTCTTTTGCTATGGACACTTCCAATTACCTTTGGATTTAATAGCACATCCTACCCAATAAAGTAGAGTGAAATTGAGCTTGAAAATCCAATCCTCAGTAAAATTTGACAAGTGAATAAAAAAAAGTAAAAGCTTGAGTAAAATACAATTACATTTTCAGGTTTAATTGTAATTACAACATAATTTTGAGTTTTGGCAAAACAAAAAATTCAATAGACAGTTACAAAATTTTACAAACAAAAAATAAGAAAACACAAATATCTTTCAACTAATGTTTTATCATGTGTAACAACGCTACTTACTTTTCATATTATGTGATTGACAAAAAATAATTTTTAATTTTTATTAATTTCTGTTACCACTTTGACGTAATTGCTATGCCAATTAAAAATTTTAAAGGAGTAAATGTCTTTTTTTTTTAAAATTGAGATTAAATTATAATTACCATCAAATATGATGATGTAATTACATTTTACACCCTTTGTGTTTTGATGGTATTTTACAAGACACCTTGAGGTCGGAACCCCTATATAAATTTTCTCAAAAAAAAAGACTTAACATATGGAGTACAACTAAAAATAACTCATCACAAATACAGTTTAAGCTGCGTGGGTTTCAGACCATTCACCACCATACAAGTAAGGACCAACAAAAGGCGATAACCCTGCATCAAATACTTTTAGCATAACTAGTTATCATGTTCTCTACATGTATAAATAAATTATTAAAAATAAAGTTTAAAGTATTCATAAAATTGATGTAGTTAATATTTTTCTTGCTTGATTAATTGGATTTTTTTTAGAAAATAATTCTGTAAAGTGTTTTTACCAATTATCAGTGTGGGAATTCCTGTATACAGTTCAATCAGGTTCACGATTCTTGTAAACTCGCCAGAACCTGTGAAGTGTTGCAACCAGATCCAACCTCCATTTGAAATTTCCAAAGAAATAAAATAAGAGACTTGACCCTCTTCAACCTATGCGAAATCAAAGGATTCAAGGGACTACAACAATCGATCTCAATGTGGAACCTATAATTCAAGATCCAACCAACCCCTTGAAGCGAGCATAGGACATAATCATGATGAACAAAGTAGCACAGAATACTCCAGTGACGATGACCACCTACCAATAACAATGAACGCATCATTAGATGATCTGACATAGGATTTCAAGTCTAAAATCAGCAGCCAAATTTGACAGCGCAAATACATTGCATACCCATTTAAACAAGTATCCATGGCCAGTATTCCAAGTATATGGAATATTCATGCCAAATATTCCAGCCACCAAAGAGTAGATGGTTAAACAAACAGTTCCAGAACTTAGAAAGAGCTCTAACTGCAGCGTTTCGAGAAAATGAAACAAAATTATAAAACAAATCACCTTACACTACTCAGCAACCTAACCCAATAAACGAGAGAAACGGAATAGGGATAGTAGTGTCATATACAATAAAGGCAATAATTGAAGCACCTGAATAAGATGATTCCGATGATTGTCAAGCTGCAAAATCGATGCATAACCTACTCAGATAAAATAATATTTATACAAAGTAAAAGAAAAGAAACAAATAAATTCAAGAGTTCACATTGGCTACCTGAATGTTTATATAATCCTCTGTATCATCAATATACTCTCGTAGCTGCATGATTCAAATTAAACAATTAAAGAAATCTTGAGATGTAGAATAAATAACGTAAAGTATGTCTTTAATCTATCGAACCAGTTCATAATAATACTTATCTTTGTACACAAAATCATGGATCTCGATTCATGTAAACATAAACAAATTATTGGAAGGAACTGAACCAACAAACACCAAAAAAGAACTCTCAATTTCTGTGTTTGTCCTTCAGCCCATCCATAATTCCATATGGGGCCATTTTTCAGCAGTATTTGCTCCTGAACTACTTCAGGTGTGTAAGGCAGTAGCTTGATTTCAATATCGCAATAACACAACACTTCTTATTTTACAAGGCAGTGGCACACATGAACAAACAACATATAAAATAGCACAAGAATTTGTTTTGGAGTCCAAGATTCATTATTTAACTTTAGCTAATCCATCACTACTCATTAACTACAAGCATGCATCCTTCATAATCCTGGACGCATGTTACACGTTTATATAACTTACTCTTATATAAGTATCTTTCTAGAGTTTGTAAACCAAATACAGAAGATCAGCATGATAAATCCACGTATAAACTGGCGCAACCCAAGAAGAGAGAAAAAATTACCGTGGTTAATTTGTTCAATGTGCCATCAATTTGCATAAAGTAAGCCTGCAAAATAGATTACTATCTATTTAGACTTCCTGATTTGATAAAGCATGACAAATGAGTAAATCGATGTTACAACCTCTAGTAACATCTCAAGCTCTTCAACATCATTCTCATCTCCATGAACTGTCGCTCTACTTGCTCTTGAGATCTTTGAGCCTATTGTAGGAGAGGCAGAATACCAATTGGCTCCACCAGAAACACTACCTGGTGAAGACACGCCAGCTAACTTTCTTGACAAGTAAAGGTCAGCCATATCATCATCATCATCCAGTAATTGTTCAAGTTCATCCCTCACCTACAACGAGTCAAGACCAATGGATTACTTCTTGCCTAATGTACAGAAATTCGGAAGCAGCCACTACATGTGTTTGCCTAATCAAGAAAGTTTATCTTAGATAAACTCCATTTATTCAGTTTGTTGGCATATGGTCCACAAATTCTTTTCTTACTGGATATGGATTACAAGTGGCATGCAACATAAAGGGCATGATGCTGCTTAGGGATATCAAGAAAACGGACTATCACTATATAAATAATTTGGAAAGGAGGAGAAGAGTAGATTTCTTGGCAAACGACTTTCTTTGCAATGTGACATGGCTAGCTTTGCAAGCTTTTAAAACCTATAGTTGAGGTTTCAAGAATGTTTGCATTTGTATTATTTATTTACTCAATGTAGTGACACAGAGCATGGACAATCGAGTTTATCTTAGATGGTGCATGTTTTGAGTACCATTTTTCAGCTGAAATGTACACATCAAATCAGTACCCCAATCTATGCTATGACCCATCCTATCATAGGATTAATATTTATATCCCTTCTATTAGTTGGTTGGACCCTATAACATGTACAGAATTCACTTTCCATTGTATTGGATTTATATGTAGATCCTTCTACCAATGAAATGTTGCAATTGAGAAGCTTCTCTTTTCTGGAATAGACAAAAATATAAACAAACCAAATCATGCATTTCATTAAATGAGAAAAGAATGGAACCTTTCACATACCAAAGAAAATTCTCATCTTCTAAATTCATCCATTGCCATGAGACACAAATCACTCTATCTGATTATTGTACAAACGTACAATCATTTACAAATTAAAGGGGATGTACTAGAATAATGTTTTGAACACCCCAAGAAACAGCAGACATACCTTTTGAACCCGAGCAGTCAACCTAGTCATTGCACTCTTCAATTTACGAACCCTATCCAAGTTACGACTACTAATCTACATATTTGAAGTAATACACAAAATGTCAGAATATATAAGGGCAAGAGGCCAGACAGAAAATGAATTAAACATCTTGACACGACTAAACAATGAAAGAGCTATTCTTCATTTGGAGCTTTATTAAGCATGAAAGGGCAAATGCACAGGGGTCGGACAGAAATGCAAGTGATAAAATTGGAAATTAGAAGCAATTTACTTACTGCAATGGTCCAACTGCTAAGCTCGATGATTTCAATTCAATAGAAAAACAATTTATAATTAAAATCAAGAGAAAAAATTTCCCTTGTAACTTTGTAAGAGAACTTCATCGAGCTTAAAAAGCCAAATGCATTTGAAGTAGGATGGATGCAGATTTAACAAATAATCAGAGCAATTTCACATATGCTAAGCTTGATAATTGTGAAAAAAGAAGAAAAAAAAAACTCCACGGTTATTTAAAAAAAAACGAGCACGAAGATCGAGAGAGAAGCCATCAAGGATAGGCTAAAACTACCCCATAACCATCACAAAGAAACAAAAGGATCTTGGATCAAGCCTTTTCTCTATCAGATCCCTTGAAAATAACCCTCTGAAATAGCTCAAGAGAACCATCCTCTACATTTAACAATCCAAGAGTTAGGCCCTAATTAACGAACTTCAACAAAGGATTCAAATAATACACAAGCATTTGACAGATATGAAAGACTAAGTGGATGAAATATAAAAATATGACTGGCCTAGAATGATTAACAAAAACATCCACCAACATTCTTCAATCTTTATATCCAGAAAGACCAATTTCTAATTATCATTCCAATTCTTACCTAGACTATATATAAGAACTAAATCATAAACTTTAAAAAACAAAAGAATAATTAATATATATATATATATATATATATATATATATATGAGAAATCATGGAAAAGTAACATTGAATTTGCATTCACCACAAAGCTAATCCATCGTAGAATCATCTTATTCACTCATAATTTGTTACACATGCTCACCTCAGAGCTCCTTGCTTCCATACACACTGATCTAGGAACCATCTACCAGGCTTCTACACAAATTCTTTGGTCCGGAGGTAATCTCCCTCATGTATAAACATGCAGACACAATTGCACGTGCATGCACATGTACATGCACACATAGAAGCGCATAAGTTAAGCATGCAGTGTTTTAAGCACAATATTGCCATAAATTTTCTTCTGAAACATAAAAATAGCAGAAAGGCCACAAAATAACTTCCACATCTCTCTTCTGAAAAGTACGGAGGAAGAGAAAACTAAAAAAGCAGATAAATAATAGGTCTCCAAGCATCCAAGTTCAAATCAAGATGGCACCAGTAGGTACAATATTATCAAGTTCTTCCAACAAAAATATGTGCTTGACAGGAGGTGTTCACATTCCCTACAAATTTTCAAGTCCCTAATCAATAATTTTTCTCAATGTCACTTTATGAATCATACATTAAAAAGTTACTAGACTCCTCAACCAACATATACACAGTTACAGACACCATTTGTTCTACTTTTTAAGCACAGTGAGGGTTTGCAAGCGGGCAAAAATGACAACCGCTTGACAAAGAAAGGTGGTAAGAAGGACGAAAGAAAGTTCCTACCTTGGAGGTAAGCTCATCTAAAGCAGGATAAGCAGCAGACTCTAGTTCCATTGTCCGTGCAGCTAGAAAACTACAAATGGCTTCCAAAGCTACCTCGAGGGCTCGGAATTCGAGTGGAGACTCTACATTCCAAATTATAAACAAATCAAATTTCAAAGGATAAACAGCTAATATTTTCTCCATTATAATCAATTACATAAAGATTTACGAAAAGACAAAAAAAAATCCCACTTTTGAGTAATCATATTAAATGTGGTTTAAATCTTAAAATATTGAAGTAATATGGCATACCATCTTCTTCACCCGCTTCAACATCAATTTGCCCACCATGGGACTCTTTCCCATCTCCTTCACCTTGGCGAATACCATTTACAGGGGGCAGTTGTCTTCGAAGTTCCTCAACAACAGGGATAACATTTTCATCCAATGGATCTCGAAGCAACACCTATAGCAAAATTTTTACAAAAAAAATCATATTAGTTGAAACTACTCTAAAAGTTCCTTTCAACAACAGAAGGGGAAATAGGGATTTAGATATAGATAAGCTGGCCAAACATCATTGGCAGTCAGCATAGAGCTTGACTCAATAGCACGCTGATTCCATGAAGACCCAAACCTATATTCTGAAAATGGGCTTAATTTACTGAATCATTCAAACACACTTCATATATATACAAGTGACAGGAGCACCAAAGGTTAATTCCATTAAACTCTCATGAAAGCTATTCTGAAGAAGGTAATGAAAAGTGGGTTGTCTTAAAATTCTTCTTAATACATCAAAAGATGCCCTGGACCAATATACCAAAGCTCAAGTCAGCTGCACTTGATAGTAGATACCCACAACTGAATCAACATTTGAACATAATTGAAGTTCTTTCCCAATTTATACTATAAGTCAACATCATGACATATTCATAACCTAAGATGCCAATTTCCTCACTTTTCCTTTTACCTAAAAATTCTTCCATTACACAATTACATAAACAACTACAGATTGCCAGAACCTCACTAAAGCTAAAACACTACAATCACACTTAAAGCCAGTTTCCTCACTTATGAAAACTCTTCCATTACACAATTAAATAAACAACTACAGATTGCCAGAACCTCGCTAAAGCTAAAACACTACAATCACACTTAAATCCAATTTCCTCACTTTTCCTTTTAGATGAAAATTCTTCCTTTACACATTTAAATAAACAACTACAGATTGCCAGAACCTCACTAAAGCTAAAACACTATCACACTTAAAGCCAATAGCAATTGAAATTTACAATGAACAACCTGTTGCAAGAAGACAGTGTAACTGTCAAAGAAGACAAAATCTTTCTTAAAATTTATGCTGCTCCCATCACCAAGAAGTCAAAAACTCAACAGACCTAAGCCAAATAGTCAAATCAAACTCCCTTGAAAACTAGCTTCACTTTTCAAGGTTCCTGAATAATTTTATTTCATAGAAAAACGAAAAATTGAATACAAAATCACTTATTTCAATAGCTTCCCCTCAAATGTAGAATCCGACTCACACGAGTTCTAATTCTACTTCGCCAAAACAATTTTAAATAATAACCCCCCAAAAGAAATTCTCAGATGTAATCCCCCATCCAATCCCAACTTTCCCTCATCAACCAAACAAACCCCAATAGAATTCACACACTAGCACTCTAGCAGCACCAAAGCAATGAGGATAAATTTTACTCCATAAAAAGAAGAAAACGAAAAGAAAAAAATTCACTAACCTCTTCAGCAGTAATAATCGCCTTAATATGCTGCACACAAACAACCAAAAATCAATATCATATGAACCCAAAAAGAGATTGCAAGAGAAGAAGGAAAAAAAACACTAAGAACAAAAGGAAGAAATTCATTACCTCCAAGTTCAATACAATGGCCCTCTCACGACCAAGTATGGTGGAAGGGTAAGACAAGAGAGGGTCGAGAATGCGAAGATCGCGGGCGTGGATCTGAACGCGTTGCATGATGGCATACTTGTCGATATCGAGGATAGTGCCTTGTCCCGTGTAGTCGAAGAGGATCCAACTCCGAGAGGACTGCGTTTTCTTCTTCACTGCTACCACCGCCTGCGGTTCCGCCGGCACCACATACCCGTCTGGCGCCATCTATAACCATCCCAATTTTAACAATCGCATTCCAAAAAAAACACGAAACAATAATTACTTTTTATGCGTAAAAACTGCGGCGCATAATGGATTCTGGGATTCGGGGCAAAAGAGAAGCTGAGAAGTGAGAATGGAGCTCAACTTAATTAGTGGGATTAATTCAAGAGATTTCCAAAAAAAGGGCTTTTCTTTTTCTTTTTTTGGAAAGTGTGTCCTTGATTTGTTTGGAAAAAACGTTGGTTTTGATTCTTTTGAATTGTGTTTTATTCGCTTTTAGATGGCCTGGGGTGGGGTGGGGTGGGGTGGGGTGGTTGTTATAACGGTGCAGGTGGGACGCACCCGGTGTAGGTTTGACACGTCAGAAGAAAAAAAAGGATAGGACTATATATATATATATATATATAAATAAAAGAATGCTCTCTTTTACGAAGAATGATCTGAGCTGTAAGTATAGCGTGACATAAATCATAAAGTATAACCGACCATACATTTTGACTCGAGTTGTAATTATTTAAAAAGATATAAAAATAATTAATACTAAATCATTTAAAATGTATAAAAGGAGTATACAAGTGAAATGTCCAATAATACTTTTATATAAACAAAAGTCGTATTGTTTACGTTAAAAATATTTGTTCTATCATTTTAAATTATCAAAACAAATATTGTCAAATAAATTTGGATTGAAGTTTTTACAATACAAATCAAGTTGATGAAAATAATAAGTTACAATTTAAAACTCAATATTTATTTTATATATTTCAATGATTCACAATGGTGGGTTGAATATTACTATTTTTTTAAATCATTTTAATTTGGATTTTTTTTATCTTACTTGATGTTATTATAGAACACGATCAACATTTTATATGAAAACAATTTAGTCATAGAACGAATTTACACCGTATAACTATCCTCTTTCCATTTAATATTTAAAAATCCAATTATTTAAGGAAATTATCAATTAATGAATTCACTATGAGCATAAAAAAAAAACCTTGTATCAAAGTTATCCTATACATCACAGTTTTTTTTCTTTTTCTTTTTTTGGTGTGTTTTAACTTTTCCATCTTAACTTGTATTGAAAACAAACATAAAAAAAGGTAAAAGTAAATTAAATGAATGCAATAAAATATCTGCACACACAAAAACAAAAAAAAACCTAAAAAGTTAAAATATAATCGAAAAGATTGTTTATTCGAGAGATTTTTCAATGTCTAAGTTAGTGATGTGAAGACTCTTAGTCTTAGAGCATAAGCCAATTAAGAAAGTGATTAATACTGGATGTTATAATAGGATTAAAGTTCTCATAAGTTAGAGTGTTATGATAAAACTAAGATTTTTATAAATTTGAGTGTCCTATTAGAATTATCATTTTAACGTGAGATTAACGTTTTACTTTTTACTGCGTGTAACTGTTTGACATGTTATTTGTCTTGTTTATGAAGTTACTTTATTGTCCTTGAAAGTGCCACGTGTCAGTTATGTTATTGACAATAGAATTTTTTGTGACATAAAAAATATTTTAATATATATAAAAATGAAATATCTTAAAAATTAAAAAATGAACTGAAATATAGATGAGAGAGAATACATGGATCATGTGGAATTCCTTATCTAATTCATTTAAAAACACTAATAATATAACCATGATTGGTAGTTACTACTACTTTAGTAATGAGAGTATTTATTTATAGTTTTGAAAGGCCATGTAACCGTTGCTTCCATTGGTTTTTTCAATTTAATGGGAGCTCCGACTTGGAAAAATAGAAGAAACTTGTGAATATTCAACAAAAATGGACAGCCATGCATCCGTCCCTTCCCTTTTGATATTTTACTTTTGTTTTATGAGAGTGACATTATGTTGCCCACTCTTGATCTAGCTACACAAGCGTTAGGGCCGCATGTGTTTCATTTTTCTTCTTTCATTCATGTTGGAATTTTCATGTACATTTGCTAAATTCCAATCAATTTGACAATCTTAAACAATTTATAAAGGACATATCTTAAACCATTTTATTGGGTGATTAAATAAGTATTGTCTTTGTCTGGTCCACTCTTTCTTTCTCTTTCAATCTCCTTTTTGTTCTCTCTTTATTTAAGTGTTCTATGCTTAAAAAAAATTGGGAACATTATAAAAATACAGTTGACATTTGAATATACTTTATCTATTTATTATTTAAAAAATTATATTTATCAATTTTATCTTATTCAAAAATTTCAAATTTTTAACAGTTATCTCTCTCATCTCTTTCTGTCAAATTATAGTCAACTGATTGTTTTTTGGTATCATCATTTTTATTAAAAATCCAAAAATACCCTTACAACTTTCCATTCCAAAAAAAATAACATTGCACTATTTCCCTCTAATTTTCCCACAAACCAAACATGCCTCTCCAATTAATCAAGCAAAAATACCAACTGAAAACTCACTAATCAAACAAATAACACCCAAAATTCAAGCAAAACAAGTCCAGAAAATCAGAGCAAACACTGCACTATTTTCCTTTGGGTAAGCTAAGGAAAACCCATTTTTCTTTCAATAAATTTCATGCCAGCCAAACATGCACTACTCTTTTATAAAGCCAAGGAGGTGTCGTTGCCTCCTCGGAATCGACCCCTAAGCTCGGCCACCCGATCTCAGCCACGACCATCGGCACGTTCTCGTGCCCAACCACTGCCATAGCGTTAATGACCGCATCAACCATCATATCGAACAGGTTCTTATACCTGACCCTGTAGTCAAATCTTCCCTGAAGTTAAATGGGGTGCTCTTGAAACAGAGCGAACCGATGGGTATCACAGAGTTCAAGCGATACACATTGTAAGGGAAGATGTTGACCAAGAAAGAGGAGTTGGTATCGTCCAAGAATTGGAGCAAGGGTTCGATAATAACCTCACAGGCGGGTTGTTGGAACTGCGCCTTTGATGGCGCGAAGGCGGTCGTGATGATGCTGAAGAAAGAGAAAGTGGTGGAGACGGAGATTTTCTTGATGCCGAGGTTACGAAGGGCAAGGTGAATGTCGCGGATGGCGGGGAGGAGGAAAGCAAAGATGTTTGGTTTGGAGGAGACAGCGTCGTTCCCGAAGAAGATGAGGGAGATCTTGGAGCGAGGGTGGAAGGGGAGAACGAGTTTGTAGATCCATTGTTGGGCAAGGGTGCGATTGGCAACGAGGGCTCGGATGTAAAGATTGGGGATGAAGAGGAGGAGGGAGATGTTGGTGTAGGCGAAGGCTCGGACGAGGGACGAATCCGAGTCCGGGAAGCGAAGCGTTGGAACCCCATTGTGGTTACCGTCATCGCAATGTGGTCCGATGGTGGTGAATGGTGACTGAGAAAAAGATAAAGAGAGAAGGAGCAGGAGACTCAGACGAGGAGAGCGAGATAAGAGGAGACAAATCTAACTGCGTTTTCGGGGAAAGTATTCTCTCTTTGCCTCATAATATTATATGTGAAGGGCATTTACGTATTTTTATTTTTTCATTCACTGAAATAACATTTCGTCAAATCGAAAACAGTTAAAATAGATAAATATAATTTTTTAAATACTAAATAAATAAATTTCGTTCAAATGTCAAGTGAATTTTTATAATATTCCCAAAATCATTAGTACTGCGTAAATGTTGAAATTAACTTATTTGAAGTGACGATGGGGCTCAACTTACCAAATTATAGCCTAGAAAAGGACTGTCCTATGCAGTAGAATAGCAAACACGACCATTCTGCACTCCTTGTAGCCATCCGGATTTCACTCATAATCCCCATTTTAATCAACATAATACATGAATTTTGGCCCAATAAATCTTAATATCTAAGCATATGATAGATTTTTGAAGAGTGCATCTCTTTTTTTATATATTGAGAATGTAAAACCCAAATTGAGGTATCTACTTAGCTTGTTAGACTTTTATTCTGATTATGTTTGTTCAAGTGTCTTGAATATAAATGGACATTCTGATGATCCGTCTTATATGAGAAATACTGGGAATGAACAACCATAATCTTCAATGTGACGAAAAATTCCTTGCATCAGGTAAAGACTTGCAGGCCAGAAAATACATATCCTCCACAGAATTCATGAATTCTCAACCCAAATTTATTCTAAAGACAAATAAATAAGAAGTTAAGCACTTGTGAATTTACTGAAATGCAGACCAAAGACGTAAATGACTTTAGTGTTGTTTAGGCATTTGCTTAAATGCAACTTTAATCACCAAAATTTAAAATTTTTATAGTTTTTGGTGATTTAAGTTGCATGTAAGCAACTTCCGAACAAAGTCAATATTTAATACTAAAACTTGCAGTAGGGCACCTTCGGAAGAACATAAGTAAAAACAGTGTTAGATTCTAAATGAAGCTTATGGTGAAAGTCTGCTAGCATCTGAAACTAATTATTTTGAAATTGATACCAGAAAAGATTCCTGGAAGACAGAAAAGTACTATCCTGGATCTGAGCAGTTCAAAGCAATAGGTTCGAGGGGTAAATCTTTCATTGTCTCTTCAAAATCTTTCTCACTTTTGTAACGGAAGAGTGCTGTAAAATGAGTAGAGTCCGAAATCTGGCCTACAGTGTCATTGTCCCTTTTGGAGATCACATAGATTCTGCTAATTTACTAGCAGTGATACTGCAACACATGACCACAAAATTGAACAAGACACTCCATGAAGATCAATCATGGAGTAGGGGCAACCCAAATAGACAGTAGTTAAATCCTCTCCAAACCCGATTGATAAATTGGGGTGACAGTTGACAGTGTGTGGTCACTTCAGTCGTAAACACCAATGTCGTGACCCTCATAAGGATTACCTTGCAAAAGATTGCATAGTCTATATCATCTGCTAAGTAAATAGAAATAGGCTTCAATCCTGGTAAGTTCTGAGCCGAGAGAGAAAACGAGTGATAAAAACCCACAAACAAATGACCAATCCCAAAGGCTGTTCACGTTTTCCCGGTTTTTCTTCTCAAAAGTCCAGCTTAAAAACACTGAACATAACTGTTCTGTAAGGAAGATCTTGATACCGTCAGGATTAACAACTGTCCAATCTTGAAAGAAATACTTGACAACAATTAGAATTTCCCCAGACGACTCTTTCAAGGAGCACAGGCTGGCTCTGCAACACGTTCAATATGATGATAGAGAAACATGGCATCAGTCCTTTCAGGACAACAAGGGTCCTGCTGCTCCTGCAGATCCCACCCCTCTTGGTTCAAGGGGTAGAATAGTTGGTCATTCTTGGACATACATTATACACAAGATCATCATCAGTGCAAACTTTCACTCGTCTATCTAAGCTATTCCAGTATGTGTGCCCTGGTCTGCAAAAGGCAAGATAGCCTGATCAACCAGGCACTATATAGCATGACTATGCAGCTGCTGCTATCAGGTGTGGACAAAATACCCAACATTCTGATGGTAAACCTGATACGATCAGGAAAAGGTCTAGTTCTTGCCAGTGACAAGTTACGAGCTGTTAGCAGAATTGCTTGCTTGCCTGGTCAACAAAAACACTGAGATAGTGTTCGATATAAGTAGAGTTCTATGCATAACAATTTGAACTTTGCATACTGCCAAATAAATAGATTGATCGGGAAACGTAAATTAAATAATACTAGTAGTAATCAGACTCAAGAATCTGAAAAAATAAAAAATCAGCAAAGAATCACAAGTAATGATCACAAGACCAATATTACTAGCCAATGATGATAGTGATAACTAAATCTAATCAACTAATTTTCCCTGCTGTGGCTGATTTTTTTAATAAAAAATAAAGAAAAAGAAGAAAATTCAAGTGTCAAAGAAGCCTAAGGATTTTTTTTTTATAAGTAACAAAGAAGCCTAAGGATTTTACGATTTACACTACATGTTTATAAGCATATAAATAATAAGGATTGTACGGAAGGAAGAGAGGAAATGTAAGAAGTCGTATTAGACCCGTTGGACCTAGCTTTTCAAACTGTTTTTGCCGTGAAGAAGCAAAAGTTAGATCAAATACCCAAAAAAACTGATTCTCTGAAAATGCACACTGCTCTTTGTTGCATTGTTCCTCATAACAGGGTCACCTTGAAGTACACATCATCAAATAATGGAATACCTAATGAAATAACCCAGTATAAGTGTACAACTCACTGAACACGGAAAAAAAGTTACAAAACTATAGTATTGCCCACACTACTTACAAAAACCGAAGAAAAAAAAATGTTAGAAGCAGTACCTCTATCCAAACCAAAGTATGCCTACTTCGTAACAAATAAAAATCAGACTCCTTTACCCATAGAAGCAATGTACAAAGGGTTTTTCCTTAAAACGGAGACTATACAGAACTCCTAATCAGCACTTCACTGCCAGGGTCTGTAAGTCATCTAAGAAAACTTGCAGGCTTAAATCATCAGTAAATATTATATCCGATCCTTCCGTGTATGTTGAATTCTGAGTGACAGATGGATTCAACTTGGCAAGAAGAAACCTCGCTTGACTACCATGCTGGTCACATTTAATAAGCTTGGGCGCAGGAACTCTTTCAGCCACCAATTGCTCTGCATCGAGCTCCGGTGCTTCCAACAGTTTTCTAAAAGTCTCGTGGTTTGGATCTTTGTCGTAACCAAGCTTCCTCCACCGAGCAATCTTGGACCCATAGTGAATAACCACATGGAAGTAAGAATCAAAGAGTAAAATAACATCTGGAGAGATAGAGCGAACGTCTAGGAGGACAGGAACAGGAGGCCCGTCAAATGAATATTGGAGAAGTGTAGGTTGGATCATGATAATAGAACCTGCTACTCCCTCACGATTCAACATCAGCCGGAAGAATGCGGTCTCATCAGGGCTACTGTTAAAGACGTCGATAAATTGGGACCTCCTTAAATAGAACATGAATTGGGGATAAAGGGAGAAGTTCGATGATAAGCAGAAGGAAGAGGGATCTTCCTGTACATAATCTCCAAACTTAGAAGCAAAATGAATAAGTGCGTCATCCAACCATCTGATAACATCCCGAGCATAACATGTCTCTGCTCGATGGATAGCAAGTCTAGCCATGACTGAAGCCGCTGTTTCTTGATCAAACCCAGCAGTGATTTCTGGTGATTGCTTCCCAACCCATCTTCTTGCAGCAGTTGTCACCCTTTTGCGAATTCCCGAGCTCCCATGACGGTAACGTGTTATGAATTGTATGAAAAATGCAGATCCAGGTTGTGCTTTCTGCTCATCACCCACTTGGAAGAAGAAAGCAATGCATGTTTTGTTAGTGACTGTATTTAACTTCCATATATATGTAGCACCCTCCCCTATCTCATTGTCACTCACTAAATTGTTCTTCTTCCGAAGAGACACGCAAGGACCAAGGGCTCCACAGATTTTTACATCTTTAGTGGTCACTATCTCTATAGTTGCATCAAAATACACCTTCAAAATCCCCTCTTCATCACGACTAAAAATGTGCCGCATACATTTTCTGAATTGATCCGACTCAAATGACTCACCTAGCATCATGAATCCACCTGAACTCTCAACAGGGGTTTTCAACTCTGCTGCTCCAACTTGATCAAGAGAACAAGCAAACAAATCAAGAACCACAGATGAATCACATAATCTCTGTGACAATTGCTTGTAGAAGCTGTAAGACTTTTCATAGTAAGATGCATGACCATTGATGAGATCTCTGTGGGTTCTGATGGCATTGCTGAGATCTGAGTCTACAATAATCCCAGGGCCCATAGTTGCAGGTCCAGATGTGAAGACCAGGATCCGGGAGCCTGTATTTATTGAACATCCCTCCAGAAGTCCAAGTGCAGCTGATATTGCAGCTCCTGTTGACCTCTGAGGGCGATGGCCAGGCATGACATGTGCTAAAGAATTGATCTCTTCGATTGCAGTAATGATATTGAATTCACATTCAGACACAGGCAGCAAAAAACTCTGCTTTTGAATAACCAGCATCTTTCCAAGTTTCTGTTGCTTCGTGTTATCAATGCCAAGAAATCGTCGTGTCTGGGGTTTTCAACAACAAAAGAAGAGAAAATATTGCATTCACATTAATGGATCTACTAGCAGAATTATATGATTTGTCACAGGACACAGAAAATTCTTCTGTTTTTTTATATAAGTAAAATGTATTAAACGAAAAGCGCACCAAGGGGGTGCAACCCATTAACAAAGACTACCTATACCCCTTGACCCAAAAATTAAGAGCACTGAACCACATTTTCTGAATTACATCAATAGGTTTTTCAATACCATCAAAAGCTCTACGATTCCTCTCGTTTCAAATAATCCAAAGGATAGAAAGAGGATCATAGAATAAGCTTTCTTGAGACTTTTAGAAGCCCTAAATCCACACAAAGCCCAAACCTCATCTCTCACGGAGCGAGCAATCACCCAAGAAACCCCCAAAACCTTATAGGCCATCACCCATAATGCTCTAGCCAAAGAACACTCCAACAAAAGATAAAACACGGACTCGCCACATTCTTTATAAATGAAACAACGATTCACTAAAACCCTCTCTCTTTTTGTAAATTATTGAAAGTGAGAATCTTCTCCCAAATGGCTTTCTAAGCAAAAAAAAACCCACATTTTGGGCCTCAGAACACCAAATAATTTTCCATGGGAAGTTGAAAGAACCATCCGAAGGGAGACTGGCCCAAAGAATCTTATAATAAGACTTCACCTCAAACCCTTTACCTGGGTTTTCATTCCAATTAATCGCATCCTTTTTAGTTATATCCATTCTATAGCTATACAAGGTTTCCAAAAAATATTTCCACCCTCGCTACCTCCCAATCGTGGACATTTCGGAGTAAAGGGACATCCCACGAGATAACCACTAGAATCAGAGATGCACGAAGAAATAAGAATATCTTTATCCCTCACTAAAGAAATCGATCTTTGAGAGGCATTTTCCCAAACCACGTATCAAGCCACAAACGAGTTATCCTTCCATTATCTATCGCCATTGAAAGACAAGGGCACAAGTCCTCCCAACCATTCCGAATCCATTTCCAAACCCTAACACCATAAGTCTCTCTTCCTTTTTTGGACAACCACCCACAAGGCTCCAACCCAAACTTACATAAAACTCTCTAACTTGCTTATCTCAGGGGAAAAAAGAAAGATTGCAGTCCCAACCTTTGCAACAAATGCTTAACACCTGGAATATTGGACGTTCCTTCGGTTACATTGAACAAACCCAAAAGACATTGTGCCTACCTTTTCAAGGTATAAGCTTCTATTAAGCAACTAACTACTGACTAGTCACCACTATGGCCATGTTTGGTATTGTATTTAAGCCAACTTAAATCCTTGAACCAATTTAAGCCAACTTTGCTTTAAGTTGGCTTAAATACAATACAAAACATGACCTATAAGTGTCGTGCCACTGTAAGGAGCATCCAAAGGACATATATTTTGCCAAAGACCTAAAAGCATAACCGCATTCTATGCAACAAAGCTAATTTCCCCGTCACAGTGTATAAACCTCCTACTAACACAGAGACTACATGACAGACTCATCATCCTTAAAGCATAACATTACGCAAACCGCTACTAATTAAACTACACAACTGATGCTTAAGCCAACAATAAATCACGATCAAATCATCTAAAGCTCCAAGCCAATGAAAAGAAAAGTCTTTGAGCTCTCGAGCTAAGTAATACGTACCTGCTCCGAAGAAAGCTCGCGTTCGCCATGAAACACGACAACCCTGGAACACTCGGAGAACCCAAGATCATGAACCCTGACCATCGCATCAAACGTGACCAAACCCACCAACGCACTCTCAGGCAACTGTTCCACCACCAGCAGTAGCTCTTTCTTCACAGCCCTCAGCTCCTCCTCCAGCATACACGCATCCACTACAAACACGAACCCCGGCTCCACTTCCCCAGCAACACCACAACCCGACAGAGACGAAAACGACGCCGTAGAAGACACCATCGACGACAACGAATTCGAAGACAATCCATTAACCCTATTGACCCAACTTCCACCCAAATTCGCCCCGGGGTTGGCGGTTTTTCGCGCAGGAGAGTACTCCACGGAGCTGTAAGTAGGGAAGAGCTCCGCGGGTAGATTGGTTTCACCGATGCCCGAGTAAGAGCGAGGGAAAGGGTTCTTACGGAAGCAAAAAGAGCAGCCCCAGATGCGGGACTGGTAGTCCACGCGGGCGTAGGGGTTCAAAACGGCACCGCATTGGGAGCATAAGAGGGGGTCGTAAGGGAGTATCGGGAGCTCGGAGGATTGCATCAATGGGGTACACATGATGCTTAGAGGGATAACGAGGGATTGGCAGTCGGATTTTGTGGTTGGCCATGAGTTCCATGACCAACGCAGGCCCTCGATCGCCTCTAGTTCGAGGAAATCCATTGTAATTTTGATGTGGGTGCGGAGGATTTCAGGTCGAACTCATGGGGGTTTTGTGGGTTTTCTGCAAGAGAAAGTGGGTAGAAAACAAGGGGCGTTACTCGTTAGGGTTCGAAAGTTCTGAGCTTCTGATTGGAGTCATGGATCGATCGGAAATTTTAAGGTGGCTTGTCTGGCGTACTAAGGAACTTCGATTTCTTGGTCGTTAATTTTCTATAGATTCTTTGCTCCCGTTTTTGTTTTTCAAAACTTCCTAGTATTCGATGGGCCGTGTGGGACAGTGGGAGGATGGCACCAACTGGAGCCCAATGTAATTGCCATGTGTTAAAAAAAAGATCTTTTTTATTTTAACGTTGATGAAATTATATGAAAAGAAGTGTGTTGATGCCAAAAAATTGGATGCGGACGTTCGGTTTTCGGTGGTCTTTTGGTAAGTATTGCTAAAGGTTGGTTTAGGTGAGGGAACTCATGGATATAGGAATTTCTTCGCACACTACTGCGAAATAAATCTCTTAAAAGTTTTGATGTTTCGTGGAGAACTCTAGTTGATTAAGTTAATGAATATTCTTTTGAAGTGAATAAAGAAATGATACAAAGGTGAAGAGACATTTAAATGGAGAAGAGACCAATGTTAGCTTTTTATTCTTTGAGTGTTTTTTCTTTATACTTTAAATTTTCTATTACTGTGTTTAAATCTTGGTTTTTTTTTTGTTTGATCTAGTTTAGATATTTTGCTCTTACTTATTTATTGGCTTGCATGGTCATTTTTTTCTGTTGGTCTCTCTTTTAGCTCAAGGGTGAGAATCTCTTTATATAGATGTTGGTATTCTCTTTGCCTGTTTTTTGGGTGTGTAATACTGTACAAACGAGACGTATTTATTTCAAACCACATAAAATATAGTTGTTTGTATATAAGAGATGACTTTCTTTTGAGTTGTCATATAATTGACATGATTATGTGTATGTCGTCGCAATTAATTCTATTTCTGATCACTTCGCTGAATGAGAGTTGTTAGTTAATCATATGTCTGGTTTTTAATGTATCGTACTATTTTAGTTACATTATAAAGGTTTGTTTAATCGAGTTTTGTTTAAAAATATTGGAATTTGTCTTAATTTTATGACCAAAATGAAACTTTTTCGCTCAATTCAACTGAAATTTGGTGTTAAACTTCTTCTTTTTTATTTTTATTTTTTGGTTGGATTTGGTGTTCAAAGTTTGATACTCCTATTACCTAGTCTGATTTGTCCACATTTCAAGTGGAGTTCTTCTATGCGAGAGGCGAAAACAAAATTGATGGTTCAATGAAGTAGAGCTGCTTGATAAAAAAAGTCGTCTATATTCTTAGTGAGGATGATCATCTTACAGAGTAATATCCATAAAACAGTCAATGCCAATGCCTCTTTCATTCATCAACATATTTGCGTAAAGTCCTTAAACTAATAGATTTTTAGGTTCTGTTATGGTGCAATGTCCTATCCATGTACCATGGAAGGCCTACAGAGCCCTTCTCTATGGTGCCTCTTTTTTCCTTGCAACTAAAAAGAACATTGATGAAATTACTACTATAATCTTTTTTAGAATGATAATATTACTATTAATGTCCTTTAACATTGCTTTGCTCTTTTTCTTTATGACTTATGGGCAAGGTAGTTTCGAACAATTCAATCTATTTAGTTAGAATATGAAAATCAATTGACTTTTACTCCATTATGATAATTTATTCATTAACGGTCAAAAAAAGAATTATTTATCACTATGTCTATTGATTATTATTATTTTTTATAATTTACAATGAAGTGATTTGAATTTGTGATCTCCGTTTTATAGGAAAAATACGGTTACCAATTAGTTATACTAAAACCATTAGTGATATATATATATATATATATACATAATGATGTATATAACTTGTAATCTACATGAGTTACTAATATATGATTTATGATGTAATGATCAGGGTTATCGATGATGATTAGGGTTATTGATGATGTTTTGATTTTGAGTTATTATAAAAAATAGTATTTAGATTCAATTTCAGACCAACCATGATTATTAGTAAGTAACGTTTCAGATTTTTAAGGTTGATTTGAGTTATTACCGAAGAAATCCAACTTAATTTAAATTTGGGAGTCATGTTTGGAGTTGTTTCAACCCTAGCTTAATTTGCCGTTAGTTCGAATTATTTAATATAATTATACTTTTATATATATGTTTAATGCATTGGACAACTCTTAAAATATAAAAAGAAAAACTTGAGTTTCATATTTTAATCATATTTTAATTTAGAAAATGGTATGGCATGCTTAATTGGTTATGTTTGACTTTTTGAATGAAGAAATAAGAGTCAAAGACTCAAACAAACTTGAATCGATTTGATTTCACAAGTCAATCCAAATTTAATTTGATTACTTATGAAATGGGTTAGAGTTATTATTTATGTAACTCGTTATAGACTAAAGGTTAGGTTGAGTTAGGTAAAAGAAGTGGAGATTCAAGGAAATGGGTATTTGGTTATTTTACTATTTTAGAGATGAAAAATGTGAGAAAAAAGTTGATTGTATAGTTCAAAAACCTGCACACCAAATTGATAGTTTAAAATTTTAAATATTCCGACAATAGTTTAAAGATTCACTATGCAATAATCACTCGTAACTATCACAAAATTACGCAGCTTACCGCTCTAAAAGATGATGTTGGTACTTCTAACAGATGGTAATTTACTACCAAAACAAAGTAGTTTTTGGAGTAACGTGGAAAAAGAATACAATTGAGGTAACAAAATGGATATTAATGCATCATAAGGTGAAGGTTTGGGTTTATAGGCCAATGTGTATTCAAGCCCATCCCATACTCTTAAAACGTCAATTTATTCCTATGCGACCCAAAAATGAAATGGCATGTTCATCTCTATAGGTCGCATGTTCTTGCATATGTTGTCTCCATCTCCGCGTATCAATTACCAAGAAAAAAAAACCTTCTCTCGCCATAGCATCACTAATACAGAGCGCATGCGAGAGAAAACTTTCGTTGTTCACACTCCCGAAATGCTTGGTATTTCTTACGGAGAAATCTTCCTCTTGATCGGCGCCACTGCTGCTCTAGTTGGTACGCGTCCATATGTATATATAAGTTACGCACATATGATTATATGTATAATACATTTGGGATATTAGTGGATTGCATTGAAGATTGGCTTTGAATTTTCTGTTTTGACATGCTTAGAGCTTTATGGGGTTGACTGGGTTCAAGGAAACTGCTTATTGCTTTTTGATTGTTTTGTGAAGATTTTGGAAACAAAAAACTGAAATGGGTTTTATTTTGTTTTATGTGTTTTAGGCACAAAAGATCTTCCAATAATTGCAAGAACAGCTGGGAGATTAGTGGGTCGAGCAATTGGTTACGTTCAATTAGCTCGTGGCAATTTGATAGCGTTATGCAGCAATCTCAAGCTCGCCAGGTATTCTCTCTTTTTCTTAATATTAACCGTGCTTAAAACAAAAATTGCAGAAATAACATCAATAAAAATGTATAAAGATTAATAATAAAATATCGTCAACCTTTTAGTTTTGGATGATGATGGGCGATGGATAATTACTTCTTTGGCAGTTATTTGCCAAATTTGTTTATTGTATTTACCAGTTTACAGGCTATGTTACAAGGACCGTGTTGGACACCTAGACTCTGGATAAGTATACAGTGCTTGGACACTCCAAATTAAAAATTATTAAAAGTTACAAAAAAAAAATAGAAGGATGTTTCGACAGGTTTACAGCTACTCATAGACGTGTTTTGATACCTATTAGAATGTTATTTCTGGATTGAATATCACATAAAAGGTGCAATGTGTTAGTTCAATTTTCCAAGGGTTGAAATGAGTCTCTATTTCGAGGGTGAGTGCCTTTGTGATATCAATTGTATTTTTTTTTTCGGTTTGTTGTGATGGGCATCAGTGTCTCTCTCTCTTCCTTTCAAAAAAGAAGAAAAGAAGCATTTGCCATTAGTTCGGTTCATGGATGATGAATAAACAAAGAGTGTCCTTTATCCGATGCGGTGAGCGATAACAAATTAGCTGGTTGGAACAAAGAAGGGTTTTTTTTATTGGTAATTTATCTAAGTAGAAAAGGTTCCCTTCTCCTTAAAGGTGTGGAGTCTAACTTTGTATACATGCATGAAGTATGTTGATATCCTTTTTTAGTTAATTATGAATATAGAAATAGCAAGGAATTTTGCGAAAGGTTACCATCTCATATTACTCTTACTTTTAGGTCCACAAAGAACTTCAAGATACAATGGCACAGCTTGAGGCAATCCGTTATGAAATACGAAGTATCTCTCTTGTGAATCCTGGTCCTTTGACTCAAAGGCCAATGGACGATCCTTCAGAGCCTACTCCAAGCAGTAATGGTAGTATTCTCAGGCTAAAATTTTAAGTTTCCATGGTTACTTGGCATGCTTCATACTTCTGTTAGCATTTCATGTGTTTCTTTATTAATAGGCAATAGTTCATCTGAGAAATATGAAGAAAAGCAGATGCCTAAGGATCCTCTGGCACAGGTTTTAAATCTTATTAACTCGATTGACCCCTTATTTCCTTTACAGCAAGCATATATTGTATCATCTTAATTCCTTTCTATGTACCAGACCCAAGATTATAGTAAGCCTTCAAGTTCAATTAATTTGCACAGTCAAGCAACTGCTTATGCGAGACTAGCTGAATCTGAAGCTGTGAAGACTGCTTCTTTGAAGAGCAGCAATGAAAATGAAAATTTCAGTGGTGAACCCGGTCTTTTCATTGTGCTTCCAGTTTCAGCTGAAAGCACTGGATTGCTTCCAGATCACAAGGGTAACATTATTTCGTGATCATCAGTTATTACTATTGTTTTGTTAACTATGTTTCCACATTGCCTTGCTTATGATAGTGAAATCTGATGTTTGTTTTGTGGCCCACCTGAAAACAATGCACAGAATTCTCAGGACTGAAATTTTCCTTTCCGAACATGATTCTTTTGCATTTTTATCTTTTAAATGAAAGCCACATGGGGTCTGTGAACTTTTGTTGCTGAAAGTGTAAATTTTTTTTTCTTCATAAATTCAAGGATGGATGCTTTAATAAGAAGTTTATAATGTTTTTCTAAGAAAAAAATAATAGCTGTAGTTTAGAAGAATTTGAGGACTTTTGTCTTTGCAGCTTGGCTGGAATTTAAAATATCATCATTTGCAGTCTGCTTATCTTTCCTGTGTTCCCTTTTCCATGGAAATACATTTGGAAATTGAAAGAGACCAAATATTTGTTGGTGGAGGCTTAAATTTGATTGTTATGCTTTGGGCTGTGCCATTTGCCTGGTGTTTCTTCAAAGTGATTGGTAGAAACAGTTGAGATTTCCTCTTGTAAATTGCTTTTGAGATTTCAAGTTAAGAAACAGGAATTAAGTGGTGCCAAAGCTTCCAACAAGCTGCATAGTTACTAGGTGATCTCTGGTGGTCAACTTGATGTGATAGGATTTATAGAGGAGACTCTCATTTAGATTAAGTGATGTGGCTAATCATATTAAGAAGATGCTTCAATGTTTTCTTTAATATTTTAAACATATAATGTTGGAAAATTCCAAATGCATTTCACTATTTGTGCATATTTCATTTTTTCCTAATCAATTTTTACCCCATTGTTCTTAGTTAACAAAATATTAGCAAGAGCCTTACTTGCAATGCCCTGATACTGTCCAGCACCCTCTTGGTGCCTTATATTGACTTTTACGTATTAAAAAAGGTCTTGAAACTGTCCAAAAGGTACATTTTCTCACCCCTGTAACAAATTGTGATGTGGAGGGATTAGGTATCTGATAGCATTTGATTTTCTTCTATCTTGGAAGGAATGCGTTTCTCCATTCAATGATGTTTCACCTTTCCGACATATTGGGGAATACTGGGTTTCTTTAAGCATTTTCTGAGCTAGATGTAGTGTAGTTTTAAACTAGAGCTGCTTGGTTAGGGGGAAAAAGGAAAAGGTTTTTGAAGAGAGTATATATACATGAAGGAAATAGATATCATGAGGAGATTACTTCAGATAGAGAGGATCGTTGGTAAAATAAATAATTCTTTTCTGGATGACTATAAAGGTGTTGCTTGGTATTGGCTTAAAGCCAACTTAAAGCAACCACTTAAAGGCAAAAGTGGCTGCTTTAAGTTGGCTTTAAGCCAATACCAAACAACCCCAAAATTGTACATTTCACTGTTCTTTGTCTAGACTTCTTAGTTGCTCCACGTATCTTGAATGTTGCCATTTGTATGTTGATTGTGATATGAAATACATATGGAAGATTAGAATTAGGGCTTTTAATTTAGGAATTAGGGGTTATTTTGATTATGGGGGCAATTATGTAATTATGATGATATTTGGGGTAGTTTAGGAATTTAATATTTTAGTAGGGCTAGAGTTTCTAAGATGTCTCTTGCATGTGTACTCCATCAGATTGGGCTACAAATGGGGAGATGTGTTCCATTTTATTTCTTGTTCCATATCCATTTATGTTGTCTTCATCTTCTTCATTGTATGCACAAGTGTATGTGAACATATATATTCATTTGTTGTACTTATTTCTAAGGCTTGCTAGTGTTTTGGACCAGGTGTTCAAGTAAAGGCTCTAGGAACTCCTCTCTGCTCTGCTTTGTTTCCATAATGCCATTTGTTATTGCAGTAATGTGTACAAGTGAAATCTTGACATGATGCGTTTTTATTTGAGAAAGTGACTTGCCATCAATGTAAAGAATTCTTAAATTTATTACTTTTAAAAATTCTTTTCCTGCTGAATTCATTTTACTGGTTGAAACACATCACAGTATCTCATATCCCTGGAATCTGTTCCCAGCAACAGTCACCACATAGCATATCAATGTTTGCACATTTACTTATTTCTATTGATTTTTTTCTGGTATCTACCAGCTGAAGTGAACTTATTTGAAAATTTTACTTGACATACATATCTAACCACTTCTAGAAAGTATCTGTCAGTAGTTTTCACTTGTGCATGTTAAGTAAATGAGCTGAAATGGCTAGCCATTGGATGTTGTGGCAGAGAGTGCAAAAGGATCAGACATTGTTTTGGAAGCACTGCTTGAGGCAGAAGTAGCACGTAATGCCAAAGATTTCTTTTCACAGCCCGAAAATAAAATAAAATGAATATAAAGGTAATGCTCTTTAGTCTTTATCTATCCTCTGCACAGCATAGTCCATGTTGCACCATGTCTGGTGAATAAAATTAATCCAACAGAAGTATATATTAAGATGCATGGACATTGAGGATTATTAGATACTTAGTTTGGTAGCATTGTTTTGTGCTAACTGGTAATTTACTTAATTATAGAAAAACGTATGTGTGTGTTTGTAGTGCGTAATTGGAAAATGGTACTTATGTATGCATAATAGGAACAGTATCTCAAAAATGCTAGTTACTTATCAAAAAAAAAAATCTCTAAAATGTTAGTTGGTTAGTCTATAATATCTGTTAGTGGTAGTACCAGAATGCACTCGAGCTTTAAGGCAGTTTCGGGACTCTTCACTGTCAGCCTCACTAACCTTCAACAAATAATTCTTGCTTGGCTAACAGTTATGTTTTTATGAACGTGAGCATCAGCAAAATGTCTATGTAAGATAGGTGATTTGCTGTTCCTGCAGAAGAACAAGAATCCCAACAACCATATTGTTTTTCGTCACCTTTGTGTTTATTTTATTGCTAAAGTATATGTTATTGAGGGACCTTTTTGATTTGTTGTTGGTTAAAACTAAAATGCTATTCTTAATTGTTTTTGTAAATTTTTGTTTCCAGACAATTTATATTAGACCGATTAGGGAAGCATGTTGCTGATGGTAATTCAAGGAATCTGATTCAGTCAGCTCAACCATGTTTTGACGTGTGTACCTAGTCTGCAAGTAAATCTTTCAGCATCATTGTTGGCATCGATGGACTGTTGGCTGCATTCTTTCTGGGGGTAACTTATTTATTTTTTAATTTTTAATTACACACTCAGCTATGATGCATACGCATTTAATTGATGCTACTATCTTGAATATGTAGTCGCTTAGGAAAGAAAATAAATTTAAGGTGCCCCATATATGTTTCTCTGGTTTCATTTTGGTGCTGTCAACATGTATTATTTTTATAAACATTTTATGACAATGTGAAGATTGCTGCTTCTTCATTTGGGTATCTCATGAACAGTTGTCCTGTTAGGATATGCCAACTGAAGTTTTTGTATACTCTGTATGTAGTTGTTCACCATGCCTATTCCAATAAGCTTTTGATTTTCTGGGCTTTCCTTGCCAGCTTATTCTTGCATATATATTTAAATAAATTTATATCATTCATGTCTTCCTTGTAATCACAGCAACTGCAGATTTTGTTACTATTCATGTAAAAAAAGAAGGCTACATATGAAGGATAATCGATTTCCTGTAGGTAAAATAAAGGTGGCCTTTTTGATATATTTCACAAAGTTCTAATATAAACTGCAGAGTTACCCTGTGATGTTCTAGTTTAGACAACCACATCGAACACCTTGTCTCATTCAAACTATTATTTCAAGGCTTTCCAACTGGGAAAAGTCATAGCTTTACTGAGTGAAATCAGTCATCACATGCTATTCCGACTTTCTAAAGGTGATGGTGTCTTTCGTGTGGATGATCTCTGAGATCTGGTCATTCAAGCTGCACCCAACGGCCGTTATGGCTCCTGACTAGTCCTCTGTTTTTTCTTTGCCACCAGTTTGGTGGGACCAGGAAATGGTCCTTCAAGAAGTCAGATGCTTTGTTCACCAATGCAATGTCCCTTCCACTGGCAAGGAAAAACTTTTGAACTCTTCCCATTGTACCTTTCCAATTTCAAAACAAAAATCCAATGAATTAATTTTCCCTTAAGTCCTGTTTGTCATAGCTGCCACTTTGAGCGTGTCATGAGAAATGACTACGAATAATATAATAATGAGGACATAAGAATTGCTATCTAGACTCCAGAGTTTGCTGCATCAACTAAATACACGAGACAATTGGGTGGATGTGGCAAAGTCAGTAAATTGATGTGATCGTAAGCCTGTTTATTGATTACCGTACCAAGTAGCTTCTGTACAGTTTGAGGTACTGTTATTTTGGTTATGTCCAGAGTTCATAACTGTTGGGTCACATTTGACATTGTTTAATGAACTGCTTAATCACTACCTGGTGAAACTTTTGGTCTAAGTGAAGAATTTTATAAGTTCCATGGCATTTAAATGCTTAGTATAGACTACATGCAGAGTCAGTGTGCTTTCTGCAAAATAAATGCAATTCCATCGAACAATATTGCTTCTAGTGGTTCCTAAGCGTGCATGAGCTCTTTTTAGTTTCAGGTTTAGGTAGAATCCATTTAACAATATTGCCTCAACTTGTCCATAATTATAGACAAGTCCTGCATTCTTTGGCTACTGGGCTGAGAAAGCGTTTTCTGTAGGTGAAAAGAAATTAGAAGGTTGATTAAAAGTTGGGTTCACTTTGGGTGACCTTAGCGTAGCTTGGCTCGTTTCTGGTGTACCCATGAGCAAAGGAAGAATGTACTAACCCGTCAAGTAGATGAAGATGAGCTTCTAAGTTATGGAAGCATGTGAGGTCATTTGTGTCTTTCACAGTACCTTCACTCCAAGCTCCTGAAGCCGCTCCTTAAGCCTAATATTCCCAACTCATGGCCCTGAGAATGAGAACACACATATAGGGATGACCTGTCCATCATCCATGATGTCTACCCCTGTCTCTGCAATGTCATATGCACTTAATATAGCTAATGCACTCCCTAGACCGTGACCTGTGATTGTTATGCTCAACTTCTCATCCTTGAACTGCTCTATCAGTTGCTTGACTTCTGTAGGTGAAAAGAAATTAGAAGGTTGATTAAACGTTGGGTTCACTTAGGGTGACCTTAGCTTAGCTTGGCTTCCTTGCTCTATCAGAAGCAGCTTAAGCTGTTTGTGGAAATAATGGAGCGGGTTGAGGTTTGAGCTTCTTATGGGGAAGGGGCTGTCACGCTGTTTAAGGTTTCTATGACTAAACTATATACTATGGCCGTAGGGTTGATTGAAGCAGATGCCTTTTTTTCTTTTGTTATATCCAATTTTTAAAATCCAGAGGATTAACGAGGCACTTGTGGGATAGACTTTTTCTCCTCAAAATTTTAAGTTTGACCATCATTATTAGAATTTTGGGTTTGAATTTGTAACTGTTTCATAGTTTGAATCATTTCTGGTTTGCGCGTATATTTCTGCAATCTGCAGCATCCATTGTTTGATATGACTTGCTGTCTAACTTCTAGTTAAGGGGAGTAGAGATAATCTTGTCTTTAAGTAGTTAATATTTTAGGGTATATTCTTGCATCTAACTTGAGGTAGGTAGAGGGTCATATTCTTGCATATTTTAGGAAATGTCATAATTTATGAAGTTAATGGTCATAGTTTACGAAAGTCTACATATACAAAAAAAAAAGGGTTTAGGAAAGTCATCTTCTTGCAGTGCATCCATATATTTTATGAAGTTCCTTTTGGCAAATAAGATGAAATTATGTGCAATTCTGTCTCTCATTGGCCTAGAGGATTAGCATTCCACATTTAAAATTACATGTTTCTACCAAAACCATTTTTTGGAGCCAGATTATTTCTTAAGACATAGTGAACAAATGCTAGAAAATGCATCTTAAACTCACAGCATACTTTTGTGGATTTTTTTTGGATGTGGATTAGGAATTGATTTTCCAATTGAGGAAGCTTAGATTAACATTGATGCTCTTTTACCCGTGAGTATGTGCGTGCTTGTGGCCCAAACCGCCGAAGTATCAAGTTTATAGGTTCCAGTAAGTGCATGGAAGCTTGACATATACTCCGAGGATGGGGATAAAGGTTGGGGCTCCTTGGTCAACTTTGAGGTGAGTTGACCGTACTTTTTAAATTCAAGTAGACTTACAGTTTTAATGGAAAATGACCAGAAAGTGTTTGATTGGACTTCTGTTATTATAAATACATTGCCGGATATTCTGTGAAATTTCAATATTACAGTTTATGTTAATAATAATTTAGATGAGTCTGTTTGATAGGTGAATACAACGTGACGGTGTTGTTAACACGGAGATGTTGTGTTCAAGTTCCTGAACTACATGAATTTTGGTGAAGGATCAGCGAATTGATTGTCTCTGATCTGTGAATTTATGCCAAATTTGCTCAGAGTGTGCCAAACTCGCGGATTTTGTTGGATCCGCCATCTTACGTACAGATAGATTCGAATAGGGATAAAAACGAAAACTTCAATTCATACGTCCTCTTTTATTTGCCAAGCCTAATGGACAAAATAGATAGATAAAAAAAAATATGGTTACTAGTCATTAATCTATTTCAAGAGTATCTTTAGTGCATCATAGAAATGTTAATTGGGTTGGTACTACAACTTGGTGGGAAAAAAAGTAAAAAAAAAATCGAAAGGATCCATACTTTCCTTTCTAAGTTACCATAACTAGTTGGCATTTCGTATAATGCATAGAATTGATTTAAACTTTTTTATTATATAAAAAGTTTAGAGTTATTATTCCTTTCTTTATAGACAAATTAAATTCGAGTGAACGTTAAAAATATTGTTGTGGTATATATGATAATATTAAATAATTTATAGGATGTAGAAAGATTAATTATGTTAACTATTTATCAATAATGTTCAACATATTCATACTACACGTGAATACAAATGTAGATATTGAAGTGATGAATTTTAAATTCAAAAATATTAAATAATTTAATTAAAAATTGAGATCTTTATTTTGAATAGAATTTATCAAGTAAACAAATTAAACAGATAAATAACTAGTTATTATAGAATAATTATTATATACTCAACATAATATATGGGTACAAAACATATATATAGATGTAAAAAATTTGAATTTGTCAATCCTCTATATTGAAGAATAAAAAATAAAAATAAAATGAGATTACTACTTTTTTTTGTCTTTTTTCTTTTATTTGTTCATTTTTTTTATCAAACAAAAAAAAATCGTATTTTTCTCATTTTTTTTATTTATTTCTTTTCTCTAATTTTTTTTCTTGTCATATTTCTCTCCTACCATTCATAAGTAATCTTCAGGCTTGTCAGAAGTTCACTACAATTTGGACTCTGATTGGTTAGGATGGATACCTCTGCCTTGCTTGTGACCAGATGGTTTTCTTTTTCTTTATTTTTTTTTCCTTTCTTGTTATACTTTTTTCAGGATTGGAAGAAATTTATCATCCAAAAAAAATTAGTAAATAAGACTCAACAACAACAACAACAACATACCGGACCCACCAAATATTTTACGTACTTAACAACCCTTGTAGGCGGCTTGTACCATGCGCGAAATTTCCCAATTTCATATCTATTTTTTCTCTCTTCTAACATCTCTCTTCTGGCTACCCAATAATTATAAAAAAAAATAATAATAATTATATAAAAATTATTTTAAAAATTAAAAATATTATTTAATTATTATTAATAAATTTTCTCAACCCGTGATATCACTATTTTACATTAAATTTATGTGCCAAAAATTAGAAATGAATGTATCGGGAGAGAATATTCAGATAATGTGTTAGGAAAAATTATCGGGTCGAAGCTAACACACAACTAAAGTGAAATGAGAAAAATAAAGATAAAATGGACACAAATATTTTACGTGGAAAAACCCTGAACAAATTTGGGGTAAAAAACCACGGGCAAGTGTAGGAGGATTTCACTATTGTAAAATAGAGATTACAATATCTTCTCTCTAATTACAATGAGATAACAATTGTCTAATCTCTATTGTAATAGGAGAAACAACTCTCTCACAAAATCGAGAAAATATTACTTATAAATAAGGAACAAATTTTCCTATCTAAGTAGTAACTCTCAAGAAAACTCTCACACTCTCTCTAATACTCTTCTTGGTGTGTATTACAAATAAAAACCAAATGAGTATTTATAGGCTTCATTGGCAGCTCACCATTAATGTTGGTAGCTCACCATTAATGTTGGCAGCTCCACCCTAATTAATTTTGGCAGCTCACCATTAATATTGGCAGCATTTGTCTCCACCAACTTGCCATTAATATTGGCAGCCATTATCTCCACCAACTTGCCATTAATATTGGCAGCCTTTGTCTTGAGAGAAAGTGGCTTTACCACAAGAAAAATGCCATCTCTTATCACATTCTCCCACTTAAAGTCACTTTTGTAATCCTCCCATCCTTCCTCACTTGTCAAATCCATGCTTGCTTACGTTTCCGCTAGACCACATGAGGATCTACACCATTTAAACTTGTCAGTGTTGATCGGCTTGGTCATAACATCTGCTAGGTTCTCGTCGGTGTGAATCTTCTGCATATCCACACTACCTTCTTCCGCTACTTCTCGAACGAAGTGATACTGAACCCTTATGTGCTTTGTTCGTGAATGAAAAGTTGGATTCTTTATAATGTGCAACGCACTTTAACTGTCACAAAACAGAACAATCTTCTCATGTTTGTGCCCGAGCTCTTCCAATAACCTTTGTATCCAAACTACTTCCTTGCAAGCTTGTGTAGCCGCCATGTATTCTGCTTCCGTTGTAGATAGAGCCACAACCGTCTGCAGTTTAGAAACCCAGCTTACAGCTCCTCCTGCAAGTGTAAACACATAACCTGTAGTAGACTTGCTTTTATTGAGATCCCCTGCAAAATCTGAATCAACATAGCCTTTGACAGTAAAATCCGATCCTTCGTAACATAATGCAGCATCTGAGGTTCCTCTGATGTATCTCAGAACCCTCTTCACAGTATTTCAATGCTCTCCACCAGGATTCGCCATAAATCGACTAACCACTCCCACTACTTGTGCAATGTCTGGTCTTGTACAAATTATAGCAAACATCAAACTTTCCACTGCTGATGCATACGGTACTCGAGACATCTCCCTTCTCTCTCCTTCATTGCTAGGACACATACTTGAGGATAACTTGAAATTAATAGGAAGTGGGTTAGAAATTGGCTTACTATCTTGCATGTTAAAACGTCGCAAGATCTTGTTAAAGTAGTTCTTCTGGGAAAGCCAAATCTTCCTGTTATTTCTGTCTCGGTGAATCTGCATCCCTAGAATCTTGTTTGTTGGTCCCAAGTCCTTCATATCAAACTCCCTAGCCAACTGTGTCTTCAATTCTTGGATTTGATCTCTGTTGGGGCCTGCTACCAACATGTCATCCACATACAACAACAAGATAATAAAATCATTATCACCATCAAACCTTTTGAAGTACGTACAATGGTCTGAACTGAGTCTATTGTATTCAAGGCTAATAATGAAGGAATCAAATCTCTTGTACCAACACCTCGGAGCCTCTTTCGACGTGCTATCGTCTCCATCTTTTTGTAGTAGTTGATCTTCTACAAAGATCACATCCCTGCTGACAACAACATTGCGGGTAGTGGGATCCCACAGGCGATACCCCTTTACTCCGTCAGCATACCCTAAGAATATACACCTCATAGATTTCGGATTCAACTTCGTTCTTTCTTAGGCATTGTACATCACATACGCAGAATATCCAAAAGAATGTAAAGTATAGTAGTTCGCTGGCTTACCAGTCCACATCTTCATCGGCATCTTTAAATTAATTGCTATTGATGGCGACCGATTTATCACATAACAGGCGGTTTTGGCTGCTTTTTCCCAAAAAGAGTTGGGTTGACCTGCAGTCCTCAACATAGCTCTCATCCTTTCTGTAAAAGTTCTATTCATCCGCTCTGCCACTCCATTTTGCTGAGACGTGTATATGACTGTGAACTGTCGTTTGACACCTTCCCGCTTACAAAGAGTAAGAAACTCGCCGTCTTTATACTCTCTTCCATTATCTGTCCTCAAGCACTTGATCTTTTTCCCAGATTCAAGTTCCACCAGCGCATTGAAGTCTTTGAATACCAGAAATACATCTGACTTCTTCTTGATTGAATACACCCAACATCTCCTGGAGTAATCATCAATGAAAGACACAAAGTACTTTGCTCCTCCTAGGGACATTTCTGGTGACTCCCATATATCAGAATGAATCAAGTCTAGAATGCATTTACTCCTAGCATCAGATCTGCTAAACTTCAATCTATGCTGCTTACTTGTAACACAATGCTCACAGAAAGATAGATTTATCGATTTGAGCCTTGGAAGCAGCTTTCTGTTAGAGAGAATCTTCAAACCTCGTTCCGACATGTGACCTAGTTTGAGATTGCACATCATCGTCGACTCTTCTCCCTTGTTGATTGACGCGACACACGCATCAGCTTCCTTCAATGTTTCCCCTTTTAGCATGAATAGATTCGTTGCGATCTTTTCTGCCTTCATAACCACAAGTGCACCTTTGACAATCTTCATAATCCCATTTTCGATATGAGTCTTGCATCCAAGACTATCTATTTGCCCTAAAGACAATAGATTCTTCCTCAGGCCCTTCACGTGTCGTATATCCTGAATAGTGCGAACTGTACCATCAAACATCTTTATCTTGATAGTACCAATACCAGCAATCTCCAAAGCATGATCATCACCTATGTGTATAGAACCTTCTGAGACTGGTTCATATTTGTGAAACCATTCTCTCTGAGATGTCATGTGTCATATTGCTCCTGAGTCTAGTAACCAGATGTCAGCGAATTGCTTTCTGCCTCCAACTGTCGTTGTTGACTCGCTGTATAGAGCTTCACCATCATCTGAGGCACTTGCCACATTCCCTTGAGCATTTGATGACTCAGGGACTTCACTCTTCTTTTTGTACCAACAATCCTTCTTGACATGTCATTTTTTGCCACAGTTGTAGCACCTGAAATTCTTCTTACTTCTTGATTTCGATCTACCATGATTCTGACTCCCACTAGGGCCACGTTCCGTTGATCTTCCTTTCGTCATTGTCAAAGCTTCCGCTTGCTGCAAACCTGCCTGTTTGTCTTCCTTGTTTTTACACTTGATTTCTTCTTCCAAAACAATAGCTACAATTTCGTCGAAGACTAGATAGTCCGTGAGGATGTTGTTCGTCAAGTTGATGATGAGTTGATCATACGAGTCAGGTAAACTTTGTAGTAGAAGCTCCGCACGTTCAGATGTCTCTATTGTGTAACTCATCGATGTAAGTTGCGAAAATAGAGTATTTAAAATGTTGATGTGGTCGGTCACCCACGTGGATTCCACCATTCGAAGAGTGTAAAGTCTCATCTTTAAGAAGATCTTATTGTGTAGTGACTTGGCCTCGCACAGTCTTGTTAGAGTATCTCAAATCTCCTTCGCAGTCTTCTTTTCCGCCACACTAGATAACACTCCATCGGCTAGTGCTAAGTGCAGATCGGCAATTGCGATGTCATCCATCTCGTTCCACTTGCTGTCGTCAGTGATCTCTGCGAGCCTTTCTTCAATTGCTGCCAAACAATTGTCTTTCCTCAGAATTGCCTTAATCTTCATTTTCCACAACGAGAAATTACTCCCGTTAAACTCCTCAACATCAAACTTTGTCGTAGTTGACATTTTGTTCACAACGATCTGCTTCACACCCCTCAACTAATTGCTCTGATACCACTATTAGGAAAAATTACCGGGTCGAAGCTAACACACAACTAAAGTGAAATGAGAAAAATAAAGATAAAATGGACACAAATATTTTACGTGGAAAAACCCCGAACAAATTTGGGGTAAAAAACCACGGGCAAGTGTAGGAGGATTTCACTATTGTAAAATAGGGATTACAATATCTTCTCTCTAATTACAATGAGATAACAATAGTCTAATATCTATTGTAATAGGAGAAACAACTCTCTCACAAAATCGGGAAAATATTACTTACAAAGAATGAACAAATTTTCTTCTCTAAGTAGTAACTCTCAAGAAAACTCTCACACTCTCTCTAATACTCTTCTAGGTGTGTATTACAAATGAAAGCTAAAGGAGTATTTATAGCTTTCATTGGCAACTCACCATTAATATTGGCAGCTCCACCCTAATTAATTTTGACAGCTCCACCTTAATTAATTTTGACAACTTTTATCTCCAGAGAAAGTGATTTTACCACAAAAAAAAAATATATCTCTTATCATATAATGTGTTCTTAATATTCTAGCTTTAACAATTATATTGGGAACAAGCATTGTACGTTAAAGATAGAATCTGTTACCTTCCACGATAATTCGATTGTACATTAATTAATGTGACCAACTTGTCAATAATAATTATAATTTCCATACGCAGCCACAATCTGGCAGATCCAAGAAAGTTTAAATGATTAAAAAATATATATCACACCTCATACAGGCAGAGATCTAAATTAATGGATCGATCCCATAAAATTTAATTATAAAACAAACATAAACACATCATGCATGTACTACTAACCACCACCCCACATATTGTCAATTATATTATCTTAATCTTCATAAGCAAAGGCATAAATTAAATTTATGGCCATGAATGAAAACCCCCCATCAACATGCACATGGCTTTGTTCCCTCCCCTCTCATGGGGTCCGGCATTTAATAGCTTCCTCAATTAAAAACAATAAAATTGGAAGGAATAAAACACATAACAATTAATTATGACTGGAAGGACAACAAATTAACAATAGCAAAAATAAGTGATTATATTAAACAAATCCATTTAGCAATAAACAAGGCAGACAGTAGGTTTAAGTTTATTGCTTATTGTCCACATCTTTGATACTATCTATATACCATCAAATCAAATAAAGATACAAACACATCCAAAGAAATTAAACACCCTTTAATTCGCTCAATCCATTACTTTGGTTCAATTAAGCTCTGCTCTTGCATTTCTCCATAGCTCTTGGTGCTGAAATTAAGTTTTAAAAAAAAATCATTACTCATTTATTAAAAATTTGGGCTAATTAAAACAAAAGTAATACGAATTAATTATATAAATAGAAGTACTCGATCTGTGAATTAATTAGGTTCTTACCAAGTCCAATTGCTTCTGATCCCTTCATTATGCGCAAGCGCTTGCATGAATCCACGAACATCCTGTATGAAATCAAGTCAGGATTAGCGGCCAGCTTTATCCAAATTTTTAATTATTCATAAAGCAACTTTAATTTATATATTTCGGTGCCATCCATCAGTTCATGATCTTGATCCTAAAAGATATGCAAGTGCCATATATCTAACTAGTATATATATATATATATATATATATATATATATGCTTAATTAGATTTTTAATTTATTTGATTAACAGCATATTTCATTAGGTTTATCAAATTAAAGTATTGAAGAACTTACTCCCATGGAACATCTCCAACAAGCATCCAGTCACCATCCTTATCTTCATAAGATGGCACATA
Source organism: Bretschneidera sinensis (assembly GCA_023935145.1). Classification (NCBI taxonomy): domain Eukaryota; kingdom Viridiplantae; phylum Streptophyta; class Magnoliopsida; order Brassicales; family Akaniaceae; genus Bretschneidera; species Bretschneidera sinensis. The sequence continues at coordinate 84,996,353 of CM043705.1, read as the reverse complement.
CTCATAGCTGTTGAGGAGATCCATCAACTTGGTCTCATTCATGAAATCTATCATTCCTTGTGATCCATAATTACCTTCAAATAATTAATAAAAAACATATCAAGAAAAAATTATGTGCAGCATTTTTTTAAACTAACTATAGTTCATTGAAGTTAGGACGAGCCAATTAAATTCTTCTAGCATAGGAATTAATTTAATAATTTTAATGTAGTACGTACTAGCTTCAAATATCACGAAAACCATATTCATCACATGTACAATTTAACTCCTGTTGTGTTTGGATCCTAAAAAATTTGAAGGAAACTAAGAACGATCGTAAGGAAAAAAAAAGTGAAAGAAAAAGAAAAATAGAAAACTCAAAGTGGAACTTTTTCTTTGCTTGGTTTGGATTTTAATGGAGAAGCTAAAGGTATAATAACATAATATATAAAAAGAGTAATGAAAAAAATTGGTATCAAATAATTTCATTTTCATTTTTTTCCAATTTCCTAATTGACAGGATCCAAACAAAGTATTTTTTGTTTTGTGGATACTGCATGCCTCACATCTGATTTTTCACTATATCCTTTTAGTATATAGTTTAAAGTTTGCTTAGGGTACTGAAAAAAAAAAATTTAATTTTGAGCATAATCGAATAAAATTTAGCAAATTCTTTGTATTAACTTATTTATTTAGCCTCTGAAAAAACATATTTCTTTAGGAGGCTGCATGATATATCTTGTAGAGTCAACAATATTGTACTTTTTAAGTGATAAATATAGATAATTAATATATCTAATTTTCATGAGATAACACACACAAAAAAGAGAAGAAGAAAAAGAGAGTAAATAGTTACCCATAGTGAAGGAACTGAACATCTTAGCCAAGGCATCAGATAATTCCTGGTAGCTCTTATACATCTTCAAGTCCACCTTCCTCAGATACGGCGCGCCGTCCATGCAAACCTTCACAAATGCTGCGCTTCCCTTTTCAGTACCCTCCTGTCCGTTGTTCTTCTGATTAGCCATTATGTTCTTCCTGTATGACCTCACTGGTGGCCAACCCACAACCTGTGTCCTGAGACATTTTCACATGGTAGTTATTAATAAATAACTGAGTTAACAATTATTGTAAAAACGATAGAAAATAACTCAATTAATTCTTTACACTTTTAACAGTAGTATTTTTTCTTTTAAAAAAAAAATACAAGAACCCTAATTATATATATACCATATACTGCGTAAAAATTAACTTACTAATTAAAAATGAACTTACTTAGCAGGTGGCTTTGATGGATCCTTGGTGCAAGCAGCAGGGAGGAGATTCTTGTCCTTTGAACCATTGTTCTTTAGGTTCTCATTTAGATCCATTATTAATCCTTCTTTGGACTGAAGATTTAGCTTTAAATCAATAGTCTCAGAGAACCCTCTCTTCCCTGTTGTCTTTGGTAGTACTGTAACTGTACTCTCCAGTACTACACTACTTCCAGTGCCGGCGCCTGGCAAACCCAGACAAAGCTCTGTCTCTTTGAGGTTCAAACTCATTTTCCTGCTGACTTCCATGGAGAAACGTTTATTCTCCTATCTATGATCTGTTTGCCCTTATATCTTCTTCTTCTTGTTCGTGTTTTCTTGTTCTTCTATTATTGAAGGCAAAGCTATAGAGGGAAGAGAGAGGGAGAGACACCCCAATAATATATGTGTGGGGGCGTTTGTCTGTGCAGCTGTTCTTGGATGACTGATTTTTTGACACGCGGCATCACATGATGAAGGTGATAATTTGAATTTGTGGATGTATAAATGTAATTATGTATTATATTATTGGCTTAGGGTTACCCTCCACTCCTAATTTATATGTCATAATTGATTTTTTGAAGCAGTTTTGATTCTAATTTTTTATGAATATGTTATTGATTTAAAATTATAAAAAATAAATAATTTTAAATATTTATAAACTTAATGAAACTAGATTCATAAAATTTTAAATATTTTTTTTAAATTTAAAATTAAAGAACAAAATTAATCATTTAATTGAATAAATAGTACACTGTGACATGTAAAATAAGATGAAACGGGTAATTTCTTTTATACAAATGGTCAACAAAATGTGTATATATATATATATATATATATATATAGGTTAAATTATAATGATGGCAGTAAGGTCTAATCAATTTTAATTTCTTTTAAAATGAGATGTGAAAACTATAGTATTATGAATGGATTAATTGCACAACATGGATGATAATAGAGATTCAATGAATCAAAAAAAATACTTGTCTATACTATGGTGATTATGACTTTTTTGGACTAAAGGTACTTTCTATCATCAAACATGGAAAAAATTGAGAAATTTGCTCTTTCATTCTATATTTAACAATGAAAAGTATTTATGGTCTAACCAGAAAAATCCCTTAATCCATGTCAAAGCAAGAATCTTTAAAATGAATCAAGGTCCTGAACTAAAGCTCCACTGAAGCTTGTTTAAATGATAAAGCAATTTTCAATGAGTTTATTGTCACATTAATCCAACAGTTGATTTCCTTCTTTTTTTTTGGCATTAAGTTGATGAGTTTGCATATGTAGCAGTACTATTTTTGTTGGTATGATTTATTTGGTTTTATACAAAGGAAAAAAATCCAAGATTTATTTTAAAATATTAATTATATTTATAAGCCTAATAACTTAAGTCGACATCACATAAATTTATTTTACTTTGAACGTACAGACAAGTTCCATCACTTAATTATTTCTCTTTGGTAGAGTGAAATGACTATTATTCTTCAATTTATTTCAAAAAATAAATTTTCTCACCTCCTCTCTCTCTCTCTCTCTATATATATAGAATTAAAGTAGGCTTATAGAGAAATTAACCAAAAAAATTTACATACAATATAGAAATATTTCTCAGTATTCACCGTCATCCTGTCAACAACCTATTTTAATTACCCTTAATTTCTATCAATTAATGGGTCCGTTTGGGTGCAGAGTGGAGCATATTTATGATTTTATGTTGTACGTGTAATGATTGTTGCACGCTCACTCTCAACAGGAAAAATATTATGTAAAATTCAGTTGTAATTATATAAAAAATTAAATAATAATTATCATTAAGTTTATAGAGTGTTCAAAATAAATGCTTAAATAACACAACTCTTTAATGATATATCAATAAACTGATCATTAGCATATAATATAATAAAAAGGTACATAATTTATAGTAAGATTCTTTTAGGAACCTTCCGATTATGCACATAATCACATGAATCAATAATTCATCCCATGCAAAGGCATCTAACTGAAAAATGTACCAAATTAAGCGTTTGTGCATGCAATAAAAAAACTACTCACAGATTATTAATTAGATTAATTAATTAATCACCTCATCCTCATTCTTCTCTTGATAAATTCCTGTAACCCCCCCCCCCCCCCCCCCCAAAAAAAGAACAAAAATCCATCCATGGAAAATGAGTAACTAATTAGGAAATCAATACTCAAAATCTTTTTAAAGAAAAAGTACTTCTAGCCTAAACATGGCCATATATAAAATTTTCTTGAATTAAAAGTATATAGTTTTTGTTAAAGTGTACTCCGTTAGCTTATTTCTCGTTACCTTAAGTTTTTGAAACTAATAGTAATTAACATGGTATTAGAATTAAAGATCGTATGTTTGAATCTTGATAATTTTCACTTGTTTATATTTATAATAAATATTTCTTTTGATTTTTCTCTCTGGTATCTGTTTCGGGTTTCATGGGATATACACGTAAGAAAGAGTGCTAAAATATATATGAGTTTGACATACATTGTTAGTTCATTTTTCATTAACTTAAATTTTTAAAATCAATAGTAATTATCACTCTCCACCATCATATGGTGAGAAAGAGAGAGAGGCAAAAGAAATTTTTTTTTTCTCTCTTATCTAACAGTGAAAATTAAGTACTTTAGATTCAGAAAAACCTCTCACGTACCTAGTAAAGGCAAGATTCTATCCTCTTTCAATTTTACTGCATAATTTTAAGTAATTAATGTTAATGAAAGTCTTTCAAAATTAATTATGAAAATGGATGGCACATACATCATTGTATTACTTAATTGCTAGCTAGTAGCAACCGACTCTCTAGGTGGTGCAGGGCGTAGGACAGTTGAACATGGATGCATGAACGAATAACAATTATCAACTTATCACTCATTCTAAAGCTTTTAGAGGGAGGGCATGGTGGTGACTAAGAGACAGGTCACATCCCTAAGAGAAGGAAACATCCCTAGCCCTAGCTGTGCCCTTGCCTTGTCAACATCCCCCAACTCGTTTCTTTCTAACCTAACCCTCAATTGATAAATAACCTTCATGGCCATATATGGCCTTTAGGCTCTTAGCCAAAACTCCCACCCACATTTTCCCTGTAACACTACCCAATTGGACTCCCTAATGGAAAACATACCTTTGCCATCTTTTGGACTTGGTGGAGTCAAAATCATATAAGATTACAAATTAGATACCTATTTTTTTTGGTTTTTAGTTTTTCGTTTCAAAACCCAAACACGATTTTTTCTTCTTCTTTTTATCTAGATCTAGTAAGGATAGTGACGATCTCCCCAGTTATTGAGACTATACTTATTTTGTCAATAGTACAATTTTATTTATTTTTACAATGTAGTTGATTGATCACCTAAGCTTATGAGAGGATAACTCTTAGGTGGTCCTTATGCAATATTTAAGGTACGTAGCGACAGCGTCAAGATATCAGATGTATATCCAGGTGGTGCTGTGGTCATTTTGTGGCCACAACAATACACTTGTATATGACCACAAGAGTCCAATATCATGTTTTTTTTTTCCTTGAAGCTACCATTGTAGTCATGGATCATGATGATCTCGATTCTTAAGAGGAGATTAAAAATTATCACTTATGATTGTTTAATCTTAACCATTTGTCTGTATATTGCAAATGTAATTCGGAGATTCTTTTGAGAGGAGAAAAAAATATAATATATATACATATAAAATTGATTGTACATGTTAACACAAAAAATACCTAATTTTAAGAACCGTAAAAAAATGTTTATATTTTGTTCTAGAAAATAATCATTCTCTTTTCATTTTCTATTCTTTTATCCTTTCGATTTGAAAGATTATGATTTATACTTGCAAAAAAAAAACATCTATTTTCTTAATTAATTTTTTTTTCTTTTTTACTAAATAAAAGAAATGTGCACTCTACTCATTTTTCTTTCTTTTTCGGTTTATATTTTTTTCTATTTTTTTTTACTAAACACACACAAGCTTACACGGTAGATACAAGTTATAATATGAATAATATTAGTTCATTTCTTATTTCATATTTACTTAAATCGTCAATCAAAGCCTCAAAGGTGTAAAAATTATTGGCTAAAACGGAATCCAAAACTTTTTTGATAATTTTAAAAACTTTACATGTAATGTTAGTATAAGTATAAAACCTAAAATATAATGTTATAATAAAATTTTTTAAAATTATCAATATAATTCTAAACAGATCTAAAACCCTCTGTCAACCTAAATATCCCTCTAAGAAAAAATGATATGGGCTCACAGGTTAAACCATTTAACTAATCACCATGTGAAAATGAAGATAGAGATACCATTTGACTACAAATCGAAACCCATCTTTTATTTTTTAATTTTCATTTCGACTCTTTCCCTTTAATTAATTCGTCTGAATTACACATGTCCAGACATAGCCTTGATTTACACGGCTCTGTGGACGCGATCGACCAACCACAACGTATATTCAAAGATGATGTTCCACTTTTTCTATATGCTCTGGCAGATCAAAGGATTAGATCTCATATTGATCCCTTTTGATACCTCAGCACAGCAGAGACATGTCCCCATTAAGTGACAGTGCAACATTGGTTTAATTAATTAACAAATTAGTTAATTTATTATGTTTTGGCTCTGTACAAACGCAATATCTGAGAATCTTCCGCACAATAATATTATTCCAAATGTTGGTAGAACCTGGGACACTGGATACTATGGTGGGGGCTGACCAGGGCACTATTTCCTTGGAATATTGTTTAATTACTTTTAAAAAAAATATATAAATACTTGCCCCTTTGATTCTTTTTTTTCCTCCTAACTTACGCGGTTTTAATTTGTTATTAATTTTATGATGATGATTTTTTTAATTAATCACATCAATTTGAAAGATATTGAGGTTAATAAATTTTGTTTTTTTAAAGTATTTATTTGATAAGTAATTAAAATTAATTTAAAATAAAAATTGACTTTAGCCACTTTAATTTTTAACTTAAGAGTAGTTAATTAGATAAGCCATAACCATTAGTTTAGGTCCTTTAGGATGGAGACTGATTAATTGACTAGTAAACAGAAGTTGTAAGATATTTTCATTGTGGACTACATAACACTATGTTTGACACTTTTGGAGGAGAAGGGAGGGGATGGAAAGGAAAGGGACGGAGAGAGAAGAGAGAAGAGAGAGAGGTAACTTTTTCCATATTTGATGTTTAAAAAAAATGAAAGGATAATGGGTCCTTTTGTTTGGTTAGAAAGGGCATGAAAACTAGATTTAACAAAATACTATATGTTATAAATCAATATTGTATTTTGTATGAGAAAAAATTGAGATGAAAGATAAATAGGGGGAAAGAAAATTAGAAGGATAGATAAGTAAAAATTTTAATTTTTTCTATCATGTGTTTAATAGAAAGGACAAAAAACTATGAGTAAAGAAAATAGTTTTGTTTTACTTTTGTTTAGTAGAGTGAAAAATTGAGAGGAAGAAAAATGTAAATAGTATTATTTTACTATTTTATCCTTATAATATTAATAGATATTGATGTGAGATATTAGATAAGGATTAATCGATAATCTTATCTTTTTTCTTTCATATTTTTCACTCTTTAATTCTCTCAATTTTGAAGGATTATGATTTGTACATTTAAGAGAAAAACATTAATTTTCTTAATTTTGTTTCCTCTCTTTTTTCTCTCGTACTAATCAAGAGTAGAGTTCATTCTATACACTTGTCTTTCCTCTCATTTTTTTCCACTAATATATACATCAATCTCCCCCTATCTCTCCCCACAAGAATTAGCTCCCAAAAACATGGTTATATACAATATCTTTAGCCTACTTTACCCATTCCTTTCCTTTCAATCCCCTCATTCCCAAGCATGAGAAATTTTTATCATTATCAATCTTGGAATGGAGAAGCTCTACTAGTAATTATATATGTAGAAGTCATTTATAATCTTTTATATCAACTCTTTTTTATTTAATTTTTGTTAGGATGCATATTACTTTTTTGTGTGATTTGATTCTAAAATCAGTTTTAGATCAGGTCCGACAATAATTTTCCCCAAGCACACTGAATAACTCCCATTGGCTAACCAAGAAAAAAAGAGAGGAGGAAAGATAGAAACGAATAACTAGGTCATTTCTACTTTAGAACGCATTGGATAAGGATTAAGGATTATGTTATTCCTCCATTAATTACTTGAAGTTAGAGAGAATGAATGTGGGTGAGCATAGGACACAAGAATGGAAATTGAAGATGTTATTAATATTGGGATAAAGCTAAGATCTTAATTATGATTTTAAGTTAAAAGCAGAAAAATGGTTGCTCTCAAAGATGACACAAAGCATATATAAGATTAGGAAGCAGACTATGATAAAAATAAAAAAAAATAAAAAAACACCCTCCCTTTATATATATTCAACTTGATTTACTTTATGCGGAATTTATGAACATTAGAAGATGTTTTATAATTGGTAGAGCCCTAATTTTCGTGGGATCAGCCCTCTGAAACCAACATTTACTCATTGAAAACGCCATGAATCCCTCAAATGTAGGGATATATATGATGGTCCTTATTGATCTAATGGTGCCTGATTGTTTCAAGGCTTTAATCAAGGGACCCATGTCACCTTAACATTTATAGCTATAAAAGTGTGGCCATAAAGCTGTACAGGGCAAATTTATTAGCTGACCCATATATAAACACTGCTGATTCTAAATTTTGGTGTCTATGTCATAAGACCTAGCACTAGTAAGTAAGCTTGTAAATTTTGCAACTAACAACATTTTGTTTTAGTTATTAAAATAGAAGGTTTTGATATGCCATTTCGAATTTGACAGTATATATGTTCAAATTCGTTTTTGTTAAATTACATACTTTTTAGAAAATATATACAATTATAGATATAAATCATAATAAAACTATCATTATTTAAACATAAGAAGATAAAAGTGATGTATTATATAATCAACACCAAATAATAATTATAATCTAAAATTCAAATACTAAAAAAAAATAACACCAAGCTAGATAATGTTATTTTAAGAACTATTAATACAAAGCAATATTAATTAATTAACTAAATGCTTAGCAACTGCATTATCAAGCTAAAATCGAAAAATTTTCACTGTTTCGATCGAAATGAAACGAAATTTATAATATTGCATATCAGACAAGTGACCTATCGACAATGATAGAGTTTTCGTAGGAAATAATTTTTATCTCAAGAAATTCTTACTTGGGTAGATAACATTTTCATCTTTGAAATTTGAATCTAATAATTATGTCTCGATCCATTATTTTTTTTATAAAAAAAATGACAATAAAATCTTGTCATTTAAACTCTAGGTATGATTAATTCGAATAGATTTAAACACAAACACAATCTTTTTTTTTTCAAACAGTTTCTTCCTTTTTCATTTTTAAATCCTAATTAAGAAATTGATGAGCCTTGAGTTAGACTTGATTATAATGAAAGCACTACCAAATGTTTGGAGGGGATATTGTTTTACCAAACTAATGGATTTGGTTGTAATTAAATCTAAAACTCGACTATGAAAATATTATTTACTAGACCATCACTTGCAAGTATAGTGATCCATCTTTTTAAATATAGTATATGTTTAGACTTCCTCTCATCCAAGTCTAAGTTAACCATTAATATGGTCCTGCTGAATCTTAGGCTTGCCTTGGATTCCAAACATACCTATGATTTTAATGAATTTGTGTGTGGCTAAGTGCTTGAGGCAGTGGTTAGCCCATCCCACTTTAGCAGCTCCCGCCCGCTTTTGCATAGAGATTTCACATATAAAGCCCACATACTTGTCCAAGTTTGTAACTGGCCACTTCGGGTAGGGTCTTTGTTCACGGCGCAGCCTTAATTATAAACCCATTCACACTGCCAAGTGAAATAAATAAACAGTGTAGAAATGTAATGCGCTGCCCAAGAAAATTCAAAACAAAATTGGTTCTCATCTACTTTACATTCAAAGGTAAACTCCATAACTACTGAGGGGTGATTCAGTGGTAGAATTTGTGATTTTATAGTGTGAGTTTTTAAATTCGACGTTTTTCAATTTTTTTTACAATTATTATAAGTGTTCATTAAAAGTGATTGAGATCCGGAACAATTTATCAAAACAAAAGACTCCAAAACATTTAATTTGTAATATATATATATATATATATATATATATATTCACCTCCCTTGATTTGCTCGCTTGATTTGCTCAATGAATGAAATCAAATTAATGCTTTAGAGATTAAAGTTTGAGAGGAAGTAAGAAAACGAAGTGTTGTTGGTAAAATATATTATCTTTCGTAAAACATAAAGCAATAAGATTATGATTTTAAATTTAGCAAACATGTTTATTTCATTTGGACATAAGTCAGTATATTCTATCAATAATAATGCAAGCATTTCATCCTTTTAATTTCCTTGAAGTTTCAGTTTAAAAGATTAATTCTATTATATTCTTGTTCCTTTCTTTGTACGAGCCAAACAGGCTCAATTAATTTATTAAGGCAAGTTTGTTTTGTAAACCGATTTTATGTAATTCGTTCATGTAAATGGCAACACTTTTTTTCCTATTAGTTGTATTCTAAATGGGTAAGATCAGTTCTCCAAACATGCAACTAAATGCAGTCTAGCTTATTTTGTGAATTAGGGTTATAATATTTTCATTAAAAAAATTATTTCCCATTTGGTTTAACACACGAAATTTGTTTGGTTAATTATTGCACATTACATCAATTTGTAAAAAAAAAATATTTATATACTTTTGTTTCTAAAAAAAATTATAAATGTTTCTTATAGCACTCTTACAATCTTACCTTTGAGGAGATCGAAAGGAAATGAAAGAAACGAAAATTAGACTTTTTGTTTGTGAATTTTTATAATGAAAATATTTGAGTGATCCTTTTTATTCATGTTGATCATACTGACACATCTGTTTGTAACAGCAGGTTTTAACATTTTTCAGCTTAAGAGTTTCATTGATAATTTTTTAAAAAATCATTAATAATACGCAAGAAACTCGTTGGTAACACGAAGAAACTAATAGAACAAAAGATTTTATAAGTACGTGCATGCGGACTAATTGGTTCATTATCTGGAGTATTTTAATTATTATCTTTTATTGTTGTTTCCTTAGCTTTATCTTATTTTTATGAGAAAAATTACTTCTAATACGAAACCATGTGAGATTGTAAAATCTTGCGTAAGATCCGAAGTTTGGTTATTCCTATGTAAATGTGGAAACGATCATGCTACAGTCAAATTCATTTAGATAAAGAAGAGTTTTTGATTGTACCGGATGCAAATCAAGAGTTTTACATTAAATGAAAATTTGATTAACAATTTTTGAGAACTTTATTAATAATATTTATTAGTATTTTTTTATCATTATTAATGAAGTTTTCAAAAATTACTAATCAAAATTTCACTCCATGTAAACAAGCATTTTTCATGGACAAGAGTACGAAAAGTACTTACCTACATCGAATATAAACCTTATTTTTACACTTAATTTAAATTTTACTAATAATTTTAAAAAACTTTATTAATAACATTCATATAATTACTATTTATATTACTAATAAATCTACTTCATAATCGGGATAAAAACGAAGGTTTACGCTTGTCCAAATAAAAATTTCCGCTAGAGTACAAGACCGCTGAGGCGCATTTGGGACCCACGATAACTGACAATATGTTCTATCTACAACTCAACTATCTCCGTAGTTTCCAATGGGGTCCCACACTGCGAACCGTTGAATGGCCTATGATGCATAGACGTGGCTTGACCAACATCTGGGACTTCAAATTTACATTGCTGTCAGATCACAAATTCATAACGGACAATTAGGCAATCATCATCATATCATCATTATCATCAGCAACTTCTTGTTCTCTCTTCTGATCTAAGATATCACAGTGTGGGTCCTTTAATGGTTGCTCTCGTGTGGTTTCCCTTATTGTAGGACCCACATTTCATCAAGTCCACCACGAGCACCATCACGCCTCACACGTGTACGCCAGATGATCTTTATGATGCTTCCTTGTTGCTACCACCATCGTGCTCAGTTTGGGTCCGACCACTACAAGTTGGATCAGGACCCGAGCCCCGTTATAATTTGACCCAATCAAGTGGTATGCTATCCATAAAATATTAATTATTTTGGCAATAATACTAATAACTTTGGCCCATTTAGCAAGAGTTTAATAAAATGGGTGATTTTCTATCAAAAATAAATAAATAAATAAAAATAATACGATGGTTTGAGTATAACTCAATTGATGATCACGTTTATTTTTTTTTAAACAGAAAAATTCAAATTTTAATCTGAATCCTTAATTATAAAAAAAAATAATAAAACTGGTGAGGTCTGTAATTTTAAAGGACCACAAGCTTGAAATATCTACATTTTTCACCAAACATAATTTCAATTCTTTTCTTCTACCATGGAAAAGTTTATGAACGTGAATGTCACACTAATAAATTCCAAATTAAGGCAGTGGGTGGGTATGTTTTGGGTCCAAATAGTTGAAGATATTGGATGTTGAGGTGCAAAATGCATCATAAAAAATGGTGGACCCTTTTGCTAAAGTGGTCCTAATTATATTTAATTTATTAATACATAGAGAGAAATTGGATTATTCTTAGATATATTACTCGCCCTGCTAATTGATGCTTTACGTCGGTTTATTTTTAAGTAATCCAATTATCTTCAATTTCTTTAGGAAAAAGTGAGGTACCAGCACCGACTTGCTGAAAGGATTCAAACAGAGTTCAAGCCTTTTGATAAGCTGTACAAGGGCCTCAATGTTCATGTTTGTGACAACAAGGGCATATACTCATCAAGTTTTTGTTTCAAAACAACAAGATTTGAAGAAATATAAAGTTTATTATTTTTTTATCAAATCAAATCAAGCCTACAATTGAATGAAATCATTTCAGCAAACTGGCACATAATATGATACCATATATCTCGTTATAAAAGTTGAAACCAAACATAATATGAATTAACACAATCTTAATATACCGACACTGCCAAACTGTCCATGTCACATAAGTACTCAGTCAAAGCTTTGCCAACTTGCCATGGCCAATTAGGCATTGAAGTTTTCCAACTCCCTTGATGATGAGTCATATCACAAAATTCATATCTAAAAATTTAGTGGATCAAAATCCTCAATATAGATCTAAATTTGAATTCGTTTGTTATGCATCACTATCTTCCAAGCTGTTTTGGGTCAAAAAAATGCCAGACTGAAGCATTTACAGGCACCACAAATGCAAAGCTAGCACACAGATTTCCTTGCCATGGTAGCCAGTGATCATATGCCACGAGTTTTAGCTGACCTTTGAGGATTTCTTCGATGTTACTATCGTTACAATATTGCTTAATTTGAGCGCAATAATGACTCATCCATTCCACAGCTAAAAGACAGCAAAAACAGCTTAAACTTTCGTACAAACTTGTTTGGGTCTTTAAAGCAGAAACATATGGTTTTGATTGTTCGGAAAGGTAAGCAGTACACACTAGCTAGGTGAATCATACAAGAATCAGATGAGTAAGCATTTCCAAGTTTTGATTACAAGTGAGCTGATAAAAGCTTCATGGGAAATTTAACAGAAAATTATTGCCTGGCAGTAATCTATCCTAGCTCGACAAGTTCCTAATGATGCATGGGAACAAAAATCAATTTTTCCAAGTTAAATTACAGTAAGCTTACAAAAAAAAGTACTGATGATTAAGTTTCTTAAAAATTAGTATTAACAATAAACAGCCGAAGCACCATAAAAAATCTCTCTCTATATATATATATATATATATATATATATATATATATATATCAAAGAAACCTCTAAATATTCTTCAAAAATTCTCTATTGCTAAGTTATCATCACATGTCTACATGAAAGTATATGTAATAACTGATAAATAGTTTACGAATAATGTGGAGAGGAAAATGCATTTACAGTGAATATTAAATATCAAATATTCTTAATGCATGCTTTTGCTAACTTTTTCTAAACTCCTCTCTCTTTTGGCACCCCTTTTGATATCAAAGTTATTGATACTGACATCAACCAGATATGAGCGGCCTAGAATGCTTTTACCGTGGTAAAAAGGTGAATTAGCTCAAACAGGTGAAGAATTTTTACATGATAAGAAGTGCCCAACTGTTATTTGTTGACCAACAAGTACCAAACCAGGATGATGATTATTGTAACTTTTTAATGCACACGGGTGCCAGCAGAAATGGACCCTGGATGTTGATGATTTATATTGTCATCTTGCTGGAATGAGCATCCTAAGGAGATATCAGACCAATGGACAAGGTGGGGTTCAATCTGTGATGGCAAATATGCAATGTCTCATTATATTGCATCGTTAATTAATAGTTGTTCAGTCCAAGTAAAATTTATCTACCAAGTTAATATTAAAAAGCTATTAGGCAAGGTATTCTAGGATTCTTTCATCAATAAACTTTCTGATTGCGGGAAACTGAAGACTATAGAAGGGTTTCAATCCACTTTGTTAATGTATTATATGGGCTTAGTCTCACATTGGTTGTGTATAGCTTTACTTCTCCTATTAGCTTATATAAATAGGATAGCTCCCTTTGTAAGTAAATCACACCATTCAATACAATTCTTCTTTTTGTATTGTCTCACTTCCTCTCTTAAATTCAACATGGTATCAGAGCCATAATGGTTCTCGGTATTTTAAGAGTTGAGTATGCTCTGTGATTGCCACTATTAGTGGATCCTTCACATCAGAAATTCTCGGTATATTAAGAGTTGAGTATGCTCTGTGATTGCCACTATTAGTGGATCCTTCACATCAGAAAAACTTCTAGTATATCCTTTTCATACCTGTCAGGTCATCACTATAGTCGGAGTCTCATCGACATCATCTCCGCTACCGCTCTTGTTTTGGAAACGCTGCTGCCACGTCAGCCTTAAAGGCCACATCAACGCCACCTCACTGCTACGTCAGTGCCACGTCACCCGTTGACCACCACATCATCAGTTGACCGCCACATCACCGGTTTCTTGGAGGTTCACCTTCCTCTTTGTGCATATGGCTGAATCGTACTTACCCCGGGTTATTACTACTGTTCTGGATTAATCTAATTATGTTATATGGGCTCAAGAAATGTCTGGTTTCCTCCGTGGACATAAATTGTGGCGTTACGTGACTGGAGATATCACTGAACCCAAGAAGAAGGACGATGAAGATGCTGACAAATATGTTGACCGTCTAGAGGACTGGGATAGTAAAAATCACCAGATTCTCACATGGTTTCGTGCCACTATTATCGCAGAAATCAAACTTCAATTTGGTACACTCCATACAGCTAAAGAAGCTTGGGATCTTCTCCAACACCGCTACACCAGGGCAGACATCTCAAATCGGTATCGTCTTCTTTCCATCCTTCAAAGCATGCGCCAAGAACCTGGACAAACTATCAACAGCTTTCTATCTCAGATGACTGCCGTGTGGAACCAGTTAGCTCTCACTGAGCCAACTTGGGAATGCACAAAAGACGCTGATGTTCATAGAAAGTACCAAACTGAGACACGCATTATGCAATTCCTGATGGGCTTGAAAGAGGAATTTGAACCTGTAAGAGCTTCAATCCTACACCGAGGCGCAATACCTCCCTTAAACGACGTTCTTTCTGATCTATTCAGTGAGGAAACACGTCTCGCCACATTACAGGGATCTCATACAGATGTTACCCTTGCAGCACCCGTTGCTCTTGCCACACCAGCTGCCAAGACAAACTCATACCAGAAGCCCTTATATTGCAAGTATTGTCATTCACAAGGGCATGAATTGCTCAAATGTCCTTCTCGCCTATGTAAAGTCTGCAGAGAACCGGGTCACTATCTTGCAGACTGCCCTAAACTTCCTTCTGGAAATCAGTCAAATGGGAACCAATATCCCTCACGAGGCTCATACAATCGCTTCCATTCCAAGTCAAAGAATACTGCTGCTGTAGCCACTGATGCTACACCAACTTCATCCAGCTCTTCACCTGATTGGAGTGGTTTATGCACCATTCTTACCGAGGCTCTAACTAAAACTGGTAATAATATAGCCATGTCAGCTACACCAGGTACATCCCGATGGTATTTTGATTCTGCTTGTTGCAATCATATGACTTCTGATGCCTCCATATTTTCCTTTAAAACCCGTGATGAGCATGCACCTACTATTCACACTGCCAATGGATCAAATATGTTGGTCAGCCACACTGGACATGTTGATAGTTCTCATCTGTCTCTCCCTGACACATATTTGGTTCCTAATCTTACGCTTAACCTTATATCTGTTGGACAACTATGTGATCTTGGACTTGATTTGCATTTTTCTTCTACTGGTTGTCGTGTGCAGGACCCTCAGACAGGAAAACTCCTTGGAACCGGCCGTAAAGTTGGACGCCTCTTTGAGCTTACTCACCTCCAAGTCCCATCATCACCATCACCAAACCAATCAGCCGCATCCATCCCAGCACACTCTCCTGTGGAATTGTGGCACTCTCGGTTAGGTCACACTTCATCCAGCCCTCTACGTTCTCTTATTTCTAGTGGTCAGTTAGGATCACTTCAGCATGAGTCTTTTCATTGTATTCATTGTCAACTTGCAAAACAATCAGCTTTACCTTTTAATGAGAGTCAGTCTGTTTCCCTTGCACCTTTTGATTTAGTTCATTCTGACGTTTGGGGGCCTTCTCCTCATACATCCATGGGTGGTGCTCGTTATTTTGTTATATTTGTGGATGACTATTCTCGTTATACTTGGTTGTTTCTTATGAAAAGCAGATCTGAACTCTTTCATATATATTCTGATTTTTCTTCTATGGTTAAAACTCAATTCTCTCGGAATATCAAAATTTTTCGTTCAGATAATGCAATGGAATATAAAGACCGTGTTTTTCTAAACCTACTTCACAAAAATGGCACGCTTCCCCACCGTTCGTGCCCTGGAACCTCCCAACAAAATGGACGAGCCGAACGCAAACATAGACATATTCTTGACACTGTTCGTGCTCTACTCATTTCGTCATCATGTCCTGAACGTTTCTGGGGTGATGCTGCCTTAACCGCAGTGTACACAATCAATCGTGTCCCTTCCGCTACAATCCAAAATCAGTCTCCATTCGAGCGCCTTTTTGGTAAATCTCCTGATTACTCTAACCTCAGAGTCTTTGGTTGCGCTTGTTTTGTTCTTCTCATATTCCTATGTTTGATGAGTCTGCACCAACTCCCTCTGAGAGCCATCCTCCAGATCACCCCCGCAGATCTACCAGGGTAACTCATCCCCCTTCTCATCTTGCTGATTACCATTGTGATTATCATTGTTTTTCCACTATACTTCATCTGCATGAGCCTCAATCCTATAAGGAGGCTAGTACTAATCCACTTTGGCAGAAAGCAATGGATGAAGAACTTCAGGCCCTAGCTAAAACTCATACCTGGGATATTGTTGATCTGCCCCCTGGAAAAACTCCTATTGGGTGCAAATGGGTGTTTAAGATCAAGACACTTTCTGATGGCTCTATTGAACGATATAAAGCCCGACTTGTTGCCAAGGGATTTGCTCAGGAATATGGCATTGACTATGAAGAGACATTTGCTCCAGTGGCGAGGCTCACATCTGTCCGTACACTCCTTGCTGTTGCCGCCATTCGAAGATGGACTCTATTTCAAATGGATGTCAAAAATGCATTTCTCAATGGGGATCTTCTTGAGGAAGTCTATATGCATACACCACCCGGCTTGGATGCCCCTCGAAACAAAGTTTGTCACCTTCGCCGTGCCCTATATGGTTTGAAACAAGCTCCACGTGCCTGGTTTGCCAAATTCAGCACTACCATTCATCAGTTTGGGTTCACACCGAGTGCTCATGATTCAGCTCTGTTTATCCGCCATACTATCAACGGTATTATCATTCTTTTACTATACGTGGATGATATGGTTATTACTGGAGATGATCTACATGGTATTTCTGAACTCAAAAAGTTTCTCAGTGGTCAATTCGAGATGAAAGATCTTGGCGTGCTCACCTATTTTCTTGGCCTCGAAGTCTCATCTAATTCTGATGGATTTTTTCTCTCTCAGGCCAAATATGGCTCGGACCTCCTTTCCAAGGCTGGGATCACTGACTCAACCACTGCCACTACTCCTCTCGAACCGAATGTCAGACTTACCCCACTCGATGGTTCACCTCTTCAGGATGCCACTCTATATCGTCAACTGGTTGGAAGTCTTGTATATCTTACTGTCACTCGCCCTGACATTGCCTATGCCGTTCATCAGGTCAGTCGGTTCTTGTCCGCTCCTCGGACCACCCATTACTCGGCTGTTCTTCGCATTCTTAGGTACGTCAAGGGTACTTTATTTCATGGGCTTCATTTCTCAGCACAGTCTGTCCCTGTTTTACAAGCCTATTCTGATGCCGATTGGGCCGGAGACCCCACCGACAGACGTTCAACCACTGGTTACTGTTTCTTTTTGGGCAATTCTCTCATTTCCTGGCGTAGTAAGAAACAAACTGTGGTTGCTCGCTCCAGTACTGAAGCTGAATATCGTGCCATGGCTGATGCAACTCAAGAACTTCTCTGGCTTCGATGGCTACTCGCTGACTTGGGTATCTCTTCTCCTGCTGCCACTATCCTACACTGTGACAACAGGAGTGCTATTCAGATCGCTCACAATGATGTCTTCCACGAGCGTACAAAACACATCGAGAATGATATCCACTTCATCCGTGATCACATTCTCCAGAATACGGTTCGTCTACAATCCGTCAGTTCAGCCGATCAGACAGCTGACATTTTCACTAAGGCTCATCCACCCGGACGCTTTCACTCTCTGGTTTTCAAACTCAAGTTCACCTCCCACTTACCGCCTTGAGTTTGAGGGGGGATGTTAATGTATTATATGGGCTTAGTCCCACATTGGTTGTGTATAGCTTTACTTCTCCTATTAGCTTATATAAATAGGATAGCTCCCTTTGTAAGTAAATCACACCATTCAATACAATTCTTCTTTTTGTATTGTCTCACTTCCTCTCTTAAATTCAACACACTTATTAATTAACTTTGAACAAGACGTGACCCAGCTAAATTAATGATTCTGCTTGTGCTTAGTAAAACGATCATTCACTACTTTAATGGTCTTTATCTTACAAATTGGATCAAAGAAGTTCAACGAAAAATATAAAGATTAAATTACTTCAACGGCAAGGTTTGGATTTTGGTATATGTCAATTAATTATAAATGAGCAGGGCCAAATGGAGTTCTTATCTTTACTTAAAACAAGCTGACTATACGAATAACCATGGAGTATGATAACAACAGTAATATTTGGTATTAATTAGTTTTCTATTTTCTTTTGATGATTTTTCTTATTTTCTCAAGGCTGACCATGTACAGATGACAGACCACATGTAACGTACCCCACAGTTAATACTAACCAAATTCAGAACCTTGCCAAATTCAGAACCTTGCCAAATTCTTGCCCCACATGGCCATGCTCTGCCCATACCCAGCACCCAATGTGGACCCCATACCACATGGGATTGCTTTCCTTTATATATCTTTCCCTTTTCAAAAGAAGAGAAACCAACGCTCCGGATTTCACTCCCAACCATTCCACTGAGTCCCTATGGGCGGCTGAACTTGTCCCCCCCTTGTCCCCCCCTTGTCCCCCCAGTGCAGGGGCACCTTGCATCAAAGTTACTGCTATTGCTACCGACAGCTTAGCTTGCCTTTGTCCACAATTCATGCATTGAGAGAAAACAAGGACACTCATTTTTTCTCATACGCTTCCTTTATGGACTTTTATCATACTATCCTATAAAATACATACTTTTGCATTCACATTTCCCTCACAAACACAAAACACATTTGCATTTCTCTCCAGCTAATAAAACAACCTAAAAGGAAGGTCACAAGAACTTGTCAAAAATACTATTTCTTATACAACCATCTCTTGTATTTGAAGAGAATTTGGTTTGCTATACAAGGTCATATCTAATTGAAGATTAGAGGAAAATGGAGAGTCGTATGGCTTATGAGAATGATTTTAACCTAAAGGCAACTGAACTAAGACTGGGGTTGCCGGGCTCAGACGAAAATGAAGAACAGCAACCAGTTCCTTGTGTTAGAAGCAACAAGCGGCCATTTCCGGATACAAGCGAGGAGTGTGGAGCAAAGGGAAAATCTGATGCTCAACATGAAACTGCCTCTCCTCCTGCCAAGTAAGTTATCATAATTAATGTATTACAACTAATTTTTCCTATGAGGTGTTCTCTTTACTTTTTTGATTTAGAACATTTACATGAACTTTGTATTTAATTAATATATATATGTGTATGTTTATGAAGGGCACAGATATTTGGTTGGCCGCCTATTCCATCCTACCGGAAAAATAGCTTTCAACCAAAAAAGAGTGAGGCTGAGGGTCCTGGAATTTATGTGAAAGTAAGCATGGATGGAGCTCCTTACCTAAGAAAGATTGATATTAAGGGTTACAAGGGCTATGCAGAGCTCATAAAGGCTGTAGAGAACATGTTCAAGTTCACCATAGGTAAAAATATGGATTATTGTCTATATTGTTCTTGTTGCCATATGATGTGATTGTTGTGGTGAAATTTATGGTGGTTCTGATGGTTTTACCTTTTTCTTCAGGTGAATACTCAGAGAGAGAGAGAGAAGGCTACAAGGGATCAGAATATGCACCTACTTATGAAGACAAGGATGGCGACTGGATGCTGGTTGGAGATGTTCCTTGGGAGTAAGTCTCTCTATACATGTATCCATGTGTTTGTTTATCTATGTTATTTTTAATCAGGTTCTGTATACTTACAAGGTTATGTATTATTGTTGCAGTATGTTCATGTCATCATGCAAGAGATTGAGAATCATGAGAGGATTAGAAGCTAGAGGCTTAGGTTCTGGTGTATGATAAATCCACAAGCCACAACAACCCATAAGAGCAAAGGAAGAGAAGATATTTCTGTCATGAAAAGAAAACCTTTCAGCTTGGGTTCTCCAAGGAGATATTCAAATCTGATTCTCGGTCTCCTTATTTACCAATAGTTTTCTCTGGAGTTGGACTGGGAAGTTTAGATGGAAAACAGAAAACAAAAACAAAAAAAAAACCATAGTGTGGAGTTACAGTTCGGCAGCTAAGTACTTGGTCGTTTGAGCATCTGACTGTGATGTCATAATCTGTTGTTTCTACCTACTCACATCAAACCAAAACTACATAGGAAAGATGTAGCTTCGCAAATGTATAAATTATTAGAGATAAAAGACAACATGGCTGTCGACGATTTGGTTATGTATTTTGAATACAAACGTATGAGAGTTCCTTCTTTACTGGTGTGTTTGTACAATTCGTTTGTGTTCTCATTAAACACAGAATTACACGTTTTGATTTTGGTTCTCCTATATAATAAATTATTTTGCGTTAAAAGGAGTACTTGTATAAATCATTATGTGTTCGTAGAGAATAAAATTGCGAGGAATTCTTGACAGCATCTGATTCTTAAAATTTGGCATCAAATGAAAATTTAATTGATAATTTTTTAAAATATTATTAATAAAATTTTTAAAATTTATGGACTTGATGTAAAATTCTTGATTTGTGATGCAGCCAAGAAATTTTCTGCCGACACATAACGAATAGGCAAGGCTAACGGGTTCATGAATCATGATTTAAATTCCACTCCACCACAAAAACGCAGTCAGATCTCCATAAAAACTCCTCGCCTAATAAAAGCAAAAATTAACAATAGGATGCTGAAATGTGAAGTAAGAGTTTTAAAGGGTCACTACGCCCTTCACAGCTGTTTTTGTACGATAAATTGAAGAGATGATTTTTTGAAATCATCTGTAATATCTATGAAGTACCTTCTGTTACATGCTTGTCCATAATTTAAGCAATACGAGAAAGATATGTGAACTTGAGGTCATTTCAAACTGTCATTAACACCTAGTTCTAGTTAGTAGTTAATTAACTGATAGCGTGCACCAAAAAGAATAGAGTTGAGGTTCATGAAATATTACAAATACTTTGAGTTTTAAAAATTATTATATTTTAACAGTTAGTTTATTTTTAATATTTAATTTTTTATTTAAAATATTTCATATTAAAATAGAATTAGGTCTTTTAAGATCTTATCTAAAAGAGATCTTTATGTTATTTTTAATTAACTTATCGATAAATAAAAATCATATTATTGAGATTGAATATTATTAAATTTTCTTAGTCTAGTTGTTATTATTTATTTGTTCTCGCTCTACATCACTATGACAATCTATAACTACAGTGGGTAAATCTAATCAGCCTTGTACATATGATATGGACTACATATGTAGTGCAGTAGTATTTTGCGAAAGAATACTAATCAGCTAGGCCTGATGTTTTTTATTATGCAGTATGACCTCATAAAACAGAAATAAAAGGATGAGAAAAAATTATTTAATTATAATGATACATGATTACATTCCAAAGAAAACGTTAATCCAATTAAAAAAATAGCTGAAAATGAAATATCATTTTTCTTTTTTTTTTTCGGATAAAATCATTTTCCTTTTTCCTATGTAAGGTTGTAAGGATCTGTTTCGTTGAAAGACTAAAATGGAAAATAATTGTTTTAATCTCATGTTTGGTTGAAGAGATTTATTGTTCATGTAAAATTAGAGTGATAAAATCAATCATAATCTTAATTTTTTTTTGTCCCACCCTCCCCCCCCATGCGATAGAATTAATCCCACCTCTTTGGGATTTTTTTTTGTCCTTCCACTTCTGCCCTTTACTTATAATAATAATAATAATTATATAATTTTAATAATTATTTTTATTATAACTATTATTATAATAAATAAAATTAATAATTATTATAATAGTAATAATTATATAATAATAATTAGAGTTATTATTATATAATTATAATCATTATTATAATTTACTATTATTATAATTACAATTATAACTATTATAATATAATTATAATAATAATAAAAATTATTATTATTACATTAGTAATTATTAATATAACAATTATTATGATTATTATATTTTTTACAGTAATTATAATAATTGCTATAATTATAATTTCATTAAATTAATATTAATATTAATTATAATAATAATAATTATTATAAATATTATAATAATAGTAATTATTAATATAGTTATAATATAATATAATATTATAATTATTGTTATTATTTTGATGATAATAATAGTTATAATAATATTTCTTGTAATTATTATCACCATTATAATAATATTATTATAATGAAAATAGTTATGATAAAATTATAATAATTATATTTATAATAAAAAAATAATGAAATTTTAAAATTTGCGAAGAATTTGAGATTTATTGAAGCTGATGAATAGTAAAGTGTGATATGGTCTTTTGATTTAGTATCCTACTTTAATTATCAAATTATTCAATTTCATAAACCAAATATAAGATTAAGATAATATAAATTTAATTTTTTATAATCTCATCCCACTGTAATATTAATTTTATTTTATTATAATTTTGTTCGTAAATCAAACGAATATAACTATATAAGTGTCTCCGCATGAAACTAAAAACCATTTGATGGAGACAAGTGTAAATATAAATACTATAGATGCAAAAGGTTCATCAACTGTTTAAATTTCAGCCAGTAAAGATCAAAATCTTTCGCACTCCCACGTTTTTTCAACACAGCATGTTGGTAGAAAAAGTTAACAGCCATGTTGGGAATAGTGGAAATCAGAAAAACTGCACATGACAAGTGATACATAACAGAACTGTGTTGAATGGGAGAGAGAGAAAGAGATGGTGATCAGTATTCATAAGTAACCCTTTAAAACTAAATGGATATTTTTACCGGAAATTAAAATGTTGAAAATTCTGTGGTATATCTTTATGAATTTTCAAACTTTTTTTTTTTTAATTTTCAGTTTTAGAGATTATGGATTTGGGTGTCCTTTTCTTAAGAAATGGTTCTTTAAGATAGAAAATAAGATAAAAAATAATATAATGTATTTTCTTATTATTTTTTATTAATAAAAAATGTTATAAAATTTAAAATATAGTTAAAAATTATAAAAATGATACACTTCCCCAAATCCTCACAGTTTGAGGAAATTTAAAGAAAAAAAAGGATATTCCCAGTTTCATTTCTCCTCATTCCCCTCGGTCCAAGAAAAAAAGTGGGAAAATCTTATCGAGCAAATAGAAAATTTTTGGGACCTCGTAAACATTGTTTTGAGTCTTAATTAATTTTATTTTGGCAAAAGAGTGATCAGAAAGGAGCCCCACGCCAAAAAGTAAATGTATCTGACTACTGAATACTTTGTATTTTTCAGTTTATAAGATGGAATTTTCTTTTATAGTTGTCTCACAAGTGACAACTAATATATTACTGTATTTTCATACTTCTCAACTCCTTTGAAATTTTCTTTTTTATTTTTTAAAATTTGGTTCTTAAAAGTTTTACGGATAACAGTAATCCATGTGACTCAAAATTAGAAATAACATTGGAAGGGTTTGAAGCGAAGAGTGTCATCTTTGTCTCTGTCTTCGTTTGTAAAAGTAGTTTTCGTTTCTGTCGAAGATTTTATTTTGTCTTCGATCTCTGTCTCCATTGAAGATATCAATCCTCATCCCTGTCCTATTTCCCGTTTCAAAGTTCAAATCGATCGAGATAAAAGAGAAAAAAAACTCATTCTACTTTTCGATACCTATAAAAAAAAGCGGTGCAATCACAAATGAGCAATAATTTTTACTTTAAACGATTATTTATATAATTAAAAAGTAATCAAATAATTACCAAATTTATCGAATATATTTATATAAAACATAAAACTTAACGTAATAAGGGATAAAGATGAAAATTTTGTAAGGTCAAAATTATTACTTTCATTTTTATCTCTGTTCAGACCGAAATTTTTTAAACATTTTCGTTCCAGTTCTCATTGAAA
Source organism: Bretschneidera sinensis (assembly GCA_023935145.1). NCBI lineage: Eukaryota > Viridiplantae > Streptophyta > Magnoliopsida > Brassicales > Akaniaceae > Bretschneidera > Bretschneidera sinensis. The sequence goes on along the minus strand of CM043705.1, from coordinate 84,972,051 downwards.
TAAAATCTCCTTCGCATCCGTTCCATTCTTGATGATTTAAAAAATTTTAAAGTTTCAAACAGATTAAAAAATTTCAAAACTTTGTCCAACTCGAATATTTTTACCATCCCTACCAAGAAAGGTAAAGGTTCATTTAATTTTATTTATTAAACATAAATTAGGATTAAGTTTACGAGGTGACTTCTTGTTGCTGAATTATTCTATATAGCAGTCGTATTGTAGGCTTAGAAAATTCATTCTAATGTTCAAAAATCAACATAACCCCTTTCTTTACCCCCCTCTCTTTGTCAACCCGTAATCAAATAAAGCATAAAGGCATTCAAAAACAAGATCTGACAACATGATTCCAGGACTTGACTCTAGTGACTCTGAGTTTATTTAGACGTCGGTATGATGTTTAGTATCCTACTTTGCCTACTACTGAACAGAAATTTCTTCAGCCCTACAAATTCCGCAGCATACAATGAAAATTTTAAGCCAGTGGTAATTCCAACACCTCAAATAATAATTGTTTCTGACTATGCTGTAAACCTAGTGTCAGCAAAATAAGGCATTGCCTCAACCTAGGTTTTTTTACCCAATGATTATCTCCAAGCCTTTCATTTAAAAGACACGAATTTAATGCTCTTCCTCGTCTTATTTAGGTGACTAACACACATCAGCATTGAAGTATCAGCTTAATTAATCAAATAACTTCTCTATCATAGAAAAATCCTCTAGGCCATATCTAACATCAGGAGGTTACATACAGAGAATATCTCTAATTTGAAATTTCTTAACACCTATATTTAATTTGTCAGAGTGCTTTGGTTTTGCTTTCTTTGGGCTTGTCTTTGTTTGGGGCCATTGCACTTGCTAGCTAAGTTGTAGTTGTCATTTTGTCTAGGTTGATAGCTAAGCAAAGCTACAAGGGAAAAAAATTCTCAATTGTTCTTACAGCTTTTACTAAATTGGATTATTCTTAGATATATTACTGGCCCTAATTGATGCTTTATGTCGGTTTATTTTTAAGTAATCCAATTTTCTTCAATTTCTTTAGGATAAAGTGGACAGACTCTAAAAAGGTATCAGCACCGACTTGCTGAAAGGGTTCAAGCAGAGTTCCAGCCTTTTGATAAGCTGTACAAGGGCCTCAACGTTCATGTTTGTGAGAACAAGGGCATATACTCATCACATTATAAAAATGAGATTTTTGCTATTTTCGAAAATTATGGAGGTAGACATGATTTTTATTTTCCATTTTTGCTAATCCACTTAAGTTTTTATTTCAAAACAACAAGATTTGAAGAAATATAAAATTTATTATTTTTTATCAAATCAAATCAAACGTAGAATTGAATGAAATCATTTCAGTTCCTCCTCATCGATTCACCAAACTGACTCATAATATAATACCATATGTCTTATTATAAAAGTTGAAACCAAACATATTATGAATTAGCACGATCTTAATATACTGACACTGCCAAACTGTCCATGTCACATAATTGGCCATCTTGCCATGGCCAATTAGGCATTGAAGTTTTCCAACTCCACTGATGATGAGTCACATCACAAAATTCATATCTAAAAATTTAGTGGATCAAAATCCTCAATATAGACCTAAATTTGAATTCGTTTGTTATGCATAACTATCTTCCAAGCTGTTTTGGGTCAAAAAAATGCCAGACTGAAGCATTTACAGGCACCACAAATGTAAAGCTAGCACACAGATTTCCTTGCCATGGTAGCCAGTGATCATATGCCTCAAGTTTTAGCTAACCTTGGAGGATATCTTCGATGTTACTATCGTTACAATATTGCTTTGAGCAATAATGACTCATCCATTCCACAGCTAAAAGGCAGCAAAAACATCTCAAACATTCGTACAAACTTGTTTGGGTCTTTAAAGCAGAAACATATGGTTTTAATTGTTTGGAAAAGTTGTTAGAGTTGGTGTATACTTTACGGGATCAGATCTATAGAACCCCAAACGATCATGGGGTCCCGCAATCAAGAGAGTTCGTAGATATCTTTGTGGCACGTCAGAGTTTGCATTGTGTTATGGAGCTATGGGAGGTAAGATGAATCTTGATATTGTAGGAACCGTTAATGCTGACTGGGGAGGAGACATTGATAGTAGAAAGTCTACAAGCGGATATGTGTTCAATCTGTTTAGTGGTGCGGTGAGTTGGATGAGCAAGAGGCAAGTGTTGTTGCTCTTTCATCCACAGAAACAGAGCATATGGCGATAACTCATACTGGAAAGGAAGCAGTTTGGCTTCAAAGGTTGTGTTGTTGAGTTTGGGTTTAAACAAGGAGTAGTGAAGGTGAAATGTGACAATCAATGTGATATCTTCTTAGCAAAGAATCATGCATTTCATTCACGAACAAAGCACATTGATATCTAATATCACTTAATTCTGGAAAAGATTGAAGAAAATGTGATAATCTTGGAGAAAGTCGATACAACAGTGAACAACGCAGATTTCTTTACTAAGACAATTAGTCTAGAAAAGTTTGAGTGGTGTACTACTGAGATCGGCTTGAAAAAACAGAGTTCTAGGAAGTTTTCCATGTGTGTGAATTATTTACCAAGTGGGACATTGTTAGAGTTGGTGCATAATTCACAGGACCAGATCTGTAGAACCCCAGATGGCCACGGGATCCTGCTCCCCAGTGAGCGGGCGGGAGTCTGGCTACATGAGTTGGGTCTGGTTTTTTGCTTGGTGATTTGTGCTTGGGCCCATGAATAGTCATAGTTCTGCAGCACGGTGGAAATCCTAATTAGACCCTAATTAGGGAGTCTTAAGTTTCTTATAAATACTATTTATGTACTGAGATACATTGTAACGAGAGATTTGTGAGATTGATAATAAGAAATTTATGGCAGGACGTAGCCCTATTCTGTGGTGAACATGGGTAAATCTTGTATTCATTTCTTTCTGTTTATAATTTGTGTCATTGACAGGTCTCGAATCGTTCAATTGGTATAAGAGCCTTATGTTCGAGAATTAACGATCAGAGATGTCGATTGGATCACAAATTGAAATCGAGAAGTTCGAAGGGAAGAGCTTTGAGTTATGGGAACTGAAGATGGAGGATCTACTCGTGGATAGGGATCTATGGATGGTGATAGTCGATCAGATGCCGAAGAATACGATGAGCATGATGGCAGCATCCACGACAGGAAGAAACTAGAAAACCTTTATCAGAGTAAATCTTTGGTAAACAAACTATTTCTGCGGAAAAAGTTGTACAACCTTCGGATGGCCGAGGGTGATTTTTTATCTGTTTATCTACATGAGTTCAACACTCTAATAGGTCAGTTACTGTCTATCAATGTTGATATGACGGATGATGATAAGACTATTACACTTCTCTGTTCGCTTCCTGATTCATGGGATAACTTGATAGTTGCGATTGGTAGTGGTATGATTGATCTGTCCTTTGAGAATGTCATGGCAACCTTATTGCTCGAGGACTCCCATGCCTTTGAGAACCAAGTTATATGCGGAACAATGTTCGAAGACAGAGGAAAAAGCTGAAGAGATAGCGTGTGTACCTTATGCTAGTGCGATTGGAAGCTTGATGTACGTCATGGTGTGTACGAGACCAGATATTGCCCAAGCAGTGGAAGTATTGAGCAAATATTTGTCTAATCTTGGGAAAGAGCGTTCGATTGCAATCAAGAGAGTTATTAGACATCTTCGTGGCACGTCAGAGTTTGCATTGTGTTATGGAGCTATTAGAGGTAAGAATAATCTTGATATTGTAGGAACCATTGATGCTGACTGGGAGGAGACATTGATAGCAAGGGGTCTACAAGCGAATATGTGTTCAATCTGTTTGGTGGGGCGGTGAGTCGGATGAGTGGCATGCCAAAAAAAATAGACATGCGCATTAATTCTTTGCTCTAAAAATTATTGTATGAAATATATTGGAAAGGAAAGTTCATTTCCCACAGAGGATTATAAATTAATTCAATTAAACACTTAATTGTTAAAAGAAAAAAATATAAATAATTAAACTAAATAATTTATAAACTAAATTAAATTCAAAACAACCAAATAAACTAATTGGGGGGTTTAAATGATTAACTAAAAATTATGAATAATGAAAGACAACTAAAATATGATTCAAAATTGAATAAACTTTGTAACAATAATGAGAAAACTAGTCAAAAGATCATTCTCCACCACTAGACATGAAATGATGAATCAATATCAGAGTTATCCTCAAATTCCTATTAAAATTACCAACCGTAGATAATAATAAGCTCTATTACCCCAATCTTTCCTTAGTTTGTCGCTAAGTAAAACAAGTTCTTTACTTAATCTCTATCTATTAAATAACCTAGAATAAGCTCTCTAAATTTAATTTAATAGAAGCATTAGGTTAAGAAAGATAGGTTGGTCCAAGAAACAAATGCATAAGCTCGGTTCATTTATCTTGAGTTATGTTCCATATAATAATCACACGAAAATATCCCATCATCAGTGATTACTAATTGCTACCATTGATTAGAAATTCAAGACAATTACGGATCAAGATTCTCAACCTAACAATAGATAATTATCCTATTTCATTTGGTTGGCCACCCCGAATAAAATAAAATAATAATCATAAACAATTCTTATGGAAGAATATAAACAATTTTATTAGAAATATGGATAATAATATCTGAATATTCGATCACAAAATCATATAGGGCTTTGAAATCACCTTTAACCAAAAAAAAAAATTAGCTAGACATATTCTTAAAATTAAAAGCAAAATAAATATTCAAAGACATGAAAGATGGGAAGAATGAAGAATGAAAAACAATAGTAATCTTGAAGAGTCTTTTATGCAATTAAATCTCCTTACATTCTTCCCAATTTTCTCTTCTCTTCTCTTCTTTTTGTCTAGGAAAAATATGTTTTTTTACAAGCCAAGGGCAGCCGGCCTTATATAGGCAAACTCCTAGAAAAGAAAAGGAAAGTACAATAATACTACTCCTTTAGAAAAAAGAAAGACACTGAAATGGGAAATACTTCTACTACTAGGAAAATATGAAATAGAAAAGTAACTAAAAGGAAATATAACACAAAATATGAAAAAGTGCAGCATAGGAAAAGGAAAGACATTGAAATGCGAAATACTTTTACTACTAGGAAAACATGAAATAGGAAAGTAACTAAAAGGAAATATGATACAAAATAGAAAAACGTGCAGCACAAGTAAAACTGGTATATATATGGAGGCTCACAATATTCATTAAGTTTTTTTTTTATATTTTATTCTCCAGCTATGCGGGCTGTGGCCCAAGAAAAGTACGCAGCGGCCCATGTTAGTAGACATCCCCAGCCAAACTTCAGGGAACAGACGAACGCAACATACAAAACCCATGCTGTGGCACGCATCCTTCTTCGAATTCAACTATTTTCCTTTGATAAAACGGCGTCATCTCTCTCATTTTGACTCCCATTTTCGAATCGTTTGATCCTAGACATTCTGAATCTTCTTGCCAATATTATTTTTTCATCCAAATATTATTTTTAAGCACCTGTGACTTGAAAGTACACCAAAAATACTCATGATTCCGAAAAACACATTTTAAAAACAATTAAGTAAAAATGTAAGATTTAAACCTAATTTCCCACAAACAATACCGATAAATGACTAAATATTAGTATATTTTCAAGTACTCATCAATAAGCAAGAGACAAAGTGTTGTTGCTCTTTCATCCACAGAAGCAAAGTATATAGCAATAATTCATGCTGGAAAGGAAGCGGTTTGGCTTCAAATGTTGTGTGCTGAGCTTGGGGTTTAAACAAGGAGTAGTGAAAGTGAAATGTGACAATCAATGTGCTATCTTCTTAGCAAAGAATCATGCATTTCATTCACGAACAAAGCACATTGATATACAATATCACTTCATCCGGGAAAAGATTGAAGAAACGGTAATATTCTTGGAGAAAGTCGATACAATAGTGAACAACGCAGATTTCTTGACTAAGGCAGTTAGTCTAGAAAAGTTTGAATGGTGTGCTACTGAGATCAGCTTGAAGAAACAGAGTTCTAGGAAGTTTTCTATGTGTGTGAAGTATTTACCAAGGGGGAGATTATTAGAGTTTGTGCATACTTCATGGAACCAAATTTTTAGAACATTGGACGACCACGGGGGTCCCTCTCCCAGGTGATCGGGCAGGGGTCTCGCTACATGAGTTGGGCCTGGTTTTTTACTTGGCAGTTTGGGCTTGAGCCCATGAATAGCTATAGTTCTGCAGCAGTGCGAAAATCCTAATTAGACCATAATTAGGGCGTCTTAAGTTGCTTATAAATACTCTTTATGTACTGAGCATGCATTGTAACGAGAGATTTGTGAGGTTAATAATAAGAAACTTCTGGTAGGACGTAGCCCTATTCTGGGTTGAACATGGGTAAATCTTGTCTTCTTTTCTTTCTGTTTATAATTCGTGTGATTAATAAGTCTCGAATCGTTCATAGGTAAGCAATACACACTAGCTAGGTGAATCATACAAGAATCAGATGAGTAAGTATTTTCAAGCTTTGATTATAAGTGAACTGATAAAAGCTTCATGGTAAATTTAACATAAAATTATTGCATGGCAATAATCTATCCTAGCTCAAGAAGTTCCTAATGATGCATGGGAACAAAAAGTTCATATACAAAAATTAGTTTTTTCTAATTAAGTTACAATAAGCTACAAAGAAAGCACTGATAATTAAGTTTCCATAGCAGTTGCATGCAACAATTAGTATTAGTAATAATCAGCTGAAGCGCCATAAAACTCTATACATATAAAAGAAACCTCTAAATATTCTTAAAAAATTCTCTTTTGTTAAGTTTTCATCACATGCCTGCCTGAAAGTATGTGATAACTGATAAATAGTTTATGAATAATGTGGGGAGGAAAATGCATTTACAGTGAATATTAAATATCAAATATTCTTAATGCATGCTTTTGCTAACTTTTTCTAAACTCCTCTCTCTTTTGGCACCGCTTTTGATATCAAAGTTATTAATACTGACATCAACCAGATATAAGTGGCCTAGAATGCTTTTACTGCTTAGAATGCATTGGTAAAAGGTGAAATAGCTCAAACAGGTGAAGAGTTTTTACATGATAAGAAGTGCACAACTATTATTTGTTGACCAACAAGTACCAAAACAGGGGGATAATTGTAACAACTTTTTAATGCACACGGTTGCCAGCAGAAATGGACCTTGGATGTTGATGATTTATGTTGTCATCTTGCTCGAATGAGCATCCAAAGGAGATATCAGAGCAATGGACAGGATGGGGTTCAATGACTTTCAGAAGCAAAACCCAATAATCAATTTCAGTTAACATTGAAATTTACATGTAGATTGAAGTCCAAAAACAAGATTGAAAAAACTGTAGACTAAATCTGGCGCCTGGGTAGACGTCTAACCCATCCTCAGGCATCTGGTCAGACGACTAGTTTGCTCACAAATTGATTTTCATTTTCTAAAGAGTTAATCCACGAATTATTTGAAAAAATTGCTCACAAATTGATTTTTAATTCCAAATAAATTAATCATCCTATCATGTTTATTTAGATGTCAGTAACTTTAGTTACTGACAATACAAATAGATTTTTTCATTGCATATCAATATTTGACTAAAACTTAAATTAATTGTTGCGTACAAAATCAAATTATATGATTATTAATTAACAACATATGAATTCTCGTATCTTTTCAATAGATCAAATTCATTTATATATTTTATAAAACTAAAACCGCTGGCTCACGTAGGAAAATTCTATGAGGGGGATCATAGCTAAACAAGAAAAAGTGGACCAAAAAAAGGGTATACTATAAAGGCAAGAACAAAGTCAAATGCCGAACGTAGATTCGAAAATTAAAAACAATATTATAATACATTTTCCTATAAAAGAAATTAATGGATGTAAAAGTGTCTGGTCAAAAATAAAACAATTAAATATGATTCAAAATTTATTATTATCTTTTTTATTGCATCCCAATAAATCTATTTTCAATTAAGTTTTTTGAGAGATTGTAATTTCTTTAGTTCAACGCACAAACTTGCTCTAAGAGTACAATTAAATATGATTCAAAATTTATTTTATTTCACTCAACTTTATATAATAAAATAAAAAAACAAAAGAGAATGAGAGAAGATCTTCGATCCTTTAAATTTTACTTTATGTCATGCAATGCCATTTATCTTTTTTGTTTTGTTTTATTTCACATAAAAAATGAAATAATTAAGGAAAAAAACTAATGTTTTTTAGACAAAGACAAACCGAATTTTATCTGGGTTGAAAAATAAAATAAAAATTAATTAAATTCAACAACAAATATTAATAAATTTATACTCTAAAGAGCACTTTTTTAATTATTGTCTAGCCTACTCCTAATTCACGCACAACAATCGACAATCATCTTGATCTGGTATGAAAAATCCACATCAGAGCCCAGATTAGAATCCTTTCCGATTGATAGCCTTCTCTCTTTGGTTTAATTAACGGTAGAATGACCAAAATAATTAGAAATTAAAATTTATTTTAAATAAACTAAATCGTATTTAAGTAATTTAATAAAATCTCTGATTTAATTTTTTAATCTCTTAAAACTTTTTGTGATATAAAGTCAACCAACGGTTAGAAAAGTGTAACTTTAATACTGTTAAAAAAGACTTGACGAAATCTATAATTCGACACTGAGTTTATCACTCTTCCCTAACCACCATTCCAAATTATGGAGGCCTTACTCGATCTTTAGATATGTTCTTTTTCAACAAGTATTGTCGGAAACCGTTTATACCATCGAACCGAATTTTTGAGTAAAAAGAGAAACGTGAAAGTGTCGTCGCGAGATATGACCTAAAAACACCGCATGGACCCTCATGTTGCAACAGGCCCGCGAGGGCGATGCCTTAATTTGGTCATAGTTTCGCTTATTTTTTATCTTGAAAATGTGATTTTTCAAAAAAAAAAAATCTACTTTACTAACTTGGCAGAGGAGTATTTAGTCGAAAAAAAAATTAATTCAATTATAACTATTTGGTTTAGATTTTAAATGAGTTAAACATCTATTTCACCATGAGCTAAATCCAAATAAAAAATTTTATTTTCTTGGCATACTTGCATTTAGCTTAGCAACAAACAAAAAGTTTATAGGTTTTGAAACAGTATTATAAATTGTTTAATATTTGTTGAAACAATCGTGAAAACAATATTTTTTAGATAATTCGGATTTTGAGATAATTTTTATTTAATAAAAATAAAAATTGTTCCATAAATTATTTTTTTAACAGTATTTCATTTAATTTTTGTTTATAGGAAATAAAAACTGAAGCAGAGTTTTTTTAATGGCTCAATTAAAATTCTTTATACGGAGAGGGGGTGTTACCGAATCAAATTGCGAGTCTATGAGACTATGGCATTGTTAGTACCTTATTAAACCAATGATTAAAGCTATTTTTTTCTTTAAATTAAAGTAAAAAGTTATTTTAATAAGTGATTAACGACGTCCATAATGGGATCAAACTGGAAACATAACTCGTACCCCCACAATTTACTTCTATAAACCTCCCCGACATTGGCTCACATCACCCAATAATACCATCATCAACACCCTAAAAGATTCGCTAAGCCGTGCACCAATCTTTTTTTATCCGTTAGCCGAACGTTTGCACTTAATAGGAAGAAGCCGCCTAGAGATTGATTGCAATGCCAATGGTGTCATTCTCGTCGAGCTAGGCTGAATCCAAAGCCAAACTAGACGATTTTGGTGACTTATAGCCATCCCCTGACTACCAATACCTTATTCCACATGTAGACTATAGTCTCCCAATTCAAGAACTTCCTCTCTTGCTAGTGCAGCTCACTAAGTTCCAGTGTGGTGGGATTAGCCTTAGCTTCACAATATCTCAGGCTGTTGTTGATGGCCAAAGCGAACTTCATGTCATATCTGAGTGGGCAAGGGTCGACACCGTTTCTTGATTGAAATTTTTTTTGAGCTGGGGATCCACCAATTGAATCTCCACGGCTAGATCATGCAGAGTTTGATGATCTACTGCTCTTGATTGGCCGATCAGACAACAGCTACAGTAGTAATGTTGAACCTGACCAAAACCCAAGTGGAGAAACTCAAAAACAAGGCTAATAACTATGAGGGTATTGATAGGAATCACATGTTTAGTCGATATGAGACTCTGGCAGGCCATATATGGAGGTCGGCTTGCAAGGCACGAGGGCATAAACCCGAGAAGCCAACTGCTTTAGGTGTTTGTGTTGATTCGCGTAGTCTAATGCAACCACCATTGCCTCATGGTTACTTTGACAATGCAACTCTTGATGTGATTGCAGTTAGCAGCTCAGGTGAATTGATTTCGAACCCATTGGGATTCGCGGCGAGTAAAATAAGAGAAGCGATAGAGAAGGTGACGGACGAGTACATTCGGTCCAGGATCGATTTCTTGAAGAATCAGCCAGACTTGACTAAGTTTCAAGATCTTCATGCCTTAGGGGGTACTCAAGGGCCATTCTATGGAAACCCTAATCTTGGTGTGGTCAATTGGTTGACGCTGCCTATCTATGGCCTTGATTTTGGTTGGGGTAAGGAAATTTATATGGGACCTGGAATTCATGATTTTGTTGGTGATTACTGATTCTTCCAAGCCCTGATCAAGATGGAACCTTGGTTGTTGCTTTGTGTTTGCGAGTGGCACATATTGAAGGTTTTAAGAAATACTTCTATCAAGATATATAGACATTCCCAGAAAAGTTAACTAAATAAGGAGCTAGCGCTTGAGGAGGAAATGAAATAAGAGGTGTGCCAAAGGAAACAAAACAGTGAGAACAAGAAAGAATGTCCAATTAGGAGATACTGTAATCAATAAATTCTTATCTTTATTTATGTCTAATTCTTAGTAAGTCAACTTTTATGTATTATTGATCACAAAGTATATGGTTGGTAAAAAAATATATAATCTAAAAGTCATATTTTGAGCAATGAAATATAATTTTTTTTAAAGAAAACTATGGAATATAATGATGATGATGATAACAAGATGAAAAGCAATCGATTTTGTAATTGAAGAAGTTTTCTATATTATTGGAAGTATGATCTTACATAACCGTCTTGATCTAAACAGTTTTTAAGAGTTAGTACAAGGAAATTTCAAGAGATAGAATGCCAGAAATTTGCAGGGGAAATGAGAGAAACCTATGGAGTTATAAGGGGTTAGGAAATTTGAAGAGAGAAACAAGAGAATGTATTAGAAGAAAATAATTATATGTCAAACATGTATGGGTCTAGTTTCCCACCTCTTGAAGGGATATTGATTCGTATCCTTTCATGGCGCCAAAACAATGTGAAAGTTCCAACGGTTACAAGGGTTCACTGAAATCCGAAATTGAAGTATGGGCTGCTTTTTCTAGCTTGTCAAAATGTGGGCTTATTGGGAATGGACCGACAAGGAGGGCTTTCAAAATTTCAAAGAAATGGACTGAGCTTATGTAAGTTCCTATCAATAAGGGGGGGGAGGGGGGGTGTTGATGTTGAACACAGTAATTGCCTATTTGACTGCAGAAGTAAAAATTATTAGACCAAGAAGGAAAATAAGGAGAAACGAAAAACAAAAAGGAGACTGGGTAAAAAGGGGAAGGAAAATGAAAAGGAGGTTCTTTAATTTCTTGTTCAGAATAAAATAAAGAAGAATGAAGGAGGCACAACAAATAATTCTAGCTGATGCTTTAAAAGCAACATTTACAAGACCATGCAGGATAGATGCAGCAACAACCACAGAGAAAAAACTTGACCTTACTTTGTTCTCTTCCTTTTTCAGTCTATCAATGAACAATAGACTATGATATTTTGAAGGAAAAATTGACTAAAACATTTTCACAGAAATAGAGAAGATTCATCAACATAATTGGAACGACCAGATTCCATTTGACAGCAAAATCTCAGTTTTGATCATTTTAACGGCTACTTTACGTGGGAAATTCATATTCGACTAATCATGGAAACCATTTGTTAAAAGATCTTCAGGCACAGAAGAACTATTAAGAAAACAACACCCAAAAAGCCTAATTTACAAGGTAAATTACCTGCCTGCATTGCTTTTCACATTATTGGAAAAGAAAAAAAATGGATACGAGAAGAACCATAAAAAATAAAAATAAAAATTCTTTATTTAGTTATTGAACCCTGAAGAATTTCACTCTTCAGCCAAACAAGGGCTAATTGAATTGCACAAGAAATCAAATATAAATGCTGAAGGAATTAGAGAAAAAAAAAAAACCCTACTATCTAGCTCAACTCCCTGTCAAGAAGATCGCTGTCCTCACATGAAACAAGATCCATTACTAGCTGTCAATCTTCTCTCCTCCTGCTCATCCATGACTGTTCAAAATAAACTTTGTACATGGCTGAGACTATTCCTCATGAACAATTTTCAGACTGCTAAAGTATCTGCCAATTCCAATACAAGTAGATATCCTCACCACTGTAAAAATAACTTGCAGAATCCTGCTAAATTACACACTAATACAGGGTCCCAAAATGCAAGTGCCATTTCTCATGTCTATCATACAGACTTGTTTGATCTTCAAATTTATATTTCTATCTCACTCTATCGACAATGCCGAATTGGAACCTATAATCATAAAGTACATAGTGTCAGAAGCCAAGAACATCAGTCCCCACACTTTCCTGAACCAGTTAACATCCCAGATCAATCATTGTGATTCATCTTTCGGCACAAGGGAGCAGGATGTGAAGGGCTGAGAGCCGGTAACTCTGAGGTTGCATCCACAAATTACAGATCAGTGTCAAAAGTTTATCAATAAACCAACAGGCTTTTCTCATAATTGAGGTGGATCACTTTCTGACCCTCCCTCACTCAATTTTTCATGATCATTGTTGTCATCAGCACTTTGCTCAGAAATAACCACTACTGAGTGCCTCTTAACCACAGTTGTTTCTCTTTGGCTTGTGGAAACATCCTCGTGAGTTTTATCGGTTGAAGCCAGATATGATATGCCATATTTCTGTGCATGAGTTAGTCCTGGACATATCCCCTGTGAAACATAAATAAAAATTAAATAGAAAGAAGTTTTCAGCGTGAAAGTAGAAGAGTTATTGCATGTAGCTTATGCCATCATTGCTGGAGTTCCTTTATTCTTCTTAGTTGTACTAATTTCAGTTATTTCATTTTTTAAAGAAAGACATAAGAATCCAAGCTCTTTGTATCAAAGAGCTTCTAACTTTCTCAAGTCCCATAAATAACAGATTGGTAAGTGGAGACCCAAACCTCAAGAAAATGAAAGATTCCTTAATTATTTTAACAATACATCATTTAAATCTAATGGGACTTCAGTGGTGAAAAAGCCCAAAAATATGGAGAGAACATGTAGAATTATAAAAACTCATAAATAAGCATAAAAGGTTTGGACAAAAGAAACTAAACCCTGACCTTAATTAGCCCTGATTTAGGAGTTGACTCGAGATAAGAGGAGCGCATAGGGAATCTAGTTTGAAATCCAGCCCCAGAGAATCTACTACTGTTAGTTTCTTCAGTATCAGCTGAGATGTCTGATGTATAAGGTTCCTGATTAAAGTCGCCGCTTTTACAGTAAGCTCCAAAATAAGAACAATGTTCCCGTACTAGAGATATTTGTGGCGTTGCAGGCAATAAGTGGCCTTCAGTACTAAAAATGTACCTGTAGATGGAAAAGGTTCCAAAGCAAATGCTAGAAATAAGAAAAGAAGCTCTCTTTCATGGAAATATGAACATAATTACTACAAAGTGCAGAGCCCTTACTTGTATGGCCCATTTTCAACAAGGTTATCTGGACCCACTGCCAAATCGAAAAGAAGCCATAGGTATTTTACCTGATAAGGTTCACATTATTAGAATAATGCAATGAGAAAGTGAAACTTAAAAAAAAAAAAAAACATATGAACCATAGTCAAATGAAGCTCATATGCTTAGAACACATGGAATGCCATCGTCAGGTAAGATAGTAAGAAGACTCTCTCAAGACTCAACCATCACCTGAGCTTAAGGAACTCTAGAATCACCATTCAACTATTCCTAAAAGTTATACTTAAAGAAAAAGTTCGCAAGTCAACTCTAATGTTTGACATGGTATGTCACATTAGACTCAAACTGAATGCTGCTGTGCAAAGAATGTTTAGCTCTAGTAACTGAGTTTCAATTGAAACAAACTTAAACCTAGCCAACCAGCTGAGTTGCAGGCCGAATCTAAGTGGGGATTATCAGCATCCATTTCACATCAGAAGTATAATCCAACCTTTTATCATTGACAACTTCCCATAAATATTCTTCTGTAAAACGTAATTAGGACAAGATGATCTCCCACAAGACACTTCAAATTGTAGCCTCAGTTCACAACTCCCAACTAACCTTTCTGAGCACTACCCATACAGAATAGGAAAAATCTTTAAATTCATTTTACTATAATGATTCTCTAAACAAAGAGAACCAAAGGAAATATAAAAATTTGACTACACTCCTGTAATTTTAGTCCTTACTGTTTCCGCAAGGAAAAAGCTTTCCATGTGATCTTCCCTCTTATGCAACTCTACGTCTGATATGTGACAATAACCACAAGGGCATCTTGCCCCATATTGCAAGCTAGCAACCATGTCTCGTCCAGCATCAAGATATCTACAAAGAAAAACTTTAGAAATGGTCTCAATTTGGAAGTCAAGAAAGAGCAATGCAATTAGATTACAAACATCAACTAAAGCCAACTGATTACAAAGGGAGGGAAGATATGTCCAGAGAAAATCTTTAAATGGTCTCAATTGCTTATCTTTATTTTCTTGTTATTTTTTCTCCTACTGTTCTACGTCAATTACTAATTAAAATATACATTATGAATAAACTATATCACTTTAACTTAGGCTTCAGCCATTTTTGTCATTATAATATAGTTTTATCAACCCGAAAGAAAAAAAAAGATGGGAAATACAAAATATATGCACAAGTTTCTTTTTCCAATAGTTCATGTGGACCTAAGTTTCTTCTCAATAAGAGAGAAGAGAAACACAGTTCAGTAGGTTTTTTAATGATCTAGGAAAGCTAACTGTTGAGCTGCTGGAGGCACCACTTTAAGCTCCAGCAGTTCAATAGTCTAGCCTTTTCTACATCAAACAAAAATTGAAGTGGGTTTTCTCTTCTTCATTTTCCAAAGAATTAAGCCTTGGAAACATAATATTTAAGATATCAAAAAATTTGCAACCTTTTTCTATCCCCGTGGTCATATTAATAAGAGGTAAAAAGTTTACATACCACAAAAAAAAAACACTGCCACCTCTTAGTCGATAAATAAATTTATGTTTTGAACTAAAAACAAATAAACTAATGTAATAAAAGAACACAAAAAATTAAAAGTAGATCTGAGTTACCTGGGGTCTCTAGTAGCTTTGTAGAGCCAATAAGTGCTCTCTATTAACTCTGGACGCAACGGGTAACTTTTTTGACCATGCTGTAAAAGGAACGCAGAATATAGAAAGTTACATGGTGAGGGTTTCATTTATGACTTAAGGAAACTAAAAATGAAAGGAAAAAAACAGGTTGAAGATAAACCAAATAATAACACTAAATAAAGGACACTAGACAAATGAAAATTGAAGACAGAGCTTCCCAGTTATTTGTGCTGTCTGTTGAAGCAAACGCTAGAGATGCCAACTAAGTCAATTTTTATTACACATCCAAGCAGGTAGGTAAAACACTATAAACAATATAAACATAAACTTTAACTGGCATAACCGTGAGGTCTTATCTGTGATCCAAAATAGTGCAATTGCACAGGCTCTGTGAGAGTAATGTAGTTCATTAATAATGATATCTAGGCTTTATCTAGGTGCAGTAGCCAATGAATTAGACACTAAGCATGCTTCTTATAGAAAACAATAATTAAAAGAATAACAATCTGGAAGTTCAAGATAATTGTGATATAGATACCTGAACACTAAGTGTAGCAAGATTAAAACCCTCTGGGGTGAAACCATATCTTTTCCAGACACTAAAGAAGGCAGTATGCGTTCGAATAGCAGGATCAATATCCCCGGCCAAAACCTTCCAAAAATAATATAAACTTCACTTATATCCAAATAGACAAAATAATCAATCATACAGGTTCATAAATAACCTGAAGGCCTGGCCAAAATGCCTGCAGACTGTTGAATAATGGCCAAACAATAGCAGCAGAATCCATATTGACCTCTACATACCTACAAACATATTCAAAATCAAGTTTAATTTTTGATAGATTCAATACCACAAAAGAGGGGGGAAGGGAGCAAAATGAATAGCCATGATAGAACAAGGGCAAGAAATGAATATTTGAGTAGTGGAAAATAATAGCCGCAAGCCTTTACCAAGGATCATTGAAAAGATAGCGCATGGCAGCCCCATAAGCTTCTTGGAAAATAAATAAATACTCTTCATCTCCAAACAATAAATAAGCCTGAAATAATGTCATGAATGATAAACAAGTAGAGCGAATAAAATAAAGGTAGAGAGTGAGAGAGGGAGGGGATTTCACATACTTCAAATATTTTTTTTGACAAGTTGCATACTTCAAATATTATTGGCATCATATAAGAAACTCCTGCCCACCTCTTTAAAATTACAAAAAAAAAATTAAGAATCTGAATACTAATGTACTCTTTTATCCTTAACCATTTAAATTATTGTCTTTATGATGTGATAGGAAAATGTATAAAGGGCAATATGGTAAAGTAATAAGTACTTAACAACTTTTGGTAATGGAAACAAAATTGGACAACCAAAAAAGGAAAGGACCAAAGAAGACAGGTACTTATCAGAAAAAAAGTTTTTGGTTAACTGGTATCTTTTTTTTTTTTTTTGTAAATGAGGAAGACCTCATAGATTTTGTTGACTTATAGATAGTTCTTGTAAATGGGTTGCACCTCCCTTGGTGTTTTTTTATTACAATTTTTACTTTATAAACAAAAAGCATTGTCCAACATTACAGCCCCCATGTTTTAACAATATTTGATGCTTCTGAATTTGCTTTCCCTTGCCGAACATAAAAAAGTGAATTCAAAGATTTTAAGATGATTAATGCCTCCCTTAGAATGTTAAAAGATCCAGCATATCTAGACCTTTTAAAATACTGTATTTCATAACGTATTGAATGATTAACTTTGATTACAAATAGAGATGTTAGGTGCTACATAGATCTATCGGTTCACACCAGTGTTTTCAGAGGCGAGGACGTTGGGCTAGGCGTTTTGCGTTAATGAGGCGAGGTGTAAGTCTCGAGACGTTGGGGCGTAAGTCTTCTAAAACGTTGAGACATTTTGAATAAAATAATATTAATAAAATAAATTAAATGATAAAAATTTTAAAAAATTTGAAAAATATAAATTAATTTGAAAAATTTGACAAACATCCAAATAAGGCGAAATGTTTGTTAAAAGCAAAAAAAATAACTATTTTCCTCCTAATATGAATTATAAACATCCAAACAAAGTTTTTTTTTTATTAAGTATAGTAAAAATGATGAAAACTTGTTTTTTTCTCTAATACAATTTTCCAACACCCAAACAAGACTTGTCTGTTCTTCTACTTAAAATCATAACAGCTCTTCCTTTCTGTCTTTTCTTATAGGCGCTAAGTGTTACAACTCTTCTTTATCTCGTCAGACCCATCATTACTTGCCCTAGTGGAAATAGCTGTAAAGGTTCAGAGTTGAACTTAAGGCATCCCAATAATTTTCATTTTGTAGACTTCCTTTCATTCATCTCTCTCCTTTTACCTTCTCTCGCTTCTTTCATTTTTTTGCAATTTTCTATCTCTTTGATCTAAAGCGGTAAGATTGATTCATGGGTATGGTTTTTTTTCTCTCAGAAAATAGGAGACTCACTCTCTCTTCGAAAAACCAAAAATAAATCGAACCACCCATGCATATTTCCGGCGACAGTCGCTGTTTGAAGGAGGTAAAGCTCTTCTTTCTTCCTTTTACTTTTTTTCCTCTCTTTTCCCTTGTTTCTCTCTCTAAAAATCTAGGCAAAAAATCAGTCCTAACCATTTTTGTTGTTTTAAAAAAACATTCATTGGCTGTACGCCCAGACCCAAAAAACGCACGCCCAGTAAAGCATACGCCTAACTTTCAACGCCTCGAGGCATTTTTATGCCGCCTCGCCTCTGAGCGCGCCCCGGACGCGCCTCAAAGCCGCCTTTCAAAACACTGGTTCACACCATCTTAAATTTTATGAACATTCTTGGACATGTACCCGCATGTTTACAATTTTCACTTTATAAATAAAAAAGAATTGTCCAACATTACAACCCCCATGTTTTAACAATATTCGTTGCTTCTGAATTTGCTTTCCCTTGCCGAACATCAAAAAGTGATTTCAAAGATTTTAAGATGATTAATGCCTCCCTTAGAATGTTAAAAGATCCAACATATCTAGACCTTTTAAAATACTGTATTTCATAACGTATTGAATGATTAACTTTGATTACAAATAGAGATATTAGGTACTACACAGGCCTATCGGTTCACCCCATCTTAAATTTTATAAACATTCTTGGACATGTACCCACATTCAATACTCATGCCCGAGTTCACAACATAAAGAAGGTATGGCACGTCAACAGCTAGAACTAAAATATTAAGCTAATCTTTATGTTAATCCGAGAAATGTTTTTCCCATCTCTAAAATGTGACCACAATGTTTCAAGGAGAGACCACTATTCCAAGTCATGTTACTAACCTTCAGGAGATACTCATAGAACGAGTCAATACTTGTTCCTATTCCAGCATCCTGCAAAGCAGCAAAGAAACTTAACTGCAGGTGGGGCAGACTGTAACTATGGAATTAACTGCAGGTTCTTTTTTTTAATATAAAAAAAAGGGCAATTAACACAAATAATATTCTCACAAATAGTTGAAGCAAAATTGCCAACTATTATTTTTACAAACTTATTTTAACAGAGGTGTCCAACACCATAAAACACAATTTTAGGGTGAGATATTCATCATAGACCCAAATCATTACAATAGTATTGGGAACTTATATGTATTTGAATGAATCTTTACGACAACATTGGAATTTTCAATTTCCAAACACAATTCAGTTTTTGAATCCAAATATAAAATGGCTATTCATATTTTCATTTAATGGAGCTTTTTCTATTATTCAAACAGATATGTGAGAGAAAAATACTCAAAGAACACTTTCAAATTCATAAAAATTCCCTTCAAATACCACTTAAAAGGTTAACTTCACTAGGATTAAAGGATAAAATGACTACAAATTTTCTAAATATCATATATGAAGGTCATATCAGAGGAAGCTGATCATGTTTCGTATGCAAAATACCGTTTTCCATAATTCAATTATTTGTTAATCATTCTTCTTATTACCAAAGAAAAACTTTTATAGACTTCATAATGTTGATTTAGATAAAATTAACTCAAAAGTTACGAGGCTGATGACATTGCAATCATTTTATAAACAAGTGTTACCTTCTGTGTCCATTCACCTGTAAATACATTGATGTGAGCACCAACCAAGTTGAGCTTTGAACGACGGGCCCATAATCCCCGCACAGCATTCTTGGTAACTTGTTCAAAAACTACATTTTCATGGCGTAAATAACCTTAATATATTTCAACAATAAGTGCAAAGTTCACAAAGGGAAAACAAACGAAAAATAGAAGAAAAAATGAATATGATGAGGGAGGGGGGGCAAGAACTACATTTTCATGGCGTAAATAACCTTAATATATTTCAACAATGAGTACAAAGTTCACAAAGGGAAAACAAACGAAAAATAGAAGAAAAAATGAATATGATGAGGGAGGGAGACCAAGAAGGAGGTGAACCTGAGATGGGGAAACAAAGCACACTACACTCAAATGAACCCAAAGTACACTACACAAAACCCAAAGTTGAGGATCTAGTCTGCTAGTCAAAATCGAAGAGAAAGATTGAGTGCAAAAAAAACATTTCCATTTTTTTATTGGTAAAACCCACACACACCACTTGAACCTGGGACCTTTAGAACCCAAAGCCTCGCCCTTAATTGAGCCGAGTCCTCCTTGGCTAGACATTTCCAAATTCTATGACTAAAAGGAGTCAATCCAGGAAGATTAACTAACTAACAAACAACCACTTGATGATCCAGCAAGTACACATACGGCTACAGTAAATAATAGCCTTTTAATCAGCAGTTTTGATTTGAGAACATTTCATGAGTTCTAGGCTAATGAAGTGGTGAATTTAGATGTTATCTCATCACTTAGATGTTACCTATTTTGATGGATTGTTCTTTGGCAAGAGTTTTGTGGGAGATGGCTTACAAGGTGTTGGGTGTTTCTTGAGTCTTTGCCGGCTCCGTGAAAGATGAGATTTTGGCTTGGAGTGGGTTTACGGCTTCTAAAAGCCTCAAGAAAGCTTAATCTATGATTCCCTTTCGATCTCTTGGATAATTTGGAATGAGAGCTTTGGATGGCATTGATTGACCAATTCTTGTAATTAGGGAAAGGTGGTTCAATGCCCTTAATTTTTGGATAGAGTGGTATCTTTTTGTAAATGGTATAGATTTAGCAGATTTTGTGGAGTATCTCTCATATAGATAGTCTTTGTACATAGGTTGCACCCCCTTGGTGCGCTTTTCTTTTAATATAATTTACTTATAAAAAATCACTTAAACAAGACCACCCAAAAAAGAAACAGTTTTTGTTCCTTTTTCCTTCTGTTAAGATTTTCAGCATGTTTGCATTTTTTTTCATTTGACCTGGAATAATACATAGTTGAATCGAATGTTAAAAATGCCTAATTTCACTTGCTAAGGTTTCCAATCAATTGGCTTCAGAATCAAAGATATTTCCGCCATTTCCTCATTCAGAAAATGATGATTTTTCCTGTTAATTTTTTAAGCTTGGACACCCTCTGAAGAAAAGAAATGAAAAGAAAAAGTGCAAGAGATTGAAAGAGAGATTCTAAACAGATCTATAGTCAATCTCAAAGAAGTAACTAACAGTGTCCCTATATATTCATATATAAATTACTAGAAAAGTTTAATTTTACTAATCTAAAGTCCTAGTAGAAAGAGGTTAGATTCTCAGTAAGTTCTAAGTAAGCATCATTCGACCTCATTTTCATAACCGTTTAAAATGGAAATATATATAAAAATGACTTATAAAAGATTCTATTAATAGGCAAAGCAAAAGCAATATCCACATCAAGCCCACCACTCATATAGAACATTGAGAAAAGAAAGCACAACTTCTGAACTTAATAATCTGCACCCTGGCTGGGGCTAGAAAGCCAAGAGCTGCTCATCAAGTCTATCTCAATAGGCAAGCAGGACAGCCCACAGGTTAGATATCTTTTGCTGCATAGAGGCTTAAACTAAATGCAAAGTGCCAAAAAGAAAAGTTAGTAGCACTTACTAGGATCATTTGTCAAACGGCTAAGAACTCCGAATTCCAATGTCAAAGTCCCGCCTCCAGCAGTTGATGTTATCTAAACAACCAACAATTGGAAGTTTAAAATGTTAACTATATTCAAGACAGAAGTAAAAGATAAAGGAGTCGAAGAAAGAAGGAAAAAAAGTACTTTTAAGTAGAAATTAACTTGTAAAAAGTTTCAGCTTAAAGTCCTGATTTTGTCTCTCAATTCATTAGTCCCCAGCAAATAGTATGCTGCAACTATTTGCATGGAAAAAATAGTATTCCAACAATCCTACGGTCTATGGCACAAAATTGTATGTTACAGGAGAAATTTAGTTTGTGAATTTTCTTCCTGAGTAATTAGCTGTTTTACTGCCTGCACGAACCAAAAAAAAAAAATATATATATATATATATATATAAAGGAGAAAATAAAGAGAGGGTTTGCCTTGCTTTCATGTTCATCAACTCCATGCATTAGATTGACAGATCCAAATGGAATTCCTGAAATACACACAGCTTGAGGCAGTCATAATAATATAGCATATTTAAACTAAAATGCCGTGTTGCTAGCAGTTAGCTATATAAAGGTCCAGCAAACAGATTAAACGCTACAAAATGCTATTAAGCTGAATTCCTGAAATACACATAGCTTGAGGCAGTCATAATAATATAGTATATTTAAACTAAAATGCCATGTTGCTAGCAGTTAGCTATATAAAGGTCCAGCAAACACATTAAACGCTACAGAATGCTATTAAGCTTTGTGTACCAACAAAAAAGCTTTCTATAAACCTAAGCTTCACAAACTAATGTTATGCAGGAACTATAGTCACCTGCTACGTATCATTCTCTTCAACAATTGAAATTACCAACAAAATACTAGCCATTTTTTTATATGTTAAAAGTATATTAATAAAGCACCAAGAGGGTTCAACTCATTTACAAAAGGACTATCTACAAGATAGCAAGTCTAGGAAATTAAGGAACTCTTCCTCATTTACAAAAAAAATTCCCCTTAAACCAAAAACAAAGCGTATTTACCCATTTACTTTTAATGGTATCCATTGAACTCTTGACACCCTCAAAAGCCCTGCTATTCTCTCTTTCCAAATTATCCAATCATAGAAAAAATGTTCCTCATCTCCTTAATAGCTCTAATTCCACTCCAAGCCCAAATCTCAATTTGAATGGAGCCAGCCATAACCCAAGTTAAACCCACAAAGTAAAGTGCATCTCCCAAAGCTGTCTAGAAAAGCAGCATACCAACATAAGGTGATTAACATTCTCAACCTCTTCCTTACAAAGATAGCACCGGTCAAAACCTGTTTCCAAGAAGCCTCCCAAGCAAAGAAACAAATTTTCTTAGGAGCGCTCGATTTCCAAATTGCTTTCCAAGGAAAGTCCACTCTACCTTCCATGGGAAGCTCACCAAAAAGGGCCTTGGTATTCTATGGAATCATTCAACTCAAGCCATCAAACTACCAAATATCAGAAGGTTAATAACATGCACATCTACATACACATGTCTGCTGTGTATGAGAGTGTCCAAGAAAAAAAATGTCTCAAGAATTTGAGTCACAAAGAATTCAACAGATGTAGCAATAATCAGAACGCAAATACTTGGACAATGTTTGTCTATGTAAATGAAAGAATAATCCAATAGTGATACCAGTAGGGGTGTCGAATGCAGGTAACATTCTTCTTGCCAGATCCTCGGCTAAGTCAAGTAATTGATTGTCATACGACGGAATTTTCATGCCCTGCAATCAAAAGATGTAAGATTCAAAAGAAAAGAATTCAATTACTTAACGCGGTATAATACTGAATTGATTTATAGAAATAGATTCCATAAGAAATACAAACAGAGCCACCCCATTAATCTCCACATAGCACAATAAAATTTCAGTTAGCATTTGTAAGGCATAGAGATTGGGGCGTAGCTGTGCTAGATGACACCAGCAAACACCCCAACAGGCTTGAAAGCTGTGAAGTATCTTATACCAAGACCCAACAATTATTTTTATTTTTTTTATAAAAACACCCAAAAATTATGCATGGCCCTCATAGAAGTGATCATTGGCCCATTGGCCCACCCGGCCCACTAGATATGGCTCTTAATTTTTGCAGGCTTGGACAAGAAAACTTTACCAATGTGCCAAGCTTGGACAAAAAATTAGGCCCGATTTTAAAAACGAGCTGAGCCTAGAAATTGAAAAAATAAGTTGGACCGGACCGGCCAGCATATGTATGATATTATTAATTTAATATACTTATATTACAAAACAGAAACCGAACTAATATGATTATTAATTTAATATATTTATTTGAATTTTGTGGGTGACCTTTGTATTTTTTGCATCATCGTTTCTATTTATTAATAATATTTATTTTTCCGTTTAAAAAAATTAATAGAACAAAAAATATTTATTTTTTCTTATTCTTTTTACATAATAATTGTTTTTTGAGCTAACTCTAAATATGGAAAAAATGAAAAATTAAGGCCCGATGTCCCTACCTTAGTGCAGTGGTGAAGGGGCACCTTCCCCATGCCTGAATCCCCACCCCCTCATTGTAATGATTAAAAAAGGACCTGATGGGCGGGCTTGGGCTTAATTTAATTTTTTAGGGCCAGACTCGGACAAAAATTTAGGCCCGGATTATCAGCCCGGCCCGACTATCGAACCTAGATTTTGGTGTAAGCCTGGCCCAGGGTTTGACACCTCAAGGCCATCATAGCACTCAATGCATTATTGAAGGCTAATAAAGAGCATCGTTGTTTACCATCAAATAAAATGGCAGACTGAAGCATGAAAATTATAAGCCATACACGCACACCTACATATTTGCAACGCATAACATGTTCACTTAACAGATTTTTATATTTGAAATTGCCTCCCATCTCAATAAGTATGTAGCCACTCAACAATCGAACTCGTTCAGGTAATTTACAAAACGCAACCAATTCCTCTTTATTTTCCATGAGAGTTCCTTATGATTATAACAAAAAGCTTATACCCAAATGTCAAAGCATCAAGAAAAGGTCCATCGAGTTGTTAAAGGAAGCTAATGATTCCACCATGATGTTTTTAGCCACCCAACTGATCTCAATGTCAAGCAGATTTTCATAATTTTTTGGCCAAATTTTATTACAAGCGGCTAAACCAAGGGGACTCCCCTTCCAAGAACCATATATGAGAATTTCATCTCATACAGCTCAAACAAAAAAACCCAAATGCGGTTGAAACAGATATGTAATAGAAGTTAAGGAGTGAGCAGCAATCACTGAAACAATTTTAAAACATGTACATCATTGTTTCTGCTCCATAAGAGTCCTAAGAATGCTTTAGAAATCAATGTTTTAATATTCATTTGTAAGTATTCTAAGAGGAATTTCCATTTTTTTTATTGAAATAGAATTGTATTAAAAGGTATCAAAGGGATGCCAACCCAAGTACACAAAGCTTACCACAGAGCTTACTTACAAGATAATCTCGGTGGAGAACATCAAGTTCATTCACATCAGAATTTTCTTTAAACCAAAAAGTTAATGTAGTAAGCCATCTATCCTTAAGTGTAAGAATTGTCAAAGGCTCTTCTAGTCCTTTCCCATTAGACTAACCAAAAGATAAAAAGTGGGATCAAAGCCACAATTTTCCTATTCTCCTTTGCAGTATGTATACCTCCCAAAGCCCAGAGTTCCTCCTCAATGGACCCGGAAGCTGTCCATAGAAATGCCAACCACCCGAAGGGTCAAATCCCATAATTTTCTCACCCAAGGCCACCCAAGCAAAAGGTGATGGACTGTTCCAGTTTCATTCTTGCACAAAAACGTCTGTTTACTAATCCCCTTCTTTGCAGATTATATGTCAATGGTCAATATGCAACCCCAAGAAGCTTCCCACGCAAAAAAGTCCTCCAAAAACATCTCCAAGGGAAATTAGTTTTCCTCTCCCATGAAGATTAGAACTAAGAGCTTGGTAGAATGATTTAACCCACAAATCAAATCTTTCTCCAAACTCCGCTTTACAGTATCCACCCTATTCACATCCAAAGAATTGCTATACAAGAAGTCAAGAAATGATAGAATTCCTTTGGTTCCTAATCTTGGGCATTGCAAGTGAAAGCCACATTCCAAGTCCTCACCCCATCATTCTCAGTCACACGAGCTCACCAACACCTCTTTGTCCCTTGCCAAAGAGAAAAGGGAAAGAAATTGGTAATTGAGAGAAGCACCACCACAATGTATCAAACCAGAAACTGATAGAATCCCCAGCAATTTCCATTAAGTTCAGAAGTATAAGTTAAAAATGTCTTTCCAATAATCCATTTTATTTTTAAATTGACTATTGTCTCTCTCAACTTAAAGGCTTCCTTTTAACTTCAGGCTAGAAATTCAACTGGTTGAGTTTATATTAGTCAATGGAACTTTTTAAATTTGAAGGAAATCTTGAAAAAAAAAATCCAACTTTGCAGAGTGCTTCAGGCATCTCCACTGCTTCATTCAGCTTTATTAAAAATATTTAGCCACTGAAAAATAATTCCAACACTGCCAGACTGCCTGCACACACGAAACATGCACAAAGGAGGAACATGATCTGTAAAGGAAAAGCAAATGTCTATGCTTTGGTGAGAAAAAAAAGAAGCATTGATTAGTCATTGCGTGTCATTAGGTAATGGAGAATCAGTGTAGAACATTCCATTTAACCAAAATGTGCAAGATTGGGAACTTCAAGGTGTAGAGGACTTTTTTGAGAAGATTTACAAGGTGAGTGCTGATTTGCAAAGAGATGATACAATCAAATGGGGTTCAAAGGCGAATGGAAATTTTGAAGTTGGTTCCTTCTATAAGGCCTTCTTTTATCTATAGATGGAAATCCAAATTTTTCGTGGAAAACTATCTCTGCCTTCACTAAAGTCACTTTTTTTGGAAGCAACTTGGGGAAGAATCTTGACCACTGATAATTTACAAAAGAAAGGGAAAGTACTAGTGAATCGGTGCTACTTTTGTTAGGAGAATGTCAAGCCCATCCATCATCTCTTACTCGGGTGTTCTTGGACTAGTCAACTTTGTGAGTTGGCACTTCGGGTTTTAGGACTCTCTTGGGTTTGTGTTGGCTCCGTTCATGAAGAGATTTGGGCTTGAAGCTAAACTAGGTCTAGAACTTCTAAAGAGAAGAAGAAAGTAATTTCTTTAATACCACTCTCCATCAGGTGGATGGTTTGGATGGAAAGAAACAAGAGAACTTTTCAAAATGTAGAAAGACCAATTGGTTCTATTTTTTTATTAGAAAATTTGGTTCTATTAAGGAGGGGTGGTTAAGTTTCCTTATTTTTTGAGCTAAATCTTATAGTTCTCATAGAATCACTATCATGTAGATAGTCTCTTTTGGTAAATGGGAGGCACCCCCCGGTGCCCTTTTATATATACATTTTACTTGATAAAAAAAAGCAACGTATGTTAGGCCTTCCCTTCTAAAAGGAGCTCACAAGTTCCATAAGTTATAAACTTCTACAACTTGTTGAAGAACAGGAGAATCAGCTGATATGTGATCATATTATTCATCCTATTACTCCAACCTTGCAGGAAGAAAAATAACCATATATTGTGCTTAGACAGATAATTCTAAGTAAATAGCACACGCAAAGCATAATTCCATTTAAGATCAATTTAAAGGACAAACAAATACAATTGTGTTTGTTGACACCTTCAAGTTAAGCTGATGCTTTAATGATAATGAAAATGCAAGAACAATGATTCATAGAGGTATCCAAATAGAAAATACCGTAGCATAATCACTTGCAATGAGATGAGCAGAAAGTAAACCTCCAAGGACCCTGATGGTAGTCTCAAACAAGGATACTGTTTTGTTCTGCAGAATACAAACACTAGAAGTTTTAGATTGCCAAAAAATTTTTAGTAACTAATAGCATTGTGTCTATGCACCCCATATTGGTTGACTGACCACCACAATAATGGAACAGAAGAAAAAAAAATAAACCATACATTAACAATTAGATGATGCGAAATTCAAATTACAAGAAGGAGAATTGTAAGACAGATTTACGACGGGTCTCCTGTGAAAATTGAATTGATTTATTATTTATTATGTTCTTAAAGAAATTTAGTGAACAAAAAAATCACGTGAATTGGGAAACTAGCAATCATAATAACAAAAAGTTGGAAGCAAGCTAACTTCATTAATTCTTGAACTTGATCTTATCTCATCAGTCATGGTAATGGCTCCTTTTTTTCGATCTCCCCCCCCCCCCCCCCCCAAAAAAAATACTTAAATAAGGAATGTTGGTAGAAATGCCTCTCTCCCTATACCCTTGAAGCCTTCAGTTTATTATTCAATGCTTGTGATAGTTCTAGTTTGACCCTTTTAGAAAATACCATCCAACTCCTGCCCCCAAAAGAAACCAAAAAAAAAAAAAAAGAGTTTACTATCAATTCATTATTTTCCCATAGAGCAACTTGATTGGCTAATTGGCTCTGCACGTCCCTTTTCCCCCTAGATCAAAGGTTTCCAAGATCCATACAGTGAATTCTTGCCTTAATTATATTTTACAGGTAATATTTGAACTTAAGACTTGCCCTAAACCCACCCCATTCTTTATCACTTCAGCTATCGACCAAGGGAAGAATATGCTGTAAATAAAAACTCAACAAAAAGGACCATTTAAGTTTAATGAAACAACCTACAGGGCTTTAACATAACAAGCAATTCAAACTTTATGAGATAGACAAAAGTTCAATGGCAAACACTACTGACCACTGTTCTATCTTACAAAAAATTATAAGATCAAATAAACATAATAGCAGTAATAATGTAATGAAGAGTTTTATGGGTTATGAGAAGATCGAGCTTAAATGACTAAGGATCAGAATCATGCGGGTGTTACTGAACTCTAGATTTGAGAGTCTAATCCATATTCCATCGATAGGATAAGGAAGTTTGATGTTCAAGTAAATGAAACCCAGAATGATATTAATACCAGCAAGGTATTCTCAAAACATCCATGCAAAAAGGGGGCGAAAGCATTACTCACTATATCAAACCGAAGGTTTTTACCAATCCATTCTACGGAGGCGCTAAATCGTTCTCGGTCACCAAGTAAAGCCAGTGTGTCCAACGAGTCAATCTGTGACATTGGCATGATGGAAACATCATATAAAATTTAATAAAATAATTTTTTTATAAGAAAAAATTAATAAAAGAATTTAGTTATAAATGAAATGAAAAAAGGGGCAGGATTTTTTTACTAGAGTTAAGGCATAACCACCAATGCTATCTTCTCCTTGGCACGATAGAGGTCTTAATTCATCAAGCGGAAATGCATGTTCCATGTATCCATCGAAAGCATGGTAGAACATTTCACGCACCTACAGCGTATAAGAGATATGTATAGCTATTTTAAAAGATGCCATAAGCTCAAACAGAATATATCTAACAAACTACCCCAGTCAAGTCACTGAAGGTCAGAATATATGATACACCAAATAAGCTTACAGACCACTGAGAGTCAATGAGCATGGGATTATGAGTCAATAAAAGGCAAGAACCCAATAAAGCAAAAGATCGTTTGCTTTTACAAATTAAAAATCCAACACAGCCTTGATGTATGTAGGTAAACAGTAATATCATGCAAGAGAACAACTCAACTACAAATTGCTCTGGGACAAGAAAGTTCCCAGCCAATGAAGCAAACCCTGACAAATTGCTGAAGATTTTATGTTTACATAAATATTTAACAAAACCACTCATCGCCAACTTTATGCAATTAAAACTCAAACTTGCAAAGGTTTATCTATCAATTGACAGTTTCTAGCAGCAACACATATAAAAAGGAACAAACTTTTCACTTCTACAATGATGTTTGACTGCAAATGTAAAACAAACACCAACACAATTCAGCTGCCTCTTTTATATAAGGCATTATTATAACTTTTGATTTAATTAACTGTTTAATATTTACTGATCAAATACTCTCTTAAAACTCCCTTTCAATTCGGAGAACATCAAAAGAAACTGCTTTAATAGCAGAATTCTCACAATTTTGAATCAAATATTTAGTTGAGAGCACGCATATACACAATGATAGATCAGAGAAAACAAATAACACTATTGATATTTATATCTTAAAGCCCGATTGAACCCTAATTTTCTTCAGTTCAAATGATTAACTAGAAAAAAGTTATAAGATGGGGAGTGAAACGAAGAATTTGATACAGGGTCAACATACTACCTCGTCTCTGAGTTGCTTGGCTTCCTCTGGGGTAACGCCGGCGGCGACAGTTTTGTGAATGAAATTGTGCGAAAATATCAAGGACAATAAGAAAACATGGAGAAGCGTTTTCAATGCTTCCATTTGATCTATCTCTCTCTCTATCTCACAGTCTTTAGCTTGTTAAATAGAGTAAGATTTTTGTGCGGGTTGAAATCAATTTTGGTTAAAAAAATATATGGGTATCAGTATCTTTTGTTAAAATTATTATCACAGATGTTTATTGAATATATGTCTAAAACGTAAAAAGTAAATTAATTATTTTTAAAATACAAATTGATATTGAAATACAAAGTAAAATATAAATATATAAGTTTTTACTGTTTAACGATAATAACTCACTATTTTTTAAGTAAATTTGATTTTTGTTTTACAATATGTTTTTGATTTAAAATTTAAAAAGATAGAAAAAACCCTTATCAAACTATTTAAAAAATTATATTTTATTAATTTTATATTTAAAAAATATAATTATTTGATTAGTAAACAAAAATTATGAGGTAACAAGAGTGCAAAACCAGTTTGTGAGTTATTGCGCTTAATTTTCTTATTAAATGATTTGCACTAGTAAGTTGTTTTCCTTGTAGAATTAAAGGTGATGATTTTTTAGTATAATATTAAAGGTGAAGATTTGAATTTAAAATCTCATCGAGGATACGTTTACTTATAAATGGTATTATTATTTCTCACGTTTCTAAAGTTTTAGATCGATCATGGTGCAAGGACCCAAAAAATGTCACCGCATCTCCACTCAATTGCACGAATTCTGATTCCAAATTTATCATAAAATAGAATAGTAATTAAATATTTAAAAAAATTTAATTGATTTTATTCAATTACTACTTTGTTTCCATGTAATTATTAATGAACTTCATTTCAAAAAAGGTTGAATCATGTCATAACATACACAAAATTGATCAGAAACAAATTTCATCTTCCCGGTCTTTTGAAGCAAGTTCACACAAATATTAACGACAAAAAAAAAAAGGCATGCATCCATAAAGCATATCACTTCGCCTTGACCACAAGTCCACAAGACATGCCTAACATAATCAAAACCAATGTGCCATAATAATGCAACCTTGAAACCGATTTAGGAAAGACAATCCATGGAAAAAGAAAACGAAGACAGATAAAAAAGGCAAAAGAAAAACCGGGAGGAAAAAATAATGAAAAACAGTTCAAAGCTTGCAGGAAAAAAATTAAATTAAATTAAATTCCGACATAATTATCATGACTAACAAAGTGTATAGCTAATCAAAGACTGATATTCCAATACAACTGCTGTAGAATTCAATTCCCAAATAAATCCTAGTACTTTGTATGCAAGGAGTCGAATGATCATCATGAAGACCACAAGTAGAGACTCCCTCTGGAAAAGAAGATGAACAATTGATGACCAAAACAGAAAATATAAGAATGGCACAAATATAATAGAAAGAGTTACTCCAATCGGTTAATAGCGTAATTACATCAATGCCACCTACATCCAATTCATGCCTGCAAACGAAGAAGAGTTGTTATTGATCCAAGCGTCCAACATGTGGGGAATAAATCAATAAATTATGAGAAAAGATTGATTTTCTGCTCACTAAAGCATATAGGAAGATGATCTCTCTTGTAAAGTAGCATCCAATACAATAAATAAATAACAAAAAAACATTGTCGGTGACAAGATGGGACAACAGTGATTCAACTAAACTCAAATCGGGGAAGTCTCATGTCCAACTACTTGAGGTTGACTACATAAATTTTCCACCAATGTACTCTACATAATGCCATCTCATCAGTTGAATCTAAGCATAATTCATATCTCTTTCTTTTTTTCTTTCTTTTCTTGTTTTCAAAAGTAGGTCATATCTCATTCCCATTGCCTCAAACTGAATTTCTTCAATTTCTATTGACCTTCAATGCCTTATCCTCCCTTCTAGTGTAGCCAATTATTTCAGCTAGAAATTAAACTTGAAGGTTAGACAATAGAGAGAATAAATTGTCACCCAAATGTGATATATGCATCTACACAAATCATTTTTGCTATGCAGAAGTTCATGGTCAAAAGGGAGCATCCATCTCTGCCAGATTGACAACCTAACTACCATGCTGAATGTACAATGATAGTTGTGTACTTGTCCATGAGGAAAGGCAACGTGACAACTCTGTGTCATCCATGAGCACTGAAAAGTCTAAAACCGTTTTTACTAACACTGATTCAGAGGTTTCAAGAGGCTAGGGAAAACACCTGTACATTTTTCGGCCATAAAACATATGGTAAAAGTGTATGCGAACAACAAAATATTTTAAAATGGCACAATTGTTTCTTAGTCACAAATACCAGACCTGCTGCTTTTTCTTCTTTGGCCTCCTCTTTCTTCGGGGCTTATGAGCATCAGAGTTAGAACTTAGATTGCTGCTTTGACCAGTTCTTGAATTTGAGGTTCCCCTGGCTCTAAAGGAGGACTCGCTTCTGCTATTTGAAGTGTTGCTGGACGTAGACATCTCAGCCCTCTGTACGGATGGATTTTTTCTTGATGAAGATCCGAACCTTGATGGAGCATGTACTGACCTAGAAAAAGACTTGGTTGATGGACGAGGAGGTGGCATTAAAGCCCTAGCAGAAATCTGTCTCTACATAGATAAGTACAAATAAAACAGTATGTTAAAAAAACATAATGAGCATTAACTTTTAACTAAACATATTTCATTCAAACCAAGCATCAAACCTGATTCCTTTCATCACTAGACATGCCAGATGCTGCTTTGCCAGAAGCACTAGAAGCCTGTTCCCTGCAAACAAACGAGACACTTTTTTCTGATACGTACATACAAATGTAAAATACTTAAGATGCATCTTTCATCAACATAAATCAATTCATAGGCATATATGTTATCCAAAGGCTGAATCCAGGTGTTACACGACCAACAGAACTTCCATCAAAGTGTTTCCGTTAATGATAGTAGGAACCTTGCTGCTTCCACTTATCACAGGGTCACAATCTATGGGGAGGCACATGGGCATCTCTTTACGTATACTTTCCATTCCTTTCGCTAACTTAATGCAATTAATGAAATTAATGGGGGAACAATAATGCACTCATAGACCTAAAATAAGATATAAGTTCTTGAAACTAGCATCTATTCTTACAAATACAACACCTTGTACTTTTATCTGTCCATTCATCATCTGCCTCTGCTTCATCGCTTGAGCTTCCACTTACAAAGAAATCATCTTCGCTCAGATCCAAATGCCCATCATCTTCACTCCCAGTCTCTGTTAAGGGAAATCAAGGAATGAACATCATCTCTGTGAACATAAGAGTACTATCCACAAATTTACAACAGGCAGCATGCATTAACAGGGAAAACAGCACTAATATAAAGAACACACATTTTCAATAGTTGTTTATGCCAAGAGCACATCCAGCAAAGACTTCTATATATACTTAATATTGTTCATGTTGGCAGCAGCTTTCCTTGCAGCATTACCTCTTCAACATTAGTTTCAGTTTTAAGTCATAGTTTCAGCAAGAAGGATTGCTGTCCTACAAAAAGTTTTATATAAGACTTCAAACCAACCATCCCGCATTCAAGACCATGACCATGTTAGGACTTCCCCAAGGCTTCATTGTAGGTATTCAGTTCCCGTCTCTGACAATAATGGCTTCAAATTACCATCTTGGTGTATGTCAGCGACGGATACAAGGGAGGGCAGGGGCCCCCAAAGATTAAAAAAATCTTTTATATATAGATCCCAAACAAGAAAAAAGAGAAAAAAAATCCCTAAGGGATTAATAGGTGCCCCCACTCCCCCCTTAAAGAAAAAAATGTTTATTATACTCCGTCTTGAATCAAGATAAGCATATCCCCGTCCGCCGCCCAAAAGGTTTTGTCAAGTTGTTTGTTTCTTTTTTTTACTATTGCAGAGTCTTACATGGATATAGAGACTTTGAGAGGGGGGGGGGAATAATTTGTTTCACAGTTTAGATGCTTTTTTATGGTTAAAGGTAACAGATTGTGAGGATGGGAATGATCAAAACAAAGAATTTGGATGATGAGTTGGCTTTCTTTCATTGGTTTCTTGTGGATTAGAGATTTTTGGATCCAAATTGTCTGCCAATACACGGTTTAGATGTTCGTTACAGCAATCATTGCGCCACAAGTCTATTGTTTCAATTTTTTTCATTGAAGAAATTTAAGAAAATTTTTGCTCAGCTTTTTCTCTAATAACTTATATATCTTTGTCAAAGATAACTTTTCTATTCATTGTTAATTGTTGAATTGTTCTTACATGTTGACTAAATAATGTTGTTCTTTATTATTGTTGATGATTAGTTTGATTTAAGAAATTTTCATTATAGGGATCTTTAATAATTTTTTGACATTATCATAACATATTTATTTGTAGCACAAATTTTTATACAAGAAGTTTGATGTTACATAATTTTATATTACGGTTCTTGGTACTTGGCAATTTTTTATTTTTTGGACAAGTGAAATGTATTAAAGATGGCAATACTAGGTATTAAATTAGACTATATCAAAAAGTAGACTAAATAACCGATTAGATGAAAAGCAATGATGAAGTGAATATAGATTTAAGCTGGTAAGTCTCATGATGGAAAATCTTAGCCCCCCCCCCCCCTTTTTTTGGGATAAATCTTAGCCTGTTGAACCAGCTCCAAGAAAATAGTTGATTTATGGGTTTCAGTCATTTAGTACTTTGTATGATGTTTTAATTAACTTCGTGCATGTTGGCTGATTAATCTCCAAAAATCTGGCAAGGGTATATGTAGGCGAGGGTGATGTAGAACATGACAGAAAAAGAAATAGAAACAAGACTACCATGGGGATTGGAAGAGAAACCAGACTATCCTAGAGGTTGAGAAAAAATTGATACTCAGTGTCAATAAATTTTATTCATTCAAAACTATCTGAAAATTAACATAAAGATCTTTAGGAATCTGAACCCTATGCCAATACTAAAAATAAAGAAATTCAAAATTGATCAAATACTATCCTAATCAAATATTATGTGCTAGGATCCCAACAAAAATATAATTCTTTGATGATTACAAAATTACAACTTTGTCCCCATACCCTTCTATACCCCATCATTCTCCACGACTTAGAAAAAACTCGACCTTGAGTTTTAAAGTGATGAAGCAACAATAACTATGATGCTTGTAGAAACGAAGCCTAGTCATGCAAGTCTTGAAAAATGAGGTCTCAACCGATGTAGAACATGATAGAAGAAGAAAAAATAGAGAAATAGAAACCAAACTACCGTGAGGAGTAGAAAGGAAGCCACGCTACACTGGAGGTTGAGAAGAAATTGATACTTATTATCAATAAATTTTATTCAATCAAAACTAATTGAAAATTAACATATAAAGATCTTTAGGAATCCTAATCCTAAGCCAATACTAAAAATAAAAGAAATTCAAAACTGATCACATACTATCCTAATCATATTCTAAGAAATTAAATCATAATCAAATACTATGTGCTAGGATCCCTATAAAAATATAATTCTTTAATGATTACAAAATTACAACTTTGTCCCCATACCCTTCTTTACCCTATTAGAAGGCTTGTTTATCTTTGCCATGATAATATTTTGTGAAGGATTTTTTTTGTGAATGATTGAAATGTATCACAGAATAAGTACCACACAGCTACCCAACAAAATCTCTTTCTTATCTGATGCTTTGTGATGCATTTCTGCTCCATAGTAGATGTATGTTATTAACATAATGGTTCAAATATTGTAACAAATTTCGTTGATACAACTCTATTAGACTCTCCACATGCATATGCACCCAATACAAATGCCTAGAGAACACGTACTTCATTATAGCATCTTCACAAAGACACGTGTAGTACAATCTCCATGTCAACATTCTAGAGAGAAATTGTATCCTACCCACAACTTTTTATCTGTTCAAGGTGTCGTACAATTCTTCTATCAAAAAAAAGTGTCAAACCCTTTCTCAGGTCCACAAAGTAAGGTAGGTAAGTACTAAGTAATGATATTTTCCGGCAATGTGCAAGTCGATGTAGAGGAAAGAACATACCTTCCAAATCCTTCCCACTGGCAGCAGCAGCAACTAAGTTTGCTTTTATTTGCTTGCGCAATCTATTTCTCCTATCAACTATGTCAGAATCACCACCTCCGGTAAACAAAGATACATATTTCTCAGTCTTGGGAAAGAACTGCATTTCAAACAGAACAAGAAGTTATAGCAGTGTATATAATTCTTGCCAATATTAACTTATTTGAACGAGAGCTAAAATTCTGTAACCAAGCCATGCCAAGTTCACCATCTCATGCAACTTTCCCTATAAGATCCGGTCTCAAATAAACATAACAGAACATTTGGCGGCAGACCACAATATTATAACTCAAGTTAAATTTGATATCTTCATAATAGTGGAGTAAGTATAATTTATTAACGATCATAACTACATATGCTTATTATATGCACTCACAAACACAGAAGAAAAAAAGAAAAACGAAAAAAATTCCGGGGATGCAATACACAGCAGCTTACCCTAACGTATTCAAGATCTTCTTTCAATTTAGAAAGTTGTTCGGCAATCTCTGCATCTTGTGCCTGAGTAGACGAAGTGCGTTGCAGTTTCTCGAGACGTCTTATTCTTCTTTCAATCTTTCTTCTCTCTATACAAGGTAAGTGTTACTTTAAAGTGGATCAAGTCAATGCAAATTAGGTCTCCATATAACACAAGAAAACCATATTTGAACTAATTAAGAAAAGGAAATGTAGCCCTCTTACCAAAAAACTTTATCTTTCTGTCTCGGAGGAATATCTTGCGCTCCACAGCCAGGCGGGTATGAATTTCCTGTTGTTTCTTAAGCCCTTCCAGCTTCTTTTCTTGAGCCTCTCTAACTTCAAGAGGAAGATCCTTGAAGAAATAATTACACAAGTTTGGAATTATTCCCCCTTGGAGCCTTTATATATAGAATTTTTACTAATAAAAACAAAGTTGGGAATTATTATAAAACTCACTTCTATGAAATAGTAGAAATGAAATTTATTCAAGAAAAAGCAATGTAAAGTCTTATTAATAAAAAACCCATTGCTCGGAACAATTTAACCTACAAAAAAACAACTGTATCAATAAAAGGAATAAGCAAGAAAGAAGAAGATTTTGCATCGGATACTAGATAAATTATGCTCCAAATAAATTGGCTTTTTGTCCAAGTAACATCTCGTTTCATATCAGACGCATAATCGATCAGAACAGTACAATCACTTCACTAAAACACCTCCCTTTGTTATGGAGTGGTATTATATATTCTCTATATTTCACACTAACCCCCCTTCTCAAATTAAGTGATCGCATTGTTAGAACTTCTTTCTTATCTTTGGTCTTAAATAAGAACAAATTTTCAAATTCAACCAAGCGAAAATAAGTTCGATCAAACACCAGCTTATAATAAAAGACTAATTGATTAGTTAATGAATTGCTTAGCCCTAGCCCTAAAAGTCCAACAGAGTTAAAAGCCTGTTAAGTTCAACTATAGCAAAATCCAAAAGTCGAAGAGAAGTGATGATCGATTAAAGAACAGGAAAAGAGAGAAAGGTTACTTTGCGTAGCATGCGCTCAACGGAACGAATCTGGTTCTTGAGAGTGACAGACTTTGGCTTCTTCTCCACACCCAAACTCTTCGATCGCCGACCTGTGTGCTTGCGCTCTGCGACCCTGCGCTTGCCATAGCCACCATGGGCCATGGTGGTTACCTAATTCAACTTGTCAAAAGCGAGGGAGAGAAAGAAAGAGATTAGGGGTTTTCCTTTTAACTTTCGTGAGATGAGCAAAAACGGGCACGGGGTACGGTTCGCTTTTATCCTAACAGAGGTCTGAGAGAGAGAAAAAGAGACGGTGGTGGCTTCGCTTTTTTTTATCCCAACTACTCTAAAGAAAAATTAAATTTAGAAAAGAGAAAAAACAAATAATAAAAAAACGAAAACGAAAAACGTTAAATATGATGAGACAAAAACGAATAAAAAAATCAGAACCATTTGTTTACTTGTTTATTTTATTATCATTTTGTTTATTTTATATGATTTTGTCTGCCCGTTGAGTCTTTTAACATTCAGATTTTTTTTCAACCCTATTGGTTCTGTGAGCTTTACAATGAAAGATAACTGTTATGGCAAAAATAATTATGGGATCCTGGGAAGATTGTAGTCCAGAGCCTTCACTCCCTCGTGAGATTTTTTTTTGAATAGTGTGGGTCAAGCCCAAAACGAATAATATAATAAAATATATTGATCTTGACCTCAACAGTTAATATAGTGGTCGATGATCAATTATTTTATTAATTACATTTATTTTTAACATTAAAAAATATATCAAGTTAAAAGAAGAATCACGATTCTCTTCGTTTAAGAATTAAAGTGGAAGTCAAATTATTAAATATCACATTAATAAATTTGAATTTGAATATCTCTATTTGATAATGTGACATTCAATCTCACTATAAACTTGATTTCATTTCAATTTTCAAACGAAAAAGATCCTGATCCTAAAAGTAAAAACTTTTCATCTATGTTCTTGATAGAAATGTTGTAAGGATAGAAATAAACCATGAATGGTATTTTCATCCTCTTTTGAACCTAATTGTAATTAGGTTCAATAGTTTGAAAATACTATGATCTTCCCAAACATTCGGTTCTTCCAAAACGATCAAGTCCAACTCAAGATTCATTATATTTCTTAGCTAAGGTTTGAAAATGAAAAAGAGAGATTGTTTGGAGAAAGAGATTTACGTTTGTGTCTAAAGCTCGTTGAGATTAATCATGTATAAAGAATATATATATATATATAGTATGGATATTTCATATTTTTGTTAATGATTTTAAACTAGTTTTCATTTTTCCAAAGCAATGGACTGAATTGTAACTGAAAATAAAAACAAAAATAACAGTGTACTACATTTCTCGTTGCGCTTTCCGTTTCTTAAATTTTCAAATTGAATGAGGATGTTAAATGTCATCATTGATTCTCATACTTTGGTCATTTGGTCAAACTGGTCATCATAATTTCAATTTGATCAAATAAATCATCATAATTTGACCATTTGATCAAATTGATCATTAGATGTTTAATTTGGTAAAACAAGTTATCATAATTTCAATTTAAGTCCCTCTTGTTAACTTTCCCAGGACTCCGTTAGTTTTTACCACCTAGGATGACCACTTGAACTGAATTGTTTAGTCAATTGAATAAAATGTAACGAGAATTCCCTCACAACTTCACATGAAAATCATGCAAAACTTTGTATAATCAGTAGTTGTAAACTTCAAAAGTACAGTTCAAAATTTTATCTTTCTGAAATTAAAACAACACCCAAATGTTATGCGCAAAACTTTGCATAACTAGTTAGAGAAAAGCAAAAAAAAAAGAAGTAATAACATTGAACTATATAATTCTCTTCTCAAATTGTTCACATACACAAAGAAATATTCTTCTCCGTTCAAATTATTCTTCACTAGAAGCTTAAACTAAAAATTCTCGTTACATTTTAATCATATGGTTAAGTAATTCGATTGAAATGATTATCCGATATGACAAAAACTAATGAAACTAAACGAAAATCAATGAGGAGACTCAATTGAACTAAATTGAAACTTTAAAGACGTATTTGACCACATTAAAATTTTAGAAATCAATTTATCCAACTTGTAACTTTAGGGACCACAGATTGTGTGAGCCACATCTAGTAATTCTTAGAACATAGCCCAAAACTAAAGAGACAAAGAGGAAGGAGTGCTGAATGCTTAATGCTTTTATTAGGAGTTGAAATGATTTATGAGTTTTAGTCATTAAGGTTCAACTTGGAAGATCATCCTAAGACACCAAATGAACTTAATATGTGGACAGTAATAATTTCCACTGCAGAAGAAATATGCTCTCCATGTGTAGGTTTTTTTGGAAGATGATACTTGTACTCTAAGAACCAGATATGGAGTGGAGAAAACATACAATGAATATTTCCTCAGAGAATTCCTCATTTTTTATCTTCTCTAGCTATGTGACGCTGTCTCTTTCCTTTGAGTACTCGACATTCATGTTATTCCATTGCTAATTATGTTCTTTATCCTTTAAGATGCTTAAATCGATGCCGTCCAAATGTTGTTGATCAATGCGTCCAGTTCCATTCATACTTCCCTCCTCATCAACATTTTGTAGCACAATAGAATAAGAAATCCAATCAGCCTTACTGTATCTTGTATAAAATTTCTAGGAGGAATGGGTACTCAATTTTTATTCTTCTCAGTGGAGATACTTCACAAATCAGTATATCACACAAGAGAAACATTCTAGTGTAAGTGCATTATAATGTGTGTGAGTTATATCTTCGAATTATTTGAACAATCTGAAAGTTTTTACCAGCTCACCTTACTGAAATCCTATCAAAGAACTGGCACTGGCACTTCAATGTGAACTCTTAGAGTTAACTTATCATCATTCAATGCATTTTGTGATAATTAAACAAAATCAAACAGAATGTTAATAGATAAACTAATAAACATCTTTATTCCACGGATAGCTATTCCTGACTCCATTCCACAGATAGAATTTTACTTTTTTAGGTATATAAAACAAAAAACATATAGCATCAATAAATAGGAAAAACAAGAAGAAACAGGAACAGGGAAAAAAGTATACTATACCTTCAATGCTTGTGTTGCTTATAAACTAACATATACAATTACTTTTGCTCAAGA
This sequence comes from Bretschneidera sinensis, assembly GCA_023935145.1. Taxonomy (NCBI): domain Eukaryota; kingdom Viridiplantae; phylum Streptophyta; class Magnoliopsida; order Brassicales; family Akaniaceae; genus Bretschneidera; species Bretschneidera sinensis. The sequence goes on along the minus strand of CM043705.1, from coordinate 84,931,555 downwards.
GAAATTATCTCTTCATAATGTCATCCTTCTTCACAGTGAAATCCCAAATATCTCCATATTTCTCATTGAAATCCCATATGCTCATGGTATTATAGTCATTTATCAACTTGTCACGAGCTCCCCTCTCCATATTATATATCTGGGGTTCAAAGTTATGAGGCTTATCGGGTTTATCCATCTCAATTATGCAGAATACCACTGTAAACAGAGCTGCTCCAATGTACAAGTACTCCCCCTAAACACATTAAATAAGCGAAAACATTCTCATTCATAGTGAACCCTAGGCCCTTTTGCTCATTTTTTTTTAACTTAATCCCATTAACAATGAATAGAACCATTGGATCTTTCATTAAAACTAAATCCAAATTGACATTACCGGAACATCTAGTAGCATCCCAACAGCAATTGCTGGAAGAAAAAGCCATGAAATAAGCCCTGCACATAAATACAAGATAATTTTTTTTAAAAAAAAACTTCGAGCTCTATAACTTCTGCCCCAACATTAATTAAAGGTCTGTGATAATGTTCGTACCTTGAAAACCTGTGGGGGGTTCTACAGCTGCAATATCATCCGCAATTGCCCCCCAAAATGTTCCTGAAAAAAATTTCAATGAAAAAAGTAACGGACTTAAATTCTCAACTTTTCATTCAATAGGTGGTTTAATTTCAGATCTTCATGAGATTAATACTTATAAAAGTTGATTGACATCGAATTCCATTTTCAAGATAAGATCCTCTAATAACCATTTGCCACTATCACTACCACCACTACTTTCATCAACTCAATATATAAATAAATACCTTTCTCCTCCTCCCCTTCATGGTATGTATGGTGGCCATCATACTCTCCGTACTTGAAATCCTCCTGCGATTAACAACACAAAGCATTAGGCATAAACAGATACACAGACATACACAGAATGTGTATAGATATAGATATGCATGAAAAGGGAACCGTACAGAGCTAATACTATTAGTGGCCCAACGGTCAACAGGGTCTTCATTGAGGTCAGGTTCAATCTCAGCAAATTTAGCTGCATTTAGTCTTGTTAATCTACATCTACCACTGCGATTTCCGTACAATTCGAAATTAACTGAGCTTATGTTAGTCTGATTCGAAACCCTAACCCTAACCCTAACCCTAATTTCACTGTGATTTGAGCTGATTTTGGGCAGTGAATTGGCTGAGAGAACTGAAACTGAAGAATGCATTGCCATCTCTTTTTATCGTCTTGAGCGAGTGTTCAGTGTTGAGCTGAAAAGCCCGCTTTTTGTTTGCATCTAACAGTAGGAAATTGATTTGACTTACTGCCTGTTACGTGAATGAAGAGAAAACCCAATGAACTTGCAGCAACTCGCGTCGGATCAAAAGTAGTGGGCCTACGTGGCTGGTTTTCGTTGGTTTTCTCATTATGCTCTCACGCGAGTCTTCTATTAGTTTGGTTTGGTGTCAAATGAACGATTGAGAGCACAGCGCTTCGCTCCTTATCCACTTTTAGTTGTTGATGCCACGTGTCAACAGCAGGTCTGGGATCTTTTGCAAAAAAAAATATTGGTTACACTTAATCTAAATATTTTGTTTTAACCCTCAAACTTCACGTATAATTTTAAAAAAAAATTAATAATAATATAAATTTAAACGTATAATTTAAAAATAGTATTGTTAATAAAAAAATTTATAATTATTAATAAATTTTTAAATTTATTTAAAATATTAATTTTAAACTCGTTTTAAATAAGAAAACGTCAATCTTTTGACATGTATTTTTGGGTTTTCCTTTTTTCCTCCCACAACTGCCGATTCTATTTTCCCCCCCTCTCGCCAGCAGAAGTCTCAAAATGCAAAAATTTGGAAAGCATTCTCATAAGTCATAACATGGCAGTAGAAGTTTAAGGATGATTTTTTTTATTCTTTCTATCATTGATTGAATCACAAAATTTTCTTCCTTTTTATTCTTTGAAATTTTTTTTCTTTTCTTGCTCGACTCCACAATTAGTTAGATTTGACTTATTTGCATAATTTTTGATAAATTAAAACCTCCTCAAACAAATTTATACTTTGATCTAAATAAGCTCGCGAATATTAAATTCATTTATTTTCAATAATTCTATTTAAGTTTAATTAATTATATTTAAATATGTATTGTAAGTAAAAATAACGAGTTGTAATTACTTTAATTGCAAGAATCGTTTGTTATAATGTAAAAAATCTTGAATAAATTTTATTCATATTAAAAATTAAAAGGATAAAAAATGAGATTGAGTTATTTCTTGTTGTGTAATAATAATATATTAATCAAATTCTAAGATAATATTGACAAATCTTATAAATGATGAGAAATACCAAAAAAAAAAAAAAAGGTGGAGTGGACGGTAGTTTCCTCTTGCACATCATGAATAGTAAAAAAAAAGTTGATGGTAATTTATGCAAACAATTAAAACTGTTTTTGTGTTATTGATTTACTTTATCCATCTTACAAAATAATGTAATAATTACTTATTTTTATTTACAATGGTGTGAGTGGAACATAGCACGAATCTTTTATATGGAGGAATAAAAACCAATGATTCAATGTCTCCCTTTGTTTTAGCGTAGCGGTGAAGGGATATTTTCCTCCAATCTGTGAACATGGGTTCGAACCCCCCCTCATTGTAATGATAAAAAATGCAATGAATCAGTAATTACTTCTAGGGAGCATAATAAGTAATACAATGACTAGCACAAAATGGAAATTGTAAATAAGATATTTCTTATTATTTGTTGATGAAGGTATTTTACTAAAGGATAAAATAGAAGTACATCTCCTAAATTAGATAATATGTATAATTTAGTCTCAAGTTTTTGAAAATTCATGCTCCTCTCAGTTTACATAACCATTACGTTTAGAGGTGGATTCGAACCGAACTGTTTGAGTTGGGTTAAAGTTCGACTTATTGAGTTTCGAATCGAACGTGAGCTTGAAAAATAAACTCAAACATCTTATTAAGTCGAGTTTGAATACTTTAGTATTTGACTCGTGGGGCTCCCAAACCATTCGATAAGGTATTATTGAGCTCGAGCTAATATATATATTAATATTTTTTTTATTTATTGAAATTAGAATTTAGACTCAAGTTCAAGTTTAAATGGATAATCTAATGCTCAAACTCAAACTCAATCTTGCTTATTATCGAACTTGAGCCAACAAAAAATTGGTCGAGCTCGTGTCCAATTTTTTAATCAAATTCAAGCTCGAGCTCGAGATCTTTTATTTTGAGTCAAGCTAAGTTTTGAAACCACTCCTAGTCACATTTAATGTAGCTCAAAGTCACAATAGGAAAAAAAAAAAAAAAAAACCTAACAACTACGTAACATTAGACGTGAATTGCAAGATATACGTGAAATATATTTTTTTATGGATAGTAGTTAAATGATTTTTGCTTTTTTCTTGATCACTTGCTGTCAAAATTCTTAACAATGGAATAAGTATATCATTTTTAAAAACTTGAGATTAAGTTGTAATTAATATCAAATATGAGAGATGTACTTACATTTTACCTTTTACTAAAATATTCTCATCATACAGTTTTTTTTTATTTTATAAAATGTTAATGGTTTTTCAGGATTTTTATAATTGAGGTAATTAATCAATTCTCCAAATCAATAGTTTAGATAAAAATTAAATATCAATTTATTTATAAACTGATATTTCATTAATATAAAATGTAGTACACATTTTAGTGAAAGCTATGTATTTTTGTGGGGCATATTATATATATATATATATTATAATTGAAGACGAAGAATTCAAAATTAAGACCCCTTTAAAATTCAATGAAGACGTGGGTGAAATTCTATTATATTGAGCAATGCCGATTGCATAAAGTGATTTTTTTTTATAATGCATAAAAAAAAATTAAGGATTTGAAGGTACGAAATAGCATATTATACATTTACCCATTTTATTTGTAAGTAACGTTTTTTTTTTTATAGTGCAAGTAGCATTTTTATGTATTTTATTAAGCTCAATGATAAAAATGTCATACCACATCACTTGTTCGAGTCATTGTCGCGTGGACTTATTTTGCTCTCGAACTCGATTCCCTCCTCTTCTTTTATCTCATCGCCTCACTCTTACTTCCATTCTGTTCAAACCCATCTCTCTCTCCGCGTAAGCTCTTTGTATTTCTCCCACTGTTTTTTTTTGCATTATTTTGAATATTGTTTAACTGCTGTTATAGAACTAAATTTATGCTGATATGCTTGCTCAATGGCTATCTTTTATTTAATTTTGTTGTTTCTCTCATCCAGGATTGATTTTGGATATTCTTAATCCTTAGTTTTTTTTCTTCAATAAAATATTTCTTTAAGTAGATTTCGTGCACTATATGGCTATCTTGATTTATTTGAATGGTTGAAATGATCAATTTGATTGTACATCGTACTGGGAGATTCAAACTTTTGTTTGTAAGGCTACTCATTTCCGTTTTCTTAATTAATGAAATTGCTTATTACATCTCTAGAATGAGATAAATATAACAACTAAGCATCTTAAAAGGATTATTGACGTTTGAGCATAGTTAACAGTGCTAATATTTGAGTCCCAGTTAACAGTGATTATGTTGTGTATCTGTACTGGACATAATTACTGGAATAGTAAAGGTAGTTAACAGAAAGGGTTTAATGGGTTTATTTTCTCGAACCAAACTGAACTGAAGTCCACTATCGTAAGCTAGTTTGAGGGTTGAAAGCAAGCTACATAGTTACCCAAGTAGCCTCAAAATCTTTTGATGGTTCGGCCTATGATTAATTTGTAGTTTAGAAGCTTAAATGTACCATGGTAAGTTGTTAACAGGAAAATGACATATTATACCTTACCTATCATTGGCATCAATCAAAATTTTCAGAATTATGGCATCAAAAGTGACTGTTTTATATGACTTCATTCATTATCATATTGATTTGTTTGTATTCGTAGGAATCCTTAATACTCTCTTATACTCAATTTTGTCTGTAATCCCACTTTTAAGACATCAGTTATCATATGATTGTTTTCTGTAGCTTTGAAATATTGATGCTCTATATTTTGTTGAAACAAGGACCTAATATGATATTGTTAACCACCGCGTTGTGGGTGAAATGGCAGAAATTTTGTGCAATAACCACCATATCGCTGGTTCCAGCCCCCATATTCCAGAGTGGCCAGACCACAAGGATTTTCCTTGTGAATTGCTTAGGCCGTGCGTGGATGATGGATGGATGGTATATGTCCACGGCTCAGTATATGTTGATGGATGGTATGTAATTAATTGTATCTATAGTTCTAGATTTTTTTATGACAACCTTAAGTGGTATTGTAGGTCAGTAGAAGTTGTTATTCTATTGTAAGTGTTATGGTACTTGTAACAGTTTTAATTGTTCATATATTATCATGCACCATCCTTGGAGACAGAGAAGAGTTGAAATCTTTCTTAATGGTATAGGTTTGAGGGGATTTCTTGGAACTCTGATGAAACTCTTATTGCTTATGCTGCTGAGGAACCATCTCCATCCAAGCCTACGTTTAATAGTCTGGGTTATAAGAAAGGGGATTTGACAGATAAGGATTGTGGCAGCTGGAAAGGTCAAGGGGATTGGGAGGAGGAATGGGGAGAAGCCTATGTTGGAAAAAGGCAGCCTGCACTATTTATCATCAATATCGAGAGGTCTAGTATTACTTGTTGTTGTCATAAAAACTGTGGTTAGGTAATGACGATTTTGTGTTTGAATGACAAACTTTAAGTTAAATTTCCCTGTGTTTACAGTGGAGAGGTGCAAGCTATTAAAGGAATTCCAAGGTTTTTGAGTGCTGGCCAGGTTGTATGGTCTCCATCCAAGGTCTCCATCCAAGGAAGGCTCAGATCAGTATTTAGTTTTTGTTGGGTGGTCAGCAGATAAAAGAAAGCTTGGTATAAAATACTGCTACAATAGGCCTTGTGCATTATATGCAATTAGGGCACCACTTAATAAATCAGGAACCAATGAACTTGAACTCAAGTGGGTTATTTGGTTTGTTATAATGCTCTTGTTTTCTGTTTTATTACTTTTCTTCATGTGATTATTTGGATGTTATGAATTGATTGTACTAGTTTTGAAAAATGACATAATTTATATATAATATATAATTTTTGGTAATGTTCCAGAGATGGCGCAAATGAAGAATTCTCTGTTTTTAATCTGACACAAAGCATAAGTAGTGCCTTCTATCCCGGATTCAGGTATGCTATTTATCCCACTTTACCAAAGTGCTGGTGTAGGTAGTTCTCCAACCCCACAAACTTTTCCCCCCTCAATTTACTCTGTGTCTTTCTTTCATTTCAATATCTCCAAGTAAAACAAGATTTGGTTATTAGTTTGTTTTCTCTTTGCATTTTCCCTTTCTCTTCGCCTAGTATTTTTAATGTAGTTATAGATTAACAAATAATGTGTGTTCCCTTGTTTTGCTGGTCAAGAATAGAATTGTCGGTTCTTCCTTTATGGTTAGTGTTTCTTTATGCATAGTGTACAATTTTCCATCATTTCTTCTCTGTAAAATATCCATCCATATTTGTGTTTGAGCACACATGTAAGCTATTGTAAATTAATGGGATTTCCCCGATAGGCCTTTAGTTTATTATCCTCTTTATATCTTCCTATAGACATGTCCTCTTGATCACCTAAATTTCAGAGTTTTCTTTATACCTTTGATAACCATTTGATGACACCCCATAGTTAACTGGTAACATTTGGAGTAGCTATAAGTCGTCGAAAATGTCCTCTATACAAAATATGAGTTACATGCTTGCAGTCTATTGATTGTATGCGAACCTGTATATAAAATTTGTTACATCCTCAGTCTACTGATTGTATGTGAATTATGTGTTTTTTCTTTCTCAGCCTGGATGGAAAATTCCTTGTGTTTTTATCTGCAAAAAGTTCTGTGGATTCTGGGACGCATTCTGCAACTGATTCGCTTCACAGAATTGATTGGCCGACTGATGGAAAGCTGTGCCCATCTGCAAAAATTGTTGATGTGGTGAGCATGTCATTTTTTTATCTGTTGAATCTGACTGCGATAAATCTGTATACCCATTGGAAAATGTTTCGTTGTGTGGATGTAAATTGTGAACATTAATTTCTTTTAGAAGTATGCATGGCCACCTACATTGCAAGAATGCTAACTTTTATAACCTCACATTTTGAAATTATCAGGAGATCCAGATTGAAAATCTTGGTTTTTGTTTGCGCTCTCCACCCCCTTTTCCTTTTACCTGCCTCTCCCTCGCTAGGCAAGATTTTTCTCTATTAACGTGTTAAAGATAATAGACTTATGTATGTTGATAACTTATATTTGTTATGTGCATTTTTGGTGCTAAATGGCCTCTTGTAATTACGTGACTTTTATTTTCTATTTTGTAAGTAAGATGCCTTTTATTTTTATTTATTTAATATATAGTATTTGCAGATTCCAGTTGTGGAGTGTGCTGAGGATGGCTGCTTCCCAGGGCTTTATCATTCAAGTTTTCTTGGTCATCCCTGGCTTTCTGATGGATGTACTATGATTTTGTCTTCCATGTGGGGCAGCAGCCAAGTGATACTCTCAGTGAATGTGTTGAGGTGAATGTTAACAGATACAAAGTATTGTCTAATGTATACGAATCTTTAAAATATTTTTTCTGGGTGATTAACTCATGATATGATTGTCATTTAAAACGACAGTGGTGAAGTATCACGTATCAGCCCTACTGAGTCAGATTATTCGTGGAATGTCCTTACATTAGATGGGGACAATATTATTGCTGGTAACATCAAATGCTGATGTCTAACAATTATCTGTTCTATCAAAGTGTTAAAGCGTAGGGAATTGAAATGAAACTTTTATTGTTCTTTTTTTTATTATTATTTTGAAGTGTCTAGCAGTCCAGTAGATGTTCCTCAAATCAAGTTCGGGCATCTTGTTGATATATCAGCTAAAAAGGCCACTTGGAGTTGGTTGAATGTATCAAGTCCCATATACAGATGCTCTGACAAGGTTTATTTTATTTATTTTTGTTTTGTGTAACCTGAATTTTTTATAAATATTGATATGATTCTTTAAATGCTTCAATTTTAATTGCTGCAGGTTGTGTCGTTGCTTTCATCTCTTCAGTACAGTATTCTGCAGATCCCAGTCAGGGATGTTTCTGATTGTCTAACAAAAGGTGTGTGTGTGTGTATATATATATATATATATTATTGTTAAAACCTACATACACGCCTCAAACCTTCGTCCACTTAGTGGGCAGGGAAACGTCCTTACCAACGTCCCAAAGCGAGCAGGACTAGGCTTTATATTCTTATCTATGAATCATAACAACGGTCTTATGCGTACTTCTGATGATGCTAAAAAAATTATACTACTGTATCATATGGTGCTCCAGTGTCCATGCTTATAGTGATAACAACATTCTGGTGAAGAGTTGATGAATGTTTTGAAATTATAACACCTTCTACCACCACATAGAATGTCAAGAAAAAAGGAATCTTAAGTTTGTGTATATCTTCCCACAGATTTATCGGTAGTTGAGTTTTATGGGAATCTTTGTAAGAAAAAACAAGATATATATATACCATTCATGATCAAGTGCTAACCGTGACTGTAGTGACTAGTAAGGTTTTGGTTAATTTACGGGGTTTTACTTTCCTTTTGTTGAGCTTGGATTAATGCAAAGTGTGATAGCTGATTTCTTTTGTACCAAAAGGAAATTTATCTCTATAATTTTTTTGCCATTGACTAGGGAATGTGTGAAACTTTAATCTAATGCATCTCATGCCTTAGAAAAGATGATTTTGATGGCCTGTATATGATCAATTCTTCAGGTGCTATGAAACCTTTTGAAGCGATATTTGTGTCTTCCAAATCTAAGAAGAATGATGCATGTAATCCACTAATCGTATTCCTTCATGGGGGCCCACATTCTGTTTCATTGTCTAGCTTTTCAAAGTCCTTGGCATTTCTCTCTTCAATTGGTAATAGTTTGTTGATTGTAAATTATAGGTAAGAGAAACTTTACCTCGTTTTTGCTTTCAATTTTAATTAGGGTAGCATTATTTGCTTTCTAAACTGTGTGATTATGGTACCCAGCAAAAGGGGGGGAAATTTAAGTTGGGAGCTGATTACTTTTAGCACACACCATGATGGTATTAATATTCTTTATGATCGTTGGGAATATTTATGCCTTAACATGCTTAAAAAATTATCAACTTATATCATCAATGAATACTTGACAGTGCTTCTCGACCTGGCTTTCTAATATGTTATTAATGACAGAGGTTCATTGGGATTTGGTGAGGAGGCCTTGCAATCTCTTCCTGGGAAAGTTGGGTCCCAGGTGATTTTCTTAATATACTTTTGTTATACATGCTTGGTTGTTGATTTGTTCAATAGTAGATAACTGAGCTGTCATTATGTTAGCTTCTGGCATATTTTAAGAATTTCATGCAAACTCTAATATCTTAACTCGTCATGCACAGGATGTCAATGATGTGCTTACAGCTATAGATCATGTCATCGACATGGGACTTGCCGACCCGTCTAAAATAACTCTGCTTGGTGGTTCTCATGGTGGTTTTCTAACCACTCACTTGATTGGCCAGGTGTAGTAGGTTTTAGTTATAGTGACGCTGAACTGTCTTGGTGTGAATAGACTGGATGATATTATTTGTAATATTACATGGATGCCTTATCAAGTGAACAAAGACTTCAAAGTTTACAACTTTCTGCAGGCACCAGAAAAGTTTGTTGCAGCAGCTGTGAGGAATCCTGCTTGTAACCTTGCATCGATGGTTGGTGTAACAGATATCCCCGATTGGTGTTATGTGGAAGCCTATGGTAGCAAGGGGAAAAGTAGCTTTACAGAAGCACCTTCAGCTGAGCACCTCACTCACTTTTATGGCATGTCTCCCATATCACACCTCTCAAAGGTATGCTTATTGATGACCGGTTTCTTTTTCTATATTAGCTAGGTGATTCCGTGGTATATAACAGAAGCATAACAGAATGCAAAAGAGATTCTGCTTGGAGATCTAAATCAAGTACAACTCACTGCAACAGAAAGCCTTGTCCAACAGCTGTGCTAGGATTGCTGACATTTAAAAGCAATCCTGCGGGCATACACATTTTGGCATTGATGGAAATTGGAAAATAGGTCCATCCTTAAAGCAACTGCAATGAGTTAATGTTGCTGGAATGGCAACCAGGCCTCTGTATGTGGTGCCAATGACACTGACAAGTAGCATGGCTGCATGGCTGTTGTTTTTTTTTTTATGATTGAAGGAAAATCAATAAAAAAATCATAAATAGATAAATTATTTATCCAAATCTTGGTTGTCAAATATGGTACTGGTTATAGTAAAATATATGCCATATTCCAAAGATTTGATGCTATAATACGTGCTTTACATTCTTCAGTCGGGAAGTTTAGAACTTAAAACATTTCTCCCATTTTAAGAATAGTACATATTTTAAGCGATCGTTTCTGTCGAGTATGGGCTTGTCACTTAAACTCGACTTGTACAAATAAATTCTTCTTATATAATATCTGCAGGTCAAAACACCCACCATGTTTCTTTTAGGTGCTCATGATCTTCGGTTCCGGTTTCTAATGGCTTGCAAGTAAGAGATTCTGTTCCCTTTTATAGAATGATCACTATGTTTGACATTTTATTTTAGATTTTAAGAATCTTCATTTATTTTTTAGCTCAGTTTGCAAAAATTGGCACGATATAATGACTAATGATGTTGATGTTTGAAACGTGTAGTACATGAGGGCATTGAAGGAAAAAGGGGTTGAGGTCAAAGTTATCGTGTTTCCTAATGACATTCATGGAATTGACAGGTAAACATGTACCCCATATGCACTTATGATTTAATTGAATCGACAGTCATAAGTCAAGCTCAAGTTAGTGTCATACCTTGAGTTAATTATCTGACGCTTACTTCTCTTTTACAGACCCCAATCTGATTTTGAAAGCTTTTTTAACATTGGGGTGTGGTTCAAGAAGTATTGTAAGTGAACCGGATTGTGCAACTTGTGATCTGGTGGCCTTGGTTGTCAAAGCTGCTTATAGCATGAAGTCCAGTTATATTGAAAATTTTCATATAGAGGTTCTCTACTTCCATTTCAATCATGTAAAACAATCATTCTTGATAATAGCAATGTCGCGTGTCATTCGAGGAAAGGATTCATGTAGCTAACCAAATTAATAATTTGAATTTACAAATATACTCTTATATGTAATTCATATATACACTCATAAATAAAAAATATATTTAAAATACCATTTAAACTAAAATATAAATTAAATTCTCAATACACTTGTCTTGGTATTTATTGTTATTAACAAGTAAAAAAAAAATTGTGTATAACAACATAACAGGTAAAGTTAAAAACTAAAATAGGTAATTTTATCATTTTGCGAGAAATCGTGATTGTGCTGTCCTGCCAATGGTGCTTGGGAAACATTAATTATAGGAACATTACTATTAAGCTTTTCAAAAATAATTATCCGTGAAATTTCTTTCGATCCAGAAATAAATTAACACAATGCCAAGCAAGAAGCTATCGTGAAATGGGTTACCCATATCCACAAAAGAACAAACAGGTCGCCCATCAAGCATAAATCAGACAGACCCGGCCAATTATATCCGTTCTTCGTCCTCTTCCCCTGCCAACAAACACCAAAAAGCAAGAACCTAAACTCCATTTTTAGAAGGTGAAAGCCATCACCACAACGTTGTAGTACTCTATAATTCTCTCAAATCTTTATTTCTCATAATCAATTCATGCCCACTTTGTAGAGGAAATGTTTTTTAAGCTCCAGTTAGATGCAAGCAGTTTCCACATTTTGTGTTCCACGAAGGCATCACTACCCAACGTAGGAGTCTCAGTTTCTCCTCTGGAAAAAGTTGTGCCCCTCAACAAACCAAGAGAACAAGGTGTACTTGAAAGTGCCAGTAGAGAGAAGAGATTTGGTAGAGTTAGCAAACAGAGTCATGTTAAAAGCAGTGTTGATGTTCATGAACCTGGCTTGGAGAAACAGAGTTTTGAGAGAAACTCAGATAGAGAACAGAGAAAAAACACGAGGGTTGATGCTAAAATTTTAGATAAGAGGGGTTTTAGGGTTAAATATGGTGGAGTGAATGGTCATGGTATAGTGGAGAAAGTGCATGCCAAGTGTTCGACGAAATGGGCATGTTATGGAGGCTGTATTCCAGCAATAATGCAGGCTCTGGAGAAAGTTAAGGATCTTGATGAAGCTTTGAGGCCATGGGCAGAGAGTCTTAGCAACAAGGAGAGGACCATTATTTTGAAGGAGCAGTCAAGTTGGGAGAGAGCTGTGGAGATTTTTGAGTGGTTTAAGAGAAAAGATTGTTATGAGTTGAATGTGATTCATTATAATATCATGCTTAGGATTCTGGGGAAAGCACGTAAATGGAGCTATGTGCAGAGCTTGTGGGATGAAATGGATGTGGAAGGGATTATGCCGATTAATTCTACGTACGGGACTTTGATTGATGTTTATAACAAAGGTGGCCTAAGGAAAGAGGCGCTTTGTTGGCTTGGAAAAATGAATAAACAAGGGATGAAGCCGGATGAATTCACGATGGGTATTGTTGTTCAAATGTACAAGATGGCCGGAGAGTTTCAGAAGGCTGAGGAGTTTTTCAAGAGGTGGTCATTGGGTGAATCCTTAAAGCATGAGGGAACAATTAGTACAGTAAAAAATGATACAGAATCACAAGTTTGTTTAAGTTCTCATACATACAACACATTGATCGATACATATGGGAAGGCAGGACAGCTTAAAGAAGCCTCCGAAACATTTGCGAGGATGCTTAAGGAAGGGATCGCTCCAACTACGGTGACTTTCAATACAATCATTCACATTTGTGGAAACCATGGCCATCTTGGAGAAGTGTCTTCACTGATGAAAAAGATGGAGGAGCTTCGATGCCTGCCTGACACGAGAACGTATAACATTCTCATTTCCCTTCATGCGAAGCATGATGATATAAACATGGCAGCGAGCTACTTTGCAAAAATGAAGGAGGCCTGCCTTGAACCAGACCTAGTGAGTTACCGCACTCTCCTGTATGCATTCTCTATAAGGCATATGGTTGAGGAAGCTGAAGACCTCATACAGGAGATTGATGAAAAAGGTCTTGAGATTGATGAATATACGCAGTCAGCTCTAACTAGAATGTATATAGAAGCAGGGATGCTCGAAAAGTCGTGGTTATGGTTCAGGAGGTTTCATCTTGCAGGGAATATGAGTTCTGAGGGCTATTCTGCTAACATTGATGCATATGGTGAGCGGGGGCATAGTTTGGAGGCTGAGAAAGCTTTCATTTGTTGCCGAGAGGAGAATAAGCTGACTGTTCTTGAGTTCAATGTGATGATCAAAGCATATGGAATAGCAAAAAATTATGCGAAGATATGCAATTTGTTTGATAGCATGGAGAGTTATGGCGTTATTCCGGACAAGTGTAGCTATAATTCTCTCGTACAAATTTTGGCTAGTGCTGATATGCCACACAGAGCAAAACCCTACCTGAGGAAGATGCAGGAGGCAGGACTGGTAAGTGATTGCATCCCCTATTGTGCTGTGATCTCAAGCTTTGTGAAACTGGGACAATTGGAAATGGCAGAGGAACTATATAACGAGATGATTGGATGCAATGTGGAGCCTGATGTTGTTGTTTATGGTGTCTTGATAAATGCTTTTGCTGATATTGGAAGTGTAAAAGAAGCTCTGAGTTACGTTGAATCGATGAAAAGTGCAGGGTTGTCTGGAAATGCTGTTATATACAATTCCTTGCTTAAGCTTTATACAAAAGTTGGTTACTTGAAAGAAGCCCAAGAAACTTACAAATTGCTTCAATCGTTGGAGATGCATCATGATATATATTCTTCAAATTGCATGATTGATCTCTACAGTGAACGATCTATGGTCAGACAAGCTGAAGAGCTTTTTGAAAACTTGAAGAGAAATGGGGATGCAAACGAGTTTACATTTGCAATGATGTTGTGTATGTACAAGAGAAATGGGAGATTTGAGGAAGCCACTCATATTGCAAAACAGATGAGAGAATTGGGACTTTTAACTGATTTGTTGAGTTATAATAATGTGCTTGGCTTGTATGCTTTAGATGGGAGATTCAGGGAGGCAGTTGAAACTTTCAAAGAAATGATTGATGCTTGCATTCAACCTGATGATTGTACATTCAAATCCCTTGGAGCTGTTCTTATAAAATGTGGGGTTTCAAAGAAAGCTGTTAAAAAGCTTGAAGTAACGAGGAAGAAGGATGCTCAGAGAGGTTTGCAGGCGTGGATGTCGATACTCTCTTCAGTGGTTGGAGTGGATAATGATGGTGATGATGATGACTTTTAGATATTCTATCTGCTACAAACTTTTTGAGTATGTACTACTACATGATTTAAGGTCGCAATCCAGTATTGTAGTGATAAGCTGGTAGAGATAATATTTTGTTGTAACTCTAGATAAATGTATAGCTAGAAATCTACTGTAACATTCAATTTGCAGATAGTGTATTTGTCACTTCCATGTTGTATATCTAATTGAAGTCACTAGTGACAAAGTCCAAGGAGAGCTTAGACTGAGGCTTTGAGAAACAAGCAGTGAGAAAATGGAGCTGATTGAAGTGAGAGGTGTACTGAGAAAGCATTTAAGACTTTGTTTGGTATTTGGAGTGAGGAATTGAGGATCATGTCTTCAATATTCATTTTTTGGGAGGGAGGACAAGCTAAGAAAATAAAATTGTTAGGGCATGTTTCACTCCAACATGGTTATTGGGTAGTTCCACAATGTCGACGAGGACATGGTGCCCATGATAATCCGAGAAGTAACAGTCATAGATATCATTACCACACTGTTAATAATGATTTTGCATGAATACATTACTTACTCAAAACTGAGATACTATGATTATCTTTATATTTTTTTTGATGAAACATTAAAATCGGTGGTAAACCAAACATTTGATAGAAAAGAAAAATATCATCAAATGTAGTGGTTTTATCATAAAATATATATTTCTTGCTATAAAATATAATGCAATATAAAAATATGTATTTAATAGAGAATGGCACATGCTTTTTAGTGAGTTACCATAGAACTTATCTATATATAAATATAATTATGAAGACTTAGAAGATAATGTTATATCTACGTACGTTTTTTTACGTTTGACTTGTATAGAAACTTTATCAGTAACTGAACATTTTATCCTCGTAAATCACTATAAAGAGTCAAAAAAAATACTAGAACAAGTCATTTTATGGGTTATGATTGGTCTTCATTTTGGTGTCAACTGCATGTTAGAGAAATGTACTCTTAACATATCATTAAGTTTTAGTAAATCTCATGATGTATAATGATCAACTTTTCAAATTTCTTAATAATCTAAACTATATTAGCAGTTTTGTTTGATAGTATAAAATTAAAATTGAAATAAAATTATAATTTTTTAAATAATTTTATTATTGAAAAAACTAATATTTTCATTACGATTTTAAACTTCAATTTTATATTCTCAAATACGACGTAATTTATCATCCATTTGTTAAATTTTCTTTTATTTCTTATTATCAAGCACAACGTGATTTTTCTTACCATCTATCAAACTTTCTTTTATCTTTTCTATTTCTAAATTGGTAATGAATAAAAGGGATAAAATTTTGCTCTAAATTAGAAATTTTCATTTACAAAAATCAAATAAAAGCAAAGCCATGTCGCAACAACCCTCCTATATGACACTGATAAAAACGAAAACAATTACAGATCAAAAAAAAAACGAAAACAAAAACGAAAATGCTAATGTACAAGACGAGCCATATAGAAATTTAACCCCCGATCAAAACACACTGTTAATCAGAAACTCACATAACATCAATGTGCCAGGAAAGAACAATGTCTTCAAACCCTTCCTTCAATTCCTCCCACTGAACCTCTTCACCCTTCACCACCTTCACCTCCACCACCACCACCTCCGTCGCGATTTCAAACGCTTCAACCACCAAAATCACGCTTCCTCTCCCTAATCCAACCGCAGTCCCACCGCCTCCTTTCCTTCTCTCTACTATATACCCTAACCTCTCCCCTACCTCCCCCACTCTCTCTACCACTCCCTCCACCGAAAGCCTCGACGTAAACCTCTTTTCCTTCCTCTTCGTCGCCTCGAATAGACCCGACAGATTCAATCCCGACGATAGCGATATTATATCGAATGCATTAACCGGAATTTCGTAATTAGATTTAGTTTCTTTCAAATCGGAAAGAGAAGGGAATAAGCTGTGGTAATCGTTTCCCGCAATTGCTAGTGATTTCTTGAACCACAAAGTTGTCATAACGGCTTCTACGCTCATTCTTGTATTGGGATTCGGGTCGAGAAGCCTATATATTATACATCGCGCCGGCTTCGATATACAATCCGGGAACTGGTATTCCCTCCGGTTGATTTTCTTGTACATGGCTATGAGATTGGCGTCGTCGAAAGGCAAGTAACCGGCGAGCAATACGAAGAGAATGACCCCGCAGGACCACGCGTCGGCTTTCCCGCCGTCGTAGCCCCGCCTGTTAAAAACCTCTGGCGCCGTGTAAGCAGGGGTCCCGCACGCCGTGTGAAGCAAGCCGTTCTTGAGCTGCTCAGGCAGGGCCGTGAGTCCGAAGTCCGAGATTTTTAGGTTGCCGTCCTTGTCCAGGAGCAGGTTCTGGGGCTTCATATCGCGGTGGGCGATGCCGTTCTGGTGGCAAAAGTGGAGGGCCGATGCGAGCTGCTGGAAGTACCGACGCGCCGCCAGCTCGGAGAGCCGACCTCGCCGGAGTACTTTGGAGAAGAGCTCGCCGCCCGAGGCGAGCTCCATGACGAGGTAGATCTTTGATTTGGTGGCCATGACCTCGTGGATTTTGAGGATGTTTGGGTGGTGGTGGAGGCGCCGCATGGCGTCCACCTCCCGGATTATCCGGGGCTCCATGGCGGCGTCGACGGTCTTCGTCTTGTCGATGATTTTGATGGCCACGATATCATCGGCGATGGACCGGGCCTTGTATACTTTGGCGAAGCTGCCCCTGCCCAATAGGCGGCCCAGTTGGTATTTGCCCAGGAGAGTGGTCCCTGTAATGGTTGTGGTGGTGGTTTGTTGTGGTAGAGCTGGTGGTGGTGGAGCGCATGCTTCCATGGCTCGTGGGTTGTTGGTGGTGGGTGGAGCCGTGGTGAGCTGGGGTGAGTAGAGCAACCCAGGGACTGCACGGGACAGGGGAGTCCAGTGGTTGGGTGTCTTGGTTTTATACTAGTTGGTTTCTTACTGTCATCATTCAGTGGGGTTTATTTTTTCTTGGAATTTCTAATTTGCCCTTTCTTTGTCTTTTTCTATGCCTTGCAATTTTATTTATTTTCCCACGTGCTCTTTATTTTTTCCTATAAACTAGGCGCATAAACGGATTTTTTTTCACAGTAGGGCGTTTTAAATTGGTGCATTTTTATTGGTGGATTGTTGTTGTTTAAGTTGATTTTTCTTCTACTACCTAAATTGATTGGGATATTTGCATTGAATTTGGGTTACTACCATGTACTCCGTATCTGGATTTTTAATTTGGATTGACTGTATTTTAATTTATATATATATATATATATATATATATATTTGGATTCTTGTTCCAATTCTTTTGGATCTCAAATTTTTGCTAGCTTTATACGAAATTAAAATCAAGAAATTTTCTCATTTGAGGTGGTATCAATGTCTTAATTAATCAATTCACATAATAATCATAGAATTTATGTAGAAGGTACTAAATGGGCACGTTTAACCAGGTTTTTTGATTTATTAATATAAAAATTTTAGTTTGATTTTTACATTCATTAATAATTAAAAATGATATAAAAAATGATTTTGTTTCATCGTATTTGAATGATAAACACCTGTTATGTTTTAATTTAGGTTCACATATGTTGTAAAACCATTTTCCATATTTACTCCTTCCTGATGTGCATAAACATATATGATGTGAACCTTCCATGATTGAAAAATACTATACTTTAACTAGTCGATGATAGATCAAAGAGGCATACATGGAAAGACAAAAAACCAAAAAAATATCTTGCAGGAGTAAGTACATCTTTCAAAAAAAAAAGGGTAAAATAAAAAACCAATAGTAAAGGTTCAAATGGAATAAAATTTGTCATAAACTCATTTTAATTTCTCAACAAAATCAAATAAATCATTTATTAATTAATCGTGAGTGGTCGTATATGTACTTTTCAATTTTTTGTCGTATCATAAAAAGATGTGAAAGAAATTAAAATATTATTAACGATAAGTACTACCATTAACAATTAAGACTATAATACTAAATTAATCATCACGCATAAACAAAAATTAATTAATATCTCTTTATCATTTTAAGAAAATAAAATTGAACGAATCATCGTTAACCTAGCTAATAACTTTATGATTAAATTTCTCCACTTATATCGTAATCCTTCAAAAAAAGACTATTCAAAATCGTGCGTGACAAACTAACTTGAAAAAGCAAAGCTTCTCACTTTATTCCCCTTGTCATAATTAACAATCTTGAATTAAGTTAGGCCGTCACTAGCTAATTAATTAACAAAGCAAGATTAGTGGAAACTTTCCTACCAAGAAGATAACTTTTTTCATAAACAAGTTATAGTGCAAGTTGGGATCCCCAGTCAAAGATTTTTGCCAGCCTCTTAGAGAGAAAAATCACCTAAATCAAGTTTCCAAGAAACTTCACTCAAGGGATGTGCACCACATTTGCTCTTTAGAAACTTGCAATTTGGATGCTTTGCATGGTCAGCAAAATTCACGAGCCATATTTGACTCTTTTTGAGCCGCGGTTCATTTAAACAAAGTCAGTCGTCCAAGGGTAATATTGTCATTACACAGACATCAAAGTCAGCAACGGCGTAGAACTCTTTGAGCAGCTTGATTGGATAGGTGGCGTGCGCTACGATCATGCCTCCTCTCTCTTGTGTCATATAGTTCGTCGGTTATTGCATCACAATTGGGCTGAGTTGGACGGTTGAGGATGTGCCATATCAGCAATAGTGACCTATAAGTTTTGTAGGTCCCACTAGAAAAGTCGCTACGAACGACAGTCAACAGATCCGTAGACCTAGAATTTAAGCACGCCCGAATTATTGAGGGAAGGTACGAGGATATTTTGGTTTGCTCGCGATTAAATTATTAGGTTTATGTTAGTTAAAATTTTTGTTGATATTATTGATTTTTTGGTTTCACGTCAAAAAAATCCTCTAAATTACAAACTTTGCTATATGTTATTTTTTTAAAAAAATTTGATTGGTTCAAATCTAAATTTAATGGTTTAAATCATTTAAAAATTTTATTTATAATCTTTAAAAATATATTGATTATATTAATTTTTGAATCCACACTTATATTGAAGTTATCAATAAAATTTTTCAAAATTACCAATAAAATTTTCAACTGAAATGATTGAAACCCAAACAAGTTATTAGAGTGTCTTAGGGAACAGTATACTACTATATGCTATATTTATAAGTTTTTTTTGAGAGAGTTATATTAATCGGTTTGGTTTTTATTTTTTTATTAAAAATATATATTTTTAATGGGAGTATGCCGCATTATCTAAAAGTTAAGGATTGCTTACCTATTCCCTTTCATTTTATATTGGTTAATATTAAGGATGAACATGGGTCGCTTTGAGTTGAGTTATCCTAAAATTTTAACCCAACTCATTCATATCGAGTTGGAAAAATCTCAACTCAACCTAACCTATGAACTCACTCAACTTCAACTCAACCCAACCCATTCTAATCGGTTTGGGTCGGTTTGGATCACCGGCTTGATATATTTTTTTACTAAATAATTAAACCATACATAGTACATAACAAAAAAAATATTCTATTAAATCCAAAACTAAATCCATTCATATTATAAGTAAAATATATGTGTCTGACAGCACAAAAAATATTTGATAACACGAAAAAATAGAACAATTGTCTTACGAACTATAATGGTTGTAAGCTATGCTAAATTTGGTTTTTTGAATACTACTAATAAGTTTTTTTGATGACATGCAAGAGAAGAATGTTGTGCCATGGAATGTCATAATTGGAAGCTACATTGAAGCCAAACTTGGTAAGGATGCTTTGGTATTGTTTTATAAAATACAAGCGAGTAATATAAAGTATGATGAAGTGATCATGGTCAATTACTTATCTGCATGCTCATAACCTAGAGCCCTTGATGTTAGAATATGGATTCATCGTTATATTAAAAAACACAATATTCATCTAAATGTTGCGCTAAGAACTGCTTTAGTTGACATGATTTAACTTACTTTAAAAGACTGTTCAATCTGGACAGTTGCTAATAATATATTTTAGTAACTCAGCATTTGTTGGCAATGCTAATGCTTTCTCACTAATCAGTCTAATTTTTGGACTATGCTTTAATGCACTTGGAAGCGACATAGGAGCTCTTAAAATGTCACAAAAAGGCAAATTGAATGGTTCAATAATATTTGCATGAAAGGTTTACAGCAAGTTGGTATTACTAAGCTTTATCATACATTCAACATTTCTTCCATCAACGTTATGGTACATTTTTTTGGAATATAGTTTATCTGCATACATTGATCTTGATTGGAATCTTGTAGATTAGAGTGTTCATTTCTGTGTTTATTTTATAGTTATAACGGTACAAGAAATCAAAATTTTGTTAGCATAGTTAATTGTGCATCGATTTTTTTTCCTGATTGCAGTTATGCTTAAGAATAATTATGAAAACTATTTCATAACTCGAAATCAGTATTTGTTTCTAGTGTCAATATTTGAAACCAAAACCTGGGTATTTGAAAAGTATGAGACTTGTTTGGACATTGGAGTATCTGCTACATATAATTTTACATGGTAGTAGTAATTAGAATTGACATTTTATAATTATATATTTTACAATTATACTATAATTATTTATACATTATTTTATATTCAATAAATATAAAATATATGATTATATATTTGACTGAGTTAACGGTTTGGGTTGGGTTGAAAATCTTGAACCTATGACCCAACCCAACCCACCAGGTTCAAAATATTTTCAACCCAACTCAACCTAACTCAATCTCTAAAAATATATAACCCAACCCAACCCAACTTATTATATTAATTTGGGTCGAGTTCATGGATCAACCAAGTTCTATGATCACCTCTAGCTAATATTATGATTTACATTTTTTTTTAATACAAAAAAATTTACTTCTCCATGTAAATATATTCTTTATTCTCCATATATATAATAATCTTAACATACAGCACTGGGACAGGGACATCAAAACATACATTTCAGTACAGTGCAACCAATGAATTCAGGTTAGATAGACATAAAATAGGTGTCTTTTGGGTCCCAATAAAAAAAATAACTTTTTAATTGAGGGAGCCTTCTTCCACTTTTCATTAATTTGAGTACCACACAATTATACAGTACAACGATCCCTTTTATCCGTCAAAAGTGAGATGGAGATATTTTTCTTTTTCCATCATGAACAAAGGACTCAGATCTATTTTCCTTTTTCTTCTCTATTTTGCTTCCTTTCTTCCCTCTCTAAACCTTTTCTCTTCTGTGCATTAAAAATGGCAAAGTAACAATTTAGGGTCCATTGGTTCAATTAAAGAAATTAATTTATTATTTAATAGTATTAAATCATAATTTGATGCCTGAAATTGTTTTTAAAAAATAAATTGTTTAATGTTTAGTTTGTTAGATTGAATGTAATATGACTAGATGATTGTGTTGAAATCATTTTGAGAAATGTGTGACGAGTCTTTGAAATCCATAAAAAAGTAAGAATGAACAAAGTTTTTTTAATGTCCTACGTTGCTTTCTTAAGAGAATCTACTTCATTTTATGTAAAAAAAAAGTGAGCTTATCATTTCTTTTAAGATAATTTGTAAGGCATGCTAAGTTGTACGATGCTCTGTGTATTTTTACACGTTTGTTAGACCTATTTAGAACTTTGCACTAGCAAATTATTGAGTATGGGTCTTAACCATTTCGAAGGGACATGCTTTGTCCTTTATAAACCAAACAAATTTGGCCATTCAAAATTTTCACTTTCTATAATTTTTCTACCAAAGATTCTTCAGTGTTTTGCTGTACCCTGAATATGACTTTGTTCAAATTCATGTAGGGGCAAATATCTCTTTCAAGACAGCGATCACGCACCTCAAACTAAGTTATAATTTCTCTCTTCTACACAAAGTTACCGACACGGTTATCTTGCTTAAACCTTTAAATAAGTTACAGATGTTTTTGATAAAAAAAAATGTTGAAATTAACTTAAAACTGTCAAAATGATCAAATCATAATATGAGATAGTGTTTTAGATTATGGACAAATGAAAATTTTGTATAAAACCCAAAAATAAAAAAAGACATTAATCAAAGACAAATCAAATTATAATTTGAAACTAATTTGAGAAATTGAGGTACTAAACTTCTCAAAATCCAATTATTTCTCTTTAAATTTTAATCTCCCTTGAACAAAATAAAAAAGTAAAATGAGATATTCAACTTATAAATTAGTTTAAGCAGCTTATAAACTTAAACAAGCAAGCTCTTGATGAAGGCCAAGCCCTTAATTTTAATGCAAAAGAACTGCTTTTATGGAGGCAGCATCATCTTTTGATATGGAGCACAAGGCCAATTCATATTTCTTATAGTATACTTTTTAAGAAATTTGCCGAATCATGCTCTTCTACTTTAATTTACAATGATGTCCAACCAATAATGTATATACTATATATGTTTTCTACCAAGGAAAAATCAATTAATCAAATACTGTATGGCTACTTTATTCTTAATTTTAGATGGCTTATTGTCTTTAACTATGAAAGCCCGCCACAAAATGCCACTACGATGAAGGTATTGGATTTCCATCCAAATCACAATCTCCGTTTTAATTTATAAAAAATTTCAAATCTAATAAGCAGACAAAGCCATGATTGCTAAGATTAATAAGGGTTAGCGTTTAATTTGCATAGTTGCACATTACTTAAAAAAATAGTAGCGGAGGAAGACGAGTAAGTGCACGTCACTAAAATCATTTATGTTTTAACTAAAATTACGTTTTTCTCGTAAAAATTATTTAAATTCAATTTTTTTTGTTATAACAAAGTTAGATAAAATTTATTTGATGATCTTTTAATTATATATAAAAATACTCACATAACATTGAAAATCATTATTTTTTTTATTAAGATCCTTTCAAATTGAAAATTTATCCAATTACATTTTTAACAGTAAATTCGATTGTTATGTTTATCAACACAACAACTGAATATGATGTGTTTTTAAATAATATGACAGTTAAACTTATTATCAACAACACAACTAAACAGGATAGCATCTACAAAAGATCTTAACCGAACATCTTTTTTCAAATGTTTTTTTAAAATTCAATGCCAATAAAGAGTAAAATATCACGTGGAATAGTAAAAATCAACACAGATGTTTGATAAGCTTGGATCCAATTAATTAGTGAAAAGTGTAGTCTTTAGTAACAAACGTTTCTTTAACGCAAATGATGATTAGTTGAAGCTATGCATAAGAAATTGGCAGGCTCTAATATAAGAATATACCAAGCATCAGTAACCAAGCTATCAATTTGCATTTGCCCATTGACTCCAAGTAAATTTTGCAAGACGTTAAAAGAGCAAAACAATATAAAAAAAGGAAATATTTAGAGCGAGAGCGAATAGAAGTTTCATTTTGATTAGAAATGTAAAGTATTGATAGATGAAGAACGTACAGATGTGATTGGATGTATTAGTTGAACTCTCAATAATTAATACAAGTTGGTGATTTTAAATACTGTAATTCAGTAAGTTGTCTTTGTCACCATCTTTGGAATGAGTGATGCCAATGGGCCCTTTCAACTCCTGCTTCCAGAGTGTATTAGATTTGACTGTCTTAAAAAGTCTATTGCTTGGCCGACATTGAATTACGCATGCATAACACACACACGAGTGAACGCGCGGGGAAATCATCAACTGCATCAGTTGCTGACTTATTAGTGACATAATTATTTTATACTCTGTATCAATGTCACAGTATCAGGTTACTAATTAATGGAGTAATCTTATGTTTTTTTTGGTAATCAAGTCTCTGGATGTATCCCCATTTATATATATATATATATAGATTAATTGATATTAAGTATAAAAATAATATTGTTTTATATTATTTCATAATTTTTTTAAGTCGATCTTTTAATTTAATGATCTATTTACATAAATCATGTATATAAAATTTTACAACAATCAAATATGTGTAAGTATTTCATCTATATATCCAATTATTAAATTGAAGCTTTTAACTTTGTCCAACACGTTTTTAAATCTTGATTTTCATTTTTTGTTTCAATTTAAAAATTTTAATAACATATATATTCTATTCCAATTTATAAATTTTAATAACATATATAAATATATGATGCAGCCAATAAACGCACCACCTAATAGTATGACGACACGTAGACAAACCTCCCTATCCAATGGCATAGCAACACGTGGATAGTCCTAAACCAATAACACAACGATACATAGACGATTCTTACCTAACAGTACGACGACACGTGGACCGCTCTCATCCAACAACATAGTGACATATAGACAAAACAATGGGTAGACATCACCACTCTCAGACACTCTCGTACAGACCTGTAAGCATGATTATAGGGATTACAACTATCCCTGGACATCCGATTAGACCTTCCGAGGAAAGCACGAGATCTCCAAGATTACCCCATCTCGACCACGTGGACAACCTCATATCCGAAATACTATAAAAAGTTAAAGGTATGCAAATCCATGATCATCTGGAATTTCACACATTCATTTACTAAAAGCACTAAGCATCGTTATTCTCTCAATTTTTTTTTAAAACCCTACACTGGCAAAAGTGCAGGAGTTTTCTTAGAGATATCTTTCATTTTTTTCTTTCGATGGCTCTTTAGTTCATCTCATTTTTTTGTGCAGGCATTGAAAGATTGACATCCAATTTAATAACATATTTTGAGCATTAACAATATATATTTCAAAGAATTGAATTACACAATAAAAAAATATATTTTTTATATAAATAAAATTTAATTTTTAACCTACAATAACCAATAATTCTATCGATTAAAGTAGATGACACTCAAACACTTGATAGTATGACAGTTTTAGACATGCATGTTAGCGTTAACCAGAGTTCATATTTGAATTATGGTTACTTCAAATAATTTTGGCTCTTGGTTTGCATGAAAGGACAGAGGACAATAACTAATTTTGTAGAGGACAATAAATTAATGACACGACAAAAGAACATCAAAGGCTCACTGACCCTAGCTATCTCCATTGTATCTTCGTACTCCCCACGGAACACGTGTAATTCTGGCCCATTGTGTTGGTGAGCACTTACTTTCTCCTATATAATGCGGGTCAATCATCGTGTGATGAAATATGAAAGCAAAGCGGTGGAAATATAGTTCAACAGACTGATTGAAGAAGACTCTGTCACTTAACCTAGTCAGCTTAGTTTACGACAATCATTCATTTTAGTTTAACATAAGATCCAACAATAAAAAATTAAAATCTATTTATTATTAGGATTATTTCGGTTAATAAATATTTGGTTTAGTAGCAAAGATTAGTCTATTTCATTAAAAATAGTTGTGTTTAAGTTTTTTTATAGGTGTTTGTTGACGTTAAACTTAAATTTTCATTGTATAGAAGATATAGTAGTCTTTAGCTTCGATCTCGACATAAGTACGATAAAGATTATTCTAAATTTATTCTGTGTGTTAAGACTCAATACTCTCTTATAGATACGTGAAATAATCTATATGTTTATCTATTTTTTATAAAAAAAAAATTAAGATTACTTCCTAATATTATTGTAAAAAAAAAAAAGAAAATCCTAAAACTGAGCTAAAGTTCAATTTGGCCCAAAGGCCCCGACATGTGATTGTTTGGTTTGGAGTTCACCCAAACGGAAAAGCCAACCTTAACCTTGAGACTTGAGTGATGAATCAGGAGTTGATGGTCACAGGACCCGATGATAGAATGGGCAGATCACCTAACCCGGCCCAATATCATATCCACTCGCAGATCTCATACCGTCACGCGTAATCGAGGTCTGCTCCTCTCAGCTAGTGCTCTCTTTGTTGAAAATTTTTATTTTCTGGGAGATTTCCCTTCTTAATTTCTCAAAAAATGTCATCTCTCGGAACATCGAAGGGGATTCTTGAGATCGCTAAGTTCGGTCTGTACGTCACGATTCCCATCGTTCTTATGTACTCCTTCGCCAACAATTCCGAGAATCTCAAGAAAATCATGGGAAAGGTACTCTCCCTCTCTAAATATAATATGTTATATGTAAAATAATCACACTGTTATGGAGTTTCATTTTTAAGTAAGTAGACAAATTATTTATGATTGTGGAGAGTACATTGAAGATGTTTTTGGGGATTCAAAGTATTTTGTTCTTTTAGGGATTACTTTATGATATTAGAAATTATTTAAATCTTGAGCTCTTAGTAGCTGAGTTAAATTCTTGATCTTTTTGCTACAAAAATTGGGTCAAAATCAGTTAAATCTCCCAACTAAACGAATATTTTTTTTTGAGCTTTTTAAAAATCGAAATCAATATCTATTTTTTTAATGATTTTGATTGAATTGCAGTGTACATACAGCTGAACTGTTGAATGGTTAATTAGTAGGTTTGTATAATAATCACCGCTTGGTGTTTTTGCGGTTTCTTTGTGTAGGCTAGCATTTGATGAGTGTAATTGACTTCAGTCCTGTTTGGCCTTGCAGTAGAAACACTATGGTTTTTGAAAAGATTTATGGTAAAACAGTGGTGTAGCTATAAATTGTTTAGTGTTTAGTAAAACATCATGAAAACAGTTTTTCTAAAACAAATTTAGTTTCTTAAAAACAGAATTTCGTAAACTCTCTTTTAAAGGTGTTTGACATAACTTCTCAAAGGAAGCAAAAACCATTTCATATACTCTCCCAAATCGATACAAGGATTGAGAACTCTATTACACAATTTTCCCCCTCCAATGGCGAACTCAATGGCCACCAAAAGGCTAATCTAGTTAGATAGGAGTGTTCATTTGACCAATAGAAAGGTGGCTGGGTATATAAGGGAAAATGGCTCTAAACTGTTCCATATTAGCATCAAGAGATTGGAAGTAGTTTCTGAGCATGATCCCTTGTCCTAGTTCTTCATGACATGTAACTAGATGTTATTCCCTTGAGACTCAACAGTCCAAACAATTGTTGAAATTTTGGAAATGATGAATGGTGGCATTTAGTTGAGTTGTACTGAATAGGGATTGAATTGGTGGTTTTCAATGGATGGGTCGGGAAGGGGCCGAATTGATGATCTTGTGTTAATCTTCAAGCTTGTGCAATGGGGCTCTATACTTTCATTGGGCTATTATTTGAAAATTTTCAACATCCTCAAAATTTCAGATAGTTCAATAAAATGCATGGAAGTCTGTCAATTGCCTTAGTAGCCTAAGACGTGTTTTTTATAATTTTCTTCGCCGAGCCACCGGCACTGTACAGCCTCCATGGTTCTTATATTAGCAGAGTTACCATTTCCATGGTCTTTTTTTTCCTTGTCTCATTTTGGGGTTTAACTATGAGTTTGACATAGCAAAGCTTTGTCCAGACCTTCATTATCTGTTTCTACTCATCCTGTCCAGTTATGCTGGGATAATTTGGGAAATATGAACCATTGGAGCCTGTTAAGATGGGCAAGTTTTTATCTTGAGCTCTTAAATTGGTTGCTTCGTCCCTTCTAAATTTACGTTAATATTTTCTAGAGGTCAGGTGTTGCGTTGTGGAAGTTGATTTTGCATGTCCGTAAAAACTTTCTTCGTTGGTAGTCTGCAAGGATGGATGTACATTGGGCCCAATGGGGGCACCTGCCCCCATTGAAGTCCCAATGACCTTTGACTTTTTGTGTAAATTATTGAAGAGGTTAGCTATCTAGAGACAGACTAACTTGTTCTTCCCAATCCCGAAACCAAACCGCTTGAAATCTATACAAACTCACTTCTTAAAATGCCTATACTAAAAATTTTTAATTTGCCCCCACCCCACTAATAGTCAAATAAAAAATTACCCTTGAAAAGTGAAAAGCTGCCTCTAATTTGCAACCCGTTCACAAGAAATAAAAATACAATAAAAGCATAAAGTAAAGACAAAAGAAATATTAAAGGAATAAAGAAGTATAAAAATATTTTCAAATATTCGTTTCATGAAATTGTCTTTATTTTTCTCTCAAATTATAAATAAATATTATTTAATAACTTTTCCCCCACTGATTGAAAATCCTAGATCAGTCCCTGGTAGTAAGAATTTAATATCAATGTATTGCAGTCAATAAGAATATTTGAAGCATTTTTAAGCTCAACAAGATTCAATGTTGAAATGCTTCTAACGCGTTAAAAGCTTTCATTGAGGTATGCTTGTTAGGAGCAAGGTTTTCTGATCCATTGAAGGGCTCTATCTTAACTGGTGGTTACATGGTGGAACTAATTTTTTTGATAAGTTGCATGCTGGAACTAATTATGGACATAAAATAAACTGAAACGACATTTTGCTCCTTCAAAAGATGAGTTGTGCCTTGTATATTTTCTCGTGCTGTATACATGTCATCAATAATATATTGGTGGAGGTTCTTGTATATTGATGAAATGGTATGCGTTCTCAAGTCTCATAAATAATATTAGTGCAGTGGGCTAGTGGCTGAGAATGCAATATGTTAATAGCGCGTCAGATGTGGGTCAGTATGTTTAAAACAGTGATTTCTAGTATAACTGGAACTATATCCGTGTAGTTTGAGAATTATTTTTCTCTGTCATGCCTAAGAAGCTAATGCTTAAAATTAGGGTTTAATAATGTTAGTTTTCTTTTATTGAGGCGAAGACATGTTTCTTTGACATGTGCGGTTTTTGGTCCACAGCTAATCTGTGTGGAATCTAAATGACTTGTGATTCTTTTGTGTGAAGCGATCTTATGTAGTGTATCCGCCAGAGGCACCGAGGCCTCCATCACCTGAGGAACTAAGGGAGATGGCACGAGAACTTGCTCGCAAGAACAATATTCGTTGATGCTCGTTAGGGTTGTAAGTGACGTATTAATTAGTACTTCCAACAGT
The DNA here is from genome assembly GCA_023935145.1 of Bretschneidera sinensis. Taxonomy (NCBI): domain Eukaryota; kingdom Viridiplantae; phylum Streptophyta; class Magnoliopsida; order Brassicales; family Akaniaceae; genus Bretschneidera; species Bretschneidera sinensis. The sequence continues at coordinate 84,902,273 of CM043705.1, read as the reverse complement.
TACATATGTAATATGCAATAATGAACATTGTGGATTTCATTTCAAGAATAGAATAATTGCCTGGTTTGGATATGTTCTAGGTAGATATATTGGGTAGAATTGCTTGTAAAGTGCAAACACTTATAAAGATAAAAGAATTCATAGAATACCATTTCAATTAGGTCTAGTAAAATATATTCACATATATGTTAGGAAGAGTCCTCTTTGCTTGCGCTTGTATTTCTAATTTGTTCCTTATTTGTTCACCCTATCCTGGTTTTGAAACCCACCAGTTAGGTCGAATTCCAGTAGGATTCATATTATACTACAATTTCTTGCTGAAGCTATATGCTATATAGTCTACCTTGGGTAAACGGAATCGATTGATCAAGGGAGTTGATCATGAATCATAAAAATGCAGATTTTAAATGACTAACAAAGTCCATCTACCAATACATCGCTCTTAATTTGAGAATTTGAAATTTGCTTCTGGTTGGAGGAGACCTCGCACAGAGATCTTATTAAATTGCAGTCTTTTACAATAAAAAAGAAAAAGGCAAAAAAAAAGAACTATAAGCCGGGCTAACCTTACATGATTTCATGCTAATCTGCTACTTCGATGAAATTTATTAGGCTGGGCTACGAAGTAACCAGTCCACTGGCTCATTTGTACTGCCGGCTCCAGTGATCCCTAAACAATGAACAAAAGTGCAAAATCCAGGCCGAGAAAAAGGGTCAAAAGAGCAGGAGAACGGAATTAAAATTCCTTAAAACAACATTTAACAACTCAAAAGGAAGATATATGGCTCGCACAATATAAAAGTAACCCCAAAATTGTAAATAACTAGCGGCATTGTCCGTGTATAATGGGTTTTGTTCAGATTTTTAATTATAAAATAATGACAATTTTAATTGGATGACGACAAACAGAAATCATCATATATTGTGATAATACACATAATTATTACTATATTATTGTTAAAGTTCAATTATATTATAAAAATAATTATTTTATGTGTACTTATGTATTTTGATTGCTGAAATAATATTTTTGATAATTTAATTATTTTGGATTTTTTTAAAGATGATTGTTTTGAGTTTTGAAAAAGATCTTAAAAAATAAAAATAAATTTAAAAATAAATATTAAAAACAAAATAAAGAGGATGGGTATTAAACATTTAACATCTCTTACACACTGGTAATAAATATTAAATCCCACCCTGCTTTCTTGGAATGTAAAAGAAAGATTAACGGTCCAATAAATCAACTGTCACTACGAAACTTTAAAATTTCCCAGAAAAATTGAACCTGCAATTGTTTCCCCTTTAGAAATTTCCAAGAAACGTAAACTTTGTAATTTTCCACACCGCGTGTCCTACACAGGAAAGAAAAAAGCTTGACTTTGGAACAAAGTCGTCTCTTTCCGTACAACAATGGAGTGTATTTTCTACAGTTTCACAGCCAGTAAAGTCTCAATTTCACACCGGCAATAATATATGGAGCGACACATACAGAGGCTGTTGTTGATCGAGTGACGATTATGCTTTTTCTGCTCACGGGAAGCTCTCTCTCTCTATCTCTGTCTCGCTCTCGCTCTTGATGGAATTCTCGGCTTGTTAGTCTCGTTGTCGAAACTGAAGCAAGTTATCTCGTGTGTTCGATTACTTGTAAAATCTTCAGTTCAGATTATCTTGTTTGGTTCTTGAGGAACCTGTACGATAATAAATTAGAAAATTTTGCATGTTACTCATTTTTTGTAATTTTTTTTCTAGATGCTGCAAATTTTTGTTCTAAGCTTTGATTGGTTGTGGTTTTTTGTTTTCATGGGTGTCAAGTAATGAAGAAAAATGCAACTCCTCAAAACTTCGTTGTCTTTTCTAGTCTTTTAGAGTTTACCTCTTCATTTTTTTTTTTTTTTTTTTCCATTTTGAAGTTTTATTATTTTATTGTAGTTACTTTTCCATGCTGTGCTCTTGTCAATTTGACATGAAAACTAGGAAACGTGTTTATGAAGTTCAATTTTTCCTGCGTCTCTGTTGATTTTTGTTATGGTTGTAATCTAAAATTTTGATGGGGTTTATACTTTATTTTGATTTTACTTCACATGTTGCCCTTAAATAACATCTTTAGGATATAGGTTATCGGGCCTTGTTAGTACATCCAAGTGAATTCTCACGGATTTAATTTTGTTTTTATTTTTTATTTTTATTGAGAACAAGTTTAAAATGTTAAAATTTTATGCAGTTCCTGTATAGGCTTAATTTATAAAGATATGCTTGTTTTCTGGTTGAAATAAAGATCTGCATTTGGATTCAATTTCTGTTTGATTTTTTTTTTTCAGATATCGGAGTTCAGTTGTTTTTAGTTTTGATCACAGGGAAAGGCTTCTTCTACTATTTGGATATGTAGATGCAGACAATTGTTAATGCTCAGGGAGAGGAGTGGAGTAGAGGAAATTGCTTGAAGGGTTAATATTATGCATTATGAGCTCTAATATTTAATCTCTTGGTGATGGGAAATCTGTCTTGTTTAGTTCGTTAGAAAATTGTTATAGGATTTTTGTAATGGCTTTGGAGCTTGTACCCATAGGGACCATCTTGTCTCTGCTAACAAACCAGATCCTCAAAACAGCTCAGTCTGCGAAGGATGTTCTAGTCGAGAAGGAGAGTTTCAGGGTCCTATCGAAGCACCTCTTTCACATAGAACCTGTATTAAAGGAATTGCAGCTTCAAACATTAAATGATTCTCAAGCTGCGAGGCTAGCTCTTGAAATCCTTGAAGCTGATGTCAAAAAGGCAAATAGCTTGGTTGGGAAGTACAAAGACCGAGCTCGTTTCTATTTACTGGTCAAGTGCCGGCACATTGTAAATGAGGTACAAGAAGTCACAAGGGATATTGGAAGGTCTTTGGCTGCACTATCCCTTGCAAACACTGAGGTTCTATTAGGGATATCAGAACATGTGAATAGGCTGCAGAATGAGATGCAAAGAGTTGAATTTGAGGTTTCACATTCTCAGCTCCAAATTGTTGGCAAGTTAAACCATGGTCTCAGGGAGCACAAACATGACCAGGGTTTCGCAAATGACATGCTTGAAGAAATAGCAAGGGCAGTTGGGGTACCTGTTGAGCCCTCAGAGATAAGCAAGGAGCTAGCAAGCTTCAGAAGGGAAAAAGAAGAAGCTGCCAACGGGAAGGAAAGAGCTGAAGTTTTTTTCTTGGAGCAGGTTATCGAGCTGCTTTCTTGAGCTGATGCTGCAAGAGATTATGAAGAAGTCAAGAAGCAGTATTTACAAAGGCTTCAGGTTATCGAGTGCTATGACACGGGAGAAAAATATATCTCTCCCCTGAATCCTTTCAATTGTTGTATAAATGGGACTGTCATGGTTGATCCTGTAAGCCTTTGCACTGGTACTACATGTGAGAGAACTGCCATTGAAGCTTGGTTTGAATGTGGAGAGAGAACTGACCCTGAAACGGATGAGGTTCTTGAAGATACTACTTTGAGATCTAACCTTCCACTAAGACAGTCAATAGAGGAGTGGAGAGAATTGAATTATTGCCTTAAAATCAGATCTTGCAAGGAAAAGTTGTTATCAGGAGTTGACTCATCTGTGGAGGAGGCCCTGAGCCAAATGCAGGATCTTATGAGAGAAAAATCTATAAACAAGGACTGGATTTCCATAGGAGGGCTTACTAATATTATAATTTCTATCCTCGGAAGCTCATGTAGTAAAGAGTTGAAGAGGAAGATTCTAGTTACCTTAAAGGATGTTGTGCAAGGGCATGCAAGAAATAAGGTAAGGTGCTTTGACAGTACAAGTACATTGCTATTGTATTATTATTTATTACTAGTCTGTTTCTCCTGGGGGGAGGGGAGTGGGAAGGTTGAGACTTGAATATTTGAATTCTGCCAGCAGATGCAAGTCCTTCTATTCTCTTCACCTCCTCCTGGTTCTTCCATTTCTCACTATGTTCATTTTCTCCTATGCATGCATTGGTTGTCCTATTGCACAGTGTGATCGACGTATTTTTTAACAGTTTATTGTTACCAAAAAGAATTGAAAAGAATTATGTATTATTGATGTTCTGAATACAATTCAATAGTCATATATATAGACTTATGAATACCAAACCTAATAGGACTAAGAGACATAACTAGATAAGATAGATATAAAATAGATAAGATTTAGGAAACCTATTATGACACATAATAGGAAACCTAATTAGGACTCTCAACATACACCTAATTAGGACTCTCAACACTCCCCTTAAGGTAGTGAATATGCATCCTTCATTCCCAGCTTGCATATAAGTCGTTGGAATGCTTCACTATTCAGTCCTTTTGTAAGTACATCAGTAAGTTGATTGTTTGTTGGGACGTACGGTGTGCAGATTAATCTGCTGTCCAGCTTCTCTTTTATGAAATGTCTATCTACCTCAATATGCTTTATCCGGTCACGCTGAGCGGGATTATGAGCGATGTTGATAGCCGACTTGTTGTCACAAAATAGCCTCATAGGTCCATCCCACTTAATCTTTAAGTTTTCCAGAATTATTTTGAGCCACAGTAATTCACAAACTCCTGAACTCTGCTTCAGCACTTGATCTTGCCACTACATTCTGCTTCTTACTTCTCCATGTTACAAGATTGCCTCCTAGGAAGGTGCAATAGCCTGTCGTGGACCTTCTATCAACCGGTGAACCTGCATAGTCAACATCTTTATACGCCTTAAGGACTAACCCCGTGTTTCTTCTAAATAGAATCCCTTGTCATGGATTAGCCTTTAGGTAATGTAGTATGCGATGGACAGCTTGTAGATGAACTTCTCTCGGGCTGTGCATAAATTGGCTGACAACACTCACGGCATAAGCAATGTCTGGCCGTGTGTGGGCAAGGTGTATGAGCTTCCCAACCAGTCTCTGGTACCTCACCTTGTCCACGGCTGGATCATTTTTTGCTTTTCCAAGTCTATGATTTTGTTCAATCGGTGTGGAAATTGGTTTACATGCCGACTTCCTGTTTCCGTAAGGAGATCAGTCACATATTTCAGTTGTGAGATAAAGATTCCTTCTCTAGAATGAGCTACTTCAATTCTTAGAAAGTATTTCAACCTCCCAAGTTCTTTTATCTCAAATTCACTGACAAGACATCTTCGTAGAGCTTCCTTCTCCTTCTCATCGTTTCGTGTGACTATTATGTCATCGATGAACACCAAAAAGGCTGTTACTCCCCCTGCATCCGAGTATTTTATGAAGGGTGTATGATCTCCCTTACTTTGCTTGTATCTGATGGCTAGCATCACTTTGGTGAATCTTCCGAACCAAGCTCGTGGAGATTGTTTTAGGCCGTAGAGCACCTTCCATAGCTTGCAGACTTTGTTGCCTCTCAGTTGCTGCTCATATCTTGGAGGAATGTCCATGTATATCTCCTTTTCTAATTCGAAGTGAAGAAAGAAATTTTTTGCATCAAAGTGCTCCAAATGCCAGTTGAATTAACAGCCAGTGACAACAAAACTCTCACCGTGTTCATCTTAGCTACTGGAGCGAACGTCTCTTGATAGTCCACACCATAGGTCTACGTGTATTCTTTCACCACGAGTCTGGCTTTGTATATTTCAAGAGAGCCATCTGACTTGTATTTTACGATAAACACCCACTTGCAGCCCACAACCTTCTTTCTAGGTGGTAAGTCAACTATTTCCCATGTCCGGTTATTCTCTAGTGCCTGCATTTCTTCACTTATGGCATTTCTCTAATTCTTATTAGATAATGCCTCAGATAAAGTATCAGGAATATGATAGAGTTTAGACTGACTAGAAAAATCCTATGTGAGGGTGAGAATTTCTCAAAAGAGAAGAATTTTGCCAAAGGATACAATGGGTGTTTTGTGCATTCTCTTGTGCCTTTCCTAATAGCAATTGAGAGATCATGGTATGGTGTTAATTGAGATTGGTCAGAAATTGTATTTACCTCATTCTTAGGATTTAGGAGTTGAAGCTTGCATGGGATTAGGATCTGAGTCTCTTCTCCTTGAATAAGCCTACACAAATCGCATAGAGTCATGATGTTCATTATGCTCTGTCATGGGTCTAGTGTGGGCGGGTGTGGGTGTTGACACCGGTTGGAATGGTTTGGCCAATATAGATGGGTCAGCTGGAGCTGGTTCGGCTAGAATTAGATCAGATGGGGCTGATCTGGTGGACACAACTAACTTAAGAATATGTAGATCGAGTAGAAACAGATCTCTATCCTTATCTTCACTAAATGAAGTCTCCCTTTGAAGATAAGACTGGTTAAAGTATGGTTTTGTTTTCTCAAAAGTGACATCCATGGAGACAAAAAATTTATGTGTAGGTGGATGGTAGCATTTGTATCCTTTCTGGGTGGACAAATAACCTACAAACACACACTTAAGAACCCTTGGATCTAATTTTCTTCTGTTTTGACTATGAACATGGACAAAGGCAGTGCAACCGAAGATTCTTGGAGTGAGGTTATTTGTTGTACAAAGGTCGGGATAGAATTGGGACATTGTTTCCATTGATGACTTAAACCCTAGCACCCAAAAAGGTAGACGATTAATCATATAAGCAGCTGTGAGTACGGCTTCCCCTAATAGTGTTTTGGAACATTATGGTGAAAGAGAAAGGCTCGGGTTGTGGCTAGCAAGTGACCATTTTTCCTCTCTGCCACTCCGTTTTGTTGTGGAGTATCAACACAAGAGTGTTCATGGATGATTCTCTCTTTTTGAAAATATGGAGATAGAACTTGATTAAAATAATCCCTTGCGTTGTCTGATCGGAATCTTTTGATTTTTACCTCAAATTGGTTTTGAATCATGTTGTGGAAGTTTGGGAGTACACTGCTTACATCTGATTTATGTTTAAGAAGAAAGATCCAAGAAACTCTAGTACAATCGTTAATGAAAGAGACAAACCAACGAGAATGAGACACATTTGGAACCGTAGAGAGTCTCCATATATCACTGTGAATCAAATAAAATGGAACTGAGCTTTTATTATTGCTAATTGGAAAAGGTACACGTTTGTGCTTCGCAAACTCACATACATCACAATGAAATTGTTTAGCACTTAGACCTCTAAACAAAGTAGGAAACATAGTTTTCAAGATTCCAAAAGATGGATGCCCTAGTCTAAAATGGTGGAGCCAAATGGTGTCTTTATTGGATGATGATAGAAATGACAGAGATAAATTATTCTTAACCATATGTGACTTGCTTGGTTCGTCAAGATAGTAGAGCCCGTTTCTCTCCTTAGCAAGTCCAATCTTCTTCCCCGAAACCTGGTCCTGAAAAACACATTGAGAAGGATTGAAAAGTACATTACAATTCATATCATGTGTGAGTTTTTGAATGGATATTAAGTTGGTGGACAACTTTGGGACATGAATATTTTTTAAAGTAAGAGAAGGACTGATATGAATATCTCCTAGACCAGCTATAGTAGGTAAAGAACCATTAGCAACTGCTATTTTTCGATTGCTAAGACATGGAGAGTAGGTGCTAAAATTTAGTGAAGAATGAGTCATATGGTCTGTGGCTCTTGATTCAATGACCTATAAATTCCTGATAGTTTCATCTGAGACATTTAGTCCTTGAGAAAATGAAAACTTACTTGAGAGTGCAAGAGAGCATGAACTACTAGGTTTTTTCAGTGATCCCGGAAGTCCTCTTAGCTTCTCTACCTCCTCTATATTAAGCATACCCTGATCTGAACCTGGTTGATTCACGGTGAAATAGGACTGGTTTCGCTGCTGTCCCAAATTACGTTGCTGTCCTCCTTGGTATCCCCATTCCTTGCTCGGTGGTTTTCCATTCAGTTTCCAGCACCTCTCTCTGGTGTGTCTCGTTTTCTTACAATAAATGCACTAGAGAGTATCCCGGTTATCCGGGTTCGATGATCGAGATAGATCTGCCTTTCCATCCGTCTTCACGTCTATTTTTATCGCCATAGCAGAACTTTCAGGAGCTTGGGGTTCGAGCATCACTCCCCTTCGACTCTCCTTTGCCCGAATCAGAGAGAAATCAGAGAGATGGTTTCGTTTAGAGAGGATATCTCTTCTTTGTCGATTATCTGCACCCTTACTTGATCAAGTTCAGCATTAAGTCCTGCAAGAAAGTCATAAACTCGATCTTTTTCGATGAAATTCTTCAAGGTTGCTGCATCTTCTGGACATTTGGTCTTGAAACAGTGATAATGGTCCAGCTTTTGCCATAGATTCTTAAGTGCATTTGCGTACTCAGTGACAGTTTTGCTGCCTTGTTTCATTTAAGCGGTCTTGACTTTGATCTCGTACACCTGAGCCGCATCACGAGCTTTCGACTACATCTGTTGAGCAGCATCCCAAATTTCATTCGCCGTGGATAGGAATATGCAAGTGCCACTGATTTCAGGAGTCATGGAATTCCATAACCAAGACATAATCATGGAATCTGCTTCATCCCACGCTGCAAATTTGGGATCTCCCTCCTTCGGTCCTGTGCCCAAAAAATGACTTATTTTTCCCTTGCCTTTCAAATACATGTGGATAAAATGGGACCACTTCAGATAATTCTTCCCATTCAGCCTGTATACTGCTTGAATATTCTACAGATCACCTGAAGTCGGATGATTGAGAACTTCTGTGGACAGGGTGGTGTTTTCAGCCATGGTGGGTTAATGATGGAGAAGAAGGCAAGATTAGAGGGAAGAAAAAATTGGTGATAAAGGCCAGAGGTATGGTTGGCTATGAAGGCCAAAACAGATGAAGCGATGAAGGCTTTGGAATTTCCAGAAGAAAAAAAAACCCTAAAGCTCTGATACTATGTTAACAAAAAGAATTGAAAAGAATTATGTATTATTAATGTTTTGAATACAATTCAACAGTCATATATATAGACTTATGAATATCAAACCTAATAGAACTAAGAGATATAACTAGATAAGATAGATATGAAATAGATAAGATTTAGGAAACCTACTATGACACATAATAAGAAACCTAATTAAAACTCTCAATATAAACCTAATTAGGACTCTCAACATTTATAATAACATTTTTAAACACTGGGATGCACAAACTTTTGCGACTTAAATACAAATGGAATTATAAATGAGCTTAAGCCATTTCTTTTAACAAATCGCTGCCTAAAGAATGCCCACATTGTTGGTGATGTCTCAAGAGGTTCTGTACTGAGTTCTATCACTATATTTGTCACTATAACCATTATTTATTTCACTTAAGATACTTTAGACCACTTGCAAAGTGGAGAATCTTACACAACCAAATATGATCTGGCTATACTTCTGATCTTGAGATTTGGTCAGTTTATTCTTTGTATAAAGCTTATGCACCTCGAATAGTGATCATGCGTGGTTTCTGATTTGCTTTTTTGATTTTCAATAACTAAATGCGTGCCAAGAAGCCAAAAAAATCTATAAATACTAAATCTAACATCTGAGTCAAATTTTGTAGGAAAAAGTGGTTGAGTATCACGGATGGGATCACATCATTCCCTGCTTAGGTCGTGCCTCTAGCATCTTGAAGGCTGCAATTGAATTACTATTCGAGTTATTGCAAGACAGATCTGGTTGGAATGTGTCTGTTTGCAGGAAACTTTCTCAGCAAGGCAGTGCAATTCTTTTTCTTGTTACCCTTGTAAAGGGTCCAGTAAGGGAGTCGGCAGACTGTGCAAAGACGATCTTAAATAAACTTTTTGATCTTGATGAGGAGAATATTCCTCGTGCTGCTAAGTCAGACTGGTATAAACCGCTTGTTGATCGTATTGTTCAAGGTTAGAAAACCCTTCCCTCTATATTTTCCGGAATAACATGCCTAAGCTTGTATTAATAGTTCTTTCTTTTATTATTACTATGAGTCTTGTTATTGTTGTCAATCAACCTCTACTATCAAAAGGAAGTATTAATAAATCAAGAAAGAAACAGCTGGAATGAAATAGTAATTTAGGGCATTGGAAGGGGATCATTTGTTGTCCACGGTATCTGAAAGAATACCCATGCTTTTGAATAAGACCATCATCATAAGTGATAGCTAAGGAGATAAAAAAAATCCAGTCAGGCTATTTCATTAAATTACTGAAACAATGGGCAGATGCAACTCAAATACTATATGTAACACTGGAGGGATAATTTGATATTCTGAAGAACACTGAAGTTATTTTAGGACCTATGCACCAGCTGCAAAATAAGAATTTGATATAATATAGAATTAGGGTATGCAAATAGGAACCAACCCGATGAAAGGCTAAATAAATTGAATTGGTAAGGAACTTTACCAATCAGCAACTGGAAGAATTTTCCAAGATGAGTTCAAATGGAAGTAAATATTATGTTGATAAACAAATTCCAATTTGTTTTTCTTACTCATTAAATCTTGCTCTAGAATTTGGTTGGATCTTGTAGTCCAAATGACTTGAAACCATGAAACCGGCCCATCACCAAAAAGCGCTAGTTTAAGTTACTTTTGAGGTTGTAAATTGCAATATCGATTTGGGATGCGGGTCATCACAAACTCCGTTTAGATCCTCGCATTCTCGTGATGAGCACGAGAGTACCAATTTTTTTTACACAAATCACACGGATTGAACCAATAGTGCCGGCTTATTGGGAGCACAAATACCACGATTAGGTCATGGTCGGTCCAAAATACCATATATTCACATGGTAGTGGGCACTAAGATGTGAGATGTAGGTCATCACACACTCTCCTCATTAAACCCTCATGTCTAGAGAGTGCATAGACCCATCACCTAAAAGTGCTAACCGAAGTTACTTTTGGGATCATTAGGTTTTACATATAAATTGGGATCCTTTCCATTGCACTATCCATGCGGGATGTGGATAATCACACTAAAATAGTAGTAACTACCAAGATAAGAGTTTGTAGTTTCACTCTGCTGGACATCCTGATAGTACCAAAGCTTATATCCTTGGCTGTCTGCACATGTATGGCTTTTTTTTAATAACAATTTTCCTTTGAATGATATTTCCAATCATTGTCAGTGAAGATCCTGTGCAAGGTTTTCTATAATCCTTTGACTGAAAGGTAATCATGTGTTATTCTGAGCTTTTTCAGGGCCAGAGTCTTCCAGGATATCAATGGTGAAAGCACTACTTAACATGGAATTGGTTGATTCCAATTTGAAGGTCCTTGGTGAGGAAGGGATTATACCTCCTTTGCTCGAAATGGTGGCTTCTGGAAATATTGAACCAAAAGAGTTGTCTTTATCTGTCCTGGTTAAACTCTCTGGTTGCCGTGCCAATAAAGAGCTTATTGCTACCGCTGGTGGGCTTCCTCTTGTTCTGAAACTAATGAACACGCCACATGTACGCACATTCGTTATTCTTAAATGCTCTGAAATCCTCGAGAAAATATCTTCTGATGATGATGGAGTTAAATTCCTTGTTGATGAAAATGGGGTCCAACTCGACTTTGAACCGATCATCACCAATTTGATAGCTTTAAAACAGAATCCGAAGTCAACCCACAGTGTTCAGAGAACTTCATTGCGTGCACTTCTTGGCATTTGCAAGTTTGATACTAGGTTGGTTAAGATTGCAGTTCTAGTCCTTCCCCTTCTTGATGATTCTGACTCAGAAATTCGTGAAATTGCCATAAATCTTCTCTTCCTCTTCTCCCAGCATGAGCCCAAAGGAGTTGTGGAATACCTTCTTAAGCCAAGAAGGCTGGAGGCTTTTGTAGGGTTTCTTGAGAATGATGATAAGAGTGATGTCCAGATGGCTGCTGCTGGTTTATTGGCCAACCTTCCAAAATCTCAAGTCTTTTTAACAATGAAATTGATTGAATTGGATGGACTAAATGCAATCATAAACATTTTAAGATCTGGGACCATGGAAGCCAAGGAAAATGCTCTAAGTGCACTCTTCAGGTTCACGGATCCCATAAATCTTGAGTCGCAGCGAATTGTGGTTGAAAGAGGAGCATACCCATTGCTTGTAAACTTTCTCAAGACTGGTTCAGTAACAGCTAAGGCAAGAGCAACTGGTCTCATTGGTAATCTCTCCATGAGCAGCCAAAAGCTTGTCTCCAAATCAACTGGCTGCTGGTGCTTCCGCCCAAAAGGTGTTCCTTTATGCCCAGCTCATGGGGGTATCTGCAGTGTGAGCACTACATTTTGTTTGTTGGAGGCAAACGCTTTGCCGGACTTGGTAAGGCTCTTACAAGGAGAGGTTCATGCAACTGCTTATGAAGCGATTCAGACACTTTCCACGCTGGTCCAGGATCGTTTTCCTCTAAGAGGGGCCAATGTCTTATGCGAGGCAGATGCAATAAAGCCCATATTAGAAATTTTGACTTGGGGAACAGATTCTCTAAAGGAAGAAGCTTTGGGACTCTTGGAGAAGATTTTTATGTCAAAGGGAATGGTGGAATACTATGTATCAAGAGGTTACTGCTCATTGGCCTGGTAGGAATGTTCATGAGGATGGCCGTTTTGGGAGGAAGGCTGCAAGAGTCTTGTCACTTCTAGAACTCTATTCAAGATCATCAACATCTCTTCTTCCGGGAATATTTGGGTGAAGGATAGAATAACGTTTGCTTCAACTTTTGCTGTGCCTTGCTTGGCAATGCCTGATAAATGAATCCTCACAATCATTGATACACTCGAGAGTTTTGTTCTCCTAGTTTTGATCGAATCTCGTATTTGTATAGTTTATATATTGATTTCTTGTAATTCCTTTTTGTTTTGTGATTGAAACCTATTATCCTTTTGTTCTCGTTTCCCTCCAAACACCAGAGAACGTTCAAAATTTGCATTGAAACATGTAGGCCCTGTCCATTCTAATAAATCCTAGTCTTTGATGAAGGCAGAAAGACAGAATTTAGTCCAAGATCTCTGCTACAACTTTTGGAGATATTACCAGCTAACATATCCAACTGTACATAAATGAATACTTTTGTGATCCTGCTGAAAATACAACTATTTTATGTAACTTCATGTCTTAATTCACAATTCAAAATACAACAGCTACGTTTATTTTCTTCTTCCTTCTTTTTCCCCCAAGGAGGTAACATAGATGTCTCTAATCTCAACTGCACAAATTACTTGCGAAAACGAATTGAATACCCGGTACCTTCCAATAATCTGACAGGTGAGGGATGATCTAACATCAAACCTCCAAGCTCAGCTTAGCTTCATTCAGGTCCTGCTTTCCATGTGAGTTTAAAACTTGTAAAATAAATGACTTTAGCCCACCAGAACAGGATAAACTGAGCCTGATATCCCACTGCAAACCATCCACACATTCGATTGTATATCAGCCAATGTAGGATTCACAAGTTCTTGTACTGGTTTACAACCTGGAAAAGGTCCCAAACTTCCACATTTTTCTTCCTGTTCTGAGTTGAAAATTAGATTTCCTAGGACTAGTATGAGCTGATGGCTGCATTGAGAAAAGGGTGAAGAAAAAATCCATGCTTCAGATTGCTTTCTACCTAGAGAAGCAACTGCTTATGGCTAGCAACAACAATGTTTGAGAGCAAAAGGTTAGGATATGGAATCTTATGTGCTTAGCCAATCGAATCCTTTTCTTTTCCAAATTAATTTTTGAAATTGACTAAATAGAAAACAATGCAGTAGTACACATTTTATAATTTATATCCTTTCATATTGCAAAAGCGGCATAAACAAATGACTGGGACTTAAGAGAAATAAAAGGGAACATTGAGAAACCCCGTTACACCAGAACATGTATCATATTGTTCATGTACAGTGGTAATCACGTCGCAAGCCAATATAATCTGTCAAAGAATATCCTGTTTCTGAGTAACAACTTCGACAAGGTAACAGGTCCTTTAATAGATTTGCCATATTACAACAAAAACATGGTACATTGCTTGAAGACTACTTTTTTGTGGGGAGTGATGGGGGGGAGGGATCTATGAAAAAAGCAGAAACCTAAGAGCGAAAATTTGAAAATTGCTATAGAATTTAACGCAACTGTCGACGATCCAGCCACTTAAGTGTAGGTAGAACCTTAATCAGAAACGACTTGAATTTTTCATCAGCAATTGCATTTTCCATAACATCTAATTGTTCCAAATTCAGCCCTTTAAAAATAAAAAAAGCTTCCCAGTAATTTGTCAGAAAGACCCCACCAGTTACAATTTCATCACGATTCCATTCGCTCCCAACCGAGTGAGACAAAGGAGAAGAGTATAGATACCTTCTTGTGTCAATAGAATGTTCACCAATCTCGTTGTTTGAAATATCCAACACTTTCAAGGACTTCAGCTGTCTTAGGGGCTCCAGAGCAGTAAAACTGCTGAATCTATTGTAACTTAATTTTAAGCAAGAGAGGAGCTGCATAGCCTCCAAGCCTGTCATATAACCCCTGGAATGAATCAAATTTCTTTCTAACAATATTAGGAATTGATTAAATGAGATAGGAAAATTAGAGCTCAAAAGCAGTCGTGTTTTGACCTGGTCACATCTGAGAAAACTAGAGCTCAAAATAATCACCATGCTTCACATATGCATCCATTATTTTCCTTCTATTTCACAAATTTTCACATCCCGGAGAGGGACATATATGCTCTCACCAAACCATACTTGTAAATTATGGAGATGTTTTCTATACAACACCACAAATGAGTGAATTACCTAGAAATCGCATCCAACATACTCTCTTGAGTTCACTAAGCTATTTAAAATTTTTTAAAAAATGTTTAAAGATGAATTCTCTAGACTGATCGAGTTATATAACAATTTTATCATAAAGGTTACCTTAAAGTTAATCAGGTAAAATGAAAAAAAAAAAACTAAAAAGAAAATAAAGAAAAGGAAATTTTAGTTGCAGAATACAAATATAAATTTGTAAAGAACACAAAAGCAGCTCAAAACACAAGGAATTTGGTAAACACTCTCCTATTGGATCCAATCCAATTGACTAACAACATCACTGAAAGTAGTTTACCTTCAATTGAATGAAGCTCATTGTGGCTGAGGTCTAGCATTTGGACCCATAATAACTTCTCAAAGTACCCCATTTGCGATAATGATAAATTATTCAGTCGTAGACAGATAGGATTGCTCAAGCCCTTATAGAGAAAGCAATGTTTCAGCAAGGATTCCTTGCTTGAAGTAACCTGCAGCATCACCAGCATATGAGTACCAGTCCACTTTCATGTTAAAAATAGTTATCAATATCAAAAGTTAATATATTTAGTGCCCCAGTCCCAACCAAAAAAAAAAGAGTTGTCTAGCCCACCCGCAGAATGCGTCTAGCCCACACATATTCTGCATTGACATGCAGCATTACAATTAATAAAAATGCTAAAAATTACTATGCTTTCTTAAATAGATGATAATGAAGAGAGGACTAATTAACCTGCTGTAATAAAGCTAAGCTGTGTTCATCCTTGTAGTATTGATAATGTGATGGGTCCAACTTCATTAAATCGCCATACAGTCCAAGGACTTCTTCAGAATGGATCGATTTTTTAGCACTTGAAAATCCCATCACATCATGCGCCGTCAACAGCCTTGCAAGTGTAAGCTTCCCGATCTTACTAAAGAAAAACAAATAGAAAAAAATGGTAGGTTGATGATTTTTCTCTTTTTAAGGTTCAAATCTATTCATCAAATGGATCAGGCTTACCTCTCCGTCAATGACAACAATTCGCGAAAACATTCTATCTCTTTCACTATAGCTGCTAGACGCCAGTCAGGATCTGTTGGCTCATGGACATTTAATTGACCAAAAGAGACAATTGGACTTGTTTCCTGAGACTGTGCTCCATAAATATGAAACTTGTCATCTGGCCATGAAATAACCTCTCCATCTGACTCTTCAACAGGATCTGATTCAACAGGCTGTACATGCACTGTAAACGCAACCTGAGAAGGATGGCTAAACTGAGAACCTCTTGGTGAAACGATGCCAAGAGAATGTCCAAGGCTAACCTTCACTGGGTAAATATTCGAAGAGTAAAGCTTTGGATTGCAAAAATTTATATGTGTAACCCAAACATTGGCAGTTTGAGAGTTATTTGTTACAAGTGGTTTCCAAACAAAATCTTCATTTGTTTGAAGTCCACATTCAACTGTAATTGTAGATGAGTTTACACCTTCAACAGCCTGATTAAAATAAAGTATAAGTGGCAATATCCCTGAATCAAAATGGAAACTTGTGAACGGAGAAGTACTATCATCCAGGCACCTAGGTCCAGATAGAATGAGATCAGAACCATGAGCAGGCCAAGAAGAAACCAGCAGAGGAGACTCAGCTTTAACTGTTTGATCAAGAAGCCAGAGATGATAAAACCAACCACTTTGATCATCTGGGTCTGTAAAAATAGCTTGATGCACAAATTCATACTCCTCAGGCAAAACCTTGTCTTTAGAAAGATATCCTTCAACCCTTTTCTCAAGCAAATTGGAAAGTAGTACACTGCAGAGTTGCACAAAAAGGTAATATAGTAATAATATTCTCAACAAAGTAAGATACGTAATCATATAATAATAGTTGAACATGTGATTCTGAATGATGTTTCTCGCTCTCCCTCACCCCCTCCTCACCCCAACAAAAAATAAGAGTTGTGACCAGCGTATATTAAAATAAAGGAGGATGACAAGAAAATTTCAAAATGATAATCTTTAATAACGCTTGGGAAATATGGGCCAGCACCAGAAACCATGTTCATTGAATATTATCAACTCAGGTAAAGCCCAAATAAACTCTTTCTCAGGCCAACTAGATCACTAGACACTAAATGACTATCTGATATGCACCATAAATAATACAAATGACTATGTATATATGTATGTGTATACAAAGATACTCACACACACACGCATGCATGCATAGTAGAATTGACTAGTAAAATTTTGGTATAAAGGAAATTCAGCCTTAATTTCCCATGAATACAATTAGTTTTCCACAATACAAGGCTCCAGCCACCATAAGCAACAGAGCTTAAAATTTGAAGACACTAGAATGCATCCTTTGAGCTCTATGAAACTCTCGTTTCTCTCACATACATGCACTTAAAATGAGTAAAAAGAGACTGTAATGATGATTTTCTCACAATCAATCTGATACACACATCCAAGTTCTAATCAATAAGCTGATTTTTTTCCTTTGAGCTGGCTCTGGAAAACACCATTGCACCTAACTACTAGGAGGTAAAAAAAAACAAATGAGAGGCCGAGTTTGGCAATTGGTGCCAAATACAGTGCTGCCAAGAGGTACCTCTATTCAATAGCATAAAACCAACTGATAATGCAACTATAACTCCATAACGTACATGGTAATGATAGTATGATACACATCTTGACTTTGCTTATTCACAGTCTGCAGGGATACCATATATTGATGGTCCCATATTGAGCCAATTGTTATACCTCAATTCCTCAAAATTGTCTCCTCAGCATATCACTCAACTTTATGAATTTACAGTATTCCCTAAGGGGCAAAGTTACAAACATGATCATCCCTAGCAAACTAGCATAAGTATAGCTTACTTCATTTGATCAAATAAAAACACCAGTAATCTTTTACACTTCACAATTAAAATGATATCAAAATGCTTAAAATCAAAAACAAATAAACAACATGCGTACCTGCGATTATGCCATGCAGAATAGTTGCTAAAATTGGTATATATCATATCCTCTGTATACTTCAATTCATCCTGTTCTGATCTGTTCATCAATCCCGCCACAAATCTGTGAGGGAAGAAACACCAATACATAAATAAGATCACTTGGTTCATGCCGATGCGCGCAAACAAACAAGGAGAATAAAAAACCTCAAGCTAGGTTTTCACCTGCGATAGTTCCATGCATGAAAGTTCCGAGGATCAGCCCTTTGAAATTTGTCCAGAAGCCCTAACTCGTGATCAATAGATGAATGCCCTTTGCTTAGAACCCACTTCCGATGATGCCAGGCCCCATAGGACTTAAAATTTTGCCTTAATGCACTCTCTACCTACATTTATCGATTCAACAAAATTGTAAACTAGCTGTTATGCTAGCCATAATCTACCTACCAAATATGCTTGGTTGCACAGAAAATGACAGAGAATCCCAAAACATAAAAAAAAAAAAAAAAAAAACTAAGTCAAATAGTTGTGCGACGCACTTCCTTTCCATTTCCTAAATTTTGAACAGTACAACTTAATTTTCTTTACTATAATTAAATTTTCCGAAGCACTGCAGAAAATACAGATTTGATTTATGTACTAATGCCACATAAAGGTGAACCATTTGATGAATCAACATCTAACATTTTCTACGCAACCAAACAGGGAAAAAATGGAACAAATAGAAACAGAACTCAGATCTTTCCCTAGGTAAATTATATACATAAACGCACCACTCTAAGTTCTTCATCCAGAATTGACTTGAACAATTCGGGATCAAACTCAGCCTCTCTCAGATTGTGCTCGACAGCGAGCTTCCTATAGTTCCATGCCGTGTACGACTCTGGATTGATCTCTAGAAGCTTCGCGCTTAGCTCTACAGCTTCCTTAGTATAACTGAACGAGCTCCACAAAACAACACCGAACGAGTATATGATGTTAGAAGCTCGAAAAATTAAATACACGTATTTCAGTGAGGTGGTGTTTGGATCGCGGGTATCTACGAGAAATTGAGGTAAAATGAAAACAAGAGAAAGCTCATACATTTTGTTATGGTGATCAGAGAGGATCTGAGATTGGAGTGAGCGGAGCTTTTCAGCTTTTGCTGCTGCAGCTGCTGCCTCTTCTGGCTTTGGGGCTTTGCGAGGACGACCGTGCATTTTCTTATGCAGTTAAAAGCAAGCGAGGGAGACTTGAGGAGAAGAACAGAGTTTATCAAGCATGCTAATAAGGAAACTATGTAAAGTTGAAAACGGTGTCGTCTGGTGTTGTACTTTGCCTCTTCTACTCACACTATACTCTAGCGTTTACCCTATGTCTCGGCCGAACAAATATGGTTAGTTCTTATTAGTACCTTTTTCTAAACGGGCTCTGGCTTAAAAAAATGGGATGTTGGACTTAGAAAACAGTTACTTTCATTGGGTTCCAGAAGAGCCACTAAAATCTCTTAAGCTGGGTTTATTTGTAATTGTTGTGGGCTGAGTTCGAGACTTAAAACCAATAAAAAAATGCTTTAATTTTTTTAAATAACTTTAATTTTGCTTTTAGCTTTTACATTGACATGTATACATGGAGATAGATTGTTAATTTAAATGATTTGATATAGAACGAATAAAAAGAAATAAATATAACATGCAGGTGTTATAATCTAATATTTGTATTATATATATACTATTAATAAAATCAGAAGTCTTATTTGATATCTACCTCTTAAAATGTCCCATAAGCCCCTACTTAAATATATAAATCAAATATTTAAATAAGTTTACATATGTAACTCAGTTGACTCTAACTCCCTCACATCTTTTTCTCACGTTTTTCTCTCTCTTTATCTCACTCGGACTTAACTAATCTATTCTACTTATCTCTCTTATCTTCAATTCATGTTTTTCTCTCACATTATCCCACTCTGGACTTAATTTCTCCACTTTTCTTATCTCTCTTATCTTCAACCCATGTTGATTTTACCTTTTTTTTTTATTTTCTCAACATTTTCAATTGTTCTTATTTTTACTGATTCACTTACCGTTGCCAGTTTAACAATACTTAACTCCGTGGTGGAAGAATCTCCTATTATTCACCGATACGACATATTTTATGTAGTGTCATGTGTTTAACATTAATGTGCATCTCACGTCCCACATTCTATTAAATACTGATTGAAATAAAAATATATTAATAATAAAGATAATGTAATATCCCTTTTACATCCATAAACATTAAAACTTACAAATCAAATATTTTAATAAATTTACATATGTAATTCAGTTGACTCTAACTTTCCCACATCTATCTCCCATATTTTTCTCTATCATTATCCCACTAAGACTTAACTTCTATATTCTCCTTCTTATCTCTCTTATCTTCAACCCATATTTTTCTCTCCCACTATCTTACTCAAACTTAGTTTCTCCATTCTCCTTTATCTCTCTTATCCTCAACCCATGCTGATTTTTTTGTACCTCTTTATCTTCCCCACATTTTCAATTGTTCTTATTTCTTTTTGCTGATTCACTTATCGTTGCCAGTTTAACAATACTTAACTCCACACTAGTTGTAACAACTTATCCTGGGTTGGCCACCCCCGAGACAGTGTTGTCACATTTTGAAAATCCCAGCACGACACATATATGCAACAATAAAAATAATACCAACATAAATTTTTACATCTATCCTCAACCCTCAACAAGGGGAGATACATCATTCTGATATTGACTTAAATATTTTATACAACGTAATATGCATGAATATTTCAAACAAATTTTTATTTTATTTTCTCATTAGTCTGAGGATGTGGACACGCACGTGGCTTACAGATAATGATTTCGTCTGAATCTCAACTCACCAAACTATCTATCCTGCCTGCTACCTGAAATCATTTTACAATGATGAGTAAGCTTCACAAACTCAGTGAATTAAATTTACTAGAAGTATTCAATTTTATACTCTCAGTTACATCTTCTAATTCAATTACTTCTAAAAAATCTTCCGATATTCATTCATCTTTTTCCTCAAATAATTCAATAACAATATTCTGTAATCACTACTTAATTTCATAATTCCCCTATTACACAATCTCTTCTTAAGTTACTCATCAGACATATTTCCATATTTCTTCCTTAGCATATTTGTCTCTCTATGAGACTCATTCCTCTATCAATAGATTTACAATCATAAATAGTACTTTAACATATCAAGCAATAACAATCAATATTTAAAGAAAATGCAATGCGTGAAGTTAAATGTTATTATTATTGGGAACATCTTCCCATATGTCGACATGTTTTTATCTTAGATCGATTGCCTTCCCGGTTCTTTCATTCTCATTTAGACCGGATGCTTTCCTGATTTTTTTATTTTCATTTAGAGTGGTTGCCTTCCCGGTTCTTTTGTTTTCATTTAGACCGACTGCCCTCCTGGTTCTTTTACTTCATGCATATGCATATGAATATGCATATGAATAATAAAATAAAAACAAGCATGTATTCGTACATTTAAAACTAGGTATCTTGATTATTCTCAAATTATTATTTGAAAAATTCTACTAAATTCTTTTCCTCATAAATCATATCAAATCATCAATCATAGCTCGTCAAAGAATTTCATTTCTCACATTTAATATTAAATCGACTCATTATTCTAGTAATATTACTTCTCATATAATAATTTTCTACACATCCATTATTCCTATCATACCTATCAACCAATTTTTCATCTACACCAAAGTATAAGTTAACAATTTATTTTAATATTATCACTATATATTTCATATTTATCTTGATTACTTAAAGTAAATCTAACTCACCACATAGCACTTAGAGCTACCCGTGGATTACCTCATTGCCTTTCCTGCTCCTCTCAGCAATTTCCTCCGGTTGCTGATCGTCAACACTTGACATAATATTTATATTAAATTTCTAATTTATTCTTCAAATCTTCCATAATTCATACCCTTTGAAAATTCTCACTTTGAATTCCGGGAAATTTCATGCATGCCAAATTTTCAAAAATAAACTTCATGTTATTACCTTATGTTTTTCTTAGAGCTTCCTGTGATTCTCTATAAAATTCTCCTGTAAACTCCCTCAAAATTTTACTCTTTCAACATTTCTTTTGGTCCCCAAGTGTTTAAAGAAAGAGTGTAATTTGAATCGTAGTTGAAGGAAAACCAAACAGGATTTGGTAAGTAATTAATAAAATAAACTAAATTTTATATATATATATATAGACACACACACACACACAAATTTTAAAACAACACTCAGCACTCCCCTCCCCCATGCTTGCCACGATTTTGTAATGCTGCCTTATATGTAGCATTACTCTCCTATTTTGGCAACACCTGTTGCCACGTTTTTTTTTTGTCTAGATGCCAAATTTTTTTTATAAAATTTAAATCTTTCACACACACACACATATATATATATATATATATTATTTTAACTCTATGTCATATTTATTAAATTATTTTTTTACCATTTCTTTAAGAATACGAGTATACACTAGTGGTGAAAGAATCTCCTCTTATTCACCGATACAACGTATATATATAGTGTCATGTGTTTAACATTAATGTGAATCTCATGTAATACTGATTGAAATAAAAATAATATAATATCCCTTTTACATCCATAAACATTTAAACTTACATGAAAACAAGTAATGGTGATAACTTTCTTTCTCAACTATATATGGATAGTCCCCACCCAAGTCAGGGATACTAATGTCAATAGACAAAGCATGTTTAACAAATGAAGTCATAAAACTCTAGGCAGCAGTAAGAGAAAACTAATTAAGCAAACTTTAAATCCTTGAAGTCAAAGAGACAAATTAATAAACATATGGGGTGCATTACCATGCCACTGCCATATTAGTTACAGCAATATTAAAAATTCCAAAAATCATAAAGTAATACTAAGCCAACAGAAGTAATAACACTGAAGAGATTGAAATAGAAATTTAGGGTTTGTATACTTTGACTGTTTAATATTGCAGTATTAGAAACTCATATTTATAGGGTGTTTACAGAAGAGTGTCCTAATAGGACTAGGGTATATCAAAGTGTTCTAATAGGACTAAGGTTTCCTATTTACAATATACTAAAAATTCCTAATATTATTTACATTAGAAGTATATACATTTACATGCCCCCTCAATTCGAATGAGGTGAAACCACAAAGAGATTGCTTTTATATTGAAGAAACTGAGTTGATGACAATCTTTTTGTGAAGATATTTGAAAGTTAGGCATCAATAGGAATATACCGGATCTGGACATCTCCTTAGGCTACTGAACAAAGTGAAAATCTATCTTAATTTGCTTGGTACGAGCATGGAACACAGGATAGCAGCAAGATAAGTAGCACCGATGTTATCACAATACACTCGAACTGGATGAGTTAGGAACACATGTAAGTCATATAGAAGCTAGCGAATCCAGTAGGTCTTGGCTACAATATAGGCAAGGGATCAATATTCATATTCAGTGCTGGAACGAGACACAATGGGTTGTTTCTTCGTTTTCTAAGAAATAATATTTGGTCCAAGGAAGACAACATAACCTGTGATGGACCGACGACTGTCAGGGCAGCCGACCCAGTCAGTATTAATATAGCATGAAAGAGAAAAACCTTTGCAGAAGCAAGAAGTAACCCGTGATTAATAGTACCACATAAATAGCGAAAAAATGCATTTAACAAGCTAAAAATGAGCTATGCGAGGAGCATGCAAAACTTGACTAGCCAGATTAATAGCATATGCAATATCAGGTCGGGTCATGGTTAAGTACTGAAGACCTCTAACTATACTCCTAAATTTTGAAGGATCTGGCAGTAGGTCACCCTCGTGTAGTGAATGTGCGGTCTAGGAAGGTAGAGAAGTTTTAACTGGTTTGGCTGAAGACATAAAAAATTTAAGTAGAAGGTCATTGGTGTATTTAGTTTGAGAAAGAAAAAAACCAGTGGGATGACAAACAACTTCAATGCCAAGGAAATAATGAAGGTCACCAAGATCCTTTATAGTAAATTGATTAGATAAAGTATGAATAAAACAAAAAAGAAGACTAGAATTATTACCAGTGAGAATAATGTCTTCAATATACAGTAGTAAGATAAGAAAACCATGGGATGATGCAAGAACAAACATTGAAGTGTCTGCTCGACTACAAGAAAAACTAAGAGTAACAAGGAAAGAACTGAAGCGGTGAAACCAAGCCCAATGAGCCTAGTTCAGACCATAAATGGCTTTGTGAAATTTACAGACACGAGTGGGACGAAGGGTATCAACAAAACCAGGAGGTTGTTTCATGTACACCGCTTCATTAAGATTGGATCAATGGTTAGGTGTAGGGGATAAGATAGCTGCAGTGAGAGTAGGATAGGGAAAACATAGTTAATGGCAGACAACATGACGACTGGTATAGACATGACCCGTGGTGGGATCTAGATAACTGATGAATGCCAAATATTGAATATTTTGGCCCCTTAATTTACATTTGTTAGCTTACGAATTTGTTACTTTGAGTTATTTTTCGTTGTTTTACAGATTCACTAGCACTTGAAAAAGAGTTTCACTAAATTGCTAGAATTGCCTGTATAGATCAGTCATTTTTGCAAATTAAACTGTATTGATTTAGGAAGAACCAGGGGATAAGCCATATATGCTTAGAAAGATCCGGAAGTTTATTTTCTGGAGAATTTTACAGCTCATAAAAATGATTTTTCTAGAGAAAGTTATGGCAGTTTTCGTAGACAAAAGTCAGGCAGTGCACCATGTTGCGCTCGAGCACACAAGACTGTGATTGAGCACACTCGAGACATCCCACATCGATTCAAAACACTTTGCAGCACACCTGTGCTTGAGCGCACCAGGCTATGATTGAGCGCACTCGCACCGTATCCCATATCAGATTAGAAATACATTGCACTCGTGGTGTTTCCCTATAAAAGGCCCACTCCACTTCAGCTTTGGGGATCATTTGGGAGCAGATCTGGAGGGATTTTAGGAGCAATCCGAAGGACTTTTGGAGGGCAAGCTGAGGAATCTCCAAGGCTTTGCTACCAAGAGGGGATGCTCACGGCGAGATCAAATCTTTCCCTTGAGATTTTTGTCGTCCATTATGTTTATGGGTAACTAAATTCTCAAGTGGGGCTAGGGATGAACTTGCACAGTTAATGGTATTTTTGTTTATTTTTAATTTATGTATGTGAGTTTCAATTACTAAAACTCTTTTGTTTTATCATTTGCAATTCATTGGTGATGTTTTCTTTTCCGAATAATCTTAGAATTTATTATGTTTTTGGATTCAGTCATGCTTTTTCTATTGAATGTTTTAACTCTTTGATTATGTTGGGATTAAATATTTATCTATATTGATTTAGTTCTTTGCTGCAATATCGCTTCCTGAGTATATTGTCGTCGTTGGATTTTCTCAATAGTGATAATAATTGACGTATTTAAAAAGTGGTAAATGATTTTTCAAATGGTTACAATTGGTTTAATATTGTTTTATAAATCTATATCTTCTGATTGGAAATTTTGAAAATTGAGTTCCCAATTGAGTTATTCAATGAATTAAGAGTAATTAAAATATTGGATATGTGCAAGCGATTCCTGACGCTTTACTGTTTATCAAATTTGCTTTCCTTTAATTTGCATTTAAAATTAATCTTTATTCTCCATTAATCATTCGATATTTCTCTTTAGTTTCTTTGTTCCTTCTTCTATTATTTTAATTTGTCTCTCTGTGGAATTGACAGCCCAAAGCTATGCTACAACTACCGCGTTATTCTTTGGGTGTAATCAAATTTTGGCACCATTTTCGGGGAGACAGTAGAAGAATTGTTATATAGTTCTTCTTTTTAGCAGTTTGTAAAGGTGGTAACTTTGTTCATTCTTTTAGCTTGCTACTTTATTTTTTTATTTTTCCCTTATTTCTTTTTATAGTATTTTTTTTAATGTTGTGACCTTGCATAGATATAGAGACACTTTGGATAGATATTCAGAATCAAACTTTCTTAAATCCTTTATTTGACAAGCTATCTAGTCCTAAAGAAATAAGTGAACACGAAGATCAACCCAATAGGACCCTTCAGGATTACCTCCACCCTACACGCATAGCCATACCATTATGCATCATGTTTCCAGCCAATACTCGCCAACTGGATTTTAAAACAGGGATGATACAGTTACTCCCTACGTTTCATGGCTTAGAAAATGAAAATCCTTATATGCACATTAGGGAGTTTGAGGAAGTTGTTGCGACTTTTCATAGTCAAAATACTACTGATGACATTGTGAGACTTAAGTTCTTTCCTTTCTCTTTGAAAGATAGAGCTAAGATTTGTCTATACTCACTGAGACCACGATTTATTGGGTCATGGAATGAGATGACTCGGGTTTTCTTTAATAAATACTTTCCCAACATAAGATCAACGCTTTAAAAATGCAAATTTTCACATTTGCACAAAAGGACAGTGAGACTTTGTATCAGTCTTGGGAGAGATTTAAGGAGTTGTTGAATATGCGTCCTCACCATGGGTATGAGAATTGGCGCTTAATGAGCTATTTTTATTAGAGACTTACACCTAGAGAGTGCCAATTTGTAGAGTGATGTGTAATGGTGAGTTCTTACAGAAAGATCCTGCTGAGGCCATAGAATACCTCAATGAGCTTGCTGAAAAAGCTCACACTTGGACTAGACCTAGTGCTACTGAAAGCACAAATAGATCACGACCTGCAGGAAACCCAAATGGTGGTGGAATTTACCATCTTAGGGAAGAGGATAACCTAAAGGCTAAGGTTGAGATGCTCACTAAGGAGCTAGATGCATTAAAGACTATGAGCTTAAAGCCAACACATGTAGCTAATCATGCAGAGTCTTTTGGACCATGTTTTATGTGTGGCGGGGTAGATCATCTCGTCCGAGAGTGTCCCACATTTGTTAAGATGAGAGGGATGTATGAGGAACAATGTAATGCCTTAGGTATATACAAAAATCATTTTTCACCTTTCTCTGATACCTATAATCTAGAGTGGTGCAATCACCCCAATTTTAGTTGGAACTCTGAAAACCAGCCGCCTGCACAACCCTCTAGATCATATCATGCACCATACCATGCACTTGCATCTTCTAGGAGTCCTTTAGAAGACATTTTGCATGCTTTTATTGAGGCATGTGGTAAAACTAATCAAATATGAGAATCTTTGATTACGCAGGTTGTTGAAGAAAATAAGGAGATAAAGAGCCAAGTGTCCAAATTGATGAGCTTTTTGAGTGTGAATGAGCGAGGTAAGTTCCCTTCTCAATCTCAGTCCATACCTCATGGTCAACACATGACGCAAAAGATTTTAAAGGATGTAAATGCCATTATGACATGAAGTGGTAAGTCAATACACATCCCAACAATGAACAAATCATAAGATGATGACGAGAGCCATCAGGCATACATGATTGACTCACTCATGGAAAAGGTCCATCACCTTAATCCATTAGAGTCCACCCTTACTCATGGTTTCACAAGAGCAGATATTGAACCAGAATCTACAGATGTTATTGATAACATCATTGAAACTATGTACATCCTTGAGGCCTCTCCAAAGAATACAAGCACTAAATTTAACAGTGAAGCAGTTGCTGGTGCATTCAACTTATGTTTTTATAGGAGAGAATAAGAGCGTCTGGCTGAGACATAAAACTTAGCGCTCATGGGAGACACCCCACATCATATCTTTTTGTTTTTATTGTTTTTAACAGGACATCCTTTTATTTTTATTGTTTTTCATATTTCTTTTTCTTGTTTATTATTAGTATTTTGTTGTTTTCCAGTATTACCTTCGTATTTCTTTTTTCAGGGACAAATATGTGCATCAGTTCAAGTTTGGAGGTGTGTTATGAGCCATGCCAGCCCAGCTAGTTCTCAATCTCCTAGGTCAGCTCTTTTCATGTTGTTCACACATTAGAGGCAATGTGTAATTTAAGTTTGGGGGTATGGGAGACACATTCACACACACTTTGTCCTATTTTTTTTATTATTTATTAAAGAGAAAATAAATGCATGCTCATGTTATTTTGAAATTTTGGTTGATCTAAACAAATACTGTGATGTGATGTCATTGGTGAGCTTAAAATCTTGAACACATGATTTGATGATAAAGTTTTAAAATTTTGTTACTTACTTTAGGCATTTGAGAATTCACATGTTTGATCTAATCTGACACGACCACATTAGCACAAAATAGTGTAAGGTATGACATGTGAGTTTAATATGTATGTTTCCATGACTCAACTGAAACTAGATGACTTGTTGGATAAACACTTTGAAAAAATATATATTTTTTGCACAAAAAGAGAAAAATGCTCATGATGATCATTAATAAAATTTTTGCTGAGTAATTGGACCTCTTGCCTCAGTAAGCAGTAAGTGTTCACGTCAAAAGGTGAAAATTTTATTCATAATGATTATTGAGAAAATTTCTACTGAGTAACTGGACCTTTTGCCTCAATAAGCAGTGAGTGTTCACGTTAAAATGTGAGAATTTTGCTTGGTAGCATTAAGGCTAGTTTAGTTTCGTAACCTTTTTTACAAGAGTTAGTAAGTCCTTAGGGGTGTCTTTATACCTAATACCTTAAAACCATCTGGTTTGGGAGTCATTGACTCAATACTCGCTACATGGGTCAATTAGAAAGCTTAAAGGAACTAAACATAGCAGAGCCTTATAATAAAAGAGAGAAGAAAATAGAACTATGTCATCGTTGTTTATTCTGATGAGAAATTCTGTGAATATTGAGACATGGAAACATTTCACACTAGAGTTTCTTGAAAGCCTCATCTTTATATGCTAATTCACTTTACACTGAGTCAGACTTGTGATGCCTTAGCCTACCTTTTGTAAGTAATTAGATTTTAAAATTCCTATTCATTACGAAGATGGGTTAAAATTTTAAGCTTGCTCATGACTGAATATTATGGTTTTGTGTGATGCTTAAATTTTAGGATACCATGAATGATGGATTTATCTTTGTGTTCTTTGTTTTTCATTTAGTTTTTTTTTTGTTTTGCTAAGGGACTAGCAAAATATAAGTTTGGGGGTATTTGATGAGTGCCAAATATTGCATATTTTGGCCCCTTAATTTACATTTGTTAGCTTACGAATTTGTTACTTTGAGTTATTTTTCGTTGTTTTACAGATTCACTAGCACTTGAAAAAGAGTTTCACTAAATTGCTAGAATTGCCTGTATAGATCAGTCATTTTTGCAAATTAAACTGTATTGATTTAGGAAGAACCAGGGGATAAGCCATATATGCTTAGAAAGATCCGGAAGTTTATTTTCTGGAGAATTTTACAGCTCATAAAAATGATTTTTCTAGAGAAAGTTATGGCAGTTTTCGTAGACAAAAGTCAGGCAGTGCACCATGTTGCGCTCGAGCACACAAGACTGTGATTGAGCACACTCGAGACATCCCACATCGATTCAAAACACTTTGCAGCACACCTGTGCTCGAGCACGCCAGGCTGTGATCGAGCGCATTCGCACAGTATCCCACATCGGATTAGAAACACATTGCACTCGTGGTGTTTCCCTATAAAAGGCCCACTCCACTTCAACTTTGGGGATCATCTGGGAGCAGATCTTGAGGGCTTTTGGGAGCAATCCGGAGGACTTTTGGAGGGCAAGCTGGGGAATCTCCAAGGCTTTGCTACCAAGAGGGGATGCTCACGGCAAGATCAAATATTTCCCTTGAGATTTTTGTTGTCCATTATATTTATGGGTAACTAAATTCTCAAGTGGGGCTAGGGATGAACTTGCACAGTTAATGGTATTTTTGTTTATTTTTAATTTATGTATGTGAGTTTCAATTACTAAAACTCTTTTGTTTTATTATTTGCAATTCATTGGTGATGTTTTCTTTTCCGAATAATCTTAGAATTTATTCTGTTTATGGATTCAGTCATGCTTTTTCTATTGAATGGTTTAGCTCTTTGATTATGTTGAGATTAAATATTTATCTATATTGATTTAGTTCTTTGCTACAATATCACTTCCTGAGTATATTGTCGTCATTGGATTTTCTCAATAGTGATAATAATTGATGTATTTTAAAAGTGGTAAATTATTTTTCAAAGGGTTACATTTGGTTTAATCTTGGTTTATAAATTTATATCTTCCGATTGGGAATTTTGGAAATTGAGTTTCCAAATGAGTTATTGAATGAATTAAGAGTAATTAAATACCAGATTTGTGCAAGGGATTCCCGACGCTTTACTGTTTATCAAATTTGCTGTACTTTAATTTGCATTTAAAATTAATCTTTATTCTCCATTAATCATTCGATATTTCTCTTTAGTTTCTTTGTTCCTTCTACTATTCTTTTAATTTGTCTCCCTATGGAATCGACACCCTAAAGCTGTGCTACAACTACCACGTTATTCTTTGGGCGTAATCAACACCTATATCCTTTGTAATTTTGAGCATAACCTAAGAAGACACATTGTCGGATCGAGGTGCAAGCTTGTGGGGTGCATTGGCAATGAGGTTAGGATAGCAAGCACACCTGAAGACACGAAAAGAGGAGTAATCATGAATTTCAGACAAAAATTTTGTATAAGGAGCTTGATTTTGTAAAATAGGAGTAGAGAGACGATTGATGATGTAAAGTGCAATGTATGTAGTATTTACCCAAAATGACTCAGGAAGAGTTGAGTGAATTAAGAGGGTGCGTGCCATTTCATTAATATGTCTATGCGTACATTCAGCGACACCATTTTGTTGAGGAGTGTCCGAGCAAGACATGTGAAAAATAATACCATGGTGACCAAAAATTGTTTGAAAGGTGTTTGATCAAATTCTTTACCACCATCACTTTGAGAAGTTTTTATTTTTGTAGAAAATTGATTTTCAACAGGAGCTTTAAAGGTATAAAAGTGTTGAAAGACTTCAAAATTTTTACGCATAGGAAAAATCCAAGAATAACGAGAAAAATCATCCACAAAAATAACATAATATTGATAACCCAAATTTGATAAAATAGGAGATTGCCAAACATCATAATGTATTAAAGCCAAAGGTTGGTCAGTACAATGCTGAACAAAATCAAAAGGTAAATGTTTATATTTGCCTAACTAACACTCCGAATAAAAACCAGAATATTTTGAAGGCAATGAAATATTCTTGCGAGTTTGTAAAAGATAAAATACACAGAGACCTAAATGACCAAGTCGACGATGCCAAACATCACTAGAGACTTGATGATAGACTAGTGCTAGAGGAGAGAGAGTGACTGAACCAGATGGAAGAGGGTAGAGGTCACTATTACTGAAGGATTTGAGAAGAGTTCTCCCCGTACTCTTGTCCTTAATAACAACATGAGATGAATCAAAGGGTAGTGGAACAATTGTTATCAGAACATAAACGTTTAACAGAAAGTAAATTTTGAGATAATTGTGAGACACGCAAGATATTTTTAAGGTGAAGTAGTTTGGTGGAGGTGCGTAAGAAAGTAGAACCAACATTATTAATATCAAGCAATTGTCAATTACCGACCAAAATTTTTGTTTTTCTAAAATAAGGTGTAAAGTTAGTAAGTATACCTGACTGAGGAGTCATGTAAGCAAAGGCAGCCGTATCAGGGTACCACTAAGCGGCATTAAACTCACTAAGTAACATGGTAGCAAAAGATTTTGGCAAGTTATAAGAGACAACAGCATGATTGAAACCGATGAGGACAAGTTAAGGAAAAGTGACCGGTGGTATGACAAATTTGACATGACGTGGAGGATATGCCAGGATGCGGTCCTAATAAACCTTTACTATTGTAAGGGAAAATACTAGCAGATCGATTAAATATAGGAGAAAAATGAGAGGCCTGATTAGTACCTGAACCATGATGGGATGAGGCACCATGACCAGTATTGTGGCCACGTCCCCGGCCATGATCCTAATAACTAGAATGACCCCTGCCACGACCATAAGAAGCGCCAGAGGTGGTGGTGGTGGTGACAAAGGTTATAGGAAGGTCAGAAAGCTAAGAATGGACCTGAAGATGCTTCAGGTGTTGTCCCTGGAGGAGCAGCTTAGTGGGTAAACTATCAAAGGTAAGAGTGATATTGGTGTTGGTGACCGTGGTGATGAAACTTTCATACTCGGTAGGCAGACCTGCTAAGGCATAAGATATGAAGTCTTTGCTGGAGAGGTGAATTGATGGCAGCAAGAGCATCAGCTATGGCTTTGAGGTCCCAAAGATACTGTTTCATAGATTTTTCAGCTTTAGTATGCTATGAATCTTTAGGTGAAATTCAAACTCATTTGCATTAGACTGATCAAGGTAACAATGTTCCAAGGCCAGCCAGACATCCCGAGAAGTACGAAGATCGTGGACGTCTTGGAGTATGTTTGAAGTAAGGGTTGCATTAATCCAAGAGTGAAGGCATTGGTTCGTATGAAGGCATTGGTCCATAAGGAGCCAGGGTGAGAAAGCAGGGTTAAGGGTTATGGTGCCATCACTAGAATAATAATACTGCGTGGGAATAGGGAAAGTACCATCAACTTACCCGATCAGGTCGTAACTTATAAGGACTGGGAGAAATTGAGAGCACCAAAGAACATAATTAGAATTGTCGAGTTTAATATTAACCAGGTGGGTGATACTAGGAGCAGAGAATATAGGGAGATTAAGGAAAGGTGGAATGAGTTGAGGAATTAATGAGGGAGAATGAAGAACCAAGTGAAGGACCGGTGAAGGGAAAAGTAATTGCAGCAGTGTTTTCTATGATTTTGGATTTAGAGGGAGAGAAACAAGTGTCTAGGGTTTTTGGATCTTACTGCTCTGAGACCATAAAGAGATTGAAATAGAAATTTAGGGTTTGTATACTCTGACTGCTTAATATTGCAGTATTAAAAACTCATATTTATAGGGTGTTTACAGAAAAATATCCTAATAAGACTATAACATATTAGAATGTTCTAATAGGATTAAAGTTTTTTATTCACAATAAACTAAATTTTTTTAATATTATTCACATTAAAAATATATACATTTATAAACACATCAATCACCAACTAATGACATCCAAATATTGCATGTGTCAATTGTGGTGCACGCCCCATTTCATCATAAATGCATAAAGGGTTTCGTGTAAGGTTTATTTCTTGTCTACCATGTCTTTATTTCTTGTCTGCTTTCTCTAACTCGATCTGCTGGCCCATACTCCACCGCCACCCTTCTGATTAAATTATAGAGCAGTAGGTTTGGTTGGAAGCATTTAATAGATCAATAGTCAAAATGTTAATATGCCCAAAACTTTGACACGCAATTTTCAAGTGGTATGATAATTTGATTTACAAATGGAGTATATGTTTAGAGAAAGAAAGATGACTTATTTGAAGGTCAATGGGCCACAGAGGAATTCACATCTGTCACCACTTACCAGCTTTCCGAGTCCCGACACACTTAATTCGCTTATCCCTTCACACAACTGCACAATGGTTTGTGTATTCCGAAAGTGCCATTGCATTCTCCTTTTAAACACAAAAACACCCTAATAATCTTTCTGTACAGTCGTTGCCACTTGCTGGTCCTCACTGGCTCTGATCGAGGTGGTCTAGTAGACTCTCTCTGTCTCTCTCTCTCTCTCTCACCCTCTCAAAGACTTGCATGGACCGCAGGTAACATCAGCCCACTAAATCGAACGGATGATTTTGTCTGTGATCCATAGGACTTGATCCAACGATAATTTTTCTCTCTCTCAATTTTAATAATTATTTGGGCGTTGATATTCCAGCGCTCGAGTTTGACATCTAAAAATGACACCCAATCAATGCAATGATAAAATTACTGTATGTGTGGAAATTTCTTTAGTAATTAATTATTTTGCCATAAAAAAGTCATTGTAATAAATGGTGAAAATCATAGAAACAAATGTCGTGTTAAAATTTAAATAGGGTGTTAAAATTGAGTGTAGAAAACGGTGATCAATTATCTTTACCGTATTTATTTTTATGAAAAGAGTGATAACACAACTGCTGGTTGAATGATTCTATCATTAGACTTTGTTTTGTCGAAAAAATAGTTACCTAGATCAGTCATGAAATTTCTTGGATTTGAGGTATAATACTTTTAAAGTTTAAAAGAGGTAGGAGCTACTTTTTTATTCCGCCATTATTTAACGATAGAAAGTATATCTAATTTAAAAATAAATTTTATAAATAATCTAAATAAGAATTAAGAGTTTTAGTCAATCAAATTAATTAAGTTTTAGTTTTCGATGTTTAAAATTTATTAATAATTAAAAATTTGAAAACGGTAATTTTTTATTGTCATTGAGATTTTTGTTGCTTAATTAATTAAGTGGCATGTATATAGGGATGTCAATTTTGTTCAAAATCACGAACCCGTCCCAATTTGAAAAAAAATTCTAATCCCTTTTGAAAATAGGAACAAAGATGGAGAATTTTTTTTCTGTTGCTTTAGTAGGGACAGGGATAGGGATATAGGTTCCCATCCCAAATTCCTCAAACATTATAAATAATATATTATATTTTTATCTTAAATTCATATTTTTTTAAATAAATTTATTAAATTTTCATTTTAAATTTACAAGATTTTAACTTAAATAATAATTTATTAAATTTATATTTTATAAATATTACTTACATTTCTTCTTTTATAATACTCTAACGATCACAAAACTAACTTTAAACTTTAGCAAACAAAAATTAAAAATTTCAACCTCCTCCAACTTTGACCTTTAAAAGCCTTTTTTACATCCAAAAAAGATAAGTAAGACTTTTTTTTCCCAATGAGCTTAGCGGGACCGGGACAAGGTCAAAGGTAAAAAAAGTAGACAAATTAAGGTCAAAAACGACGCGTTGCATTCATTCACACCTCGGACTAGGAGTGGTAAACTCGAAACTAGACAGTCGGAAGTAGGCCAAATGTATAATTCCCCACGTCACAAAATCCCTTTCGTTTCTAGGTTGGCAAATTCAGTGCCACCACGGCGGGCGAACAATTAAAAGTTCGTTGGGGTAGTTGCATCCTCCCAACATCTCTCCCCCTCTGTTAACAGCTCACACCCTTTAAATCCTCACATACTTTCCATTTTTGCAAGACACTTCTCTTTCTTTCTCTCTGCAAGCTTAATAAAACTTTTCCTCCTATTTCCTTGCAAACTATAGCAGTTCAACTTTTTTCCCCTCGTGTATTTGCAAACTAGAGCTTCCGTTTTGTTCCGTTCAAGTTTTGGCGTGATTCTGGTTAAGTTTTCCTTTTCATATCCAATTCTCATAACCCAACTTGTTAAAACCTCCATATAATTCCCTTTCCTTCTTTAATTTCTCATTGTGGGTTTTCTTCATTTTGTTTTCTCTCCAAAAATCCAATATAGGTTTTGATAAAAGAAAAATGGCAGAGGAGAAGAGCCAAAACCCAAACCCGGAACCCATTCCAGCCGAATCTGCTCAAAATGAAGGAAGGAAAAACAAAAACAACCTCCCAAACTTTCTCCTTTCTGTTAGGCTAAAATATGTGAAGCTTGGCTACCACTACTTAATCTCCAATGCCATGTATTTGTTACTTGTTCCACTCTTAGGCATAGCCTCTGCTCATCTCTCAACGTTAACCGTTCAAGATTTCGTCCTTCTCTGGGACCAACTCAAGTTCAATCTTGTATCAGTAACACTATGCTCAAGCCTTTTGGTTTTCTTGGCCACGCTTTATTTCATGAGCCGACCAACAAAAGTTTACTTAGTCGATTTTTCATGTTACAAGCCCGAAGAAGACCGTATATGCACCAGGGAGATTTTCATGGAGAGATCGCAACTCACTGGGAGCTTCACCGAAGAGAACTTGGCGTTTCAAAAGAAGATTCTAGAAAGGTCTGGGCTTGGCCAGAATACTTACTTGCCCGAGGCCGTCTTGCGGATCCCGCCGAACCCATGTATGGCGGAGGCGAGGAAGGAGGCCGAGATGGTGATGTTTGGTGCAATCGATGAGCTGTTGGCGAAAACTGGGGTTAAACCTAAGGATATTGGGATCCTTGTGGTGAATTGCAGCTTGTTCAATCCGACACCGTCTTTGTCGGCAATGGTGGTTAATCGCTACAAACTTCGAGGGAACATCTCGAGTTATAATCTTGGTGGTATGGGTTGCAGTGCTGGGCTTATCTCTATTGACCTTGCCAAACAGCTGCTTCAGGTTTGTTTGTTTTCTTTTATTATTTTCCAAACATAGTTAAGTATTTCAAAATTTTTAAAAAAATAACAGTGTTATATGAATCACTCCAATGGACCTTCATTAAAGTCAACATAGAAAATCACAATTTTTTTTTTTTTACTATTTTAGCTTTTATCAATTATTAGTTTAATTTATGCTAATTATTTGTGGTCCAAAATGATAATACAAGTTGTGATTATTTATTATTAACCTATAAAAAATATCAATTATTGGTTTTAAGTTATACCATAACTCTCATATCGAGTTTTGTATGCTAACTCAGAGTAAATTAGTAGGTGTAAACTGAGGAATGAATAATAGATTTTACAGAAATAAATAAAAAATAAAAAAATCCACCGTTGTGCTTAAAGCAGCTTTTTGATTCGGATAATTCCCAAATCCCCGATCTTTGACGTATAAATGCAAACTTTTATGTGCTGTTTATTATAATAAATAAATTTAGGATGTTTTATTGTGAAAAAAAAATTAGGTAGTTGCTGGTTTAGTTGTTGGCGAATAAAATGAAGTGCTCCAATTAATTAAATATGTTGGATATCTTTTTTGAGAAAGAATTAAATACTTCTGCGTTGGAATTGATGGTAAAAAAAAACAGAGGGATCATAAACATATTAATGGCAAAAATTCTTAGTTTGCTTCTATTTAAATTAAACTTAATAGTTTAAATTAGTTAAAATTTTTTTTGATAATTTTAAATTTTTTTATTAATAACATCAATATAAATATATAATTTAAAAATTAATGTTATTAATAAAAAATTTAATTTTTTTAATTAATTTAAATCCAACAATTTAAAACCGAGCAAAAAAAAATCTATCGACTAAAAGACGTTTGTTGGATTTTATTGAGCGCTGTGTTTTCATTGAAAAACCGTGTAGTCTGTGGTCAGAGTCAGCTCAGTTGGCAGGTGGGATCCTTAATTTCTCATATTGTCAATTCGAATTTGAATTTTCAGATTGACTCCATCAAAATTGTGCAGCTCAAGCGTTAATTAAAATTTACTGCAAAAAGTTTCTCTGTCATGAGAAGAAAAAGAAACCTTATAGGTTAATAAATAATAATAATAATAATAATGATAATGATAATGATAAGTGAAACTTAGTTAAGTAAGAAAAATTATTAGATAGGGACAGATTCTATTATAATCACTTAATAATAATTATTTATATTAAATTATTAGTACACATTATTTAATAATATCATTATTATCTTATGAATGTGATGAATGGAATCCGTAGTAAGTTATAAATGACGTGAATTAATAATTCAACATGAACAGTTTAGATGGTTGTATGGATGATATTGTATGACCATTTTCAGTTCCATTATTATTATTTGTTCAATTTATTGACTGTATTTTATTTAATTATATATGGTAGAACTACATAAGTAAAATGAAATTAATTAGGAAGAAATAAGTTCACGAGATTTTAGTTCAACGGTATAAAAACTAAAATTCATACATGATATCACAAAATTTCACGTTCAACTCTTACCAATATGTAAATTATTGAATTTATTGGCTATAACTTTCAATACAAGGGATTAATATGTAATAATATTGTGAGATATAAGTGGTGATGTTATATTATTATGAGTTTATATTATGATCAGTTTATTTAATTATTTTATTTATATAACATCGTTTTAATAAGAAAAAATTAAAAATCTTATATTTTCAAATTACAAACTATTATTTTTTTTTTTACCATGAAGTTGCTCTTCCATGAATAAATTAACGTCGAGCCTCACCTCAATCGCATGTTATTCAAACAGGGGCACCCCAATTCATATGCACTAGTGGTGAGCATGGAGAACATCACTCTCAACTGGTACTTCGGCAATGACCGATCAATGCTCGTCTCAAACTGCCTCTTCCGCATGGGTGGGGCTGCAATCCTCCTCTCCAACCGATCATCCGATCGCCGCCGTTCGAAATATCAACTTATACACACCGTACGTACCCACAAAGGTGCCGACGACAAATCTTACGGTTGCGTCTTCCAAAGGGAGGATGACCACAAAAAAATCGGTGTCTCCCTCTCAAAAGACCTCATGGCCGTAGCAGGAGAAGCCCTCAAAACAAATATCACAACGTTGGGGCCATTAGTTCTTCCCATGTCCGAACAACTCCTATTTTTCATGACTTTAGTCGCAAGAAAAGTGTTTAAAATGAAGATAAAGCCTTATATTCCTGATTTCAAGTTAGCTTTCGAGCATTTTTGTATTCACGCGGGAGGGAGAGCTGTTTTGGATGAAATAGAGAAGAACCTTGAGCTCACTGATTGGCACATGGAGCCTTCAAGGATGACTCTTTATAGATTTGGTAACACTTCTAGTAGCTCTTTGTGGTATGAATTGGCTTACAGTGAAGCCAAAGGGAGAATCAGAAAGGGTGATCGAACTTGGCAGATTGCTTTCGGGTCAGGATTCAAGTGTAACAGCGCTGTTTGGCGTGCGTTGAGATCTATCAATCCGGCTAAGGAGAAGAATCCCTGGATGGATGAGATTGACGAGTTTCCTGTTCATGTTCCTAGAGTGACAGCCGTTGTTTCTTCTAGTTAATTTTTTCTTAATTTCTTGGGAGGATTTGTGTATGTGATTGAATTATTTTTAGTAAATGCTTGTGGTTGATGTCTCTGTATAACATTTATTTTGAAGGTATAAATTGAGAAGATCATTCTCTTCTTTTTTTGTTTCCTGGTACGTAAAAATGTGTGGATATACATGATTTATTGTGTTTAATTATCTGCAATGCCTGTTATGTGCGTGTGGAAGTTTTAACTTAATTATAATTGAAATCAGGATTTAATTAAATTTTATATGTATAGAGGAAAATAGCTTCTAGTGATTCACCGTGAAGCATATACGTTGATCGTTGAGTTTAGTGAAATTTTAATTTCTTCCAATTCTTATAAAGTATTTTAAAATCCCCGAAAAAAGATAAATCCTCTATAAATTTTTTATCCACAAACTGAGTTCCGCCACACAAAACCTACTAGTCAATTTGAGAGAGTTTATAAAATACTTTATGTTTTCTATAACCAGAAATTAAGTCAAACATCTCTAAATGAAACAATTAAAAACCTATTTCGTTGTTGTTCTATCAAATATTAAACAATCTATAAGTTTTATCATAAACAAATTCAAAATATATTTTATAAAACATAAATCAATTTTACTATTAAGCCAAACGGTACTTAAATGAGTGAAAAATACCTTAATGTTCTTTGCAAGTGGTTGCACATAGAAATTCTAACACCGGTTGGACTATGTAAATCCATCGATCATAATTAGGGATGGCAAAGGTTTACCTCCCATGTCCTTGTCTCCGCCATGTTTGCAGGTAGAAAAATTTCTCCATCTTTGCCCTCGTCCTTGATAGGGGAGAAATTTTTTTTCCCCGTCTCCGTTCCCCATTGGGAATCGGATTCTTGCAAATTAAGAATTTTTCCTACCCAAAATAATAATATAAATCCTTCGTTCAAATCATAACCACAAAACAAAAATAATATAATAAAACTAACATCACACTAAACTTTTAACCTTATAAATCAAAGACAAGTTTAAGTCTAAAATCCTTGTTAACCAAGGTTCAAACCCAAGAGAATGGTGAATTGCATTTTAAAAACTTTTTGTTAATTAACTTGCTAGTTTTTAAAACAGTTTGATAAACAATGTACACAATTGGATAATATGCTTATAAGTAAAGGAGTTAAGGAAGAGAAAATGCAAACTCTGTTTATAGTGGTTTGACAATATCGGAATCTCTCCGACCCTACATCCACTCTCTTCAAGAAACCTCCTTGAAGTAATCAACTAATCGCTAGTCGAGCAACTTCACAGGTGTTGCACAGACTTTACAAACAATCTCTTCCTCACGGAAGTTACAAACTAAGTGTTTAATCCTAAACATTCTAAGAGTTACACCAACTCTTTCTCCTTTACAATAAATTTCATTAACTGTAAAGTAAATAGTAGAGAGATAGCAATGAATGCTTTTACAAATGAATAATATCTCTTTTTCAAGAATAAGCTGGAAGAATGGCTCACAATGAATTTTTTGCAAAGCTTTTGAGAATTAATGAGTTATTTGATGAATTGAATGTGCTATCTTTCTTGTTTAAATGCTCATTGAAGTGGGTTTATATAGCCTTGAATCAATATAGTTGTTTGAAACTGACTTGGTAGGTTTGGGGCATTAAATGCTCAAGTCCTGTGTTTCAAACATTTATATTTTTGAATTACCAGTCGACTAGGTCCTTGTACCAGTCGACAAGATCAAGTGAAAAATCTTCACTTTTAGGCTTATGGAGAGTACCAGTCGACTTGGTCATAGGACTAATCGACTGGGTAAAGTTACCAGTCGATTAGGTAAAGTTACCAGTCGACTAGGTCCATAGTATCAGTCAACTAGGAGCTTACTGTCCCATATCTCAGTCGACTGGGTTGAAATTTCAACCCAGTTTTCATGTTTCAAAACAATTTTTTGACTTAGAAACTTTTTGTATTTTAGTTTTTTCAAAGCATTTTGTAAATTAAGCCATAGATCAAGCTATGTAATTGAATTTAGAGATTTACAAACTAATTCATTTACCTTAGTACCTATTCTAGATCTTCTGTCTTTTTTTTGGTATTTGAACGTGTTGAGTTCTTGCATCTTGTTTCTGAACTAAATGATTTTAACTCTTAAATACTTAGATAAAACATTAGTGCAATTTAAGTAGTATTTTGCCATTATTAAAATCAAATACGAGTCAACAATCTCCCCATTTTTTATGACGACAAAACTAAAAAGAGAAAAAAAAAACAGTTTTAAAACTAAGTGTTGGTTTTTTTTTTTTCTTTCAAAAATTTGGACAGAGTTTTCTCTGTTTTTATTATAAAAACCAACCCGTAAACATTCAAAAATAGTTTTAATATAGCAATATCAATCCCAACCATGCAATGCAAGACTATATTACATTTGTTAACATATTCAGAGCAATGCTCCCCCTAAATCTATGCATTTTAGTTTACAATCCCTTTACAACAGATTTTTCTCTTTTTCTCTCCCGTTTTGACAATAATAGAAAATAGGATGTTAACTCGAAAAACAAGTAATTTATTCACCACAAACATGAAGATAAGGAATAAACAAACTTGTGCGCAAAAAGTAGGCATTATTCGGGTTGGGAAGATTTCCTTGGAAGAATCAGAAGTTTGCATATAAGCTTGAATGGTTAAAACATATAGATGAGCAAAAAGTGCTCAAACTAAGCAACCATATAGCTTAAAAGGAATGCATATATACGAGTTAAAAGCTAAATAACTGATAAGTAAGCATCTATATACAAACATCCATACATCATAAGCTTAAAGAATGTATGTAAATCAAGTACAAGCATATGAATATATGTAAAGAAAAGAGATGTTCGTGCTAAATATCCATGGAGCTATATATATACATAATCGAAATGATAAAAATAAAAGACTCAGTGAGCGGGAGAGTCAGAGCTGTCTCAGAAGAGATCTTGAATTTCTGCCAAAGAGCCTTTCTAGTGCTCTTGAAGTAACTCAAAGTCATCCATGAGGGTACTGATGTCGTGACACATGTGATCAATATCAGTCTGCACCGATTGAAAGTTCTAGTCGATAGAAGAACTAAAGCTCTGGAAGCCTGATTGCATGGATAGTTGGAGGCTCGCAATAGTCTATAGGACGTTGTCATGTCCAACCTGACCAGCACCATAGCCACCATGTCGAGCATGCTGTGGACTAGGGTCAGTGTCCATGGCAGTGGGATGAGCTGCATCATCAGGCATCTCGTCGTCCTCTTCGCTATTGTAGTCATCATCGATCCTGATGTTCTTCCCAGCCTTAGAGTAGATTATGCCATCCCGGATTGAGCACCCCATCTTCTTCAGTGACAAGACATTAATAATGGCATTGGGGCCGATATCATGGGCTTTTGATGCAGGCAAAGGGACATGGAAGTGCTGGAGGATCAGAATGATGAGCGTCCCATATAGGAAGCACTCGAAGTCACTTGCTTTGCCATTTATCATGTTGGCTAGCAAGAGGGGGTAAATATTGAAGTGGTGTCCAGTTTTGAGACACCAAATCAATACTATGTCAATTTTGGACATATAGCCCCGAATCTCGAGTCTCGGGTGGATTGTCGAACTCACTATGAGATTAAATAGTTTTGAATCGAGAGGCATGTCACTACATTGGTGAAATATAGTGGGTCAAAAAACATAGTTAGGGTTGCCCATAACAATCTGACATGTCTAGCCATCCATCCAGACTCCACTGGACCCCTCCCACGGAGATTATCAGTAGATTGACCAAGAGGTCAGTGTTCACCTCAAATTCTATGCCTATTACACTGGTCTTGAAATGAAGAGCCAATGGACTCTATTTGACTAGGTTGGCATAGAATTGGTGAATGTGGCATTGATGAGAGCTATAAAATGCATCTTAATCGTACTTATTTGTTACCACTTTAGGGTTGATTTAGGTTTTAATTGCATTTTTATTCGTTAACAACTCTAAAGTGGTATTCTTGGAGCATTAACTTATTTTGGTGCATTTATCAGGTATCTTGAGTTAAAAGAGATGGAAAAGCTATCATCATTTTAAACACGGAGCTTCAATGAATATTCAAGTGAGAGAATGGTCGCGAAAGAGCCAAGATGAAGAGAAACCAAGAAAGGAGTTTCACTAAATTGCCAGAATTGCCATACAGATCAATCATCTTTGCAAATTAAACTGTATTGATGCAGGAAGAATCAAGAGATGAGCCATATATTCTTAGAAAGATCTGA
Organism: Bretschneidera sinensis; assembly: GCA_023935145.1. Classification (NCBI taxonomy): domain Eukaryota; kingdom Viridiplantae; phylum Streptophyta; class Magnoliopsida; order Brassicales; family Akaniaceae; genus Bretschneidera; species Bretschneidera sinensis. The sequence continues at coordinate 84,859,632 of CM043705.1, read as the reverse complement.
AAGTCTATTTTCTGAAGAATTTTACGGTTCATAAAAATGATTTTTCTAGAGAAAGTTATGGCAGTTTTAGTAGACAGATGTCAGACCTCCAGAACAGCATTAGCTCAAGGTGCACCCTGGAGAAGCTGAGGCGCACCCTTCAGAAGGAAGACCAAAAGAAGCTTAAAGAGCCATCAGGCTGAGATGCACCTTGGATCAACTGAGGTGCACCTTGAAGGGCTGAGGCGCACCCTGGAGAAGCTGAGGCGCACCTTACCGCACACACAAGAAACTTGACAAAAACCAAGGTGCAGCGCGACTAAGCCAAGGTGCAGCGCGTGCACAGACCCTGTTCTCCGAGTTAGACCCTAATTAGGTCTTTAATGATTTGTTCAAACCCTAAAGCACCCTTAGGCCTTGTACATTATAAATAGGCCACTTAGAGTTTGTAATTAGACATTCATAAAATAGATCAAAGGCTGGAAAACTCAAGGGAGGCTGCCACACTCTCCCCCATGGCCGACTAATCTCCAAGCAATGCGAAAGGATGAATCCCTAGATGTAGTTGTTCTTATTTTATTTTCTTGATTCAATTGTAATATGGATTTATCGTTAAACATTATTATGATTTACTTTTCAATTTAATTAGAAGATTTCCCCTTAATCCGGTGATTGCATCTTTCTCCCCCATATAAGTCTAGTCATGCTCTTCTTATGTGATGTTGTTGATGTGTGATTGAGTCAGGTAGATTTCTCTTATAGATTTGTCCATTACTGCAATATTGTCATCATGATATATTTTCATTTCTTGATAATCTATAAGTTAGGTCATGTGTGCTTGAAAGTAAAAAATATTTCCTAACAATTACATTAGGGTTTATATATGTACTTAATTGAATATTTGCCAATTGCTTGTTTAGGAAGTGAAACTTGCAATGGAGATAAAGGCAACAAAATTGAGACTGGAATAAGGCAATAAACCTAGGGAGGATTCCCGGACCCTTGTTGCCTCCATTATATTATCTACACAATTTTCACACAATACTTTATTCTCTCACTTGATCTTTATCGTCTGTGTTAAGGTTCACACCTTCTCTTGTAGTTATCTTATTTCCCTGTGGAATTGACACCCCAAAGCTGTACTACAATTACCATGTTATGTTTTGGGCGTAATCAAATTTTGGCACCGTTGCCGGGGAAACGCACTTAAGTACAAAGAAGATTGTCAAATTTTGGCATGACGGTAGAAGAACTATAAATAGTTTTTCTTTTCAGCAGCTATAAAGACGGTAACTTCGTTCCTTCTTTTAGCTTGCTGCATTATTTTTTTTCCCTTCTTTCTTTTTATAGTATTTTTTATTATTGTTCTTTTTTTTAAGTTTTGATTTTCTAATTTTTTTTTTTAATTCTGTTTTATTTATTTCCTCTCTAAACTCAATTGGTGTATGCTTAGACCGAGAGATTCGCGAGGTAGATTCACTAAGGGGCCCGAATTAGGATTACCCTTTCCTTCCACGTCCATTAGTGAAACTTCACCTAGATCAAATCATATTGCACCCCCAAGGGAGAATTTAGATAATTTTGTTAACATAGCCGATAACCATAATGAGAATGTTGCTAGGACACTTCAGGATTACCTTCACCCTAGTGCTACTGAAAGCACAAATAGGTCACGACCTATAGAGAACCCAAATGGTGGTGGAATTTACCATCTTAGGGAAGAGGATAACCTTAAGGCCAAGGTCGAAATGCTCATTAGGGAACTAGAGGTATTAAAGACTAAGAGCTTAAAGCCAGCACACGTGGTTAATCATGCAAAACCTTTAGAACTATGTTTTGTGTGTGGTGGGGTTGATCATCCTGCCCAAGATTGCCCCACATTTGTGGACATGAGAGGGTTGTACGAGGAACAATGTAATGTCTTAGGCATGTACAAGAAGCCTTTGACACCCTTCTCTGATACTTATAATCCGGGATGGTGAAATCACCCCAATTTCAGCTGAAAGTCTGAAAACCAGCAGCTTGCACAACCCCCTGCACCATATCATGCACCCGTGTCTTCTAGGAGTTCTTTAGAAGACACTTTACATGCTTTTATTGAAGCATAGGGGAAGACTAATCAAAGGCTTGAATCTTTAATTGTGCAGGTTGTTGAAGAACATAAAGAGATAAAGAGCCAAGCATCCAAGTTAATGAGCCACTTGAGTGTGATTGAGCAAGGTAAGTTCCCTTCTCAAGCTCAGTCCACATCTCATGGTCAGCACCTGGTGCAACAGAATGTGAAGAAGGTGAATACTATTGAGACAGTAAGTGGTAAGTTATTACATATCCTGTTATGAGTTTTAAATTACTCGCAAGCGCACGAGTCGTTTGCAATATAGCGTTGTGCAAGTGCGAGATCGAATCCACAGGGAATTGCGTTGTAAAAATACAATTTTATCTAAACTAATCTTATTTTAACCTAGTTCCGAGTTTTGAATGATATTTTGTAAAACAAATTAAAACTAAACTAAATTGATTTTAAAAACTAATAATAAAGATACTTAGGTTTCCGTATCCACCCCACCAAAGTTTAAGCATATATGTCCTAAAAACATAGCCTATCAAAACATTCCATGAATCCAACTTACGACCAAAAAAACAAAGAATATCCCAATTAAACCAAAAGCATCCAATGTATCCACTTTTAACAAATCACAAAGGAAATCCAATTTAATCGAAAACAATTCGATGTATCCATCAGATGAAACATAAGGAATATCCAACAGAACAATTTAAACACAATCAATCATAAGATTCTACTCAAATAATTGACAGAACATTTATATTAAAAAAATTTCAGATTTGTACAAGCAAATCTGAACTACTATGTCAAACAACGGCGAGGCTTCATCTTCAATCTTAGCTGAAGATTCTAGCCACTCATAACTATGAAACTATAATTCATAATAAAAGTGCTAAACATTTAAACTAAAACAACTAAATAAAAAGAAATAAATAACTTTACATGGGAGAAATTTCACTCGCTGATGGGCGGCGCTTCTCCTCGTGGTAGCAAAGCCTTCGGGATCCACCAGAATGCTAGCAGACGTCCACCAGTTAACATCAAAGTGGCCCAGGAATTGTACATTGAATGATGGAGTCAGATGGTGTTTATAGGGGGAGTCTTGGAGCATTTTAGGTTTTAGATTCGATGTGGGATACTGGCCCGAGTGCGTTCGATCGCAAAATGGTGCGATCGATCGCATGTGCGCTCGATCGCATGTCTTGTGCGCACGATCGCATGTGCACTCGATCGCATGTCTGTTACGATCGATTGCAGACGCACTGAACTGCAAATATTTCGATGTGGGATGTTGACCTTGCGCTCGTTCGTAGGCAAGTGCGTTCGATCGCATATCTCGTGTGATCGATCGCACTATGCATCCTCTTTGCTCTTGAAAGTTGATATCTCCATAAATGCTTCATTTTCTCCACAAACCTATAAAAATACACAAAGCACAAGAAAGACATAAAATAAAGTGAAATAATACAAATTAAGAACCTAAAAAATATAAATTAAAGGGCTTAAATATGCAATATTTAAGACTCATCAAATACCCCCAAATTTATATTTTGCTAGTCCCTTAGCAAAACAAAATAAAAACTAAATGAAAAACAAAGAACATAAAGATAAGTTCATCACTCATGTTATCCAAAAATTTAAGGAGCACACACCACCATGATATTTAGTCATGAGCAAGCTTAAAGAGATAAACCCATCTTCACAATGAATAGAAATGTTAAAATCTAATTACTTACAAAAGGCAGGTTAAGGCATCACAAGTCTGACACTGTGTAAAGTGAATTAGCATATAAAAATGAAGCTTCCAAATAACGTCAATGTGTAATGTCTCCATGTCTCAAGATTCACCAAATTCCCCATCAGAATGAACAAAAATGGTATAGTTTTTATTTTTTATTTATTTTTTTTATATATATATAAGGCTCTGCTATGTTTAATTCCCTTAAGCTTTCTAATTGACCCATGTAACGAGTGTTGAGTCAATGACTCCCAAACCAGATGGTTTTAAGGCATTAGGTGTAAAGACACCCCTAAGACTTACTAACTCTAGTAAAAAAGGCTACGAAACTAAACTAACCTTAATGCTACCAAACAAAATTTTCACCTTTTGACGTGAACACTCACTGCTTACTGAGGCAAAAGGTCCAGTTACTCAGTAGAAAGTTTATTGATGATGATCATTAGTAGTATTATTATTATATATATATTTTTTTCTTTTTTTTATACTTTTCTATGCCCAAGTGTTTATCCAACAAGTCATCCCATTTCAGTTAAGATAAGGAAACGTACACATTAAAATCACATGTCATACCTCACACAATTTATGCTAATGTGCTCGTGTTAGATTAGATCAAACATGTGAATTCTCAAATGCCTAAAGCAAGTAACTAAATTTTAAAACTTTATCACCAGATCATGTGTTCAAAATTTTAAGCTTACCTATGACATCACATCACAGAAAATGTTAAGATCAACCAAAATTTCAAAAGAACATGAGCATGCATTTATCTTTACGGTGAAAAGACAACAAATTAGGACAAAGTGTGTGATGTGTCTCCCATACCCCCAAACTTAAATTACACATTGACCCCAATGTGTGAATAATATGAAAAGAGCTGACTTGAGATATGGAGAACTATCTGGACTAGTATGGCTTGTAGCATACCCCTAAACTTGAACTGAAGTACGCATTGTCCCTAAAAATAAATACTGGAAAACAAAAAATACTGGAAACAAAGATTAAGCATAAATATGTAAAATAATAAAAAAATAAAAAGATAAGCTGTGGAGTGCTTCCTATGAGTGCTAAGTTTAAAGTCTTCAGCCAGACTCCCCTTAGTAGATGACACTCAATCAGAGTAACTAAGATCCTCCAATAATATCGTCTCTATGTCCGGACTCCTCAACTCCAAGAATGGTTTTAGCCTTTGTCCATTTACCTTAAAAGTGTTACCATTCTTGGGATCCTCAATCTCGATGGCCCCATGAGGAAAAACTGACCGAATAATAAATAGGCATGTCCAACGAGATTTGGGCTTGCCTGGAAAAAGATGCAATCGTGAATTGTAAAGAAGAACTTTTTGACCAGGCTCAAAAGCTCGTCTCAAAATGTTTTGGTCATGAGTCTTCTTCATTTGTGCTTTGTATGATCGGGCACACTCATATGCATCATTCCGCAGCTCCTCAAATTCATTGAGTTGGAGCTTCCATTGTGAGCCAGCCTTGGAAAGATTGAAATTCAATTGCTTGATAGTTCAATACGCACGATGCTCTAATTTTACCGGAAGATGACATTCCTTTCCGTACACAATATGATAGGGAGACATGCTAATTAGCGTCTTGAAGGCTGTCCGATATGCCCACAGTGCATCAGTCAATCGCAGAGACCAATCCTTTCTACTAGGGTTCACAGTTTTCTCTAAAATGTGTTTGATCTCGCGATTAGAAATTTCCACTTGTCAACTCGTCTGTGAGTGATATGGGGTGGCAACCTTGTGTGTGATGGAATACTTCTTCATCAACTGCTCAAAAATCCGATTGCAAAAGTGCTTACCTCCATCACTTATGATTGCTCGAGGCGTGCCAAATCGAGCAAAAATAGTGTCCTTCAAAAACTGGACCACAACTCTGTGGTCATTGGTCTTGCACGCAACGGCCTCCACCCACTTGGACAGATAATCCACAGCAACGAGAATGTACAAGTTGCCAAAGGAGTTTGGGAACGGTCCCATAAAATCAATGCCCCACACGTCAAAAATCTCAACAATCAGAATAGGATTAAGGGGCATCATATTCCTCCTAGAAAGACTCCCTAGCTTTTGGCAATGCTCACAAGATACACAGTAGGTGTGAGAGTCTCGGAACATGGTAGGCCAATAAAATCCACACTGCAAAATCTTTGCAGCGGTATTTTTAGCACCGAAATGGCCTCCACAAGCATGATCATGAAAAAAGGCGATGACGTTAGATTGGTCATGCTCAGGAATACACCTTCTGATGATCTGATCGGGACAATACTTAAACAGATAAGGATCATCCCAGAAAAAATGCTTTACCATGGCTAAAAACTTTGATTTATCTTGTCACCCCCAATGCAAAGGCATGTGTCCGGTGACAAGATAGTTTACTATATCAGCAAACCATGGAGTGAGATTTTGAGCAATGAGCATTAACTGCTCATCAGGAAAGGTCTCAGAAATAGGAGTGGTGGCCTCAATGAAATCCACAATCAATCTAGATAAATGGTCCCCCACCACATTTTATGAACCTTTCTTATCCCGAATCTCAATGTCGAACTCTTGAAATAGCAAGATCCATCGGATAAGACGAGATCTAGCATCTTTTTTTTATAGAAAAGATACTTCAATGTTGTATGGTCCGAGTAGATAATGACTTTAGATCCTAACAAGTAGGATCTAAACTTGTCTAATGTAAAAACGACTGCAAGCAACTCCTTCTCAGTGGTAGAGTAATTGAGTTGTACGTCGTTTAGAGTTCGACTTGCATAGTAGATAACATGGGGAAGTTTATCAACACACTGCCCCAAAACAACTCCAACAACATAGTCTGATGTGTCACACATAATCTCAAAGGGCACACCCCAGTTGGGTGGCTGAATAATGGGTGTGGATGTCAGAATCTTCTTTAGATCCCCAAATGCTTTCTTACAGTCCTCATAAAATATAAATGGGGCATTCTTTTGTAATAACTGGCACAAGGGCCTGGAGATTTTGCTGAAATTCTGGATAAATCGCCTGTAGAAACCTGCATGACCCAGAAAAGATCAAACCTCCTTCACTATAAATCGGGGTGGAAGGTTGGAGATCAGGTCCACCTTCGCTTTGTCGACCTCAATCCTCTGATGAGATACAACATGCCCCAGTACAATGCCATGCTTAACCATAAAATAGTACTTCTCCTAATTAAGCACTAGGTTCTTTTCCTTGCACCGCACTAAAACCAAAGCGAGACGGTGCAGGCACTCTTCAAAGGTTGAACCGAAGACAGAGAAGTCGTCCATGAAAATCTTTAAGAACCACTCTACCATGTCAGAGAATATACTGACCATGCATCGCTGAAAAGTAGCGGGTGCATTGCATAACCTAAAGGGCATGCGACGGTAGGCAAATGTCCCAAAAGGATAGGTAAACATTGTTTTCTCCTGATCTTCAGGGTCCACGGGGACCTGGTTATATCCAGAATAACCATCCAAAAAATAATAATACTCGTGCCCAGCCAAACGCTCCACCATCTGATCAATAAATGGCAGTGGAAAGTGATCCTTCCTTGTGGCAACGTTCAGCTTATGGTAGTCTATACACACTTTCCACCCTGACTGAACACGAGTTGGCACCAACTCATCGTCTTTATTCTTTACCACCGTCAATCCTGCTTGCTTGGGCACGACATGAATCGGGCTCACCCACTTGCTATCAAAGATAGGATAAATGATCCCTGCATCTAACAGCTTAATTATTTCTGCCCTCACAACCTCTTGCATAGCTGGGTTGAGCCTTCTTTGTGGCTCTCTCGATGGCTTGGCATTCTCCTCCAAATGTATCTTGTGCATCACCACCGAGGGGCTGATTCCCCTGATATCCTCAATGGTCCACCCGATAGCTTCCTTGTGCTCTCTTAAGATATCTAATAATTTTTCCTTTTGAGCTTCACCCAAATCTGAAGCTATAATCATAGGCAAACTATCGGCTGAACCTAAGAACTTATACTTAAGATTATCTGGTAAAGGCTTAAGTTCCTTTTTGGGGGTTTCAGGTTCGGCGGTCTCCTCTGTCTCATTGCTTTCTTGAGGATCAGACTCCAAAATGGCATTCACTTTCTCGAGTAACTTATCTAAGCCCAAGTCCTCTCCAAAGTGAGCAAAACACGCCTCCAGGGGATCCTCAATGCTTGATTCGTCCACAGTCTCTTCAAGAATCTCCTCTATCAAGCATACATTTCTCACTTCATCATACTTCGTGGTTTCCTAGTGATATCAAAGATGTTTAACTCCACTGTCATATTTCCGAAGGAGATCTTCATCACCCCTATCCTACAATTGATTAGGGCATTAGCCATGGCTAAGAATGGTCACCATAGAATTACTGGCATTTAAATCCCTACATTCTGGACCGGCTCTGTGTCAAGCACAATAAAATCCACTGGGAAATAGAATTTATCCACTTTTATCAAGACATCCTCAACTATTCCCCGAGGTCTTTTCACTGACCTGTCAGCCAATTGAAGCGTCGTGGATGTGGACTTCAATTCTCCTAACCCCAACTGCAAATCACTTGCCCCTAAATCCAAAAGAGCCCTCTCAATATGGCTGACTCCTATCGTGCAAGAGATGGTAAGACACCTCGGGTCCTTATACTTGATGGGGAGCTTGCACTGAAGGATTGAGCTGACCTACTCGGTCAAAAATGCCTTCTTTGGGACATTCGTCCTCCTCTTGATAGTGACCAAGTCCTTTAAAAACTTGGCATATGATGGCACTTGATGGATGGCATCCAAAAATAGGATATTGATTTGGACTTGTTTGAATACCTCCAGAATTTCCTCATACTTCCCTCATTTCTTGGGTGCTTGTAGTTTATCAGGGTAAAGCGCTCTAGGTACAAACGACCTAAGAGGGTTTTTTTCAGTAGGTGTGGCTATAGATGGCTCAGCATCTCTCTTCTCCTTGTTGCCACTCCCTTGCCCTTGTTGCATAGCAGGGCTCTCTTCCACTCGATTGTCCACTTGTCTCCCAGACCTCAGTGTGACAAGTGACTATACTTGTTCCTCCCCATGCGTAGGAGTTGATGAACTCCCAACTATAAATTATCCTTTCGGGTTGGGCACGAGCTGACTGGGGAACTTTCCCTTCTCTCTCTCACCCAAGTGACTTGCAATTTTCCCTATTTGACTCTCCAGCTTGGCAATTGCTTTGGTGTTTACCATTGTTGCACTCCTTATGTCGCTCACAGATTGGCTATTCATTTTCATGTATTCCTTAATGGTGTCCTCTAGTGACTGTGAAACTAGCGCTGGTGTTTGAGTGGGAGCTTGGTAAGTAGGTAATGGTGCTGCATGGGCAGAACGACCATGACCAGGGATTTGTTGGGCAAATCCGGGAGGATATTGATTTTGAGCATTATGAGGGGCTCTTCCCTGATTCATTGGTTGGTTCTGCCTCCATGAAAAATTTGGGTGGTTTCGCCACCCTGGATTGTACGCTCGAAGTACGATCGATTTGACTACCTTCGATAGTCATTGAAAGCATTTACTTGTTCCATAGGATACTCGGCACAAACCGGCATTGATGGGCAGTTCTGTGCTAGATGCATGGGACTAGCACAGATGGAACAGCTTTCAACATTGAATGTGTTGGCAGCATTGATGGATTGGCTCACAGTGAGAGCGCCAATCTTTTTAGTGAGGGCATCTAACTTTATCCTCAAATCAGCGTCCTCCCTGACCTCATAGATGCCTCATTTCTTAGGAGCACGAATGGACTTTTCTCGACAGCTTGAAAAATCCCACTGTTGCGAGTTGTCGGACAACTTGTCCAATGCCATATATGCTTTATCTCCTGTCAGACTCAAGATTGCCCCCCCATTTATAGACTCGATCATGCTACGGTTAGGTTGAGTCAACCCTTGGTAGAAGAACTGAACGAGTCTCCACTTCTCATATCCATGTGGAGGGCATCTGATCAGTAGCTCTTTGAAGCGCTCCCAACCCTCATAAAATTTTTCATTCTCATTCTGAGTGAAAGAGCTAATCTCCTTTCGGCACTCATTCACTCTAGACATTGGGAAAAACTTATGATAAAATTTGCTAAGCAGGTTTTCCCAAGATGTAATAGACCCGGGCGTGTTGGAATCCAACCATGCCCTAGCTCTCTCGTGAAGAGAAAAAGGGAAAAGTCTAAGATGGACAGACTCCTCAGAGAAGTTCTGGAATTTGAATGTAATACAAATATCTTTGAACTTCTTTACATGGCTATAAGGATTTTCAAGATCTAGGCCATGGAATGAAGGTAAGAGTTGGATGACATGGGGTTTCAAGTAAAAATGGGTGGCATTGGTAGGTGGCAACACTATGCAAGAAGATGAATTGGTCGCAACGGGTACGAACAAATCCCTAAGGGATGTAGTGGAATCCACGTTCCAAGCTCTAGGTTGCTCTACATGTTCAGGATGATTTGCATTCCTAAAATTTTCTCTCATTTCAACTGGTGCTCTCTTCTGCCTCCTAAGAGTTCTTTCTAAGTCGGGATCGAAATGTGTCAAATCTAAATTCAAGGATCTCCGACCAAGCATAAACCGCACAAAAAGCACTAAAAATAACCTACCAGCAGAAATTTGCAAAACTTTTATTTTATTTATTTATTATTATTATTATTATTATTATTATTATTATTATTATTTTTAATAAACAAATAGAAACAAATAAAATAAAATAAAATAAACAAAAATGCTAACTAACTAGTAGAAAAATAAAATCAATTCAGACAAAAATTTCACAAACAAAACAACTCCCCGGCAACGGCACCAAAAACTTGTTGTGAGTTTTAAATTACTCGCAAGCGCACGAGTCGTTTGCAATATAGCGTTGTGCAAGTGCGAGATCGAATCCACAGGGAATTGCGTTGTAAAAATACAATTTTATCTAAACTAATCTTATTTTAACCTAGTTCCGAGTTTTGAATGATATTTTGTAAAACAAATTAAAACTAAACTAAATTGATTTTAAAAACTAATAATAAAGATACTTAGGTTTCCGAATCCACCCCACCAAAGTTTAAGCATATATGTCCTAAAAACATAGCCTATCAAAACATTCCATGAATCCAACTTACGACCAAAAAAACAAAGAATATCCCAATTAAACCAAAAGCATCCAATGTATCCACTTTTAACAAATCACAAAGGAAATCCAATTTAATCGAAAACAATTCGATGTATCCATCAGATGAAACATAAGGAATATCCAACAGAACAATTTAAACACAATCAATCATAAGATTCTACTCAAATAATTGACAGAACATTTATATTAAAAAAATCTCAGATTTGTACAAGCAAATCTGAACTACTATGCCAAACAACGGCGATGCTTCATCTTCAACCTTAGTTGAAGATTCTAGCCACTCATAACTATGAAACTATAATTCATAATAAAAATGCTAAACATTTAAACTAAAAAAACTAAATAAAAAGAAATAAATAACTTTACATAGGAGAAATTCCACTCACTGATGGGCGGCACTTCTCCTCGTGGTAGCAAAGCCTTCGGGATCCACCAGAATGCTAGCAGACGTCCACCAGTTAACACCAAATGGCCCAAGAATTGTACACTGAATGATGGAGTCAGATGGTGTTTATATAGGGAGAGTCTCGGAGCATTGTAGGTTTCAGATTCGATGTGGGATGCTGGCCCGAGTGCACTCGATCGCAGAATGGTGCGATCGATCGCATGTGTGCTCAATCGCATGTCTGTTACGATCGATCGCAGACGCACTGAACTGCAAATATTTCGATGTGGGATGTTGACCTTGCGCTCGTTCGTAGGCAAGTGCGCTCGAGCGCAGGTGCACTCGATCGCATGTCTCGTGTGATTGATCGCACTATGCATCCTCTTTGCTCTTGAAAGTTGATATCTCCAAAAATACTTCATTTTCTCTACAAAACTATAAAAATACACAAAACACAAGAAAGACATAAAATAAAGTGAAATAATACAAATTAAGAACCTAACAAATATAAATTAAAGGGCTTAAATATGCAATATTTAAGACTCATCACATCCCAACAATGAAAAAATCATAGGATATGGACTCATTCATAGAAAAGGTCCAGCACCTTAATCCATTGAAGTCCACCCTCACTCATGGCTTCACAGGAGCATATATCGAGCCAGAATTTGCGGGTGTTACTGATGACATCCTTGAGGCCTCTCAAAAACATACAAGCACCAAATTTAGCAATGAAGCAGTGGCTGGTACATTCAACCTATGTTTTTCTAGGAGGAAATAAAAGCGTCTGGCTGAAGACGTAAAACTTAGCGCTCATAGGAGGCAACCCACAACATATTCTTTTATTTTTATTGTTTTTAATATTTTTTTTCTTATTTATTATTATTATTTTGTTGTTTTCCAGTATTAACTTAGTATTTATTTTTCAAGGAAAAATAGACGAAGTAGTTCAAATGGTGGAGCACAATTTTCAGCTTCTGTGCACCTTTGGCTACAAAGGGAGTTTCCTCTACTCTTTCTTTTACATTGAGGTCAATGCAATTTTTAAGTTGGGGGTGGCGGAAATGCATCTCTTTGTTTCTATATTCTTTATTTCCATACATTTTTTCTTTTTACATTGAACTGCTTGGTGTCATTTTCCTTTTTGTTTGTTTCTAGCATGCTTGGTGTTAGCCTTAGAGTTAATTCACATGTCAATGATATAAACTTAATTGAGATAACATACAACATTTAGAAGAAGTTAAATTTTGTTTCGGTTTGAGAATTATTTAAGTGTCAGTCTTAATTTGGTTAGAGTCTCTAGTTTGTGGTAAGATAGTATGATTAATCTAAAACATTTAGAGAAGTTTTATGTGTGATTGCCTTGTGAATACTTTTGCGGTCTCGACAAGCTCTAGAACTTATTTGATAATCACTTGAGGTGAATTCCTATAATGCACACTACTTAGGATATGATATAGGCTATTTTTGAACTGTTTGAGCCTTTCAAACCTACCCTTGCAATATATATCACTAGTCATCTATTTGAGCCTTTTTCTTGAAAAAAAATTTGAGCCTTGTTTCTTTCAAAAACCCATTTACTTACCATCATGAGCCTAAAAATATTTTATCCTTACCTTTCTTTTAAAAGAACTTAGTTATACACATTGTTGAGAAGCATTTAAGAGGAGTAAGGATGGAAATATGAAAAGCCATAACCCAAGTATATTAAAGAAGATAAGTTGGGGGTTGTGGAAAAGAAAAGAAAAAGAAAATGAGGAAAAAAGAGGAGGTGAATGGTGTTATTCCAAAATAGAAAAAAAAAGTGAAGGATGGCAAAGAAAAGAAAGGAAAAGTGGTGACTTATCGAAGATATGCTCTTATAAAAAAAATAGTGTTTTGTTGAAAGAAATGATCGAAAAATGGTTGGAAGAGTTGGGTAGTGAAGTAAGGTTATCCAGTGCTTAAAGAGTTGTGTTCAAAACAAAGAGATTAAGTTCTTTTACTTGTTGAATCCTTCTTATTCTCTCTTAACCTTTACTTTAGCCTAACGTTACAAGCTGAGTAAAGACCTATTGATCCAAGGTAGTGTGATTTTTTTTCTACAATAGTGGAGAGCGATTTGAAAAGTAAGCCTATGGAGCTTGTTTATGTTATTGATGTCACACAATTTGTTATGTTTCTAGAGGCCAAGACTTGTATTCATGAATGTTATGCATAAAATCATCCTGGTGTTCGGATTAATGGTTTGTGGTAAGATGGATGTTAAGAGTCAATAACAATTTTAAGATTGATGTTTGGATTACTTTTGGACTTAGGTAAAATTTAATGATTCTATGTGCCGTATATTATGTGTGATTTTTTAGACAAAAAGTGAATTACTCTTGGTTAATACTAATATTACTTTTCATTTACTTTGATTCCCACCGTAGAATTCATCTCTTGTCTTCGCTTGAATTGCTAGGGAATAACAATAAGCTAGTTGGGGGTTGTGATGAGAGCCATAAAATGCATCTTAATCGTACTTATTTGTTACCACTTTAGGGTTGATTTAGGTTTTAATTGCATTTTTATTCGTTAACAACTCTAAAGTGGTATTCTTGGAGCATTAACTTATTTCGATGCATTTTTAGGTATCTTGAGTTAAAAGATATGGAAACGCTATCATCATTTTAAACACGAAGCTTCAATGAATATTCGAGTGAGATAATTGTCGCGGAAGAGCCAAGATGAAGAGAAACCAAGAAAGGAGTTTCACTAAATTGCTAGAATTGCCATACAGATCAATCATCTTTGCAAATTAAACTGTATTGATACAAGAAGAACCAAGAGATGAGCCATATGTGCTTAGAAAGATTTGAAAGTCTATTTTCTAGAGAATTTTACGGTTCATAAAAATGATCTTTCTAGAGAAAGTTATGGCAGTTTTAGTAGACAAAGGTCAGACCTCCAGAACAGCATCAACTCAAAGTGCACCTGGAGAAGCTGAGGCGCACCCTTCAGAAGGAAGACCAAAAGAAGCTTAAAGAGCCATCAAGCTTAGGTGCACCTTGGATCAACTGAGGTGCACCTTGAAGGGCTGAGGCGCACCCTGGAGAAGAGAAGGCGCACCTCACCGCACACACAAAAAACTTGACAAAAGCCAAGGTGCAGCGCGACTAAGCCAAGGCGCAGCGCGTGCACAGACCCTGTTCTCCGAGTTAGACCCTAATTAGGTCTTTAATTATTTCTTCAAACTCTAAAGCACCCTTAGGCCTTGTACACTATAAATAGACCACTTAGGGTTTGTAATTAGACATTCATAAAATAGATCGAAGGAAGGAAAACTCAAGGGAGGCTGCCATACTCTCCCCCATGGCCGACTAATCTCCAAGCAAGGCGAATAGATGAATCCCTAGGTGTAGTTGTTCTTATTTTCTTTTCTTGATTAAGTTGCAATATAGATTTATCGTTAAACATTATTATGATTTACTTTTCAATTTAATTAGAAGATTTCCCCTTAATCCGGTGATTGCATCTTTCTCCCTCATATAAGTCTAGTCATACTCTTCTTATGTGATGTTGTTGAGGTATGATTGAGTCAGGTAGATTTCTCTTATAGATTTGTCCATTACTGCAGTATTGTCATTATGATATATTGTCATTTCTTGATAATCTATAAGTTAGGTCATATGTGCTTGAAAGTAAAAAGTATTTCATAACAATTATATTAGGGTTTATATATGTGCTTAATTGAATATTTGTCGATTGCTTGTTTGAGATGTGAAACTTGCAATCGAGATGAAGACAACTGAATTGAGACTAGAATAAGGTAACAAATCTAGGGAGGATTCCCGAACCCTTGTTGCCTTCATTATATTATCTACACAATTTTCACACAATACTTTATTCTCTCACTTGATCTTTATCGTCTGTGTTAAGGTTCACACCTTCTCTTGTAGTTATCTTGTTCCCCTGTGGAATCGACACCCCAAGGTTGTACTACAATTACCGCGTTATGTTTTGGACGTAATCAGGCATCGGTAGTTTTTTTAGTGTATTTTGACAAGTAGGGTTAAGTGTATAGTCTCAAAAGCTAGTATAATGTCAAAATTTGCATGACGGATAGAATCGAAATCGATGAATCTACCCGTCATGATTTTTTTACGACGGATGACTGAGGTATACCTGTCCTTGACAGCTGGACTCTAGAAAAGTGAGTCGTTGAGCTCAGTCCTCGCTTGTTTGTTTGGGGCACCGGATATCCTCTTCCCTTTTGTGTCCGGTGTCACGAACTTCTTCGATCGAGGCTTTATAGGTGCGTAAGGTCCGGCAGCCATCTTTTTCACTTGAATTCTCTCAAACATTTTAAAAAATCGTTTGGAGAGAGATTTTGAGAAATAATGGTGTTTCAACAGTGAAAAGTTGAAAAATAAGTTATTTTAGGGAAGATTGAAGGTTCTATGGAGTTTACCTCAAGGGATTTTGCTCTAAAATCAAAGATTTTTAGAGAGAGAAAGCTAGGATTCGTTAGAAATGACGTAAAATTTTTGAAAATCTGAAGTGATTATATATAGTATCGCAATAGGATACCAGCCGACTGGGTCCTTCATATTTTGAGGACAATTCGATATACCAGTTGACTGGGTCGAGATACCAGTCGACTAGGTTGTCCATGAGAAATTTAAATTTTTGGTCCAAAAGGTTTTCTTGTGATATTAGTCGATTGGATCAGAGTACCAGTCGACTGGTGAAATTTGCAGTAAGTTACTAGTCGACTGGATTGACTCAACTAGTCATCTGGGTAATCTAGCAGAGAGATGCCGGTCGACTGGATCAATTTACTAGTCGACTGGGTCTTTCACAAAACATAAATTTTTTAGATCCAACTTGGAATTTTAGCAAGAAATGATTTATATATTCCATCTTGAGTGAAAGATATATCAAATGGGAGTTAATACTCATTCAGTAGATGTCAAATATGTATATGATGAAATGTAGATGCAATCAAACATACATATTTTCATAATTTGTTAATCCCATTAATGTCGCTAAAGCTATCTTCGTTCAAAGGCTTAGTAATGTTAGCTATTTGGTCCTCTGAAGGGATGAATTCTAATATAATATCACCATTTTCAGCATGGTCTTTTAAGAAGTGATGTCTTATTTCTATGTGTTTGGTTCTCGAATGTTGAATAGGGTTTTTGGTAAAATTGATAGCACTAGTGTTATCACAATGAATTGGTATATTTCTAAAGTTCGTGCTATAGTCTTCTAATTGTTGTTTCATCCACAACATTTGTGCTCAATAACTTCTGACTGCTACATATTCTGCTTTGATGGTTGATAGTACAATTGAATTTTGTTTCTTGGAAAACCAAGAGATTAACATTGCACTTAAAAGTTAGCATGTTCCACTAGTGCTTTTTTTATCTAGCCTACAACCCACAAAATCAGCATCCGAATATCCTACAAGCTCAAAAGTTGATTTTCTAGAATACCATAACCCTAGGTTTTGAGTACCTTGTAAATATCTTAGGATTCTTTTTATAGCAATTACATGTGATTCCTTAGGATTAACTTGAAATCTAGCACATATACATACATTGAACATTATATTAGGTCTACTTGCTGTTAGATAAAGTAAAGCTCCTATCATGCTTCCATAAGTTTTAGTATCTACACACATATATCCCTCATCTAGGTCAAGTTTTGTAGAAGTGCTCACAGGAGTGCCAATTGACTTTGAGCTTTCCATCTCAAACCTCTTTAATAGGTCCTTGGTGTACTTTGATTGATTGATGAAGATGCCTTCTTTCAATTGTTTGATTCAAATTCCAAGAAAGTAGGTAAGCTCTTCCATCATGCTCATTTCAAATTCACCCTGCATACACTTAGCAAACTCTTGATACATAGATTCATTAGTAGCACAAAATATAATATCATCAACATACATTTGGACTAGTAGTGTGTCATTTTTGTGAAGAGGGTTATGTCTATTTTTCCTCTTGTAAAACCATTTTCAAGCAAAAACTTACTCTTTCATACCATGCTTTTGGAGCTTGCTTCAACCTATAGAGAGTTTTGGAAAGCTTATATACATGGTTTGGAATACTAGGATTTTTAAATCCAAGAGGTTGCTCAACATACACTTCTTATTATATAAATCCATTTAAAAATGAACTTTTTACATCCATTTGAAATAGCTTAAATTTATTAAAGCATGTAAAGGCCAATAACATACGAATGGATTTTAATCTAGCTACAGGAGCATAGGTCTCATCAAAATCTATTTCTTCTTCTTGATTATATCCCTTAGCAACTAGCTAGCTTATTCCTAGTTATATTCCATTTTCATCCATTTAGTTCCTATTATAGTGTCATTCTTTGATCTAGGAACTAGATTCTATACTTTGTTTGTTTCAAATTGATTTAATTCTTCTTGCATAGTGTTTATCCAATCAACATCTTTTTAGGATTCTACAAAAGTCTTATATTCTACTTGAGATAAATAGGCTACACAATTGCAAATATTTCTTATGGAGGAATGAGTTCTTACCCTTGTGAAGGATCACCAATCACTTGATCAATTCGATGATAATTCATATACCTCCAATATTTGGGAAGACTATCCTCTTGTTGACTTGTAGATGGTTGATTAATATTGCGAGCATCTACATCTTATCTTATCTGAGGTTGACTTTCCTTCAGGTCAACAATGGGAGTAGATGTTTCCATTCTTGGAATAAAATCAGCATCATCATTAAAAGAAACTACTCTACTACTAGTTGGGTTAAACTCATCAAAGGCAACATGTACGGATTCTTCAACCACCAGAGTTATTTTGTTAAAGACTCTATAAGATTTACTACAGGTTGAATATCCTAAGAATATCCCTTCTTCGGTCTTGGAGTCAAATTTACCTAAATTAGTTTTATTTTTATTTAGGATGAAACACTTGCAACCAAAAGCATGAAAATAAGAGATATTAGGCTTTTTACTTTTCCATAGTTCATATGGCGTTTTGTCACATAGACCTAATTAAAACTCTATTTAAAACATAGCAAGAATGTTTACGGCTTCCACCCAAAAAATATTTTGGCAAACTATTTTCATAAAGCATTGTTCTAGCAAATTCTTCTATAACTCTATTTTTCCTTTCAACAACTTCATTCTGTCGAGGAGTTCTAGGTGCTGTAAAATAATGATCAATTCCATTTTCATCACAAAATTTTGAAAAGCGTTGGTTTTCAAATTCTTTTCCATGATCACTTTTAATGCTTGAAATAGAAATACTTTTTTATTTTGAACCTTTTTATAAAAGTTCACAAATCCTTTGTATACTTCATCCTTGTAAGGAATAAAAATAACAATAACAAGAGAATATTGATGACCACCTAGACTAATGGTACTTATTGGACCAAACAAGTCCATATGCAAAAGTTCCAATGGTCCAGAAGTTGAGATTATAATTTTTTATTTAAAAGAAGTTCTTGTTTGCTTTCCCATTTGACAAGCATCACACACTTTGTCTTTTTCAAATTTGATTTTGGAAGTCCAATGATTAAATCTTTTCTTGAAATGGTTTTAAGCAAATTCATGTTTACATGACCAAGTCTTCTATGTCATAGACATGGGTTTTCACTAAAAGCGAGAAAACATTTTTCATTTTTTGAATGCAAGGATTTTAAATTAACTATATAGACATTTTCGTGTCTATGGACAACAAACTTGATCTTGTTACTTTTGATGTCTATAACTAAACAATAAGAGGTTTCAAATATGACTTTGTTGCTTTTGTCACATAATTGACTACTACTAAGTAAGTTTGGCTTAAGACCTTGCACATATAACACATGATTAATGGTTGAGAAATTATTACCAATTTTTCATGCCTGATGATCTTTATCTTTGTGTTATCTCCAATGGTGACATGTCTGTCATCCCTTAGAGTTGGTTCTTTTAACATACTTTGATCACCGGTCATGTGCTTTGAGCATCCACTATCAAGGTACCAATAATTACCTTTTTTTTAGTGTAGAGACATATCTACATTACACAAGGATATACAATTGCACTTTTAGGTACCCAAAATTTCTTGAGTCCTTTGGGGTTAGTCCTATAAAATACGGTTCCTTTAGGGACCCATACTTTCTTAATATTGTAAGGTACTCTATAATTGTAGACATGTTGATGATGTATGATCCTAGGATAATAGTTATTGAAGTTTCTAGGATTTCTTAAATATGCATGTCTATAATTCCTTGGATAAGCATTCCTAGATTACATGTTTCTATTATAAAAATTATGAACACGCATGTTATCTCTAGAAATGTATAATGGTAATTTCTAGGATGCACACTTTTACCATGCAAGTTATAAGCATACACATAATCTCTAGGATATACATAATGATAGTTCCTAGGATGTGTATTTCTAGTATGTGCATTCCTTGAAGGATTATTCCTAGCATTTGAATTTCTTGAGTGAGCATACATATATGCATGAGTATTTCTAGGATGCTTATATCTAGTATATGCATTAGGATTTAAATTCATATTCTAAGACCTACTAGCATATATTGAGGGAATGCTTTTAATCTTGTTAGTGGCCTTGGTAGTTGAGGCTTCATTCACACATATTGCTTTCATGAACAAAGTATCTTTTGATTTTTCCTTGCCTAATGGGGAATTACCCAAGCCAGATTTTCCTCCACTTAACCTTTAGCAAGATAGCACTTCATCTAGTTTTTATTTTCCAAGCATAAGTCTAGATATAGTGCTATTCAAATCAATTATTTTCTTCTTTAAAATATCATTTTCATTTTTTAGAAAATCTTGTGAAGAGTTATAAAGCATGGAAGATAGTTTTTCTTTTTCTTCCTTTAAGCCTTCCATCTCTTTAGAAAGATATGGGACTTCCTTCTTGAGGGCCACATTTCTAGAATCGAAATTCTTTAATTCATCATGCATCTCATTTATAACTTCAATTAATTCTTCACTACTACTAACAATGTTATTATTAGAAGGGGAAGAATTTTATACCTCATTCTCATCGTCGATTACCATCAAGCATAGGTTAGCAATCTTCTTGTATCCAACCTCATTGTCCGAAGATTCTTCTTCGTCATCACTCCATGTGGTTGCAATCATGGTTTTCTTTTTGAAGCTCTTATATGGTTTGCTTGTTGTTGGACAATCGGCCTTGATGTGACCAGGCTTCTTGCAACAGAAACACAAGAGGTTCATTTTTTGGAGTGGATTCCCGTATGTAAGGTTTCTTGCTCTTTTTCAAGAACTTGTGAAACCTTTTGGTGATTAAAGCCATCTCACCATCTTATTCATTGCTCTCAATCTCTTATTCCTTTTCTTCCTCTTTGTTGCTTGTAGAGGCTTTAAGAGCAATCAACTTTTTCTTCTTCACATCATCATTGAAAACAAGATTCATTTCTTCCATCTCGTATGTCAATAATGATATGAGGAGTGTTTCGACATCAAGTTTGTCGAGATCTTTCGCCTCAATGATAGCCGTCTTCTTTACTTTCCAAGTAGATGACAAAGACCTTAAAATATTCGTCGTTAGTTCAAATTCCTCAATGTTCCTATCAAGAAGCTTTAAACCATTAACAATGGTAGTAAAACGTGAGTGCATTTGAGAAATAGTTTCATTGGGAGCCATTTTGAAAGATTTATATTCGAACACTAGCATATAGTTTTTTTCTTTTTTTACTTCGCTAGTGCCTTCATATGTAACTTGTAATTTATCCCAAATTTCTTTAGCTGAAACACATACAGAAATTTTATTGTATTCAATTATATCTAGAGCACAATGTAACATGCTAGTTGTTCTAATATTCAGAGACATCATTCTACAATCCTCTTCATTAAACTCTGTTTTGAGTTTAGGCATTGTATGATTGATCTATCCGATGATTATTTCCTTTGTATTAATTCTAGGTTCTTCTTCAATGACTCTCCATAGATTGTAATCGTTTCCTTTGACAAATATTTTCATTCTATTTTTCCAGTAGTTATGGTTGGAGCCATTGAACAAAGGAGGCTTAGTATAGGAATGCCCTTTAGTATAGCCATTAGAAGCCATCGGATCAACTCGAGGATTTTAAGCCTGAAATTGAGTACGAAGCTTTGATACCAATTGTAAACCAAGGTTCATACCCAAGAGGGGGGTGCATTGGTGATAAGAGCCATTAAATGCATTATAATCGTACTTATTTGTTAGCACTTTAGGGTTGATTTAGGTCTTAATTGCATTTTTATTCATTAACAACTCTAAAGTGGTATTTTTGGAGCATTAATTTATTTCGGTGCATTTTTCAGGTATCTTGAATTAAAGGAGATGGAAAAACTATCATCATTTTGAAACACAAAGTTCCATTGAACACTCAAGCAAAAGAATGATCGCGGAAGAGCCAAGATGAAGAGAAACTATGGAAGGAGTTTTCACTAAGTTGCTGGAGTTGGCATACAAATCAACCATCTTTAAAAATTAAACTGTATCGATGTAGAAAGAACCAGGAAGTGTTCCACATATGGTTAGAAAGATATGGAAGTCTATTTTCTGGAGGATTTTACGGTTCATTAAAATCATTTCTCTAGAGGAAGTTATGGCGATTTTAGCGGACAGAGGTCAGACTTTCTGAATCAGCGCGCGCACAGCCTTGTGCACTCCGAGTTAGACCCTAATTAGGTCTTTAATGACTTATTCAAACCCTAAAACACCCCTAGACCTTTTATACTATAAATATACCACTTAGGGTTTGTAATTGGATATGGAAAAATCTGGAGAACTCAAGAGAGCAGCAACTTTCCTTCCATTGTGCAACCATGAGCCCCATGGCTAACTAATCTCCAAGCAAGGAGAAGGGATGAATCCCTAGGTGTAGTTGTTTCTATTTCCCTTATTTGATTCAGTTGTAATGGAGCTTTAACGTTCAAATATTGTTATGATTTACTTTTATTCTAATTATAAAGATTTCATCTAATCCGGTGATTGTATCTTTTTCCTTGATATAGATTTAGTCATGCTTTCTTTATGTCAAGATTATTTGGGTATGATTGAGTCCGGTAGATCTAGCCTTTAGGTTTGTCCATTACTGCAATATTGTCATCAAAGATATATTGTCGTTTCTTGATAAACTTAAAGGATAGATCATATGTGCATGAATTGAAAATAAAGAGTATTTCATAACAATCAAATTAGGGTTTATATATGTGCTTTAATTGAATATTTGCCGATTGCCTGTTTGGGATGTGAAACTTGCAATCGAGATAAGAAAAACAACTGAATCAAGTTAGGATTAGGGCAACAAACCTAGGGAGGATTCCCGGATCCTTGTTGCTTCTCCATTATATTTCACAATCTACTTTACACAATTGTCTCACTATCAAATTTCAGATTCTATATTTAATTTGATCATATCGTCTCATATTAAAGTTTACACCTTCCTTTATAGTTAATTTGTCTCCCTGTGGAATCGACACCCCAAAGCCGTACTACAACACCGCGTTACTGTTTTGAGCGTAATCAAATTTTGGCGCCGTTGCCGGGGAGACGCGCTTACAAACAAGGAAGATTGTCAACTTTGAGACAAAACGGTAATATCGTTCCTTTCTTGAAGTCTTGATTTTCTGATTTTTTTTTATTTTTTTGTTCTTTGCTATTTGTTTTGATTTTTTTTAATTAATTAATTAATTTATTTTCTTTCTATTTTATTTATTTCCCCTAACATGGCCGAAAATCACAATGAAATTGTTGCTAGGATACTTAAAGACTACTTGCACCCTAACCGAACAGCCACCCCATCTTGTATCATGTTCCCCCCTAATGTTCAACAACCTGATTTTAAGCCGGGCATAATCCAATTGCTACCAACCTTCCATGGGTTTGAGAATGAAAACCCCTATGTCCACATTAGGGAATTTGAGGAAGTAATAGCAACTTTTCACAGTAGGGCTGATATGATAGACACCGTTAAACTTAGGTTTTTTCCTTTTTCACTTAAAGAAAAAGCCAAGGCTTGGCTATACTCATTAAGGCCTAGGTCCATAGGTAGTTGGGATGAGATGACACGAGTTTTCTTTCAAAAACACTTCCCAACCCATAAGATCAATAACCTCAAGAGACAAATCTCAAACTTTGCACAAAAAGAGAGCGAAACCTTATATCAAGTTTGGGAACGTTTCAAGGACCTATTGAATTCTTGTCCACACCATGGGTATGAGAGTTGGCGGGTAGTTAGCTATTTCTATGATGGACTCATAAGTAGGGAAAGGTAGTTCATAGAAATGATGTGCAATGGAGATTTTCTTCAAAAAGATCCCGACCAAGCCATAGATTTCCTAGATGACCTATCAGAAAAATCCTACACTTGGACAGGACCAAATGCCATGGAAAGCACTAGGAGAAATCAACCCGCTGGGATTTATCAACTTAAGGAAGAGGATAACCTTAAAGCCCGTTTAGAGGCCCTAACTAAGGAAATTGAAGCCTTAAAAACTAGAAATGCTAGGGCTCCTGAACCGGTTGGTAGGGTAGAGTCCTATGAGCCTTGTTTCATGTGTAATGGGGTGGATCATTTACCTAAGGATTGTCCAATTTATTTTGAGATGAAGGAAGAGTGTAATGCTGTAGGTATACCCTTTGGGAAACCACACTCACCCTACTCTAACACCTATAACCCCGGTTGGAAAAATCACCCAAATTTTAATTGGAAACCCGATACACAACCTCCTGCCCACTCAAGTACCCAATGGCAACCGGAAGCAACTTCATATAATGCACCTTAACAATCTTTACCTTTGGAAGATATGTTTAAGTCATTTATGCAGGTACATGCCAAGAATGTGGAAGATCAAGGCAAAATAAATCAACAGTTGTTAGAGGAGCAACAAGGGATCAAAGTGGAACAAAAGGAGATAAAGAGCCAACTCACTAAGTTGACTAGTTTCTTGGCGATTCAAGAGCAATGACAGTTTCCTTCGCAAACACAACAAAATCCAAGGGGACAACATATGGCACAAACCTCCAATCCTGGAAATCAAAATGTTAAAGAGGTTAATGCCATAATCACCCGTAGCGGTAAGAAAATTGATGGTCCCACTCTACCATCAAACTTGAGTAACAAGGATGAAACCCCCAAGGAACAAGAGGCCCGTGATGTTTATCGCCCACCGGTGCCTTTCCCTCAAGCACTCCTTAAACCTAAGGAGATAAATTCAGCATCAAAAGGTGAGATTCTTGAACAACTTCAGCATGTTAAAATTAACCTCCCTCTTCTTCATGTTATAAAACAGATTCTCAACTATGCTAAAGTTATCAAGGATCTATGCACACTCAAGAAGAGGCATCATGTGAAGAAGACGGCATTCCTAATGGAGCAAGCAAGTGCAATAATTGACAGCAAGACACCGCCCAAATATAAAGATCCGGGTTGTCCAACAGTGGCTTGTCAAATTGGAAACAAATCTTGTGGCCAAGCATTGCTAGATTTGGGTGCTAGTGTGAACCTCATGCCATACTCCATGTACTTGCAACTCGGTCTAGGTGAGATCAAACCAACCTCCGTGGTACTTCAATTAGCGGATAGATCAGTAAGAAAACCAAGAGGTATTGTAGAATATGTTTTATTGCAAATTGATAATTTCTAATATCCTGTTGATTTTTTGGTTTTAGATACTGTTTCTACTATAAACACGGAGTCCAAAATTCCGTTGATACTTGGAAGACCATTCCTTGCCACTGCCAATGCCCTCATTAATTGTAGGAATGGCTTAATGACATTATCATTTGGAAATAGAACTTTAGAGGTTAATGTTTTCCGAGTCTCAAAACAGCCACATGAAGAGAATGAGTGTGTCGATACTTACATGGTTGATAAGCTCAATTTGGAGGATGAGCACACTAAAGATAATTCTATGGAATTCCCTCCTAATAATTTTAAGTTCGATGATTCTTTAATTTATTCCAATGCCATTAATGTTGTTGATATTTTTGATAAGTCACAGGAATTTATTAAGAAATCATGGCAACCATGCTTTGAGGAGTCACTTGAGAGAAGTCACATGGATGCGAGAACCAAATACCCTACTGCTGATAGTGAGTGGGCAACACCAAGAACACTTGAGCCATATGCGGTGGACTTTAAGTATTCATTGCCAAAAGATTAGCATTAAGGCCATTAAATTGGAGCCTCATTTTCAGCACCACAATGAGGCCAGCAGTGAGAGCGGTGCAACGTCTGGCCGAAGACGTAAAATTTAGCGCTCATGGGAGGCAACCCACAACATATCCTTTTATTTTTACTGTTTTTCATATTTTTTTTTCTTATTTATTATTATTATTTTGTTGTTTTCTAGTATTAACTTAGTATTTCTTTTTCAAGAAAATATACGAAGCAGTTCAAATGGTGGAGCACAATTTTCAGCTTCTGTGCACCTTTGGCTACAAAGGGAGTTTCTTTTACTCTTTCTTTTACATTGAGGTCAATGCAATTTTTAAGTTGGGGGTGGAGGAAACACATCTCTTTGTTTCCATATTCTTTATTTCCATACATTTTTTTTCCATTGAACTGCTTGGTGTCATTTTCCTTTTTGTTTATTTTTAGCATGCTTTGTGTTTGCCCTAGAGTTAATTCACATGTCAATGATATGAACTTAATTGAAATAACATATAGCATGTAGAAGAAGTTAAATTCTATTTCAGTTTGAGAATAATTTAAGTGTCAATCTTGATTTGGTTTGAGACTCTAGTTTGTGGTAAGATTGAATGATTAGTCTAAAACATCTAGAAAAGTTTTATGTGCGATTGATTGTGAATATTTTTTTCGATCTCAACAAGCTCTAGAACTTATTTGATAATTACTTGAGGCGAATTCCTAGAATGCACACTACTGAGGATATGATATAGGCCATTTTTGAATAATTTGAGCCTTTCAAACCTTCCCTTACAATATATATATCACTAGTCACCTATTTGAGCCATTTTTCTTGAAAAATAATTTGAGCCTTGTTTCTTTCAAAAACCCATTTACTTTCCCTTATGAGCCTAAAAATATTTTATCCTTACCCTTCTTTTAAAAGAACTTAGTTGTACACATTGTTGAGAAGCACTTAAGAGGAGTAAGGATGGAAATATGAAAAATCATAACCCAAGTATATTAAAGAAGATAAGTTGGGGGTTGTGGAAAAGAAAAGAAAAAAAAAAAGAGATGAATGAGTATTTGCCAAAAACAGAAAAAGAAGAGAAGTATGGCAAAGAAAGAAGAAAAAGAAAAGAAAAAGTGGTGACTTGTCAAGAGATATGCTTTTATAAAAAAATTGTTGAAAGAGTTGAGCATTGAAGTAAAGTTATCTAGTGCTTAAAAGTGGTTGCGTTTAAAGCTAAGAGATTAAGTTCTTTTACTTGCAAATCCTTCCCGTTTTTCCTTAACCTTTACCTTGGCCTAACATTACAAGCCTATTAAAGACCTATTGATCCAATGAAGTGTGATTTTTTCTACAATAGTGGAGAATGATTTGAAAGATAAGCCTATGGAGCTTGTTTATGTGATTGATGTCACACAATTTGTTATGTTTTTAGAGGCCAAGACTTGTATTCATGAATGTTGTGCATAAAATCATCCGGGTGTTCGGACTAATGGATTGTGGTAAGATGGATGTTAAGAGTCAATAACGATTTTAAGATTGATGCTTGGATTACTTTTGGACTTAGGTGAAATTTAATGATTCTATGTGCCGTATGTTATGTGCAATTTTTGAGACAAAAAGTGAATTACTCTTGGTTCAAAGCTAGCATTGCTTTACGTTGTTTTTAACTCCTACCATATGATTCATCTCTTGTTTTCGCTTGAATTGCCAGAGACTAGCAATAAGCTAGTTGGGGGTTGTGATAAGAGCCATTAAATGCATTATAATCGTACTTATTTGTTAGCACTTTAGGGTTGATTTAGGTCTTAATTGCATTTTTATTCATTAACAACTCTAAAGTGGTATTTTTGGAGCATTAATTTATTTCGGTGCATTTTTCAGGTATCTTGAGTTAAAGGAGATGGAAAAACTATCATCATTTTGAAACACAAAGTTCCATTGAACACTCAAGCAAAAGAATGATCGCGGAAGAGCCAAGATGAAGAGAAACTATGGAAGGAGTTTTCACTAAGTTGCTGGAGTTGGCATACAAATCAACCATCTTTAAAAATTAAACTGTATCGATGTAGAAATAACCAGGAAGTGTACCACATATGGTTAGAAAGATATGGAAGTCTATTTTCTGGAGGATTTTACGGTTCGTTAAAATCATTTCTCTAGAGGAAGTTATGGCGATTTTAGCGGACAGAGGTCAGACTTTCTGAATCAGCGCGCGCACAGCCTTGTGCACTCCGAGTTAGACCCTAATTAGGTCTTTAATGACTTATTCAAACCCTAAAATACCCCTAGACCTTGTATACTATAAATATACCACTTAGGGTTTGTAATTGGATATGGAAAAATCTGGAGAACTCAAGAGAGCAGCAACTTTCCTTCCATTGTGCAACCATGAGCCCCATGGCTAACTAATCTCCAAGCAAGGAGAAGGGATGAATCCCTAGGTGTAGTTGTTTCTATTTCCCTTATTTGATTCAGTTGTAATGGAGCTTTAACGTTCAAATATTGTTATGATTTACTTTTATTCTAATTATAAAGATTTCATCTAATCCGGTGATTGTATCTTTTTCCTTGATATAGATTTAGTCATGCTTTCTTTATGTCAAGATTATTTGGGTATGATTGAGTCCGGTAGATCTAGCCTTTAGGTTTGTCCATTACTGCAATATTGTCATCAAAGATATATTGTCGTTTCTTGATAAACTTAAAGGATAGATCATATGTGCATGAATTGAAAATAAAGAGTATTTCATAACAATCAAATTAGGGTTTATATATGTGCTTTAATTGAATATTCGCCGATTGCCTGTTTGGGATGTGAAACTTGCAATCGAGATAAGAAAAACAACTGAATCAAGTTAGGATTAGGGCAACAAACCTAGGGAGGATTCCCGGATCCTTGTTGCTTCTCCATTATATTTCACAATCTACTTTACACAATTGTCTCACTATCAAATTTCAGATTCTATATTTAATTTGATCATATCGTCTCATATTAAAGTTTACACCTTCCTTTATAATTAATTTGTCTCCCTGTGGAATCGACACCCCAAAGCCGTACTACAACACCGCGTTACTAGTTTTTAAAACAGTTTGATAAGCAATGCACACAATTAGATAATATGCTTGTAAGTAAAGGAGTTAAGGAAGAGAAAATACAAACTCCGTTTATAGTGGTTCGGCAATATCGGAATCTCTCTGACCTTACGTCCACTCTCTTCAAGGAACCTCCTTGAAGTAATCCACTGATTGTTAGTCGAGCAATTTCACGGGTGTTGCATAAACCTTACAAACAATCTCTTCCTCACGGAAGTTACAAACCAAGTGTTTAATCCTAAACACTCTAAGAGTTACACAAACTCTTTCCCTTTACAATAATTTGTATTAACTGTAAAGTAAATGGTAGAGAGATAGCAATGAATGCTTTTACAAATGAATAATATCTCTCTTTCAATAACAAGCTTGAAGAATAGCTTACAATGAATTTTTACAAAGCTTTTGAGAATTAATGAGCTATTTGATGAATTGAATGTGCTATCTTTCTTGTTTAAATGCTCATTGAAGTGAGTTTATATAGACTTGAATCAATATGGCCGTTTGACACTGACTTGATAGGTTCGGGGCATTAAATGCTCAAGTCCCACGTCTCAAACGATCATATTTTCAAATTACCAGTCGACTGGGTCAAGTGAAAAATCTTCACTTTTAGGCTTAATGAGAGTACCAGTCGACTGGGTCATAGGACCAGTCGACTGGGTGAAGTTACCGGTCAACTGGATCCTTAGTACCAGTCAAATGGGAGCTTACTGTCCCATATCCCAGTCGACTGGTATGTAGACCCAGTCGACTAGGTTGTTCTTCAACCCGGTTTTCATGTTTCAAAATAGTTTTTTTACTTAGAAACTTTTTGTATTTTAGTTTTATCAAAGTCTTTTGTAAATTGAGCCATAGATTAAGCTAAGTAATTGATTTTAGAGATTTACAAGCTGATTCAATTACCATAGTGCCTATTCTAGATCTTCTGTCTTCTTATGGTGTCTAAACGTGTTGAGTTCTTACATCTTGTTTATGAACTGAATGTTTTTATCTCTTAAGTACTTAGATAAAACTGTTAGTGCAATTTAAGTAGTATTTTGTCACTATGAAATAATTTTTACTTTTAAAAATTCAAAATTGTGTTAAAGATCTATTTTCACTGTTGTTCTATCAAATATTAAACAATCTATAAGTTTTATCATAAAAAAATTCAAAATATATTTTATAAAACATAAATCGATTTTTTGTTAAGCCAAACGTTACTTAAATAAGTGAAAAATACCTTAACATTCTTTGCAAGTGTTTGCACATAGAAATTCTAACACTGGTTGGACTATGTAAATCCATCGATCATAATTAGGGATGGCGAAGGTTTACCTCCTATGTCTTTGTCTCCGCCATGTTTGCAGAGAGAAAAATTTCTCCATCTTCACCCATGTCCTTGATGGGGGAGAAAAAATTTTCCCCATCTCCGTTACCCTTGGGGAATCGGATTCCTGCAAATTAAGAATTTTCCTACCCAAAATAATAACATAAATCTTTCGTTCAAATCATAACCACAAAACAAAAATAATATAATAAAACTAACATCACACTAAACTTTTAATCTTATAAATCAAAGACAACAAGTTCAAATCTAAAATCCTAAACATTAAGATAAGATACAATAACAAGTAGAAATGAAATTAATAAACTTTTTAAGGGTAAACCAAAATAATGTCCTTAAATTTTATTCTCGAGGTGAAGACTTATATCTTCATCCCCCCACCGACACCCAAATGGAGAATGGATTTTTACCCCCAATCAAGCCATAATTTCGGGTTCAAGGCCATCCCTAATCATAACGTGCCATATCACTTTTTATCTCACATATTTATTAACATTGCACATTATAATTGGGTCGAACTAACTGACTTAATTAGGCCCCACTTATGCAAGAAATTTTCAATTGCATATCTCCACAAGTCAACAAAAGAAATTAATGAATGAATCCTAAACGAATCTGTAAAGAAAAAGTACTTTTAGAGTATTGAAAAACTTCTCAGATGTAGTACATCATTTAAGCTGTTTTCCAGAAAACGAACAGCGGACATCATTTAATTAATTAATTACTGTACCATACAATTTGAGATTTTTGTACCAACGTGCTAGCCAAGCAAGTTTCAGTCAGTGCAGGTGCATGCAGTGAACCAAAATTAATGCCATGTGAAACAAGCTAGAGAATGGGTGCAAGTATCTGCATCCATTTGTTAATCTAACAAAATTCATGGTAACCATTAATTACGTGCACCGACGCAAGCATGAGGGTGACACATTTATTAGAATTATTAAGTTTAAATTTGAATTAATATTTATTTAATATTTTTATAGTTCAAGTTCAAGTTTGAATTCGAATGAACAATCTAAAGTTCAAGTTTAAGTTTCGAATAGACTCGTTTGTTATCGAACTCAAACTCCATCATAAAATTTATTGAATTCAAACTCAAGTCAAATTTTCGAAATCGAATTCGAGTTTGAATCTATTCATTTTAAGATGAGACTCGAATTCACCCTTTATTTAAATAATTATTGATATCTAAAGCTGCTTTATAAAATTCATGGCTTAACTCTCGGAAAATACTTCCGATCCAAAAAAAAAAAATTCACATACATATCAATAAGGAAGAACATATATTTATGGCTAACATGAAACTAAACCAAACTTGGCATAAATAGAGATGATCACCCATTCAAAAGGTAGTCAATGATAATTTAAATTTTTTGTTAATTTTATTTTTAATAAAATCATTATATTGAATGAAAAGTAAAACTTATGATTTAGTGTTGAAATTGGTGTTGCGTGTATCCATGACAAAAATCTCCAAAACAAGAAAACATCCGCACATCCGGCATGATCCAAGTAGCAACTCAATAAGCAACAAAGACTACCAAAGGAATATAGAAACTGACCACAAAACTCCAAAACACTCGCGCTACAGAAACTAACCCTAAAAAACGCAACTGCTCCAGTAGCTCAAGAAAACTTCTGTGCATCGTGGGTTCAGTTCAACTTTTATATTTTTATTAATAGACATCAATTTTTTTAATCACAAAAAGATGCCTTAGTTTTTAAAAAATAGATTTATACAAATAGAAAGATAATTTAACAAATAAACAAAATTTTTGATTTAATTTTTTATTCTCAGATTTTTTTTTTATGATATCGAGATAATTGTGGGTCAAAAAAACGTATCACATGTATTGTTGAAAAGCTCTCGCTAAGAATTACCAAATGAGACCCATAAACATCACTTTCCATCAAATCGACCACTTTCACGCACGTGAAGAGCGAGTTCGATGAACAATAACTACCTAATTATAATTATCTACAAAACAATAATTCAATTAATTTTATAAATTTCATCTTTTCTTAAACAAATTAATTTAATAGTGTGAAATTAAACATATTGTTAAAATATTTAAAAAACGAAAAAAATTAATAAAAAGATTTAAAATTTATTATGATTTTTTTAATAATTTAATATATGTGGTTAAATTTTCAAATGGTGACATATAATCTTCTAAAAAAATATCTTTTGAGAACCAGGTAACGTCTTTTGAAAAAAATATAAAAAAATATCCCAATGTGTTTTTGCTCAGTAGTTTCAAGGTCATGAAGAATGATATCAAATTGAGTATTATAAAAATATTGTCTGACTAATTTGATGGCAATTTCTTCGAGGGTGCGGACTTCAGAGGATTCAAGAGCAAGAAACAATTAGTTAGCGGGGCAATGAGGGTTTTCTAGAACAAACGAGGATACAAACTCTTAGACAAATCAATCAATTTCATAGTTCCAATACACTGCTTCAAAGGTAGTTGCTCCTCGAAAGTAAAGGTGAGACCTTCCATGTCAAGCAAATAATCATTGGTGCCTTTGGCATTTTTCAAGATAGACTTCATTTTCTCAAGCTAACCGCCAAACTTCTTTATGCTCTTGCACTCTTTCTTAGGTGTTGTTTTAGTTACCTTCTTGAACTCAATTAACTCAACCTTGTCATCATCACTATAGTAATCATCCTCAACATCAAGTTTCTTACCATCATTCTCAGACTTCTTCTCACTAGCATCACTCTTCTTCCTTACACAACAATAGATTCTTCAACCACAACCATCCTCTCCATAAACTTATCTTGGTTATCAACCAACCTAGCAATCATCTTCAAATGGTGATATGTAAATGACATGCTTCATATACTTCATCATCCAATCTTTCCATTTCTAGTAATTTCGAACGATAACATCTTCAGTCCCGTGAAAAACCAAGTCTAAGGAGATGTTTGGCAAACTTGAATCATTTGCCAAGAATCACCTAATTACTTCCCTAAATTTATAGTTTTCTTCGTCTCCTCCATATAATTTCTGTTTCCTATTCCGAAAATCCATATCTGATAAAGAATCATTATCAACTCCACCAAGAACACTATAACTAAAGTATGATAATGATGGTACTGAAAAAAAAAAAAAAGGATCGAGTACATACAGGAAAAGTTCCAATAAGCAACAGTTTTTTATTTATTAGTTGTGCATAAATCACATCTGATCAATCAACGTAAAGAACAAAGGTTGAAGGAGAAAACATATAAATCACATCGATCTGTCTGTATAGCAGATAAATATAACATATAGTACTCTTCCTGTCGCTTATGAAAAAGGAAAAAGGAATAATTAATCAATTAAGTAGTAATGGATTCCACTTTAGGCACATGAACTGGAAACTCATCAATTTCATCCATCCAAGGATTTTTCTCCTTAGCCGGATTGATAGTCCTTAACGCACACCACACAGCACTGTTGCACTTGAATCCTGAACCGAAAGCAATCTGCCAGGTTCGATCACCCTTTCTGATTCTCCCTTTTGCCTCACTGTAAGCCAATTCATACCACAAAGAGCTACTAGAAGTGTTACCAAATCTGTAGAGAGTCATCCTTGAAGGCTCCATATGCCATTCAGTTAGCTTTAAGTTCTTCTCTATCTCATCCAACACTGCTCTGCCTCCTGCGTGAATGCAGAAATGCTCGAAAGCTAACTTGAAATCGGGAATATAAGGTTTTATTTTCATTTTAAGGAATTTTCTCGCGATTAAAGTCACGAAAAATAGGAGTTGCTCCGAGACAGGAAGAACTAATGGGCCAAGAGTTGTGATATTAGTCTTGAGGGCTTCTCCAGCAACAACCATAAGGTCTTTTGAGAGTGAAATTCCAACGTTCTTGGTTTCATCTTCTTGTTGGAGGACGCAATTGTAAGCCTTGTCGTCTGCGCCTTTATGGGTACGAAGGGTATGAACAAGTTGATACTTTGAGCGACGACGATCAGATGATCGGTTGGATAGGAGAATTGCAGCTCCACCTACGCGGAATAGGCAGTTTGTTACAAGCATTGAGCGGTCATTGCCAAAGTACCAATTGTAAGTTAGGTTCTCTGTGCTCACCACTAAGGCATAGGAGTTAGGGTGCACCTGTTACAATCAGAGTAGGCATAAGTAATTTCATGTAAAATCAATGCGATATGATGTCTGATCGGACTTAAACCTTCATTAATGTTTAAGATTCGGAAAGTTTCAACTTTCAAGCGTATTCAAATAATAAAATTGTGGAAAATCTTTGTCTAGATTAGATTCACCAGACAAAAACATAAAAAATATATATATTTTTTCATTTAATAGTAAAAAATGTTTTTATCTATGTATTTCTCATATTGATCCCATCTAAACAATTTCCTTTAGCATAAAGTAAACAGAGTGTGAATAAAGATTTCAAGAGATTTTCTTGAAAATAGATTGAGAGAATTTCTCCCCCTTTTCTCTCAATCAGAAAAGTACTTTTGATCTAAAACAATTTCATAAATTAGATCTAGACAAGAATTTTTCGTACAAAGAAACAACTATTAATAAGCTTTGGATAAAATTATACAGGAGTATTAGTAAACTTCAAGAAAGCATTAACTTTTTAATTAAGTTTTCATAGGATTTGTTCGAAGTCATAAAAATTTACCTTTAACATACAGAAAAAAAAAATTGGGCAGAAGTAACAAACCTGTAAAAGTTGTTTGGCAAGGTCTATAGAAATAAGTCCAGCGCTGCAACCCATACCACCAAGACTATAGCTCAAAATATTCCCTCTGAGCTTATAGTGATTAACAATAGTTGCCGAGAGAGATGGTGTTGGGTTAAACAAACTGCTATTCACGACAAGAATATCAATATCTCTTGGCTTCACCCCTGTTTTCTCCAACAAATCATCGATTGCTCCGAACATCACCGTCTCTGTCTCGTTTCTTGCTGCAGCCATAGACTGGTTTACAGGGAATTGCATCAAGGCTTTTGGTCCATAGGTTTGCTGACCGAGCCCTGATCTCTCGAGGATCTTCTTTTGAAAAGCTAAACTTTCGTCGGTGAAAGTCCCTGAGAAAGCGGATATCTTCATGAATAATTCTCTATCGCACATTTGAGCTTGTTCAGGCTTGTGACATGCGAAATTCACCAAGTAAATTTTTGTTGGTCGACTCATGTAATAAATGGTAGCTGATAAAACAGTGAAAACAGAGATGAGAATTGTTGTTATATAACTGAGCTTAAGATGATTACTTAGCTGAATGAAATTTTCAACAGTGAAAGTTGAAAGATGAGTTAAAATTATGACGATGAAGAGAGGCAAGCAGAAGAGGAACAAAGCGTTGGACACTAAGTAGTGGTAACCAAGCTTCACGTATTTGAGTTTAACAGATAGAATGAAGCTTGGTAGGTTTCTTCTTTCTGGTAAAGCCTCAATATTTCTTTGATTCTTCTGATGATCCATTGTTAATGAACTTTTAGAAGGTTAAGAAATAATTAAGAACCTAGCTATAAACACCACAGCCTCAAATTTCCAGGATGCCTGGTGCAATTTTAGTGTAACTTAACTTGGAGATGAACTTTATTTAAAGAATAACACAAAAAGGTTTGAAAGGAGAAACGTGAAATAGAGAATAAGGAGTAGATGGAAAAATGGATTATTTAGAGATACGGACAGAGTGGGAAACACCAACTGAGCAAACTATAATTGGAATTCGGAAAAGTTTGCTTGAAGTTTGCAAAGAAATTGGAAGTATTTATGGGGCAGATGAGTGGGTGGGGGGGCACATATGAAAGAAAAAATTGGAGGAAAATGAAAAGGACAAAAGGAAAAAATTTACATTTGGAACTCATTTTTCACTCTTTTTTATGATATGTTTTGTTACTTTTCTTCAGACTTTTCTTTGGCATCCAAACAAAACAATTTTTTTAGGATCCAAAACTACCCTAAATGCAAATCTCTTCTCATGGTTTCCTCGTTTTTGACGGCACAGGTAAAATCATGTTCATGATGTGAATGTTCCACTCCAAAAAGATGTTGATCTGTTTATGCATGTTCAAGACTGCCCTCGAGATCCTTCTTATTTGCTGCTGTTGTGCTCTGCAGGTTGCCCTCGAGAACTATTTGTCTTGCTTAGTTTTTTAATGAACACAACTTTTAAAAAAACAAAAAAGAAAAGAAGAAGAAATGGGCAAAGAGCATCTAAGATCTGAAAATCCATGTGCATCCCTTGCGGCGCTTCTGAAGGCCATATATTTTTAACAGAAGAGCACTGATAAGCCTACCATCATATTATTATTCAATAGTAACTCAAAAATTTGGGTAGGGACCGAAATGAAAACCTTGCAATGTCAGCGTGGCCTCCGTTTGCAGTAACAGTTTTTTTTTTATGGCTGTTTGGGATGGCACATAATCTTTGATTACTCTCATTAAAATTAATCTTTTTAATTTACGTTGCAAAACACTATTGGTTTAATTTAAATTTTAAAAAAATTATTGATTTATCAACTACATAATAGAAGATAATCATTTTTTTTTTACTTATAGTAAGAGTAAGTTTCAATATCCAATTTTACCGACTAAATTAACTGTCCAATATATTTTTTGTAAAATTGTTTAAGTGGATGGTCTATTAAGATAAGTTAACTCTTTTGCATTTTGGTCATTGTTTTAATGTCTCTTTTAAATTTTAAAATCGATTAAATAGAGCGTTCTATTTTAAGAGTGTTTACGATAACCCTTTGCGACTTCTACAATTAATTTTATATATAATCACTTCTGATCCTATTTTTTTTGTGTGTATATATATATATATATATATATGTATTTATTTCTTAAATAAAATTTTAAAAGTAGATATTAAAAGATTGAAAAAAAAGAAATGTACTCCCTTTTGTCTCGTATTTTTAATTCATTTTTCTTAAAATAAATGTTCAATATTATTTCCACTTTCCTTAAATGTGACATAAAAATCATTAACTTTTCAATTACACTCTTAATCTCTTATTCTTCTTTATTTGAAAATATTAATATCTTTTTTTTTTTATGTCAAAGATGTAACTGTTGTAGGATTCATATGTACTTAATTTAACTTGAAAGTATTTTTTTAAAAATAATTTGGTGATGTCATGTGTCAATTTTTTTTAACTCCAAGCATAAAATTAAGTGGTTTTAGTTTTATAATTAATTAAGATATAAAACCTAATCCATAAACTCTGAAAGCCTAAAATTATAAAGCTCAATAAATTAGTATTGATTTTATAATTAATTGAGATATAAAGCTCAATTCATAACTTTATAAAAGGTTAAAATAATAAATCTTAATAAATTAAAAATAAATATTAAAATCAATTTAATTATTAAATAGTAAACTAGCTTAAATTAGGTATTCAATAAAATTATATTATAAAAATGGGTAAAATGAATTTACATGATTTTTTTTATTTTTGATTGAAATCTAATTGGATATACCAACTAATCATAAAATAATGTAGTTGAATTATCTTTTTACATGGATGTGAGTGTCTATGTCATTCTTCTTATAATAATTCATATTTTACTTCTTATTTTTTATTTATTATTTGATACAAAACCTCAATACAATACTATTAGTTGTTGATTAGAATACCTTTAATTTTAAGCATGTACTCTGTTTTTTTACCCAATTAAAACATGTGATCCTAATTAAAAAAGGACTTATTAATTTGCAACAATTCTTAATGTCTATGATTTTTTTAATACAAGGTAGTTTTAGTAATTGTGGCTATACAGGATATATAAAATCTAATTTATAAATCCTATAAAATTATAAAATATTATTTAAATAAGACTTTAAATAAAGAATACAATTAAGTATGTAGTAAATTAACTTAAATTATATATATATAAAAATAGTATTTAATCAAAGAATATTTCATTATGAATCATACATGTGTTTTTGTGTTTATGTTTTTTTTGGTGAAATCAATTGGATATGTTGGGTAATCGTATAATATTGTTATTATTTGCTCTTTTGAATAAAGATCTGAGTATCTATCTCATTTTTTTTATAACAGTTTTTTCTTTACTCTATTTTTCACTTATTTGATAAAAAAAATGTCACATACAATATCATAAACACAAATTGAAATACTTAAAATTTAAATCGTCTAATATATTAAAAAATCAAAATTAAAAAGAAAAATTAATATTCAATTGCAACAATCATTTGTTTGTATCCAATTAATTACATGAGATTATAAATTTACATATACCCAATGAAATCAAATAACCATGTAACTATAAAACTATAAGTACAAACACTAAAGCATTTGAAGAGTGGAAGATTAAATAAAAATCACATTATAAAACAATAAAAAAAAAAACAAACATCCAAATCAAAGGTATAAACATGTGTAGCAAACTAACTTAAATCACTACGTATTAAAAAATTAAATTTATCAAATAACAATTCTATCATAAAACTTTCGTTGTTAATCATACTTTTGTCTTTATATTTTTTTTATTGGGGATATATCAAGAGTTATAAGATATAATTATTCCCTGCCATTTTTCGTGAAAATGTGAGCATTCATGTCATTTTTATTAAATAATTTTTTTCACCTAATAAAAAATTCCAAGTATAATATTATATGTTTTAATTTGATTACATTCAATTTTAAATAATATAATTTTGATTGGTAAAAGCAAACCAAATTTTATGATAAAATAAAAAATATATTTTCAATTACAACAATCCTTAATATCATGATGCTACAAATTTATATATATCTAATGAATTAAGTTAACTATGTGACTATAAAACGATATTTATATATACTATACTATTAAATGAAAAAAAAAAGTTAGTAAAAATTAAACAATAAGTCAATGAAAACCAAACATCCTAATTAAATTCTATAAATACATAAATTAATAGTTACTTATGTATCAAATAATATAAATGAAAACAAACTTTTTATAAAGAATTTCAAATACCATACGTATAATTTGGAACATGTGATTAAAAACTAAAATCATAAAATATTATGGTGTAATAGTTGAGCGTTTATTGATTTGAATATAAATCTCGAATTAATACTTTTAATAAGAATAATAAATTCATTATATATATATATATTTTTTTAAATTGCTAACTAAAGGCTCGTTTACTGCAAGGGTATAACAACTAATTTTAAAAGATATTATTTTATAAGAAAATATTTACATTAAAATTTATTCAAATAAAAAATATCATGTATAAATAATAAATATCTCGCGTCAGATTTGATTACTAGTTTAACAGTACCTACAGATGGCGTGCAATTGATACCTCTTCTTAGTCAACATTCTATCAAATTGATTGGACATAGAAGATGGCGTGGCATTTTTGGTTTCTTGGAACATGAATTTGTTTCGTTTTAGAGACAATGGAATAAATGACTAAGGTAACATGAAATAAGGTAATGAAAGTCAAAAAGTTGAAAACTTAGTACGATGGGCAACCATTCTGGATTTGTTAATACCAATAACGTCAATTAATTAAATTAGAAATCACACGAGAAGCATGAAAGGGCTGTTATTTTTAATTTTATCTATTTTATTTGAATTAATATTTAAATTAAATAATATTATATAAATTAGTTCAAGAAACGTCAAAACCAATCCCAACAGCATCATCATGTCGTGTGAATTTTTAAAGTGGTTTCAAAGAAAAACATCTGTCAATCTGAGCAACAAAATTGACCAAATCAGTGTGACATTATGAACTTTTGACTCGACAGTTGTTATGGCTTCTAGCAACAATCTTATGGTTAACATAAATTTTTACCTAAAATCTGTATTCATTCCATTTTCATTTTGGTCAATGGGCCAATTAAAGGTTTTTTTGTGACAACTGTTTGTATGCATGTGAGGTCCATTTTTACTGTTGAAGGGGGGCAATTTATCATCATTGCCTTCTGATTTATTTATTTATTTTTTATATCGGTAAAATACATATATTTACCATTTGTTCAATTGAAAAGAATAGTAAAGAGATCAAATTTAAGATGGTGGTCATTATTGAGCAAGAATCTATTTGTGAGAATAATGATATTTTACATTTTTTTTAATAATTTTTTTATAAAAATCAATCATTAGATTTAATTTTTTATTCATATAAGTCATTTACACCAAATTTCACATCAATTGAATATTTATAAATATTTAATTCATTGAATTTTTTTAAATTAAATATTTTAATATTATACCGTTATAGCACTATAGATGAAACATGTATAAATATTTAATCAGTTAAGAAAATATGAACCTAATCACTTAAAAAAAAAAGAGGGAATATGAATATATAAAAGAGAAAATCCAAACGGCTATAAGAAAAAGAA
The DNA here is from genome assembly GCA_023935145.1 of Bretschneidera sinensis. NCBI lineage: Eukaryota > Viridiplantae > Streptophyta > Magnoliopsida > Brassicales > Akaniaceae > Bretschneidera > Bretschneidera sinensis. The sequence continues at coordinate 84,819,456 of CM043705.1, read as the reverse complement.
TAGACAAATAAGTTTCCACTAATTTTCTTTGTAAATAGGCGTATATTTCCAATAAAGCTACATTAATCTATTCAATATTAATAAACATCATAACTCTTATTAATATATTACGTTTAATATTAATAAATATTATTTTTAATTAAAATATAAATATAAAAAATAAATATCACATACACATGACACAATCATAATAAACATAACTCTATTTTATAATTATGATTTTAAACAAACCCTACCTAACCTCTGGTCGGGAATAACTAAACACTAGTTAGGATAGTGACTATACTAATTCTTTTATTCAACATGCTTTACATTTAGTAAGGTAACGAGGTTACCCATGGTAGTTTACCCTATACCCTATCCTACTAACCTAAGCTATGCTATCATAATTGCCAAACATAGCCTAAAACGACTAGTACTATGATCAGCTGTGTTTATTTTTAAGTGGAGTAACATGTCGCTTTCGATCCAAGCCATTATTGCTTTGATAAATAAAAAAGTGCACGTGCAAGTACGATAAAATTGATTTCAATGCAACCAGATCTATTACAGTGTCACAATCATGGCCATTGACGCCGATGCTGCGAATCTCGGCCACTGACGCCGATGCTGGGAATCTCGGTCCACTGACGCTTTCCTTAGCCATGTGTAAAAGAGGAAATGCGACAGATATTTTGGGAAAATTTTATCACGAATGCAAGATTACCACCTATTTTGAGAGTACAGGAGCAAATTGGACTTTGAAGCATAGTCATGAATGCTTATACTTTATTTATGTTTTTTGATATTATATTTGTTGATTTAAATATTTTATCAAAACTTTAATACCTTTTAAGTTATTATTATATATAAAAATTTATTTATATTATATTTATAAATATGTTTAATATTTTAATTTTATAAATAATATAAATTATTTAAAGCTATCCAAAACGTATCACACATAAAAATGGATAACATACCATCTTCTCGAAGCAGTATCGCAAACCAAAATGTATCGAATTTATGGTAATTATGCTACGAAGTAAAGTAAAATTCCGGCATGGATGGGTATCAAGTTGCAAACCAAACGCTGAATGTCACATTTCCCCACAGATTGATGAAAAAATTGCGTACTTTTCGTGAATCAGAGGCCGAAGTTCAAATACAATTCCATACCCCCACCTCTTTCAGAATGAGTCACAAATTCAAAAATGGCCCAAAACATAAATATGTTCCATAATCGACTTGTCCAAAAACACCCCAACAAGAGACGATTTACAACCTCAATATTCTCCTTACAAAAATAACACCGTTCCTATTGAACAAAGTGTTGAACTAAATATTGTATATTCTCCTTCACATCTGACTTGAAATCAACCATTATTATCTCACATATATATAAAAAATACAGTGGACACAGATAAGCAACACAAAAATAGCGTCAAGTCAAGTGACGCAGAACTAAGCCAACCAATAAAACAAGGCAATTTTGAACATGAATTGAAACTATGGCTAGTCATAACATAAAGTCAACTACTATATTCAGTTAAGATGTATATATAGTCATTACCTGGGTACCAATCCTACATTCTTCCTAGGCAAAGCCAAATTACATGCCCCAAACACCACGGGCTGCTGCCACTTTGTTGTTTGGTCTAGATGTCAGTTCATACAATATCTTTGCAAATGTATCAGAATGTCTACCATCTGAGAAGAGTATCTCTGCGAATGCATTCTCATAAGCAAGCAGCAAGGCCCTGTTCTGTGGCTCAGAGACAAGGCTCTCCAGTATCATTGCAGCTTTTCTGCAGACTTCTGGTACTGGATGTGGCATCTTGATCACTTTCAGTAGTCGATCAATGGCCCTGAATTTAGTGAAAAGTGTACACTGAGTGTTACATCTGTTCAGCAACAAAATTCTGAGGATAACATTCGTATAACAATTGTATCTATCTATAATATATAAAATCAGAAAGAAAATCACCATCTCTCACTAGCAAGCTTCAATCTGCAGTCCATGTTAACTTCTGCAAGGTTATAGAGCGCACCAACAGCAGCAGCTTGTGCATCAACGGCCTGTATGCTCAAAAGATCAACTAGACGCTTATGTATCTGCAGTGTTCATCAAGCCCCGGTTACAATTTATAGCATGTATAGATTTGTTAATTGTAAAATAACAAAATGTCAGCAGAACAAAATCAACCTGTGGAACAAACGGAAGAAGGAAAGGTTCATTATCCGGATTTATTATCAAACGTCCTAGTAATTCAGCAGCTGCACAATGCCAGGCTTTGATCTGAGATTCTAGAATCCCCATAACGGCTTGAACTGCACGTTTCTCACTGTTTGGTGAAAACGAGTAATGAACTTCTCAATTTAGACGAAAAAAATCAGAGAAGCATGCACTGAAGAAGAAGAAGAAAGGAGATCAAATTTCTCACGTTATTTTGATGTATGATGGCTTCAACGAACTAAAAATTCGAAGATCAAGCAATGGAGCTAAATTTACAACTGTCTCAAGCGCATTTGTGACAAGTTCGTCATCCTCTGTCAAAATTGAAAACTTTTAAAAGCATTCCAGACTCGATTATGGATACAAAAAATTTAAAGAAAACTTTTTTATTAGAATGAACAGGAAAATATAATTGTCTTGAAGGAAGAGGGAAAAAGAGGAAAACCTAGACTATTGTATACAATATTTATAAATAAACGAATAAGGTCTCAGCGAGACAAAATATATCATGCCACTTGAGGGAAGCAGGGGCTAAAACAGTTAAATATCTTTAGATGTTACTAGGTTTCCAGGGAGCGATAAAAAGCACTGCTGCGGAGAAGAAAATGAGTGTTTCCATAAAATAAATTAGCAGAGGGCATAACAAGCTGAAAGGCAAATGTTTAGTCAGTGTGCGCATTCTCTTCCGCATAATTTTCTCAACTAATATAGAAAAAGCAAATCAGATAGCTTTTTAAGAAGTAAAGCTAATGAAAGTGTGGTTTTAGTTTGTAATGATTGCCAAAATGAGCAATACAAAGCATCATCCGAGTTAAAACTCTAACCAAATCATAAGCTGATGATATTTTTTCGAGCTCAAGACAACTAATTATTCCACCAGGGCTTACTTAGTCCTTGAGTCTTCGATATGCTACAAGAAGAACCTGCTTATATACACCAGCACATTCTCTTCTGTATAATTTTCTCAATTAATATAGTAAAAGAAAATCAGACAGCTTTTAAGAAGTAAAGCTAATGAAAGTGTTGTTTTAGGTTGTAATAATTGCCAAAACGTGCAATACAAAGCATCACCCAAGTTAAAACTCTAACCAAATTATAAGCTGATGATATTTTTTAGCTCAAGGCAACTAATTATTCCACCAGGGCTTAGTCCTTGAGTCTTTGATATGCTACGAGAAGAACTTGCTTATATACATCAGAGTTGAAAAAGCTTGCCATGTAAATAAATCATCTATACGACAGCAAAACTTACAAGCAATTAAAACAAATGGCAACAGAGTAGCATTGTGTCATTCTCTTAATCACGCTTCTTTTTATTTTTCCCAAAAATGATCACTATAACTATAATAATCACAGTAAAATATACAAAGCAAATGAGTATAAAATAAGTCCACAAGGGTATACACTGTCCACAGCATAAAGAAGTGTTTACAGTAAGTTTCAATCTCAACATAAACCCAGGGCATTCATTAGAGTGAACTGTGAAAACTATGTAAATATGCAGCAAGCCACCACCACCACGGTAATAGCCTTTCCAAATATTAATCTTTTTCATTTTTCTAGTAGCTCTCAAATATAATCTTTTTTCCATTCCCAAATATAAATGCACCATACATCAGAAAAGCAACAATAACAATTCCAAATGGCCAGAAATTTGTCCAAATGCCACACCCCTAAGCAACATCAGACAATATGGGGCCAAATAAAATACAAAACTCCCACATTTTAGAAAAAAAATACCATCCATTTACCATTCTGATCCTAATCAAACCATCACACACATATAACATACAGAAACTTATCGCTACAAACCAATTAATAAACTTATTGTTTTGTGATATCTGAGAAATATAATTTTCCTTGCACCAGATCCTGGGATGAAAAACCTAGTTACCAAAGCCGCATTTTTGTTTTCCAGAAGTTGCTCAGTCAGATGGAGCACAATTCAGACAAACAGCTGAATGGAAATTCACCATTCTCCAACAAAGTGAAAAAACATTCTACCCACATGACAATGAGGTCAAACACCAACACCATAAAAAATTTTAGGCTACCATATGGTTGAGACTTTCAAGGTCATCCAACAACTAATCTACAATGTCGACGTTCTGCCTCAAATTTTTTCTAGCCTACATGGTATAAACGCCTTCCGTAATCTATTTGAGTTTGCATCATTTTCTTCACTGAGCTATGTGATAAATATTGTGAAGCACTTTACAGTTAAAACCATTTCTTTTTTTGGAGAGAGAGAGAGAGATAGCAACCATTCCACAATAGAAATCTATAGCACTGATGAACCCTTTCAATCACTGTTTAGTCATCATTCTAAGGCCGCTTTATAATTACAATACTACATGCCTTATTTAACTATCCCAGCCCAACTCGTTCAACATTGTCATCTCCAATGATAACTTAATTCGTCTGGCAAAAAACTTTAGCCTCAACGAACCCATTTGACTACTCTTGTCAATTCAGCCTCCACCTATAAACTACAAAATCATTCCTCTAGCATGGAACCATGGCCCTAGTAACCCCATTTGACCACTCTTGATGGTCCACCCTTTCCACTCTATGCTATAAAATCCAGCAGCAACCATTTTAAGGCCCCTCAAGAAGTACCATAATCTTTTATTTGTTTAACTATCCTTGCTCAGTTTTTTATCTAAAAAAGAAGTCCCTGCTCAAATATGTCAACTATATTGTGGACTCCAATGAAGAGAAAAGAGCAACCCTCAATATCCAAAATTCTTGATTGTTGTAGCCCACAAAGGGAAAATACCAATAGATCTTATTTCCATATAATTGAATTCGGAGACAGATAATCAATTAAATGAAAAAGACAATAAACTAGTGATCGAGATGAATTTTTATGCACACATTCATGCTCCCATGCACACACATATATAAATATGTATTATAATTTTATTTTAAATATATTTTAATAAATTTTTAGTCCTATAATAAAAAATCTTGACCGGGCACCTTTGCCTACCCCCCAAGAGAATGATCCTGGATCTGTCCCTGATTGAATTGTTATTTGAAAAACAATATCAGATGATTCTCTCACTTCATCCTACAAGGACAGATGTCTTCTTAAGACAGAAAATGCAGTGGTATTCCTTAACGTAACCATAGTGGAGTAGGCTCGGGAAATGAAAGATGTAAAGGCATTCCCCTTCAACAGACTGAAAAATAACTCTTTTAGGCAATGGAGCAATGGGAATTAAGTGCTGCCGAATTGTTCATACACGTGTTACACATAAAGAAGAGATAGCTTTTCCTCTTTTCCTCATAATTTAATCATATTCCATGCCAATTAGCAACTAAAACCTTAACTTTAATGAAAAGTTTGGATTAATACATCAGATTGGAGACAAAAGGAACATTTATATGAACGTTTTTATGCCTATGCTAATGCCTGATCAATCAGATTCTATATACTCTTAAGTCCTTAAGCAAAGAAAGGTTAGGAATGGTCTGGTAGCATCTCATGATACTTCATGGATCTTGAAGAGAAAACTACTCGGCCAACTCAAGCTTATCCATGTATCACTTAAAACCATAAAATTTTCCGGGGCATATGGTATTCATAAATACTGTGAAATAAAAGAAGGAAATCTCATGCTAAATGAAGTAAAATAGATTGAAGAGGATTCTGCTTTAAACAACAACACTCCTCACCTGTGACGTGATCTTCTATGCACTGGAACACAGTTTCCAAGCAATGCCGATGTTGGGCCATAATGACTTCATTATCTGGCATGAAAGAGAAATTGCGGATAATATTTGAAGCAGAAACAGCACACTGCTGTTTTTCTGCTCGCCCCTCTTCATCTAGATTAAATAGACCATCTTCAGCGTACCACCACTCTGAAGTGCGAAGTTTGGTCATATTCTTCTGTGCAGAAGATTCTGTAACGGAAGCACTAGACCCGAATCTGCAACAAGAACATTTTCCCACATTCAGATTCCAACACCTCTATTCAAGTTTTATGCTTCCAGTAGTTGATAGTCACATACAAAGAGGCAATAAGACTTATTTTGGGCTTACCCAGAATGTGGGAGAGTGTCGTTAGAGGCCAGTGCCTCATACTCCTTCCCGAATCCTGTTACAAAAGAATTTGCACCTAATGTCCTGACCCTAGGCCCCTTTGAGAGCTCCTTAGGAAGTGCTATATCGCGCCAATCATCTATCTGCTTCATTTTACAAATCTTAACCTCATCTTAAAAATCAAATAAAAATATGAACAAAGCAATCAACCCAACATACACATTGAAGAAATTTCCACCAAAAAGTTTTATGAGAACAGAAACATAAGCTGTAAGAGATATCAGAACAGAGGCACATACAACTTGGAGAAGAGCATCTAGCAAACCAGGTATCTTGGCAAGTGGAGTTGTGTCTTTGCGCATATCATCCTTTTCTTTGAAAGAGAGTAAAGTGAGAGTATTCAGTGCCCATGTCAGCTCACTCTTCAATCCACTTTGAAGAGCAAGAACTATTCTTTTATTGTTCTGATCTGCATATAGCAGCAGGCACAGTGAAAAGAAGAAGAAGAGAGAGAGCGCCAATAACAATCTTAAACATATTACATACGAAATACGTATAAGCATCCAGTGAACATTACTAAATCAAGTTTTTCCCAAGTTTTCAAACATTTCACAAAAGTGTAACACAATTTCGAGCCCCTCGCGAAGAAACATTATCAAATAATTAAAGAACCTACCTTTTTCCTACTCTTAAGTTCCTCATAAAACTTCCTTGTTACACTCTAAATTTTTTTTATAAGTAAAAATTTTATAAAAAACCAAGGGTAAAATTTAGACTCCTGATAACAATATTTCTAAATTCCTAATTCATGTGAATCCTCTTTCTTCTTTTCTTATTTTGTATGAGTAACTAATTTCATGCATTAGGCTTTAGTGTAAGAGAAAAACTAGCACAAAATGTATGCTTCATCGACAATTTCAGGCTATAGGCACATATTAAAGTAATGTGAATGATTATCTTCGTACTTGGTATATTTACTTCAAGTAAAATAAAACAGAGCTTTAAAAAAGAAGGTATCGAGTAGAAGGAGCTAGGGTTTGGATACACTTACCTGCGAAGGAACTGTGAACTTGGAGAGATGGGCCCAGTAGAGTTGACGGAGCCATCGTATCGGCTGCAGCGGCTGCGGCGGCTGCACTGTTGCTTGTGCTACCGAACGGGCGGCCTCTCTTAGCCGCAGGCGCTGTGGCGCCAGTTGAGCCACCGGACTTGCCCTGCTCCCGCTTCTGCATTCTTTGCTTCTCTCTCTCTGTGCTTTTGGCTATGGCGTTTTGGTAATTACAACTCTGATTTAGGGCTGGAGGTTTTGACCCGGAACCGTAATAAACCCGAACGAAATTTGTACGGAGTACTAAACAAGGACCAAGCTTTCTTAACCCAAATTGTAGAACGCAATTATAGCCCAACCTCTTCACCCAAACAAGCCCACAAACATATTATGTGTACAAGATTGCCAGATCGGTAGCTTATGGGACATTATCTTGTTTTACCTCAAACCCTCCCCTTAAATAGGTTTATTGGGCTCTTACACGTATTTTTACATTGAGGTGTGATGAAATGATATTTCAAATTTACAAGTTTTTTAAGGTTTAAATGAATTCATGAAATTGCAAAATCTCTGGACTTCAAATTTGCGTCCAAACGTTTCTTCATTCTGAAGTAAAAAAGGAATAGAAGAAAAGCTAGATGACAGCCTCCAGAAGTCTTTCTTACAATCTCCATGTTAGCTTTGCATCCTAATGCTTGATCTGAAGTATCTTGAAAAGTTGAAGTCAGCAATTATAGGATTCTAATTTAACTTGTGTTATTTGCTATTGAAAATTCATAGCCATTAGCTAATCATTGCCAGAGCAATTTCATTTCCCACTTCCTGATTTCTTAAGCATTGACCATTTTTTTTTTTGTTATGAGAATATTTTTTTTAAGTTTTTCATATTAAAACTACCTAATTTTGATTCTTGAGAAACAATGGAAAACAATGGATAACACTTGCAATTTTTCTCCTTTTTTCTGGTGGGTACTGACTACTGAGTAGCTAGGACCACCTAACCAGCCACTGCATTTCATTGATTGTTTGGAATAAAATGAAAATCCTCTTTTGATTCCATGAATGGTAGCTTCAAAATCAATCATGAGTTCAATTCTTGCTCTCTTGAAACAGCAACCCAGCCTCATCAGTGTAATATACTGATTTTACCATTACTTTTTAGTAGACATGCTACTGCAACATAGCAAAGTTTGTTTAAACGAAACATTTAAGAATAAAATATTATTACATTGTTCAGGTTTATAGTAATTACTAATTAGTCTTAATTTTTTTTTTTCCAAAAATCCGTCATTAAAAACAATTATTTTTTTGTAGTCAAGAAAAAGTGGATAGTGAAAATGTGAAATAGCATACAATCTAATTTATTGGAATTAGATGACAAGCCACAAAAGTCCCCGACTCCCTTAACAACACACTGCCAATGATGATTAGTTTAATTACAGCTTCCACAAAATCTCGAGTATGTAAAAATCTAAGTAAAAATTTCTCCATAAACTTGAGAAATTCACCAACTCCATCTATTTTATCTTCCTCTGTAACGATTGATTATAGGGCGAAACAAGACTCTCCACATAGGTGCGTGATGCATAGTACCTGCAAGGATGAAAGCCATAAACGTCCAGCAGCCAATACTTCCTTTCTTTCCGATTACCCATGATCATCACTCCATCATCAAATATCCCCAGTAAATATTCACTGTCCCCTGCAAAACACACAGGTTCTCGACACAAACTTGAATCAGCAATCATGAATTTGGTCCAAGATTCCTTCACTCCATATTCTTTCATTACCCACATTTGATACCCATATGGATTTTGAGAAGTAGAGGCAAGAATACACAAGCACCCACCAAGAACTCCCATATGTAATAGACAAGATTCGCAGCCGCTAGGTAAGACGACATCCCTGAATTTCTCCTCAGTTAAATCAAGTGAAACTATAACCGATTTGTGTTGAGTCAACCAATCAATGTTAACAAGCCAATGTAATGCTCCGTTTACAAGTGTCAAAACGGCACTCTTTTGACCATAACCATCAAGTAGTGCTTTTCTGTAGGGATACCCTTCAATTCTTCTCCAAGAATTAGTTCTCGAAAGGGTACTGTAAATGTAGACACCACGGACAAAATAGAGTAAGTAATCGGCTTGTTGGATGCAAGAGAGATTGAATCCAACAACCTTGTAGGAATCAGTAGAGGGATCAAAACCAAGTCCAAAATGAAAGCAATAGCCTCTGTAATTGTAAGGTGGTTTGGGGATTTCCATGGATTCTTTGGTAGAAAGGTTCGTCAAGTGTAAACTTTCCTTAGCATCTCTAAGGAGAAACAGACCATCGCAAGAATTTGACTCTACTGCCCCATCAAGCTCGATAGAGATGTCAGTAATGGGTGATGGAAACAATAATGGTGATTGGGAATTCAGGGAGTAATAAAATCTACCTCCCTGCGGGTCTTTGAAGAGAAGCATTAGTCTTTGGTGATTTTCCTTAAGGTGCAGCTTGGTGAAGTGCGCACTGGAGATCAGAGAGAGCCATGATTTGCACACGCACTTGCATGTGTGGAGAGACTTGACGGGTAGTCTTGAGAGTATTCCCGTGATGATTTCGGGAGGAAGGTAGCGCTGATCTTCTTGTTGAGGAGTCGCCATTGTTTGTTCCATACTCCGATAAACATGGCTTGTTAATTGAACAGAATATATATTGAGTTTTGGTATACTACTCCATTGCAATATTGCATTCCTTATTGTCTTAGGATTAGGAGGGTTTGGCTGTGGAAGAGTCAATCCTAAATCCTCTATAACTCAAACTCTAGCTAGGAGTCAATCTTTCCCTATAACTCAATCAAACGACAAATAAAAATAAGAAGTAAATATTTCCGTACTTACAAAGAAAATGCTAATAGCCGTTTCCCGTCATAAATAAAATTATCACGATTGTAGTCATTTTATTTATTTGTATTTTATTACCATTATTTGCTATTGCATGGGCATACTTTTTGATGTAGTAGATAATTTTCTCTTTAATAGTATGGTAATATATGGACAATCTTTTTTCGAATAATCTGATGATACATAGATAACTTTCCCTTCAATGACCTGATGACGCATACCTGCAATGACGATGGGCACGTAGCAGAATAAATGATGAAGCTGTTATCATTAACAAACTTTTCACACGCAAAAATAGAAGCAAAATTTCAAAGATTGTATTGTCTCTGAACACGTAACAGACTTTTCACACGTCAAAAAGAGAAGCAAGATTTCAGGGATTGCGTCGTCCTGAGCACGTGACAAATTTATTTTCTAAACCACTATAAAAAGGCCCAAGGTACAAAGATTTTAAAATTCATTCACGATAAAACACTAGTACCACTACAATCCTCTCAATTTCCCTCAAGAAAACCTTACACTAACAAAGGCATCAGAGAGTCCTCGGAGGTGACACTTCCATTTTCCTTCGGTGACTTTTTAGTTCATTGCTCTTTTTCTGTGCAGATTTCAAAATTTCAGATCTCTAGCTCAGCAGCAGATTTTCAGCATTAACAAATCGGCGTCGTCTGTGGGGAACCAATCTCTCACTGACCAATAGAAGCAAAGAAATCTAAGAAACCATCTGTTGCAATGCCGCCTAGAAACACCACCAAAAATACCAGCAAGGGAATCATCGGAACCAGTACTGCACCTACACGAAACAATACTCATAGCCAGCAGTTTGGCTTAAGGTTCCCTACTGTGTCTGAACACATGACCCCTGGCCATGACCTATGAACTCTTCCGGGAATGCCACATCCTCGTCAGGCGGAGATAGATCCTCCTAAAGATCTCAGAGGAGCCACATCAGCGTATCGCCATTCCAATGATTCAAGCAAAATTTCTAGAGCTCTCTCGTTTGGTAACGGACTTGGCTACCAAAGACCGGGGAAGAGGTCGATAGCCTTCACCCCCATCCCTTCACCACACTCTTAGACAAACTAGCCCTCCTAATGATGGGCTCCTCGTCGATAGTCGTTCCACTGCGAAGTCTTCACCACTTTGTGCCAGTAGATCTAGAGGAGGCTCCTCCTCCAGGAATAACCTCGACCTGGACAAACGGATCGAGAAAATGGAAGAGAGAATCAACAAAGCCCTTAAAGGCTGGAATCATAATGTACCGTATGAACTCAGCATCTAAGACCCACCATTCACGCAGGAAGTTCTCGAAGTTTCACTCCCGCCAAATTTTGGAATGCCACAAATCAAGCCCTATAACGGCTCAACTGACCCCTTGGATCACCTACAACATTATAAGATCACTATGATGATACATCGGCATTCTAATCCTGTCATGTGTCAAGATTTTCCATTGACACTTGAAAAAGCTACCGGTACATGGTATTCTAGGCGGAAGCTAGGAAGCATCGACTCCTTCAAGGAGCTTAACTATGTCTTTCCTTCCCACTTCCTCAGCAGCAAAGGACCCAAGAAGACTTTAGAAAGTCTTTTTAACATTATTCAGCATTGAGGGGAAAGGCTTCGAGCTTATATCTCAAGGTTCAATGCTGTCGCATGGGAGATCTCTTACCTTGATCCCAATGTACAGATGTTGGCATTCAAAAATGGGCTCACCAGGCGACCAACTAAGGACATTAACGAGATCTTGGCCCGAGCAGAGAAGTGTATGTTGGGCGAAGACGATCAAGCTTTCTGAAGAGAAATGGAAGAGGAAACATAGAAGAAGATAAAAGACATCAGCGATCCTCGAGGTGAGACAACCAAAAAACCTCATCCCGAGGGCAGATATAAAGCCACCACTAGTTTTAAAAGTCTTACTCTTCTCAATGGATCCAGGACCAATGTCCTGATGCAGGGTCAGGACAGGAAGATCCTTCAATGGCCCCCGAAGCCACAGTGCCTCAGCAGAGATCAGAACAAGTGGCGTCGATTCCATAGAAACCATGGGCATGATACTGATAAGTGTCATGCTCTGAAGTAGTAGTTTGAGTCCTTTATCAACCAAGGTACTTAAAGGAATTTACGGGATCACGGTGATGAGGGACTTCTTTTGGCCAAGACCGAGAGCGTCCAGCTCCCAAAAAGAGTCCTAAGCCGACCCAAGAAGAGCCTGACTAGGGAAGCCAAGAAGTCACAATCACTAAACTCATCAAAACATTATATGGCAGGCCAGCCACTGGAGGTAACTCTAGGCAAAACAGGAAAACATATGTTAGGTTCGTAGCTTCCGTAAGTGGACCTCACAAGTGAAGGATGACAAGCCAGATAATCTCTTTCACGGATGATGATTTTCAAGGAATACAGATCTCACACGATGATACCGTGGTAGTTTCCCTCCTTATAGCCAACCACGACATCATATGCATTTTGGTGGATAACGAAAGCTTGGCGGATATCTTGTTCTACGATGCTTTCCAAAAAATGTAATTGAAAGATAGTCAGTTCAAGTTGATCTCAACCCTGTTTTACGGTTTCTCAGGGAATCCAATGTTTGCTGAAGGTAGTATAGTTCTCCTAGTTACTGCAGGAGTAGCTCAATGGATTACCACAATATAGACTATTTTCCTAGTAGTCAAACGACCATTCTCTTACAATGTAATCCTTAGTAGGCCCACCCTCAACAAGTTGAAAGCGGTCGTATCCACCTATCAATTGAAAATGAAGTTCTCTACCAAAAGTAGTGTTGGTGAAGTCAAGGAAGACCAACAGGTCTCTAGGTCTTGTTATCTGAATTCTGTGAAAGAAGGGAAGATAACTGAAACTTTGCTCTTTAAGATAAAAGACTTCAGAGATGAGGTCAAAACCCCAAGTGGTCATCCCATGAAAGAACTAACCGTAGTTTCACTTGGTGAAGACATCTTCAAAATAGTTCGAATCGGGTCCGGTCTTCCTAAAGATCTTAAGGAATTGCTCATCTCTTTCATTCGGAGGAATCATGACTTGTTTGCATGGTCGACCTCAGATATACCCAGGATTAGTCTTGAGGTTATCGTGCATCAGCTAAATATAGACCCCAGCCACAAGTTAGTCACCCAGAAAAAGATCATTTGCCCTTGAGCGACAAGCCACCATCAAGACTGAAGTTGATAAAGTACTAGCGACCGACTTCATTCGAGAGGTGGACTATCCTAACTGGGTGTCCAACATGGTGATGGTCAAAAAGCCCAATGGCAAGTGGCAAATTTGTATTCATTTCACGGATCTAAACAAAGCCTGCCTAAAAGATAGCTTTCCCTTGCCACGAATAGATCAGCTGGTTGACGCAACTTCAGGACATGAACTTTTGAGTTTCATGGATGCCTATTCTGGTTATAACCAAATCCTTATATACGAGCTCGACCAGGAGAAAACAACCTTCATCACTGACCGAGGACTGTATTGTTACAAGGTCATGCCGTTCGGGCTTAAAAATGTAGGTGCGACTTATCAGAGACTGGCAGACAAGATCTTTTATGAGCAGATTGGAAGAAATATGGAAGTTTATGTGGATGACATGTTAGTTAAAAAAATTGAGGCCAAGGACCATAATTTCAATCTGAATGAGGCCTTCGAGATACTTCGGTATCACGAGATGAAGCTGAACCCAATAAAATGCGCATTCGGAGTCACTGGAAAGAAATTCCTTGGTTTTCTAGTCACTCAAAGGGGGATAGAAGCTAACTCCAAAAAAATCAAGGCCATCCTCAGCATGACTCCTCTTCGGACAATAAAAGATGTACAGAGGTTAACATGGTGCGTAGCAACACTTAGCCGTTTCATGTCGAAATCTGTAGAGAAGTGTCTCTCATTCTTTAGAGCCATTAAAAAGGCAAAAGACTTTATCTGGACTGAAGACGGTTAGAAAGCCTTTGAAGAACTAAAATAATATATGAGTTTTCCCCTTCTTTTAACCAAACCTGTCACGGGAGAGGAACTCTACCTATATTTGTCCATCGGGTAAGAAGTGGTGGCCTCTGTTTTGATTTAGAAAGATATGGGTGTCCAGAGACCTGTATATTATGTTAGCAAAGCTCTCTATGATGCCGAAGTACGATACCTCTTGATAGAGAAAATGGCATATGCTCTTTTAATCACAGCATGAAAACTTCGATCGTATTTTCAAGCACACACCATCGTCATCTTAACAGACCAACCACTAAGATAAGTACTTCATAAGTCAGATATTTCGGGACGGATGGTCAAATGGTCAATAGAGCTCAAAGAATTTGACATTCGGTATAACCCCTGAAAAACCATCAAGGCTCAGGCCCTCATAGACTTCATTGTAGAGACAACACTTTAGGCGGATCCGAGCAAAGCACCAAAACCAGAGCTAGCCGAGCAAATTCTGCAGTAGACTCTTCATGTAAACGGCTCCTCGACCAGCACTGAAAGTGAAGTAGGGCTCATCCTCTATAGTTTGGATGGATTCACCATTGAATATACTTTAAGATTTGGGTTCAAAGCTTTCAATAATGAAGTAAAGTATGAGGCATTACTCGCCAGGATAAAACTGGCAAGAACGATGGTCGTTAAAGCCATAGGCACATACAACGACTTGCAACTAGTGGTAAATCAAATGAACGGTGAGTTTAAGGCCTGGGGCGAGAAGATCACTCGGTATGTCAAAAAGGCCAAAGAATTTGCCACTGCATTCAAAGTATTCCAGATAACTCAAGTTCTGTGAGCAGAGAACTCGAAGGCTGATGCTCTAGCCCGACTTGCCACTTCTTGACAGACCGAGCTAACCTAGGCCATCTACCTTGAAACTCTCGCTAATCCAAGCATTGATGAAGTACTTATACTGCCTGTGACTGAAGGTGAAACTTGGATAAACCCGATTCTCTGGTATTTACATGATGGATAACTCCTCGAACCGAGGAGTGAAGCCAGGAAGCTTATCTTCCTCACTTCCCAATATGCAGTTATAGATGAACAATTGTACAAAAAGGTCTCACGGCGCTTTATCTGAAGTGTCTCGAGCCTACTGAAGCCGATTATGCTCTTTAAAAGGTTCACAAAGGGATATGCGAAAATCATTTGGAGGCCCAGGTATTGGTCTTCAAAATACTTCGTCAAGGATACTACTGGCGCAAGATGCAAAGAAATACCATGAAATTGGTAAAAAATGCAAAAATTGTCAATATTATTCCTATGTACCTCACAGGCCGACAAATCCTCTCACCTCGATCACTAGCCCACTTCCCTTTGCCATGTGTGGAATTGATCTCCTTGGTCCTTTCATCGGAGCACCCGGTCAGAGAAAACATCTTATAGTAGCAATAGATTATTTCACTAAGTGGGTGGAAGCAGAACTACTCTCCAGTATAACAGATCATCAAGCTCAAGGTTTTGTTTGGAAATCCATAGTGTGTCAGTTCGGCATTCCCCGGATATTGGTCAACGACAACGACAAACAGTTTGACAACACTCAGTTTAAGGCTTTCTATGAGGAGTTTCATATCGAGCATTGATTCTCCTCCATAAGGTATTCGTAAGCTAACGGGAAAGTCGAAATGACCAACAAAACACTCTTACAAGGCATCATGAGAATATTAGACGAGGTTGACAAGCAATGGATCGACTATCTTCCAAACATGCTTTAGGCTTATCGAACTACCGCTTGGACTCCCAGAGGAGAAACTCCTTTCTTTATGGCATATGATTCCGAAGTGGTCATCCTTTTGGATATTAGGGTGCCCTCGTTACGAGTACAGAGTTTCAAGCAAGCCAACAACGAAGAATCCCTACGGATGAATGCCAACCTTATAGACGAATGTAATACCCGTATTCATAAAGTAAGGGTAAAGAATAGTTTAATAAATATGACATGGAATTAAAATAAAATATATTTGAAAGATTTATTATTATTTGAATAAAATAATTCTTAAAAAATAATGGACGTGTGGAGACGTAGTTATAAAGAAAATGGAAAAAAAATTGTGAACAGTATAAAAGAGAATGAAAAAGTAAAAGGAAAAAAATTAATTAAATTATTTCTTCTTTAAAAAAAACGTGGCAACTATTAGTATTTGTCTAAGGTTTAAACAAGGTTGAAAAAGGTTTGAAGAAGTTCAAGCATCAAGCCTCAGCACACTAGGAGTGTGCTTCAGCATGCAAGCAAGAAAAATGGTCCAGCAAAATGAGTGTGCACACTAGGTCAAGCCACTGCCCTCCTAGTCCAGGCCGCGACGCCCAGAAAAGAAAGAGGCTGAAGGAAGGGCCAGGCCACAGTGCCCCCTCCTCCAGGCCGCGGCGCCCCCTGTTTCAGGCCGCACCTTCAGGCACACATGCTTCAGCCTTTAGTTGGGTTTGTGAGACATGTTCAAAATGCTACATTATCAAATAGAGAATATTCATATTCAAATTTGTTAAACTGATATATAATCTCAAAACTTGATCACCATAAAAAATGGTGTTACTTGTTATTATAATTTCAAAAATAATATTTTTAATATGATATTAAAAATATAAAAAAAAATTATTTTTTCAAATTATATAAAGAAAAAAATGTACAGAACTTGTTAACAAAAATATGAATTGAAATTTTCCATGACTAAAACGGCATCTCTCTCTGTCTAGGAAATTCTAGAACATGATACATCACCACCTTAGTATTAGCCCTCTGCATAACCTCTATCCTCTCATGCAGAATTCGTCTCGCAGCTTCTAACTAAATCCGCTTCTTGCCTCTCTCTCTCTTTTCAATACCACTCACGAATCGCGATACTAAACAGTGAAGCCCCAATTTCTTTAGTCCACATTTCGCTTTGCTCTGCTCTATCAGGTTTGCATTAGCTCTCACATCTTTGTATACCCATAATTTCACGCTTCATTTCTTGTTAAACTTAGTTGCTTGTTACTTGATTTCGCTCGAGTATCATTGCCTGATTCTTGTTATTTTATTTTTAGTTAATGCCCAAGAAGTGAATCATTTTTTGTTGAACTAAGTCGGTATTGTTTTCGATGATTGTTAGGCTATCTTGGTGTGGTTTCTCTCGGCTTTTACAATATTTTTCTTTTTCATATCTGTTTGTGAGTCTGTGAAATATGTTTTCAATGAATTAAGTATTGAATTTAGGCTATGAGAATTGCCTGTAAAAGTGAATTGGTGAACTGATATAAAGATGGCAAAGAAGAGTTAATGTTTTCCCCACTTTTTTGGTTTTCTAGATATAAATTTGCTTGATGATCGTATGGGGAATAATATAACTCTTTGCTTGCTTCTTGAATATCAAATGACCGCATGGATAATTTTGATCTTCATTGTTCCTGATTCGATACATGCCTAAACCAAACAAAACGAGTGATATTTGGGCTTTTGGGTTTCCCCTACTAATTTATATCAGAAGAACACCTTAGAAGTGCTTGTGAAAACACCTACACGAGTAATTTTTGTCTAATTCCTTATGATTTAAAACCCCTTTTTAGAGTTTGAGGCCACAAAGCTGTTTGAAGGATTATAGATGGTTGAAATACACTTGAATATTTTACCAATATTTGTAGTGTGGCTTTACTGGTTCTGCTAGCAAAGACTCATTGAGGTAGAGCGGTTCAGCTCTTGCTATGTCAAGTGTTAATATTTGATGATAGCTCCATATATCTAATTTATCAAGATGGATTTTACCTGTTGTCTGCTGTGTTGGTCTACCCAAAAGCACAGCAGTCTCAGGGCATCACTTGGGCTGGATAGTTGTTAGGCTAATTTGGTATGACTAGCACAAAAGGAAAAATAGGAACTTTAGCTTGAAGTTTTAAGTTTTCCAACCTGAAGTAAAATGAAATTGTATAACCTCTGTTGGAAAACACTAAATTTTCTTGCATGATGGAACACTGGGATCCGCTTGCGGTTAAATGAGAATATAGTATGAATTACCTCACTCTCTCTAGAGCCTTGCATTCCCTGTGATTCTGTGCTTTGAATAAAATTTTACTGAATCCTCTTAATGGTGATTTCCTAGAAATTTTCCCACCACATTTTCATGTCTGATGTGGGTCAATTCATGAATGACATTTGGCTGGTAAGTGTATACACACCAAAATCCTTTTCTTGGGCAGAACTTTCAATTTATGGGGAGAAGATAATTTTCAAGAAAACAGCGTTGCTACTTGCTACCTGCTACCATCTTCTTCTTCTCCCCACCCCCTTTTTCAAATTGAGTTCATAGAGTAGGTGCTGACTAGGACGAGATGAAGAAATTATGTAATTGTGCCTCACAAAAAGAAACTTGATCAAGATTCAAAGAAGTTCTTTTTTTTTTGTTTATAGAACTAAAAAAAATCTGGTGGTAAGCCCAATTCCCGAGTTTCATTTATTATCTACACTTTGCCCCGTCTTGTAATAGGTATTGTATATGATGATTGTACTCTGTTTTCCTTGACCAGATCAATTCATTGCTTAAGAATTTGTCCAAATGCAGGGATGGCTAAACCAGTATATTCTGTGGTATCAGATACCAAACCACTGGAGAGGAGAAATCTGTTGATAATTTTCAAAATAAACTTGGAATTAAGTTTGGGATGTTTTAGAGAATCAAAGGAAATGAGAAAAGAAAAGGAAAATCAAGTTGTGACTCATTCCGTCGACCGAATGGATCATTCACCACTGAATGGACTCATTCAATCGACTGAATGATTGATTGAGTTGACTAAATGGAACGCAGAAACTCTTTGTTACTTGTTCAGTCGATCCAGTCGACTAATTGTTCGAAAATTTTGAATTTTCTGAACGTTAAATGACAATCACTCGTTAACAGGAGTGTCTTTTGAGAAGAGACACTCAGTTATTTAAGTTTATTACTGAACTTAGGGGTGAGTATAGAACCCAGTTGACCCGTGAACCCGACCCAAACCGATATAATGGGTTAGGTTGGATCTTTTTAGAAATTAGATTGGGTTGGGTTAAAAGTATTTTGAACCCGGTGGGTTGGGTTGGGTTGGGTCATGGGTTCAAAATTTTCAACCCGACCCAAACTGGTAACCCGGTCAAATATATAATTATATATTTTATATTTATTGAATATAGAATTACGTATAAATAATTATAGTATAATTATAAAATATATAATCATAAAATGTCAATTCTAACTACTATTAGTGTGTAAAATTATATGTAGCAGATACTCCAATATCCAAACAAGTCCCATACTTTTCAATCACCCAGATTTTTGTTCCAAATATTTACACTAAAAACAAATACTGATTTCGAGTTATGAAATAGTTTTCATAATTATTGTTAAGCATAACTTCAATCAAAATAAATTGATGCACAGTTAACTTATGCTAACAAAATTTTGATTTCTTGTACCATTGTAACTATAAAATAAACACAGAAATTAACTCTCTAACCTGCAATATTCTAGTCAAGATCAATGATGCAGATAAGCTTATATTCCAAAAAGATGTACTATAATATTGATGGAAGAAATGCTGAATGCATGATAAAACTTAGTAATACCAACTTGCTGGAAGCTTTTCATGCAAACATTATTGAACCATTCAATTTGCTTCTCTGTGACCTTTTAAGAGCCTCTACGTCGCTTCCAAGTGCATTGAAGCATAGTTCAAAAATTAGACTAATTAGTGAAAAAGCATTAGCACGACCAAAAATGTTGAGTTACTAAAATATATTATTAGCAACTGTCTAGAAATCCAAATTTCCTTCGTAATTGAGCAATCTTCTAAAGTAAGTTAAAGTAATGTCAACTAAAGCAATTCCTAGTGCAACATTCAGATGAAGATTGTGTTTTTAAATATAACGATGAATTCATATTTCAATATCAATGGCTCCAAGTTGTGAGCATGCAGATAAGCAATTGATCATGGTCACTTCATCAAGCTTTATATTACTCGCTTGCATCTAATGAAACAATGCCAAAGCATCCTTACCAAGTTTGGCTTGATCATAGTCTCCAATTATGGCATTCCATGGCATAACATCCTTCTCTTGCATATCATCAAAAAGCTTCTTAGCAGTATCCAAAAAAACAAATTTAGTATAGCCTCAAACCATTGTAGTCTATGAGACAATTGTTCTCTTTTCCATGTTTTCAAATATTATTTGTACTGTTAGGCACATAGATTTTACTTGTAATATGAATGGGTTTAGTTTTGGATTTAATAGAATTTTTTTTGTTATGTAATATGTATGGTTTAATTATTTAGTAAAAAAAATATATAACCCGGTGACCCAAACCGACCCAAACCGATTAGAATGAGTTGGGTTGAGTTGAGGTTTGATGGGTTCATGGATTGGGTTGGGTTGAGATTTTTTCAACCCGGTATGAATGGGTTGGGTTGAATTTTTATGTTAACCCGACCCAAACCAACCCCTGAACAATGCGTCTCTAATGGAAAGAAACTAATTAAACACTATAAAAAGGTGTTTAAATTGTCATAATTTACAGAATTGAATGTTCTCTCTTCTTTTTCTTCTCCTCTCTTAAAAACTTGATATTCTTATGTTTAGAAGTTCTGCAGACTTCCAAAACATAAGTGTACATCATCCATAAATTCAAAGAAGCTGTTGTGGGTTGTTCTTCATGAGTGCAAAGGAACAACAACAGAGCTTCATTGTGTCTTTGAGGAAATTCGCATGAAACCTTCTTGCACCGTGGGGGGCGAATTAAACCTTAAGGAAAGCGACATGGTCGTGCCTTGAAGCCTTTCTATCTCTCTTATATTTTGATAAACAGCCCTCTGTCCCCCCACAAATTGTCTAACAAAATCTTCATATATTTTTCCAGAAATTGCAACTGGAATCGACATTGGCACTTCACAATGCAGTATTGCTCTCTGGAATGGCTCCCAAGTAGAGCTCCTTAAGAACACTAGAAAGCAGAAGATGATGCGATCATATGTCACCTTCAAAGACAAAGTCCCTTCAGGTGGCGTCAGCAATCAACTCTCCCATGAGCATGAGATATTATCTGGAGCTGCAATCTTCAACATGAATCGCCTAATTGGCTGAGTTGACACGGACCCAGTTGTTCATGCGAGCAAAAACCTTCCATTTCTGGTTCAAACTTTGGAGATTGGTGTTCACCCGTTTATTGCAGCTTTAGTGAACAATGTGTGGAGGTCCACCACTCCTGAAGAAGTCCTTGCAATATTCCTGGTGGAATTAAGAACTATGGCTGAGTTTCAGTTGAAACAGCCCATAAGAAATGTTGTTCCAACCACCCCAGTTTCATTCAGTCGATTCCAACTGACCCGCATTGAGCGAGCTTGTGATATGGCTGGTCTTCATGTCCTCAGATTAATGCCTGAACCTACGGCTGTGGCATTGTTATATGCACAACAGCAGCAACACTGTACTTGAGAATATGGGCAGTGGCAGCGAGAAGATAGCACTCATTTTCAATATGGGTGCAGGGTATTCTGATGTAGCTGTAACTGCCACAGCTGGAGGAGATTCACAGATAAAAGCTTTAGCAGGAAATGCTATTGGAGGAGAAGACACGCTACAGAATATGATGAGCCATCTATTGCCAAATTCTGAGAGTCTTTTCTCAAACCATGGAATTAATGAGATTAAATCTATCGGGCTGCTCTGTGTTGCAACCCAGGATGCCATCCACAGGCTCTCTACCCAGAACAGTGTCCAAATTGATATTGACTTGGGAAGTGGGACGAAAATATGTAAGGTGGTGGATCGGGAGGAATTCAAGGAAGTAAACAGGAAGATATTTGAGAATTGTGAAAGCCTCATAGTCCAGTGCTTGCAAGATGCAAAGGTAGATATAGAGGATGTGGCTGATGTAATACTTGTTGGTGGGTGTTCATATGTCCCGAAAATAAGGAATCTTATCAGTGATATATGTAAAAGGAAGGAGCTTTACAAAGGTGTGAACCCCTTAGAAGCTGCAGTCTGTGGGGCAGCCCTGGAAGGAGCAGTAGCCTCTGGCATCAATGATCCTTTTGGGAGCTTTGATCTGTTAACTATTCAAGTCACACCTCTTGGAATTGGAATAAGAGCTGATGGAAACAACTTTGTTCCTATCATAC
The DNA here is from genome assembly GCA_023935145.1 of Bretschneidera sinensis. Classification (NCBI taxonomy): domain Eukaryota; kingdom Viridiplantae; phylum Streptophyta; class Magnoliopsida; order Brassicales; family Akaniaceae; genus Bretschneidera; species Bretschneidera sinensis. Next base: position 84,797,170 of record CM043705.1, on the reverse strand, counting down.
CAAGAAACACCACAATGCCAGCACGGAAAGAGTTGGTCTTCACAACTGTTCGTGATAACCAAACTGAGGCACTGATTGTCATCTATGAAGGTGAAGGGAAGAAGGTGGAAGAGAATCATCTTCTGGGCTATTTTAAAATCATTGGAATTCCTCCAGCACCCAAAGGAGTCCCAGAGATAAACGTGTGCATGGACATTGATGCATCAAATGTACTGAGAGTTTTGGCTGGGGTCATACTGCCATGGACTCAACATCCAGCAATTCCTGGTATGGAAGTAAGGATGCCAACAGTTGATGATGTGCATGGTTGGTGTGCTGAAGCTGTAAACAGAACTTATGGGTCGACTTTGAACTTAGTGACACTGCAAAAGAAGATATAGTGGTGAGAGTGAATTACATCACGGTGTATGTTATATACTCGTGTTTTTCCTTTTCCTGGTGTGACAAAATAAATTTCCTAGCGAGAACAGTTTTGATGATAATACTGTGTTTATGTACATTCATAAATATGAACTTCTTGTAACCTTGTATGAAATGAAATAATGAATGCATGGAGCTACTTTGTTGCTGTCTCTTTCTATGTGATAAGTTTACTAAGTTAATTAAATTTGTGTGATACGATGTGAACTAGGAAGTTATCTTGTGTTTGACAGTCTGCTGTGTCTGTATTGTTTCAACCATGCATAAGAATATAGGTGATTGGTTTCAAGAAGATTACTACTTTCTTAGAGATGAGAATTCAATATGCCTCTCTTGATCATGTTGCAGATAGTTAGCCAGGGAATGGAGTTGAGTTTTTCTTGAGAATATTTCAATGCATAGAAAGTTAAAATACTACTGCAGCGTTTTAGTCCATGTGAGACTCAGAATGAAAAGTTTAGTATTGGAACAAAAAATGCAGGGGATGTTTGGTTTTGGTTTTGTTTTGTTTTTTATGTTTCAAAATATTCTACTATGTGATACTCCTAAGACAACCTTTGTTAATGATATGTTCATTACATTGTAGCTTTCTTGTGGAAAAACACCAGCATGGAATTGCTAGTCAAATTGTCACAGAGAGTATTTGTTCAAAATTTAAAAGGGAAAAGGAGAAATGACCATATTTGCTTATACATTAATGGACCATGATTGCAGCTATTTTTAAAAAGTATATTTGACAGATTATGTTTTTTTGTTCTTTTGCAAATTATACACAAAGGTACTATTTTTACCCTGATATTAATGGAAAATTAATGTAGAGGATTTCTGGAATAGATTTACTGAAAGACACTAAAATAGTATATAATGGAGAATTATTTAATGAATTGGGTTGGCAGTTATCTTTTTCCAATTAATACCTTGCTTTCATCGTGGTTTTCTTCTTAATCCAACGCAACAGTGCTACAACCTCAAAGGAACTACAAAGGCATGCTTGTCAAGTATTCAAATTCATTTCTTCTGTGAGTAGTAGAACCTTAAGAATTTTTTTCTTTTTCTTCTGGCTCTCTCCTTGTCTAGACAATATATCATCTTATATTTGACTTTCTGATAGTTTAAGTTACAAGTAATTCTCAGAAGTCTTGTTTAAGGTTTTCCCTATTTATGGCCTGTTTCCTGCTTTGTTTGAGATTAGAATTTCAGGCTGCTGATATTTTCATGTCTATGTATGTTGATTAGGCAATCTAAAGAGGAAGATGACTCCAAAATTGGCACTGTGGATCGTGATACTAGTGATTGCTGTTTTTCAATCCTCCAGAGTCTTTAGTAAGTAATTTTAATCTAATTTTTCCCCAAAATCACTACAGTAACATGTGATTTTGCATTTATTAGAGATAAAAGTAGTTAACCAAAAAGAGTAATCATTTTGGAAAGTGAAGCTTTTGACCAAAAAAATTAAATTAAGCAGTATTTGAAATGCAAGAACTTGTCATCTAGGGCATTTTGATCATCTCACTTGGGTGAGATTTTTCATTATCAAGAGAACATATCAAACACTTTTATTATTACCCATTTTGATGATTTGGGGTTATGGTGAATTTAATTTTGAACCTCAGATCTCTTCTTTCCAGTTTTAGTGTTTGGCTGTCAAAATGGTTTTGAAACAGTTTTTGGTAAAACACAGTAGAGTTAAAAACCGTTTAGTGTTTGATAAAACGATTGCTAATATAGCTGCCAAAGTGATTTACAAAAACTGACTACTGTTTTTGGCGCACAGATTCAACCCCTAAAAAAAGGTTTTCAGTTTATGATCCTTCTCATAAATCTTTTTTTAGTAGTACTATTGGTCATATATATTCTTTGCTCCAGTATTTTCTTCCCTTTCAATAACAGTGAAACAAAATTTATGCAGGTGGTGATGCTGGAATTAATTATGGAAGGGATGGAAACAATCTCCCATCCCCAAAACGCGTAGTTGATTTCCTCACAAGAGACTTGAATTACGCAATATCATTAATCAAAGTCTATGATGCCAATCTTGAAATGTTAGAGGCATTGAGTGGAACCAATCTGGTTGTGACCATAGGGGTTCCAAATGAGGCAATTAGTTATGTAGCCTCAAGCCTACAAGCTGCAGATAAGTGGGTTCAAGACCACATTATTACATACATTCGCAAAGGCGTTCGCTTCCGTTATGTATGTGTAGGTAATGAGGCAATCCCTGGTATTGTTGCATCTTCTGTCCAGCAAGCCATTGCAAATCTTCATAATTCAGTAAGGAAACAAGGCATAGATTATATTTTTGTCACTACTGCTGTTGGAGGTAATGTACTAATCAATTCATACCCTCCCTCACAAGGGCAGTTTGCACCTGAAGTTTCTGAGATTATGACCAATGTGACATCCTACCTTTATTGTATAGGGTCACCACTTCTGATCAACGTGTACCCTTACTTTGCCCTTGTCTCAGAACCAGATCATATTTCATTAGATTATGCTCTGTTTCGATCAGAGACACCCGTTGTTAGGGACGGGAAATTAGAGTATTATAATATCTTTGATGCCATGGTAGACGCGTATATAGCGGCAATGGTGAGGGTGGTGGGGAAGGAGGATGTTAAAGTTGTGGTGTCGGAAACAGGCTGGCCTACTGCAGGTCGTGAACCCTACTCGAGCATCGAAAATGCCAGATTGTATAACAGCAAATTAAGGGAGCATGCTAGGGTAAAAGGAAGGACACCGCGGAAGGCAGATATGAACATGGAGGTTTACATTTTTGAAATGTTCAATGAGAACCTTAAATCTGCTGGGGTTAAGCAGAATTTCGGAACATTTCATCCAGACTTCACTGAGGTTTACCCATTGTGGCATTGATTGTTCATAGAGGAGCTTCATATGTTGCAAATATGTACTTCTTGATACCCAAGTTTATGAATAAAGTGTATTGAATTTTAATAATGCTCTCAGACTAGCATTCACAATATCAGTTTGATGTATAATTAAAAATCCTGGCAGGCAACAGTTAATTTTTAGTGAAGAAATGACAACCTGTGAAACTTGGAATCATTTTTTTTTTGTTGATAAAGTGAAACTTGAAATTATGATTTGCTCTCTTATTTGCAAATTTAATAATGATTTACACATTAGTATTATAATATATATATATATATATATATATAGGAGATCAAATAGAGGTGATAATTCTCATAAGTTGCCTGTTTTTTTTTCATTTTCTTTTTTTCATAGGTGGCTCATTGAGTCTAAGCTATATGACAGGAGGTAGCTTCTCAATGACTATGTAACACTATTGTTTTCCATGGACAAGGCCAAAATTCATGTGGGGCGATATTGTAAGACCAAATTAAAACAGTGTTCACAAAGAGGTCCCGATCATTTCACCTGAGAAACCCCAAAAAATCAAAGTAAACAAGAAAACAAAAGACAGTAACTTTCCCAACAAAAAAATTAATTTGATTATGCTCAGTGGTTTTCTGGAGGGTCCCGTTTGGCCAGGTATCATGTTGATCAACAAGATCCATAGTTCAGTGTGTATATGACAATCCCTGATATAGCTATCAACTTTCTCTTGAGAAACCCTGAAAACAAATGAACACACATTCATCAAAAACCCACAAGCAACAAAGAATAAACTCCAAAACAGTGACACTGCCTTTTTGTCCATATCGAACTTAACTCTCAGGCTAAAAAACAAACCCCAAATTAAGGATTAGAGAAATAAGCAATAGATTACAAACAGAAAGACTCTAAAACGATCTCTAACGTCACCTGAAAACGCACAGAACATTGATACCTTAACGACACTTGATAGACGACAAAACTCCCATCTCCAAAACAATATTTGTAGTAAGTATAAATATAAATATATAAAATTTTCTAAGTTTCAATTCCCAACACTGAAAAAAAACTGCCACTTCTCTCTACATGTAAAAACACTACAAGCAGAAGCACCATTTTGACTTCTCAAATAATAAAACACGACACATATTCCTACCAAACCCTGCCAACGTTGAAACCAAACATATAAAATATTTGAACTTACCAAATAATACAAAATGAAAGTTTCAAACTTTAAGTCCTTTTTATTATAAACAAAGTTCAACATGACACAAGTCCTAGATTCTCTAACCCAAAACTCAAAGTCTTCTTCACAAGAAAAAAAAAATACAATTTATATATTTTAACTTTGAATTTAAACAAAGTTTTTATTTTTTTCAACGCTTTGGTTTTCATGGTACAACCTTTTTTTTTTCTCCACATCGTATGATTTCCAAGGCAACGTTCACCGTCACGACCACGCTGTCTTGTTCCCATGCATTGCCTTTCAATAACCCAGAACTTGAAGGCTTTAAATAGTGCCACAGAGATCAAAATTGGACATGGTGCACACTCTTTCACATCCCGCCTAGCACGTAGTCTCTTTAATATATTTGCTCTTCTTGGGTCAAATTTAATTAATGAAACCATAGGGGGGCATAACATAACTAATTTACTAAGTACCAAAAGCATTAATGGACCGACAAATAAGTAATCAATTATTAGTAGTAGTGTCATTGACACATAAACGTATAGTTAATGTAATGGAGTAGTAGTAGTCCTATGTACTTTTTTTTCCCCCCTTTTCCTTGGTGCTCTCTCTTGACCTTTTTCGAGTTTAGAACCGTTGTGATACTGACACGTGGCGACGCTTTAGGTGGGAAGAGACGATGGATGTGAGGCCAGCAAGTCGGGGCCGCATCTTTGATCGGTAAATCATCTCATCATACGGCCTCCTGTAGAATTTCAAAAACGGTAGAAACGATTCCCGGGACTTCTCGGTCTTGCTGCTGACGTGGCTCGTCTTGCGGAAAAACATGGCCGGTGATTGAAGGAACGAGGGACGCGGGGTCCTCGGCTGGGTGATCTTGATAGAGTCATTGCCTGTTGTCTTCTCTGGCAACGGGGTGGACGGGAACAAGCTCTTCCTCGTGTGCCTCCCATATATCCCACCGTTGATGCTACCACGTGGCGTCCTGGCTGCTGGTGATGCGAACGAGAGGGACCTGGCGTTGAGCGGGGAGATTAGGGATGGGCCAACAGGGGAGCGGCTTGTGGGTCCCACTTTTGACGCGGACGTGTCGGTCATGGTGAGGTACCATGGCTTGAGTGAGTCAAAGTTGTGGGACACGGTGAAGGAAAATCTGGAGGAAGAGCATGAGCCGATCTTGGCCGTTGATTTTATTGATGATGAGTCAAAACGGAGGGATGCGGCTCGCGGGTAAGATGAGAAGTCATCGAACTCTAGTGATTCTTCAAAGTCTAGTGATGATACCACCATCGTGGCCGTTGATAGCTCAACGAATGGACGAACCCCCTGCAATCATAAACCCAAACGATCACAAATTTAAATACCCACCACGTGATTCTATAAAAATCAGTAGCATTAATCCACAATAGTCAATACGCACAAGACAAGTGTAATATTCTAATTAAGGTCCTTACATGCTAATTTTCAGAAAAAGGACAAAAACAACACTTAAAATAAGACTTGTAACATTATTATTGGCTTGGATAGTAAAAATAATTATAGGTAATAAGGTATTTTCTTCAATATTTTGAACTTACTATTGATCTAAATTTCTAAACTATTTAGTTGGATATGTACAAGACTTGGTTGGAACGAACATTTTCTAGTTAGACTTCAACCAACCCTCAACATCCCAACAAAATATAAGAAGACAAAACGAAAAAAGAAAGCCCTTTTTCTAGGCTTAGGTCATGTTTACAGCCAGAATCTCACTTTGGTTTTAAACTTTAAAGTGGGTTGCTGATGGTCAAATGATAATGGTTAAATATTTATTTTGATTATTTAATTATTATTTTTTTCTATTTTGATAACCAAACTTTTTATTATTATAAAGTTTTATAATTTTGTTTATTTTTTAATTCAATTTTTTTAATAAATTCAGTTTTAAAGTGTAGTCAAATTTTCACATTAACACCAAAACAATGCTAAAATAATTAATAATAAATAAATAAAATACTTGAAATCACACATCACATTAACGTTATTTGAAATTAAAAATCTATTAAATTTTGAGATCAAAGTCATTAAAAGTATTATATTAAAAAACCAAAAAAAAATCATTAATAAAATTAAAATTTATACTATCAAAATAAAATTTGATTAATAATTATAAAAACAAATATTAATTTTTCAACGATGTTAGGCCCCACCAAAGAAAAAGAAGTGTACAACATTTGACTTAAGGTTGATGGCCCCAAGTTAAAAAGTTACAGTACTGTTGTAACACGGCCTAATTTTAACTTATCAAACAGCTACACAAGTGTAACAAGTAACCTGACATATCACCAGCTTCAACACTACTTTTTAAAAATGAGCGGGACCCTAGATCCAAAAAAAAAAAAGAAAAAGAAAAAAGATTTTGTACAAAGCACAATTATGAAATAGAGCAGAAATTTGAAATCACCTTCCACAGATAAGAGAATAATGATGGTCCGTCGATGACAAAAGCCTTGTAAAGCCGGCAAGGGTAGTACTCAGCCACAATTTTCAGTGTTGCCAGCAATAAATTCATAAAAGCCGACGCTGATCTGAAAAAGCCTGCGTTTGTGGTAACCCATCTCAAATTAATTACTTTTTTAATCAAAATTAAGTTATTATTATATATTTTTATAATTAATAATAAATCTTTTAATTATATAATAATTCTCACAAAATCAACACCGTAATATACTAATTATATCGGTAACTTCTGATGAGGATCAATTTTTTTTAGGAAGGCTCAGTGTCACAATTAATTGACCAATACAAAGAGAGTTCTGTATAACGTTTCGAACTACAATTCCCGATAATAGCCCTGATCTCCTGGGCCAATGACCGTGACACTTAAGGGGGCAGTCCAGACATTGTCTGAGGACGTCTCAGACATTGCCGGACCTCTGACATAGTGTGCCTGGTCTCTCATTAATTACCATATCATGCTTTAGTAGCGTGCAATACACAACGTAAAATTACTAAAAAGTACACCCAAGTTTACAGATTTTAGTTGGTTTTTATAATTTTTATTTGATTTTAAGAGGGTAGTAAAGTCATAGTGTAGTAAACATACTTGCGTCGAAGAGGAGAACAAATTGTTCAACGTTTTTTAGCATGGTTCCTATCGCCACCTCCAATGTAAATACCAGCAAACGAGTAAACCTAAAAAAATATAAAGGAACATTACCAGCTATGAATAACACGTAAAAGGAAGTAAAAATTTTGTTGGCTACTCACAGTTTCTGTGAATGAAACTTCTGGAAATCTTGCTTAATACGAAAGACCTGTAACAAATTGAAACAATTTTCTTCAGTTAATTTTTTTTTCATAAGGGAAATTTAGAAAGACATAACAAAAAATACAGAGCCGAACTTACCAAAACAGGTCTGGATTCTTCATCGTGACCAGCCACGTAAGCAACTCCTTCAGCGAGCTCAGCTGAGAACTCATCTGCTATCAAGGTTTCTGTGATCAAGAAAATAAAGGAGAAGATAATTACAAATTGATAATTAAAAAAAAAACATAAAGGCAAAAAATTTAAAATTTTTAAATGTTTAGTTAGTGGAGTTTAATGATTACTGGGTATATCTACTTTAACGTTCAATTCGAATATAATATAACAAAAAGGAAAGCAGATGCATATAAAAAGAGCATAATTTAGTAGCTGCCAATTAACTAGAGATAAAAAGAAAAAAAGCCCTTGAAGCAACAAGAATAAGAAGAATAAAATGGTTACCAGTGCCTATAGTCTCTCTCCAAGAAAGGCAAGCCCTTAACTGCTTAGCAGCCTTCTTCACACTATCACCTTTTGCTCTCAAAAACCTCTCTACACAAGAACTATTGCAGAACTTCTCCTGTGAGAAAACAATAATCACACTAGAAATCAATGGGAAACCCAAGTACAAGAAAATGATTAGCTAATTTTCAGCTCAATATATATGTAAGCAAAAACCACTAACAGTAGAAACACTATGTACACCAAAAGAACTATTATTGTTGTGAAAATGGAGCAGGAAAAACACAAGAGGCACATTGAAAGAAACTGTGGCATAGGGGGATCTCAACAGAGGCATGAACTGTTTTATTTTATAAAAGAGAGAGAGAATACATCATAGTAGTGAAAAACCCACCTGCTTTACTGTGAGGGAAGCCTGTTTCCTAAGAAGATGAAGAACAGCTTCAACTCTCTCGTCCACTTTTTGATCTTTCTCGCCCATTTCGAGGAACAACAAACTTAACTTTGATCTCAATATCAGAAACCAACAACCACTGCTACTCAACAACAAATATACCAAACTTCTTCTTCACGCAACCATTAAAAACTGAAACATATATATATATATATATATATATATATATATATATATAGAGAGAGAGAGAGAGAGAGAGAGAGAGAGAGATAAAGGGACCGAAGAGGGCAGTATTTGAAAACTGGAAACGTTGAATAAAGAGAATGAGGGCTTAAGAGTTAAAGGTGGCTATATATAGAGAACTTGAGGGCATATAACGGCGTTATCTAGCTGACAAAACTAAAACAACTTTAACGTCAACAGTGGGTCTTAGTCAATGCTATTGTAGCCATGTAGGACAGTAGGAGTACTAAATATTAGTCATGGTGGCCTTTGATAGCGATTCCTAACGGAAAAACGTCGGCGTATTCAACCCCACACAGTACTCCCCGTTATAATCTCATTATTACAGAAGTAGCTACTTGCTCTTGTTTTGCTCTTTTTTTTTCTTTTTTTAATGACTTGTTATTTATGGACTTTAATTTACCAAGGACTAGCTTCCATTTAAATTAATTTCTCATTATATATAGTATTTTTTATATGCATTAATTATAAACTATAAGTAGTGCAAAAACCAATGCATTTTTGATGATGGGGCCAAAAGGACTTGAACCCGTGAGCGGATATTTTCAGGGCAATCAGCCCTTGTCAGTTAATGGTAAATAGTGAATTAGCGTACTTTTAATGGCTTTTAGTTAGTTTCACCCGAGAATTTGGTACATTAGAGATACTGTACTTTTTCCTTTTGTTGCCATGAAAATCACATTTGTTTTGTCGTTGTTTTTACCTAAGTGTTTCATTTCTCTTTTTCCCGTAAAACAAAAGAACAGTTGGATCATGGATAATTCGTATTTTTCGTTTTGTAAGAAGCCCTACTACTTCCAGAGTGTTATTGGTTGATTACTTGTTTTCATAAATCAACATATTTTACTAACAAAAAGTTATTAATGTTAGTTTTGAGATACATTTAATTTAAGATAATAATCGTTGAATTAAAATTTATTAATTATTAATTTTGAGATTTTTAAACTATATATATATATATATATTAAAATCTTTTCCGTTCTACATCGAATATGAAACAAGAGTCATCACAATATCTTCTCGCTACACAAACAAAATGTATATATATATTAAACACTATAATTGGTTCATTTAAAGAGGATGTAAATTTTGGAATAACTCATGTAAATTAAGATATCAATTCATTTGTAATAAAAATATTATAAAGTAAAATATGTAGTATATATAAATTTTGATTGTAAAATGATTCTCATTAAATCTTAAAATTTAAAAAATTTAAATTTATGTAAAAAATATATTACATATTTAAATTTTTAATTTTTACCGTAAAAAAGAGTTGATATAAGAAAATTAATGCATGCTCAAGTAATAACCTCTTGGATCAATCCGTGCTGGATGCTTGTAATGTTTATAAATAATGAGAAAACTCAGAACATTAAAAATCATATAGTTCAACATAAGTCAAAAGCTTTGATTTTTGTACACTCAATTATTTTTGAAAAAAAAAATTACAAGTCCGTTATTATTACGGCGAAGACCTATTCCCACACTTGGCAAAAAGATTAACATATCCCGGACATCCTCCACGTGTCAAGTTTTTCAACTTTTGTCTATGCTCTTTATTTTATTGAGCAAACTAAGTACTGGATGAAAAACCAGAAATCAAAATTAGGCCTAAAAATGTTACTATATCGCATTGTATCATCGGTCATAGCCCACGCGCAACAAGGACACGTGAGAAACAATGTCCCTAACATTAGTAAAAAGTATTTTTTTTTTCTGGAGTAACAACTGGGTACCGAAAAATCTGCGCAAAATGAATTGTTATCAGTTAATTCATATAGGTACGGTATGCAGTAATAATCGCATCTGACATGCTAAGCTATACTCAAATAATTTACTAGGATTTTGCAAATCAAACGCTGAATGGCGCGTGAGGTTAACACTTCAAAAGTAAAAGCAAATATGAAAAAAAAAAGTTGCGCTTTAGGGAAAAAAAAAATTAAGATCAGTGATACGGTGAGTTTTTTTGTTTGATATGAAAAGTATATTATATAAAATTTATTTTATTGTTAAATGATGAAAAAATATATTTTATTATATTTAAAAAATAAAATTTTATATTATATAACGTGTTATAGTGTTTTAGGAAAAAACAAATTATGCTCAAACGTAGCTAAGAAATAGTAAATTAGGCTTCCAAAAGCCGGTGTAAAGCTTTATCGTGCTAATTTAAATAATACTACAAAGGTGCTATTTAGTGAAATATTTGTTTCATTTGTCGTCATTCAAACATGAGCGAGATTCTCCTCTGTATTACCTAAGCATAATTTATTTTTTTCCAATTTCTCCTTCTCTTTTTTCTCTCTCTGAATCAAAGTAAACATGTTGGGTATAAGATGATGACTTTGGAGGAAAATTTTTGGTGGTGGCATTCGAAGAATATCGTTATTTTTATATTTGATGAAAATTTTATTGATAATGTTATGTAATTTTGTTGATAATATGAATAATAATTATATATGTTATTAATAATTTTTTTTTAATATTATTAATAAAAATTTTATCCGATCAAAAAATAAAAATTTACCTCAATAGAGCAAAGATTTGATATAATTTAATTTGTCCCATTCACCCCTACTGCGTGGCCCAAAGTGTACTAAAATATGGTTATTTCACCCACCACTTAAACCCTTTTTGATTTCAAATTTTGAAACACGTAACTGATCATGTGTTGCTCTTCACACCCCACAAACACACACAGTTAGTGCTTTTCCTCTCTCTCTCTAGATTGAGAACAGTGATTTTAGGGTGAAAAAGGGTAACAGCTTTTTGGTTAAAATAATGAAGTACACTAGTATATATATTTATGTATGAAAGTAGAAAGTAGCAAGTAGCCGATTAAATTGATTTGGGTAGGGCCTCTTTGTCCGTTCTTGTGATGATATTGGACAGAAAAAACTAGGGGACCTTGTCTGTGTGACACTACCTAGACAAAAGTTGACGTACGAATATTAACTACAGTTTGTATTTGATAATGTGTTGCATGGCTCGAACATGAAGCCTATTCAATTTGGAAGGAAAAATTATAAATTAGTTAATTAGATTGTACATGAATTTGATTTTAATGGAGTACACATGAAATTTATACCCTATGAAGTTTTAAAATTATAATATAAATAAAAGGTGCTGTTTTTTTTCTTTTATGAGGTTTATATAATCACCTTTTGCATCTAAATCTCTTTTTTTTTTTTTATATATCTTTAGTTATTCTTATCATTCTATGTTAAAAACTTTGACTTTAGTAAAGAAAATTTATCTAATTACTTAAAATAATCGATAAACTCAATATTACGTTTTCATAAATATAATAAATACTACTTTGTATGCATTTAAAAGTAAGGGTATTAACTCTAATAAAAAAAATGTGTTGAATAATCTATATAATCAATTGATCAACGATCAATATTGAATGAATAAAATGTCATTCGTAATGTTACTGTAATGCCCATCAACTCAAATATTGATCTTTTAGTTATTCGAGTGGAGTTTAAAGCTAATCAAATAATCAAAACTATAACATGTTATTCATTTTGTCGATTAATTTTGTTCATCCACAAATTGATAATTTTAAAACATAGAGATTTCAAGCTGTTTGATTTTGTCCTTGTTCATTATTACTTGAGGTTCTCATGATTACTATCTGACCATCTACAATAATTTGAATGAACAAATTAGATAACTATATATCATCACTTCCAATCAATTTTTTTTATTAAAAAGATATTATATACAAATATAATGATTGATCTTATTCTCATAATATAAGATTATAGTATTATTATTAATTTTTTATAAAAATCTACAACAAATAACGAATTCTATACTATAGAGATTTGAACATGAAACCTAATAATTCCAAAGTTTTAATCTTGATTTTTTTTTTTTTTGCGCGTCATCCGCTTAATTGAAACTTATTATTTGCAACTGTTTAGCAAACTTCTTCTTGTCTTTTCATAAATTTACAGTTATTTTCAGAGAAAAGAAAAAGTGAAGTAAGTTGTTATTGTGAAAAAGTAAAGTGTAAGTGTCGAGTGACACAATGCCCAATGGGAAGGATCATTTTGGATGTGACTTTTGTGACCTAATTATTACTCAACTGAAAAGACTTTTTTACTTTTTGGAACCGTTAAGAAAGATGGATGAATACACGTAGCTTATGATCATATTTATGGTTCATGTCTCCTTCTATTTGTGGGTAAATACGTGACCACCACCTCATGATTTCTCACATGGTGCATAGGACAAATGCTTTTGTGGCTGTACCATGGCCCCACCATTGAGATAATTTCTCCTTGCTAATCAACTGTTCCCTCTTTTGGCCCCGTATGTTTGTGGTGAAAAAAATAAATAAAAAAATAAAAGAGCTAGTTGATCATATAACAAAAGAAACAAAAAAGAAAAAAGAAGTAAGAAGTAAAATATAGGGTTGCTACGAGAGTAAAAAATTGGGAAGAAAAGCTGGTTATATTAGAGTCAAAGGTTGTTTCCTATGTACCCAAAAAAGGTAAGATAGTTATTAACGTAGGTAGTAATTCATGTGTTGAAAATCACACAAACATCAATTTCATATATATAGATGAACATCAGTGTAATTCAAAAGTTTAAGTTCATAAATCTTAGTTTATAACTGTTTTAAATTTAAAATATTTTTTGGTGAAATAGTTATAGAGCTAACAACTGCTTTGTGTTTAGTTAAATAGTTATGAAAAAATAATTATGGTCATTTCTATTTAGTAATTGAAATGAAGTCAAATTTATAGTGAGATTAAATGTCATATCATCATATGAAGAATATTAAAATTTAAATTTGTCATGATGACATTCAATTTTACTATGAACTTGATCTCCATTTAAATTCTCAAAATCAGATGATCATGGGCATGTGAAAAACACAATTTGAACTTATTAGAAACTTTTTTTAGTTTTTAATTATTTTCAAACGTCACTTTTAAAAAAAAACATTTTATCTAACTTCTTTTAATAAGGGCAACATGCCCTAATAATTTACCATTAAAAGTTAATTAATATACAAATGAAAAATAATTATATATTGTATTAGCATAATAATGACTTTAAACTTGTTCACAAAATTTTTGTATATTATATGATATCGTCAGTTTAATCTTAATAAAATATATAATAAATAAGATGAACTCGTTGCTTTATCTCAAAAAGAAATATCATCCGTTGCAATAATGAAGCTTTAGTTCATTTGTGAAAAAAGTTAAAATTAAAACCAAGAGATTATAAAAATTTAGATTTGATTTTTATCGATATTTAAAGTGAGATACACAAAGGTAATTGGTAAAGTAGGAATGGATCCATCAATGTAATAATAGTGAGTAAATTTTGGGAGCAGTGAGTATCTCATATCTGGACCTTGTAAAGTTTGTGCATGTGCAGGGTAACAGCAGAGCTTTTGGACTTTTATAGGATTTCTTTGGAGCCATTTATAAACCATGTGGACTTGTTATTAGTATTACCCAGTTATTTGAATGATTGTTCAGATTATCATCCTATGGTTATTATTATGCCCTCATCATGGTACATACTTTGTCCCCACCACTCTCGTCAACTCTCAAATTCAATCAAGTCATTCATTACTGAAATTGAATCTTTTTTTTTTTATTTTCCATTTGGTAAAAATATTTTATGGTTTTGTATTGTAGCATGCTGTTTTACTTGTTCCTTTTCCCTAGGTACGTAACATCAGATGATATGAACAATATATGATTTTATTTTATTTTTTGTGAGAAAATGTTAATTAATAAATATATTTTTAAGTTTCATTAAAAGATATTTGTCACTTGTTCGAAATAACTTGTAAATTTTGGAAATCGACTAGTGAAAAATCAATTATGAATATTCGCTATGTTTGGATTCTGAATTATAAGAAGGAAATAATATTTTTTTAGGAAATGAAAAACAAAATAATTTAGTTAAGCCTTTCTTACCATTATGATTCTTTTTTTTTTTTGAATCTTACCATTACGTTTTTTATTGAAAAAAAAAGTATGGTATGAATCTTTATATGTGGTTCATGGTATGTATATATAATGCAGGGATAATTAGGATTGTAAACTAATCGAGCAAATCAATATTTAAACTTATTTTGAAATATTACCTACGATCTTGAGTTAAACTCAAGTTATAAAAAGTTTGTTCGAACTTAACTTGTGAGTTATATCTAGTGGTTGAGATTGATTCAGCTCGTTAATAACATCTTGAGTCGAGCAAACAAAACTCGATCTCAAACTCAGTAGCGTTTAAGTTTATACTTAAATTAGAATTGATCAATAATTTTTTTAGTTTAACATATATTGATCAAATAATATATTACTAAAAATATATTTCAATGAGAGATTCTTAAAATATAAAAATCTTAATATATATACACGCCACCGATATTCTCTTTAAGTAAGATTTAACTCACATTTTTTTACAAGCTAAAAATAGTGCTTAAGATTGATTCATGTATTGTATAAGCTAGTTTGAGCAAGTTAAAAATTATATCGAGCTTGAATTGATTTACCGTCTTATACATAATGGCATATCTTTTCTTTTTTAATAATGTTTTCAAAGTACATGCACTTAAGTGGATCTACCTATCGTGTTGATTATCAATTAGACTAATAATGTCTTGTTATGTCAATAAATTTGCAGATTTCAATTCTTCTCACTTGGGTGATCAACACATGACTTAATTAGCAATGGCAGTCTCTTTTTAATTTCAAGCTCTTGCTCTGTAATTGATATAGACGTTTGATTATTGATTTAAATGTAATTTAAATTATCAAAATTTAAATATTAACATAAAAATTTTTAAATTTAAATAATTTAAATTACATTTAAATTACCCCTCAAGCAACGCCATAAAATATCTTATAATTATGAAAAAAGAAAAGAAAAAAGGAAAAGCCTTTTTTTTCTTATCAGAAAAAGGGAAAAGACTTAAAAAGAGCTTATGTACAAGTTGCATGATCATTCACTCAAGATTGCTTAAGCCCCGTTGGTTCATTGAACTGGGCCAACCCTACTAACGTTGCCCGAGCCCAAGGCTTGTGGCAAAACTTCTGTTACTGGATTTTTAGGCTAAATTATTATTTCCGTTTCAAGTTTGCGAAACAGTACCATTTAAATGAAAAGAAAATAAGACGGGATAATTTGATTAGAAATAATTTAAGGACCCAATTAGAATAATTGGTTGTTTTGTGGCTAAAATCAAATTATCTCCATAATTTTAAAACGAAAATAATAATTTAGCATTTTAAGTTCAGCATATTGCCTTCCAATTTATGATCTAAAAATGTAGTAGTTTACCTGCCAATTTGTCAACCACTGCAAAATGCTTCAATTTTTATATCCAAATCCTTGCTGAGGTGAGCCAACTTTTTAACCTTTCAATCATGAGACCAAATTTCTGAGTCAGCAAGCCATGCCACCTTGATACTTTTAAGGCACCCTACAGGCTACAAGACAGGTGGCTTATGGAAGAGAGACCCTTATAGGGGACTCTTTGTTTGAAATCTTTGTTTACTTGAAATGCACAAGAGGTGGCCCAAAATGGCAAAAAAGAAGAGACCCATGACTCCTGTATGCGCCTTGCCTCCAAAACTTATTGCATAAACAGTAGTGTAAAAGACACCAAAATGTGGCTTGAGGCATAAGCGAGGTTCATTGAAAAGGAAAATTTTAAATTGGGATATTACAAAATAAGAACACCCTTCTGATGAAGTGTGAAATGCACAGATGATTGGTGAGGTGGCTTCTTCTACTAGAAGGGAAAGAAAGGGTTTTTGACAAAGACATTGCACCAGAAAGGAAAATGTGATTTTCATGATTGGTTTCCAAGGGAATATAAAATGCCTTGTGCACCCAAAATAAATAAATAGAAAGATTGTGACAATAATTTGATTCACCCTTGTCTAAGCAAACCTACAGTTTTTCTGTCTCTCTTTATTTTTAAATTAAATCCAATTCTTTCATCTGCATGAGTCATTCCCCCACTTTTTCCAAATGGGGTGGCTGCAATCCCTCCTCTCTCCATTGAAGAAGATGTGGTTTCGTTTAAACTCTGCTCAAAAGAAGAGTATGTACCCTTAATCTCTTAACTGCATTTTCATTGTTTTCTTTTCATCTATTTCATGTTAGTTTCCTTGTCATTCCATTTTAGCTTGCTTTCAAGCTTTCTGCTTAAAAACATTACAAAGGTTTTGTCTCCCCTTTCTTTTATTTGTTCTTTGTATGGTTTAAAACTAAATCCAGAGCATCCTACCAACGCACTTCATTGACAATCTGTAATCAAATCCTTTTTTTTCCTCTCAAAATTTGATCATCAATGCAAGTTCTGGCTCTGCCATTTCTTTTTTCTTTATGTTGTTGCAAGATAAACTTCAAACTGAAACTCAAATTCTGGCAGCGGATTACAAAACGATTTTTGAGTAAAATAATAACGAAGCTAAAAGTTATTTAGTGTTTGAAAAAAAATCAAATTTTCTGATACAAATTCAGCTTTTTATAAACTATTTTTCAGCTTCGATTCTTTTCATGAACCGTTTTAAAAAATGTTTGGCTTAACTTCGGTTAATAGCTAACATAAACCATTTCAGAAACACTCCCACACTGTCATCCATCAACAATCTGTGCTGAAGCACCATTTTCATTTCCATAGGCTATTTACTATGCCTGCAAAAATCCAGAACAAATACATCATCTTGCTGCACTTATTTTGCTATTTTTATAGGTACATTATTTTCCTCTTTTTATCACTCTGTTTTTTGCTTGACCAACATTTTATATTCCATTTCTCAGGAAGAGGGATATACATTCTGTACGAGGATGTGAAATCCTGCCCCTATGAAGATGTGCATGTCTTATGGTCAATACTAGTGGAGTCACATTCACCTTCCCTGCCATCAAAACAGTGAATTTCCTTATGTATAGAGACTACAGAGTTCACAGGAAAAGATGAGAGATTTCAGCTCATGTACATAAGAAATATATATATATATTTATATATTTATCATGTTTTATACTCTAAATCAAACAGTTTTTTGTTCTCTATTTTTGCTTCTTAAATTTGTAGAAGGTTTAAAAGCAAAGCATGCTTGAAAAAGTTTGTGAATCTATATATTAAAGAAGCATTGGTGGAGGGTAGTTCTCACTGAATTTATCTACTTCTTGTTGCTTTGTCAGTTTTCAGCAGTTGAGAGCGGCAGTTTGTTTCTTCTTTTCATATCCTTTTTAAGTTGACTAATGATAGTTTTTGAATGGATAGGACAACCTACATGATTTTTTCATGTATTCAATTAAATCCTTAAATAATTAGTAAAAAAAGAGATATTACTATTCACTTAAGTAACATGATAAAATAATTTAATTTTAAGAGTTTCCTTCCAGATTAATAAAGAAAAAGAAAATACTGTAGCTTTTGAGTGAAGTCAGGTTGATAACCAAAATGCACTGTACTGAATGAATCAAAGACCATTTCCCTTGAGCAATGTAAATGCAGAAACAAAAAAAAAAGTTGGGTTCATTGTTTTTCAGTTATGTTTAAAACAAAAATGAAAATCAATTTTATAGAATGAGAAAGTAAAAATGAAAACGGTTTTCATTCCCTGAGAACAGAAAACAAAAACAGAACGTTTTCCAAAACACCAAACGCAAATTTTGGGTAAGGGAGAACAGTAAGATACTAGACTTTCTGAATCTAATCCAATAGGAAGCAAAAATTTCCAGCTTGGATTCTGATGTGTACGCATAATCAGCTTCATCTACCTTTTACTCACCAGAGGGATTTCACAGCATTGTTAGGCTGATCAAGATGCGCAATTAACAACATTTGAGAGCCAGGCTTTAAAGTAGGCCTCGGAAGTCCACAGGAGTGAGGGTACCAAGTGGAGTGACAGTAATCTGAAACAGAATTATGATTACCAATCAGGGCTGCTATATTCAGTTCCATAATCAGGAGAATCAAAAACAGAACTTTTAGTCCGATAAGACTGCAAGAAGGACAAAAACTAACTTGTACTAATTTTTGTGAGTCATAATTCTAGAAAGAATTACCCCTTTATCCATTTTGCAAAGGAGAGTTATATTCATTAGAGTTTAGAGCAAGCTACTATCTCTCCTTATGAATCAAGCTAGCTGGTCAGTAAGTTTGTTATCTAAAATAAGATAAAAACTTTGGCTCATAAGTTTATTTTGCTAGAAAAAAATATAAACCTACTACTAGGAAAAACCACAAATATGATTTTCAGTGCATGTTAGTACAACAGAAAAACAATTCTTCAATGTTTCCCATTCTGGAATAAGGTTCCTTAATTATGAAATAATAACCTATTAGTGAGCTAGCTTGATATTGACCTTAAGATTAGCAACATTTGTAGGCACATCTATGTTCAAAAAGTATTCTTGAGGATAAGTTTGATTCTTGATATCAGAGAGTACTGCATTAATGATCGGTAAGCAAGCCTTAGCAGCAAGCGTGAAGTCCTGAGTACTGCTCTTAGCTCCAAACCTGTAAGTTCAGTAACGATTAACAAACATAGTCATTTGGGAGGGAAAAAAATTTGTGCAAATTATGATGATTTAGATATATAAAGGATAAAAATATTAGATAGAAAAGAAAAATCAAAACAACCCAACGGCAGTTCCTTATCCATCTGTTCTCCAGTAAATCCTTCAAACCTGCAATTGAAAGGATGAAAGGAATTTCAAGCAACACTGATAATAATATGAATGATTCGAGGGCCTGTCAATCACACTAGTAATAAAAAATAAGATACGATATGCCAGATTGGGCTACGTACTGTCAGAAATTTCACTCTAATCAACTTCACAAATCTCACGTTACAATATACCCTTAGTATAGAAAGTATTTATAAACAACTTAAAACCTGTTTTCACCCTGTTCCAAAACCACGGTTATTCATGGGCTCAAACCCAAACTATCCAGCAAAAAACCATAATCAACAATTTAAACTGTCTCAAGTCTGTTAGTGAAACAATCAACCATGACAAGAACCAGGCAAGGACTTGGTTCAGACGTTTGTAGATCTAAATCTCAGGAATTTCACATACCTGAGACTTCAACTACAATTTCGTACTAACTAACAACTTTATAAAAATAATGTTAACTTTGAACCAAATTCTTCCTATCAATGCAGCAATACAATGACGGAAATTATGTCTATGTATCAATTGTATGATATAGAGATATAAGGTACGCCATATATGAAGGCCTCCCTCGCACCAGCAACTGTGCCCGAGTAAACTCTGCAATTCCATTGAGGTACCAAATCAATATGTATTGACAAAAGAAAATCTGAAAATTTCCCTCTTGGTTATATGAAGTTCCATGACAATAATGTCACTTAAATCGTTTGGCATTACTTTTGAGAAAATTGTGTGTATTGTGTATTTGACACATGAGAATATCTTACTAACATGTGATAACCGCAGTTGCTACCCATGTTTATGCCAGAGATCACCTGTTCATAGAAATAGGAGATGCATTAGCAACTGGGAAGACAATACAATAACCTTCACTACAACCTTGAACTTGTTTGACAGAAAGGCCTGAGCTGTGTAACAAGGATGCAAGGGAAAAAAACTTTTCTAGAAGTGACATCAAAAAGAGAAAATAAATAAATTAGAGTCATGACTATTTATTTCTTTTTCATTACAAATTCTAAGGCATTTTTGATGAGGTGCTCAGCAAGTTGAAAATACAAAAAGGGTAAAAAATAGTATCCTTGTGTTATAGGCCCTTGAAATAGAAAAATCAGATAGTATTAAAAAAAAGCACAGAGAGGAATTCGGTCATTATCACTTCTATAAGACTATAACTATGATAAAACGAAGAGAGCTACCAGATCAGGAACTAAGGAAAAGAGCTTCTTGGATATTCCTAAAGAAGTAAAATCTGCTGGGGTTCCTGCAAAATATGAGAACAATCGAAATCTTGTTTAAGGTTACTAAGATATATTTGAGAATAAACACCAGTAATTAAAATTGAAGTTGCTCTTGAAAAGAGGATCATACCCCACATTTCAAACTTAAATTACATAAAAAAAAAAGTAGTCTTCCTTATTAATGAATTTTGTAGCAAATGATCAGAAACAAAGTTAACAAGTTAAATTTTGTTTTACTTTTTCTTCTTTCCTTCCACTTTTCCATCAAAATCCTCTTGTTTTTATATCCTCTTCCTCTTGTTTCCTTCCATTTTTATTCTCTACTAATCAGAGCCATAAAGTTATGAATGGAAAGTGATCTAACAGGCAGTACAACAAACCAGAAACTGCATAGGCTGTTACACCATCAATATCTCTGGCTTGACAGGAAGTGGATGCTGCCAAGTAATACTATGACTAGCTGCTGATTTTTCTCTGCAGATAGTGCAAATAACAACTTGAAAATCAGCAGCAAGAGTATCAGATTGTTCAAAAGGGCAATAAACAAAATTAGATTTTCGTATTAGTTGATAAAACCATTCTAGCATCTTGACGTCAGTATACAAGAATTGCACACCAAAGGTTGTGTAAACATCCATATCAGAATGAGTTCAATGATTGATGACCAAGGCAAAAAATGAAATATAAACATCAACAAAAAATCAGATAACCAAATTATTGGAAATCACCTTGACAAGATGCCCAGGTGGTGATCTTCCAAACACCCAACTCTTGAATGACTTATAGAAAGAATTTCAGAAATCGAACACAAGAACGGAAAATCAAAGAAAGAAAAAAGACAAGTAATTTGTTGTCGAGGTTCGGCAATGTGCCTACGTCCCCGTGAGTTCCTCAGAACTCTCTGCATTATCTCAATGGTTCTTACAAAGTTACAGCAATCCCCTTCAAGAATCCAAGTTCTTGAAGAACTAAGAAGAGAACGAGAAAGTGATAGACCTATTACAATGCTTTCTATCAATTCTCTACTAACCTCTCTTCTTTACAACCAGCCTCACTACAAGAGTCCCTCTTGTGTTTATGTCTCTCACACAATTCTCTCTTGTGTTTACAATGATCTCACAATGTCACAACCTGTGTGGTTCTCTCACACACCTTTTTCACCACTTGAAATGAGGCTAGGAAACCCTTTTTATAGCCTCTTAATTCTTGGACAATCTTGTGAATCATTCTTGACCCTTTGATCATGTTCTTCCTTTAATCTCAGCCCTTCATCACTCTCCAAGTGATGCTGTGCATTTTGGTGTGGTGCACACATGATTGGAGAGGTCTTATGCATGCTGGATCATGTGTGCAGCCATGTGCTGTGTGCTGCGGCGTGACCTGATGCTGCAGCCTCCTGATGCTGTGCGCACAACTCCTGCCTGTGGGCAGAAACTTCCACAGCAGTGTGCCTGACCTTCTCATGCTCAAAATTGAAGCACACACTTGTGTGCAACCTTATAACTTGCTGAACTTTGATATCCCACAATTTGTTTGGACATTAACCAACTTTAGACCATGTTTGGATATGTTTGAAACTTAGACAAATAACAACAATCTCTATCTTTGTCTAAGAGTTCAAAAACCTGAACTATTGTGCAGAAAGCTTCGGGATCCAAACTCATCTGGAGTTACCAATTAACCAACTCCATTCCTAAGAAGTCCAAGGCAATGATTGGACCTTCTTAGAGGTAGAACCTTGGTGCCTAAATCTGCAGGACTTTTCTCCGTGGTCTTCTTGTCAACATGAATGCATCCTTTCGTACCATTTTCCAGAATGTAATGATACCAAACATCCATATGCTTTGTCCCCTCATGGAACACCGGATTCCTCCAAAAGTGCCTCGCACTTTGGTTATCCAAAGTTACCACCACCTGCTCTTTTAGGACCTCCCACTCGTCCAACAACCCTTTGCACCCCATAGCCTCCTTTATGGCTTCCGTAGCCGCTATGCATTCTGCCCTGGTTGTTATGAGTGCTACCACTGGCTGCCACTGAACCTCCATGTACCTCAGCAACCACTTCATCCCAAGTTAACGCTCTTTTCCGGGATTACTCACACATTTGCTGAAAACATCCATTGCCCAAGAAACACTTGACCTGTTTCTCTTCCTTTCCCGGATGATTCTCCTCATCCCAAGGATCTTTTGTGTAAGACTGAGATCCTTCCTCTCGAACTCCTCACTGAGTTGAGATATAAACCTTTCCATCCTCTTCCTACTGTTCCAAACTAACAGCCCATCAATGACATAGGTGAGGATACTCACCATCTTCTCCACCTTGTGTCCAGGTGAGAAAGTTTCTGTGAAACCTATATCTTCTCTTCTTGTGAACCCATTCGCCACCAGCTTAGCCTTGTTCTGGACTTCATATCTTGGAGGGCACCCTTCTTTGATCTTGTAAGTGCACTTACATTCCACAACTTTCTGATTTCCTAGAATTTTCACCAATTCCCAGAAGTTGTTCTTTCTCAAAGAATCCATTTCTTTCTCCATAGCTAGCTGCCACTTTGACGAATCCTTACACTTCATGGCATCCGTGTAAGTTTTTTGTTCACTCATCTTTTTTTCTGTCTAAGGAGCTGCTGTATCCGCAGCATCCGCAAACCCACATCTTGAAGGTGGTCCGACCAGCCTTCTTTCCCGGTCTCTTATGAGCTGAAAGTCCTTCTGACTTGCTGCAGCATCCTCTTTTTGTTCAACCTCTTCTTGAGTTTCTTGAGCTTGGCAATCATCCAAGGGCTCTACCTGGTCTGAACCCTCTTGCCTCTTTTGCTCTACCTGAACAGAATCTCCTTTGATGCTATGCTCAACAATTTCTGAATTGGTTTGCTCACTAGCCCCTGTAGGGTTAGTATTCTCCAAGTAGAGAAATAGCAATTTATTAAAAAATAACATCCCTACTTATTATGAGTTTAAATCCTTCTTTTTCTAAGGACCACAACCTGTACCCCTTAGCCCTTTCCCCATATCCTAGAAACACATATTTTCTAGATCCTGGGCTAAGCTTATCCTCCTTTTGGAGTGCATACGCAGCACACCCAAAAGTCCTATGGTTGTCTAACTCAGGGAGTTTTCCACTCCACAACTCTTCAAGAGTCTTACAGTATACAATCCTAGAGAGTGATCTATTAATCAAACATGCAGCTGTAGCTACAGCTTCTCCCCAAAAATATTTTGGTAACCCGGATCCTATTAGCGTGCACCTAACTTTTTTCATAAGGGTCTTATTCATCAACTCAGCAACTCCATTTTGCTGAGGAGTTTCCACAACCGTCCTATGTCTTAGAATGCCATTTAACCTACAGAATTGATCAAGTTCTTAGTTAAAAATTTCTAAGCCATTATCGGTTCTTATCCCCTTAACTACTCTACCCATTTGAGTCTCAACCAGCCCTTTCCACACCACTAACTTATTCAATACATCTGATTTATTTTTCACCAAATAAACCCACACTTTTCTTGAATAATCATCAATTAAAGACAGAAAGTAAATGTTACCTCCCTGTGTTGGTGTCCTTGCTGGTCCCCAAAGGTTCGCATGAATGTAGTCAAGAATGCCTTTAGACTTGTGTACTCCGGTGTTGAAGCTGACCCGATGTTGCTACCCAAAAACACAGCTCTTACAGAAATCCATTTTTTTCTACTTTGTCACCACCAAGTAGATCTTCCTTGCTAAGAACTTGTAGGCCCTTTTAGCTCATGTGTTCCAAGCGAGTATGCCAAAGGGCTACCTTGTCCAGCTCAGCCATCAAGCTTGCTGCTTGATCATTGGTTTCTGTTTCTCCGATCATCTCATAGAGTCCATCATTTCTTGCTGCCTTGATCACTACCAAAGATTCCTTGGCCACCTTGATCTTTCCTTCCTTTATCTTGCATGTATAGCCCATGGAATCCAGCTGCCCCAATGAGATCAAGTTCCTCTTCAAATCTGGAACATACCTCACATTTTCCAACAGCCTTGTGACTCCATCAAACATCATCACTTGGATGTCTCCAATTCCTCTCACTTGGTAAGAATTATCATTCCCCAAGAAGACCCTTCCCTCATTGATCTCCTTGAAATTCTTGAACCATTCTTTGTGAGGGCTCATATGATGAGTGCACCCGGAATCAAGAATCCACTTTCCACTGCCTTGCCTCCTGCTCACATCCCAGCACACAACAAGAACATCATCACCTTGCTGTTCTCCCATGGCAACCGAAGCCTCTCCATTCTTGGTATGGCTTCCTCCTCTATCCCTTGTCATCTTCTTGCAATTTTTCTTGACATGACCCTCCTTATGGCAGTAGTAGCAGCTCTTCCCTCCAAATCTCAGTTTGGAATGCATTCTCCCATGACTTTCTCCTCTACCTCTATCCCGGTAGTAGCCATGCATGCTGTTTTGCACTCTCCTATGGCTCTCTCCTCTACCTCTATCCCGGTAGTAGCCATACATGCTGCTGTGCACTCTCCCATGGCTCTCTCCTCTACCTTTGTCCCGGTAGTAGCCATACCAAGTTGCTGGCCTTCTTTTAAAGAACAGCCCTTTACCACTTGATGCACTCCTTTTCTTGGCATCAAGATTATCTTGCAACTCTTTCTTAGGATCAAATTTAAAAGCAAAGATTCGTTTCCGAAGATACCTCTTATGTGGGAGAGTCTTGGCAAGAAACAATTCATTTAGTTTATTCCATAATGCAGCTGGATCTTCCGAGTCTCCGCACTCCCTTGTGACATTGTCTGACATGTGCAAGAAAATGGTGCTGTAAGCCATCTTCTTCATCTCGGTCTGCTGGTCCTCCGTGACACTTGCTGGAAAAGCATCATCTTCTCCAATAGCCAAGTCCACTTTCTGCTGCATGAGAATCGCCTTGATCTTCCGCTTCTATAAAGCAAAGTCTCCCTTTCCATCAAACTTCTCCACACAGAAATTTGAAGCCATCTTTTGCGGACAAGATCCCAGATTTGTGCACTAACCACAACTACTTTTTTTAACTTCAAGAACACAGATAGAAGATGGATCTTTAACACCGTTCTTGAATCAACCTTCAAGAACATGACCGGATCTTGATCTTTAACCGTTCTTGATTCACCCAAGAAGTTTGATCTTTGATTCTTGGAGTCTTGGCTCCGTACCTTCTACTTCTTGTTCCGATAACCAGCTGCTGTGCTCTGATACCACTATTGGAAATCACCTTGACAAGATGCCCAGGTGGTGATCTTTCAAACACCCAAGTCTTGAATGACTTGTAGAAAGAATTTTAGCAATCGAACACAAGAACAGAAAATCAAAGAAAGAAAGAAGACAAGTAATTTGTTGTCGAGGTTCGGCAATGTGCCTACGTCCCCGTGAGTTCCTCCGAACTCTCTGCACTAATCAATGGTTCTTACAAAGTTACAGCAATCCCCTTCAAGAATCCAAGTTCTTGAAGAACCAAGAAGAGAACGAGAAAGTGATAGACCTATTACAATGCTTTCTATCAATTCTCTACTAATCTCTCTTCTTTACAACCAGCCTCACTACAAGAGTCCCTCTTGTGTTTATGTCTCTCACACAATTCTCTCTTGTGTTTACAATGATCTCACAATGTCACAACCTGTGTGGTTCTCTCACACACCTTTTTCACCACTTGAAATGAGGCTAGGAAACCCTTTTTATAGCCTCTTAATTCTTGGACAATCTTGTGAATCATTCTTGACCCTTTGATCATGTTCTTCCTTTAATCTCAGCCCTTCATCACTCTCCAAGTGATGCTGTGCATTTTGGTGTGGTGCACACATGATTGGAGAGGTCTTATGCATGCTGGATCATGTGTGCATCCATGTGCTGTGTGCTGCGGCGTGACCTGATGCTGCAGCCTCCTGATACTGTGCGCACACCTCCTGCCTGTGGGCAGAAACTTCCACAGCAGTGTGCCTGACCTTCTCATGCTTAAAATTGAAGCACACACATGTGTGCAACCTTATAACTTGCTGAACTTTGATATCCCACAATTTGTTTGGACATTAACCAACTTTAGACCATGTTTGGATATGTTTGAAACTTAGACAAATAACAACACAAATATCAAAAAGTGATAAAATTGATTTATTGGTTTTACTTGGATGATGGAAGAGAGAGTAAGGAGTGTCAATGGATGGCAAAGTCTATATTCTTTTCTTTAATTAAGGTCACTAACTATTCCACTTCACCCACACTTGCCATATATTTATCCTTGTTTTAAGGCTTACTTTAGGCCATGTTTCCTTCCTTGTTTTAAGACTTACTTTAGGCCATGTTTCCTTCCTTGTTTTAAGGCTTACTTTGGCCATGTTTCCTTCCTTGTTTTAAGGAATGTCTTTTTCCTTTAATAACCTATATATACTCTTAATTGTATTCTCAATAATAAGAACTCAAATAAGCATTTGTACAATCTCTTTACTCTCTTCAATTCTCACATCTTTTTACTCTCTTAAATTCTAACATGGTATCAGAGCCGGTTGCTTAGGTTCTTCTCTCGCTTGTAATTTTTCTCGATTTTATGTTTCGGTGTGTTCTGTGTTGTTCTCGGTGAACTCGACGTGAAAGTTTTTTTTTGTTGTCTTTCGGTCTTCTCTTTTTGGGTTGGTGTTGTCGGCACCTCTTATTTTTTTTTGTTAGAGCAGTTTCAGCATTCACGACATCCTCTATTTTCAGAGAGGTGTTTTGTGGCTTTGGGTCTCAGATTTCTCTGTGTTTTTCTTGTTCTCAGATCTCTTTGGCAGTTTTTTTTTTTTTTTTTTTTTACTTTGGGTGGTTTCGGCATTTTTTTGGTCGAGCTATTTTTTTTGCACTTATTTGCAATGGACTCTGCACCTTTGTGTGTCAAATTTACGGGCAAAAATTACTCTACATGGGCCTTTCAGTTTGAAATTTTCCTCAAGGAAAAAGAACTTTGGGGCCATATCGATGGCACAGATGTTGCACAAACATCCAATACAGACCAATCGAAGGATGTCGGGTCTTCTCCTTCTTGGACTGTGCTTGATGCTCAGATCATGTCTTGGCTTCTTGGTTCGATAGAGCCACATATTGTCACCAACTTGCGTACTCATCGCTCTGCTCAATCCATGTGGACTTATCTGAAGAAGGTTTATCATCAAGATAATGATGCTTATCGCTTTCAGTTAGAGCATGCAATTGCCACCTTTCAACATGGCAGTCTTTCCATCCAAGACTATTACTCGACCTTTCTGATTCTTTGGACTGACTATACTGATCTTGTTATAGTGGCTGTTCTTGTTGCCACTCTTTCGACTATTCAGCAACTCCACGAGACTAGATGGCGTGATCAATTTCTTATGAAACTATGCCTGGAATATGAATCTATTCGCTCATCTCTGCTGAATAGATCTCTTGTTCCTTCTCTTGATGTTTGTTTTGGTGAGTTACTTCGTGAAGAACAATGTCTTAGTACTCAAGCCACTCTGGAACAATCTTATGGTAGTCCAAGAACTGTTGCTTATGCCGCCCAAGGACGCGGATCGCCTATGCATTCTAAAAACTTGCAGTGTTTTTGCTGTAAGGAATATGGGCATATTGCTGCCAATTGTCCCAAAAAATATTGCTCTTATTGTAAGAAAAAGGGTCACATCATCAAAGAATGTCGTCTCCGCCCACAGAACTATCAGGCTCAAGCATTTCAGAATTCTATTATTGTACCCTCCGCAGCTCCTAGCTCTTCTTCCAGTGGCTCCCCAGTTTTGGCACCTCCTGCAGCGAATTACTGCACACCCGAAATGGTGCAACAGATGCTAATTTCAGCATTATCTGCAATGGGGTTTCAAGGTAAAAATTCTACCAAACTCTGGTACGTAAACTCGGGGGCCTCTAATCACATGACGAATACTCCCGCCGCTCTGTGTCATGTTCGACCCTATGTTGGTCCATCTGCCATTCAGACTGCCAATGGTAGTTCTTTACCAATCGCTGCTGTTGGAGATGCCTTTTCTAAATTCACTGATGTGTTTCTTGCTCCTAAACTTTCCACGAATCTTATTTCTATTGGTCAATTAGTTGATAACAATTGTGTTATTAACTTTTTTGGTGATGGTTGTGTTGTACAGGACCAGGTAACGGGAGAGCTGATCGCGAAGGGACCTAAAGTGGGGCGCTTGTTTCCACTATTTTTATCTGTCCCAGCAATTTCTCCAGTTTCATCTATTAAGTCTCTTGCTTGTAATAATGTTCCAAATCTGAGTATGGTGTGGCATCGTCGTTTAGGCCATCCCAATACTCAGATCTTATCTCATGTATTGCACTCTGGTTTTCTTGATAATGAAGAACGTTCTTCTTTGTCTCTTAAGTGTGATTCTTGCAAACTTGGTAAAAGCAAAATTCTTCCCTTTCCTTTACATGCTAGTAGAGCTTCTCACTGCTTTAATCTTATCCATAGTGATGTTTGGGGACCTTCCCCCGTTAGCTCACATGAAAAATTTAAATATTATGTGACTTTCATTGATGATTATAGCAGATTCACTTGGGTTTAATTTCTTCGCTCTAAATCTGAGGTTTTTCGTACTTTCACTAATTTTTTAGCGTATGTTGACAATCAATTTTCTGCGACTATTAAGACATTACGCACAGATTCTGGTGGTGAATATTTGTCTACTGAGTTTCAGGAATTCTTGGCTTCTAAAGGTATTATTCATCAACGTTCATGTCCTGCTACTCCCCAACAGAATGGAGTAGCCGAACGCAAAAATCGTCATCTTCTTGATTTGGTACGTACTCTCTTGTTAGAATCATCTGTTCCATCAATGTTCTGGGTCGAGGCTTTGAAAACTACTACTCACTTGATTAATCGTTTACCTTCCCAAATCTTACACATGGAGTCTCCCTATTTCCGTTTGTTTGCTAAATAACCTAGTTATGATAATCTCCATATCTTTGGTTGTGTATGTTTTGTCCATTTACCTCCCCATGAGCGACATAAATTATCTGCTCAATCTGTTAGATGTGCATTCTTGGGATATAATGTGTGTCAAAAGGGATTTGTTTGCTATGATCCTACCTTACATCGTACACGTATTTCTAGAAATGTTATTTTCTTTGAAAATCAACATTTCTTTCCTGTGTCCTCTGAGCCCTCTTCTTCTACGGTGGTCCTCCCCTCCTTTGAGCAACAATTTTCATATCTTTATCAAGTCAGCTCTCGCTTTAAACCAAGTATTGTATATACGAGACGCTCCCGCCTACAGTCTCTTCCGATGGCTCAACCGATATCTGATCCTACCATGCTCCAGTCAGTTGCAGCACCTTCAGAACACTTGGTACGTCGCTCTTCTCGAATATCTTTACCTCCGGATAGGTATGGGTGGTTTGCTTCTGCTCTTACTGTTGCATTGTCTAATTTTGATATTCCCACATGCTACTCACATGCTGTCAAGTATGATTGTTGGCGACAAGCTATGCAGGAAGAAATTGCTGCTTTAGAGGCCAATCACACCTGGGACATTGCACCTTGTCCTTCCACTATAGTCCCCCTGGGTTGCAAATGGGTTTACTCCGTCAAGGTTCGATTTGATGGAAGTTTGGATCGTTATAAAGCTCGACTTGTTGCACTTGGAAATAAACAGGAATATGGTGTTAATTATGAAGAAACCTTTGCTCCTGTGGCTAAGATGACCACTGTTCGTACGATTCTAGCTCTTGCTGCTTCCAATGATTGGCCACTACATCAGATGGATGTCAAGAATGCTTTTCTTCATGGGGATCTTAAAGAGTATATTTATATGAAGCCACCCCCAGGATTGTTTCATTCTCCAAACTCACATGTGTGTAAGCTTCGTCACTCCCTTTATGGTCTCAAATAAGCTCCAAGGGCTTGGTTTGATAAATTTCGAACTAATTTATTACAATTCTCATTCAAGCAGAGCAAGTATGACACTTCCTTGTTTCTTCGAAAATCAGACATGGGTATTGTTGTTCTTTTAGTTTATGTTGATGATATTGTGATTACTGGTTCCGATTCTGTTTTACTTGGCCAGCTCAAGACCCATCTCTCCGAGTCCTTTCATATGAAAGATCTTGTGTCTCTTACATATTTTCTCGGTCTTGAGGTGCATCGTAGTCCGTCAGGTATTTCACTCAATCAACATAAGTATGCTAGTGACCTGGTGGCTACAGCTGGCCTACAGGAGGCCACTTCTGTTGATACTCCCATGGAATTGAATGTCAAGCTTCGTAAATAGGAGGGTGATTTACTTGCTGATCCTAGTTTATACCGAAAGTTGGTGGGGAGTCTTGTCTACCTCACCATTACTAGACCGGACATTTCCTTTGCAGTACAACAAGTTAGCCAGTTTCTTCAGACCCCTAGTCACCTTCATTTGGTTG
The DNA here is from genome assembly GCA_023935145.1 of Bretschneidera sinensis. Classification (NCBI taxonomy): domain Eukaryota; kingdom Viridiplantae; phylum Streptophyta; class Magnoliopsida; order Brassicales; family Akaniaceae; genus Bretschneidera; species Bretschneidera sinensis. The sequence continues at coordinate 84,766,026 of CM043705.1, read as the reverse complement.
CTGTCCGTAGGATCATACGCTATGTTCAAGGCACTTCTGCCCGTGGCTTATTCTTTCCTACAGGAAATTCTCCTCGACTTACTGCTTATAGCAACGCTGATTGGGCTGGTTGTGCTGATACAAGTCGCTCCATTACTGGTTGGTGTGTGTTCTTAGGTGATGCATTGATCTCATGGAAGAGTAAGAAGCAAGACAGAGTTTCTAAGTCATCTACAGAATCTGAGTATCGGGCGATGTCTCTTACTTGTTCCGAAATTATTTGGCTTCGAGGCTTGCTTGCTGAGCTAGATTTTTCTGCAACTGATCCTACACCTCTACATGCTGATAATACAAGTGCTATTCAGATCACGGCCAATCCTGTTTATCATGAGCGCATGAAGCATATTGAAGTCGACCGTCACTCTATCCGCGAAGCATTTCAAGCTTGTGTTATCACTCTTCCACATGTTTCCATTGACCTACAAATTGCTGATATCTTCACCAAAGCGCTCACTCGCCATCGACATTGCTTCTTAAGCAGCAAATTGATGCTTATTGATCAACCTGCATCAATTTGAGGGGGGCTGTCAATGGATGGCAAAGTCCATATTCTTTTCTTTAATTAAGGTCACTAACTATTCCACTTCACCCACACTTGCCATATATTCATCATTGTTTTAAGGTTTACTTTAGGCCATGTTTCCTTCCTTGTTTGAAGACTTACTTTAGGTCATGTTTCCTTCCTTGTTTTAAGGCTTACTTTAGGCCATGTTTCCTTCCTTGTTTTAAGGAATGTCTTTTTCCTTTAACAACCTATATATACTCTTAATTGTATTCTCAATAATAAGAACTCAAGTAAGCATTTGTACAATCTCTTTACTCTCTTCAATTCTCACATCTCTTTACTCTCTTAAATTCTAACAAAGAGATGATGCAAATGTAAAGTAGAGGACCCTCTCCATCCTTATTCCTCCAATTTGAGAAATTGATAAAATGAGGTTTGATGGATAAGTCTCTCCAAATCCTCTCCCCTTGTTTAAAAAAAATCCGAACAAAAGGAAAGGTACACACCCCACATGTTATCCTCTACTCTACCCCATCCAAACATACTGTTATCCTTGCAAACTACCACCTATAGAGACTCAAAACCCACATCTTCCTCTCCACCGAAAAACTTGATAATAAGCTTTTCTTGTTGTTTCATAGGAGGACATGGGCTTCGTGATGAAAAGTAGCCATCTTCTTTCCCTTACCCGCAATTTTTGGTGTGAGCATGATCTTGGCAATGACAAGTGACTTAGACTTAAAAGATTCACGATTGTAACAAGAAAGTGCAATAAAGAAGAGCATCAACAGATTTCTTTACTTATTAAATATTGTAACAACACGCTACAACACAAATTAAGACTCAAAGAGAACTACCAGCTTGACTGGTAAAAACTCTCATAACAAGTTAGTCAGTCTGATTGTTAACACCAAGTGAATCTTGCAGCTGATAGTAACAAATTTATGTGTACATGTAGTACTTATCAGGGGCCCAGACGAGAACATTGAATTGATCGGTGGTGACAAGGATGCAAACTAAGGCTCGCAAACCCTGTGCGTCAATCCCATCATCATTGGTCACCCTGTTTGTGGCTCGTTGGCCTCACTTAACATTGTTACGATTTTCCATTTGTAATGGCCAAAAAGTGAGAGATGATGAGGTTTTATTATAGCACTAGTTTTGTTTTTCCGCCTTTGCACAACCATTGTTCACTTCTAGTTCTTGCCCATATATATGCACAGTAGGTAGTAGGTAGTTCACTCTCCGCTGCAGGATTTTTTTCTTCTTCTTTTAAATAAGTGCAGTCTGAACTTGCTTAACATGGCCATTAATTGGAGGCTTTGTACACAAAATTAGAGTGGGCTAAGACGAAACTAGCACTCAAACATGGTTTCTCTCTCACTTTCTCACGCACACAAGAAGGTAATATATGCCTATTAATTCGATAAAAAGCCTTTTTCTTGTCATTTTATAATTTTGTTTAGATTTCAAAGCTTCGATGGTTGAATGAGATTTTTCGTTTACCTAATGATGCTGCGTCTCTATATATACCACACCAACACCATCCCATCAAAATCATCAAAGGAAGAGAAAAGTGGGTGAAAACTAGTTAACTGCCACTTGAAACCATTGAAAAAGAAACAAAACAATAGAGATGGCCCAACTTGTTAGGCATGCAATGATCTTAAATTTATTCCATGAACAGATCACGATCCTAAACCAAATCTGTTTCTACTTCATGTATCCGAATTCCAACCAGTATTTCATGCAATCCTCCAGCTCAGGAAGTGCTCATCTAATCAACTTAACTATCACACGTATTAGGAGGTGATCCTTTTTTTTTTAAAAAAATTAAGTCACAATTATAATAATTTAATTCAAGAATCCCTTGTCAATTCAAGAACTGAACTCAAGCTTCATATATGTAGCAAGATTAATTAGGCTTTTGATTGTTGTGAAAGTCTAAGGAAAGAGAATAATGAGAGAAGAAAAAATGTAAATGGGAGGAGCTATTGCATCTATTGCACCTAAAGTTCAAAAAGGCAGATATAGTTTCATTTTGTATGCGAAAATGATAAATAAATTAACACTAAGGCAAGGATCAGTGGATTACTATCAGATTCATCAAAAACTGTGTTAACATATTCTTATAAATTGTGGTTTTTCCCTTTAGATAAAATAGCAATAGGTTCATAAAAGATCTTGACATGGTTTTTTCCCCTTTTCCGGCGAGCACAATTACAGAAATCCATGGCAGTCGGAAGGTAGGAAAATAATGGTATCATGGAGAAGATAACTCCAAAAAAATTACTTTAGCCTGAATTGAAGGGCCCTTCTTATCAGCTTAAATGCAACAGTCCTGCATGAATAATGACTTTTAGCCAAAGACAACAGTAAGACATAAAATAACAATGACCATTGCAAAGACAATGAGACTCTTGCAAGAACTATCAAGCAAGGGACTTCAGGCATGCAATTGAACCTACTTCATAGTAAAGGGTGCAAAAACCATAATGAATTGTGAAATTATTCAAATATGCATCAAGATCATTAGTATAAATGGCTTCAACAAAATGACTGAATATCTTAAGGTCACCCACAGACCCCCTCCCCAGGACAGCTTGCCTAAAGTGGATTCATGCTACAATGTGTCCATCTACCCAGCGGTTTAACAGAAATAGACTTCCAGATCTCAGAATCACCAGCATCATGTAAAGTATGACTTTGGGCCTGCCAACTTGCTTCTTGTGTGAAGTCCCTGATAAATCCCATCAGACATCCCATTTCCCAATCTTCTCGTTAGTACACCACTCTCGCATCTCTTTATAGTCACAACATCCTAATAGTGCCATACTCGTATAAAACTTCCCTCTCAGATTGCTTTGCTATCACCACAATTTAACAGAATTCTTCTCTCACCCATTAAGTCTGCTACTTCTCCACCTCATAACATTCTATAAGATCTTATTCGCCACATATTGATCATAAGGCACATGTTACACCATGGAACAAAAGAAGAATTAAGTTATAGTAGAGAATCCAAATAACTAGTTCTGAGCTAAATCTTAAGTCCTAATCCAAGATCCTGGTTCAGGTCATGTTTGCACATGGCAGCTAGACTAAAATGTCCTTTTCAATGACTTGCACCCAGCCCAAATACAAGTTTTTGCCACCTAAAGCTGCAAAGGTGGGGATTCTAATGTGCAGACCTTTAGGCCAAATGTGGAAGTAGACAATACAAGACTTGCATTAGCTCCCTTGCTTTAACATGGCTAGCATCTATCCACTCAGATGAATCGAACACGTGCACAAAGAAAAAGAATTCTGTCTTTCAAGATCTCATAATCTACTTCTATAACCAAGAATGAGTTAACAGAAGGCTAATGTAGGATTCACTGGAGACAATAATCCATGTGTATGTATGACAAGGACAAGGATGGCTTCGTCCTCCGTCATAAATATTGATAAGACAAAATAATTGTAAAATTTAAAAAACCATAAAATATATAATTATATGGAAACAACTGATTGTTAAATTCTCTAAAATGGTAATTGTACAAATTAAAAGATCCTACTTTATATACAAGGCATATTTAGCTAGCAATTTTGGGTGATAGGCCCGTGTGTTATAAATGGTATCAAAGTCAACCCAGGCCTACTACTATGTAGATATGTTGTATTACGGGTCAGAGCTGTTGGTTTGATTTGAGATCTGTGTGATTAGTGCTCCCTCTCACGAGTATGCAAGTCTAAATGAGAGAAGTTTGTGATAATTCACATCCTATATTGATGGTACAATGAGAAAGATCATAGTTTCATACTATATATGTGTGACCCACGTAGTGCTAATTGGATATTCTTTTGAGTCATCAAGTGGTGGTGTGACAAATGGTATCAAAGTCGACCCAGGTCACTACACGTGGATATGTGGTATCAAAGCTTAAGACGTGATTGTTGTCTCATTCTCACAATAACTAAACAAAGTACTTGAAAAGATAGGCATGACTCCAACTAGCAAGGGATTTGTATAAAAACACTTGGAGGAAGCAGCTTACCCAGCAAAAACCAAGCAGGTCATGCTTGAACTTTGGAGTGAGATTTTTTCCATAATAATTCGGTAACCATGACAACAACTTAGAAAATCAGTCTCATAAATGGCATTATAGGCAATACTTAGACTAAAAGGTTGGGATACTTTGGAAAAAAGAATTTTCAATCAAAACTTAAGAAAGTGCTATACCAAAAATGCTTTCATTCCTTTTCATCTAAAACAAGATCGTAAAAATTAAGACCTCGGGAAATATTACAAAATATCATGACTAGAGAGTAACTATGAGGCATGTGCTGTAGCATTTTACTTACCAGATGGATCTTACAGCATTATAAGGCAGACGAAGAGCGGTGTTCAGTGACACTTGGGAGCCATTCTTTGAAGTAGTTCTGGCACTCTATCTCTGCGTGCGAGATATATGGCTCCAAGTGGAGTGACCATAATCTGAAATGAAATTGAGATAGCAATTATAATTATGGGCTCTTAGTAAGATAAGTTCCACCAAGTAGAACAAAGATACACACATATCCTTCTTCAAAAGATCGCTTGTCTGTCTCATCATTGTCGACTTGGGATCCCTTTACCTATAAAAATTGATAAAAGCATAGAGCTCCGATTAAAATAATGAGGAAAATATGAACTCAAAATCATGCAAAAGATTTGGAGATATGACTTCCCTTCAGGGATTCACAAAAGAGCAACTTATAACTTATCTCTAACAAGTAATCCTCAACTGAGTTTTCCCTTCCATTTGCTTTAGAAACATGGCTTCTCTAATTTTTTTTTTTATGAAGAGCCGGTAGCCACCCTCGTAGCGACCCCGTCCCAAGTTTATTAATAAGCCCTCACTTATGGTGGAGGAAAACCATGGTTACAAGTAAAACATCTGAGAGATTACAATAAGACCAAAAACAAACCCTCCCAAACACAGACTAAACGAACTATAAAGAAAATGAGCAGACCAAGAAAAAACAAACAAGACGAAACAGGCCTGTGTGGAAAAAACAACCTCTGAGAAGGCCTAAAGAAACTTTCAACAAACAAAAGCAACCTAACATCTAATAGTCGGCAAACCAGACTTATCAATACGAAGAATACCCTTTAATAACCTCGGTAGCTGATGTAAATTTTCATATGATTCATTATTACCTCGTTCACCGAGCTTAGCCAAGAAATCTGCCGCTTGATTACCTTCACGTAATTGATGAACAATCTGAGCATTTATCTCTTGCATCTTTTTAACACACTCTTCCCAAAAGTCCCATAAATACCATAGAGCGCACCTACCCGTTCTAAACCAGTCAACAATTGTTTTGGAGTTACTCTCAATAATAACATTAAAATACAAAAGAATTTTGCACAACTTAATGCCATCAAACACAGCCCTCAGCTCTGCTGCATTGTTAGAGCCAAAACCGTAATGACTAGAAAAAACTCCTCTAAAGTCACCATTAGCATCTATCAAGATACCACCACCCCCTGAGGAGCCCGGGTTGTTTCTAACACTACCATCATAATTAATTTTAACCCAACCACAAGGGGGTTTCAACCACCGCACTAGCCTACAACAGTGGCAGCTTTGGGCGAAACCAAGTTAAAATCAGGCATCAAGCGAACATCTTGATCAGACAAAGTTTTAAGCACCTTCAATTCTGTAGCCAGTCTTTTAAGCCATATTTTAACCGACCTCCAAACTTGTTCTACAAAAGCTTTCAGCCCCTCCATTCTGGCTTTACATCTACTATTCCATAAACACCACGTAATGATGAACGGAAGCAGACCAATTAAATTACCAGATAATGAAGCCTTCTTTGCCATTATCATCCATGCGTATAAAGTAGCCTTCCAAGTATCAAAATGTAGACATGGCACATTCAACAATTTACTTGCACGCTCCCATATCTGAGCAGCAATGTATACATGATCAATCGATTCCCTGCCTGGCGGACAGCAGCAGTTACAGGCCGACGCAAGTGATATCCCCTTCTGTTGCACTTTTTCATCCACTGCAAGGCTATTGAACCAAGTTTTCCAATTATATATGGATAATTTTTTTAGCAGAGTTATGTTCCAAAACCATTCATGCCACGGCGGAATCTCCTGTTGTTTTCGAACAACCTCCCAAGCTGAAGCTACTGTGAACTTACCATCAGGGGAAGGCATCCAGGCACAAATATCCAACCTGTCACGCCCATTTATTCTGGTTTCAATAATTTCTTCTGTAGTCTCATCCCTCACAAGATCCCTCAACATCTCAATATTCTAATTATTATCCACCCAACATTCTTTAATCCGAAGCTGTTTGTTTGGAATATCAGCAATCCTACTGATAGGGGTCTAGAAGCCAACCATCTATCATACCAAAAGAAAGAGTTTTCACCATCTCCCATTTTGCCTTAGCAGGAGAGAGATTTTGCCAATGAACAAGAGCTTCAATTTCTCCTCTTTTTTGTGAGTTTCCTGAACGGCTTGAGGAAGTAGGTGGAGTGCCGATTCTGTTGGTAATTTGGGTAGAGTGGGAAAGATTTTCTCTTGATCTCCAATCCTCTTTTTAAGGAGAGAAACACGAAAAACTGGATGTAATTTAGATTCGGGGGGGTAACTCCAATTTATATGCAACAGTGCCAATCTTGGATAAGATTTTAAATGGACCAAAAAATTTAGGACTAAGCTTGAGATTTTTCCATTGAGCCAATGAAAGCTGACGATATGGGCGCAATTTTAGATAGACAAATTCACCCACTTGAAAACTCCTATCCGTGCGCTTCTCATCATAATATTTCCTCATTCGCTCCTGTGCAATTTTCAAATTAGCTTTGACATCCTTAATCACCACATTCTTTTCAAGTAGAAATTTGTCAACGGACTCCACATGCGAAGTGCCATGAACATAGGCAAGTAAAGTGGGAGGTTCGCGCCCATAGACAATTTCGAATGGTGTCTTTTTGGTGGAAGAGTGGATGCTTGTATTGTAACAATATTCTGCCAATGGAAGCCAAATCGCCCACTCTTTGGGCTTAGAACTAGTGAAACACCGCAAGTACATCTCCAATGTCTTGTTGACCACTTTGGTTTGACCTTCAGTTTGTGGGTGATAAGCCGAGCTAAAATTGAATTTAACTCTATTTAATAAGAATAAATTCTTCCAAAAAGAATTTGTGAATACCGGGTCACGATCACACACAATAGACTCGGGCATGCCATGAAGCTTGAATGTGTGGTTAAAAAATGTTTGGGCAACTGTGGTGGCTGTGTAAGGGTGTTTAATGGGAATAAAATAGCTATATTTGGATAATCGGTCAACGACCACAAAAATGGTAGAGTTACCTCTAGATGTTGGCAAGTCATCCATAAAATCCAAGAAATATCTATCCACACATGGCAAGGAATTGGGAGAGGGCTGAGTAAAGCCGCTTGCTTGACTTGGTCCACCTTATTTTTTTGACAAACATCACACTCTTGGATAAATTTTCGTACGTGCCCCTTCATGCCTTTCCAATAAAAAACTGATTTGATTCTGTGGAGAGATTTGTGGAGCCCTTCATGCGTGTTGGAATGAAATTCCTTGATTATAGGAATAATCAATTCGGATCTGGGCAAGAGATAAATCCGATCTTTAAAGAAAATCAATCCTTCCTTGAATAGCCACAGTCCAAATGCTTCTCTTTCCTTGATTTCCTCCACCAATATTGTAACCACAGAATCTCCAATTTTTCCAAAAAAACGCATGGTTTGAGGTGCTACATTTCCTGAAATAGCATGAAAACTAATTTCAGGAATCTCTTCTATTAAAAATAACTTCTTGCAACGATGGCCCAGGGAAAATTTTTCGTCACACTTGAAGCATAATCCGCGTGTCCTCCTTTTTTGTAACTCAGTCGCACTCAACTTTTTGATGGTGGGGGTACGAGCTCTGGTAAGAGATGCTGAGGGTAAGGGTTGATGTCCCATGATGGATGGAGCCTTTTGAGGTTTCACATACCCTCTCTTCCATTGGTCATACATACGAGACCCATAGAGTCGTGCAAGACCAATAGCGGCAGATAATGAAATTGGATTACATGCTTGCACATCAACTCGTATTGCCTCTTTTAACCCGCTCATAAAGCACCCAACTTGTTGTTCTTCGGACAAATGGCCAGCTTGATGTAACAAACGATCAAAGTCCATTTGGTAATCGCGGATACTTCCCGTTTGTTTAAGCTTGGTGAGATCCCCAAAAAAAATTTGGTATCTTGAAGGCCTGTATCGTAAATGCAACTCGTACTTAAAAACTTCCCAATTGACGCATTCTCACCGATTTTTGAAACGTTGATACCAAAATTGGACATTGCCATCCAAGTGATAACCGGCCATGGGGAGTTTTTCCACCTCTTTCGTGCCTTGGAACTCGAAAAATTGTTCCACTCGACAAATCCATCCGGTTGGATCATCCATGCCATTATAGCGTGGAAAGTCCAACTTAGTGATTTTGGGTGCGAGAAAGCCTCCTCCCGAAAGGCTACGATGAGGCCCACGAGAAGACTCGACATCATCTTCATGTCCTCCACTCCGCGTAGAAAAACAAGTAAACATGCTCCCCATATGTTTCAAGAGACGTTCTTCACTAGCCTTCATAGCTTGTTGTAGTTCCTTTCGGCCCCCAATGAGCCAAGCTCATTCTCCACTTGCTCGAGACGGTGGTCGGACATGCCTGACTCTGATACCAAGTTGTTACGTGCCAGAGTTTGCGACCTCGTAGTGGGTTTATGAATGGTTAGAGAACAAAGATCGTCCTTGCGTGCTCTACCTATGATGGAATTTTGTAGGACACTTTGAGGGATTCTAGGCCTCCTTAGTTAGTTTAATTCGAGAAAAACTATAACTCTAAATCAACACAAGGTTGAAGATAATACTGATGATATATATTCTTTATTCTTGGCCTCAAGCTATTAAATAGCCGAACAGTTTTTGATGGAATAGGCAATAATCTATTTTTATTAAAAGGAAAATTACAATCCCATAATTCTAGCATAAATTTATTGAAAGAAAATAACATTTATTTAATGATTAATGGTAAGCATCAATCGCTTTCATCCCATGATTCAGTTCAACTAAATTTTGATGCCAAAGATAGGGGGGAAAAAAAGATAAAAAAAAAGGCTATACAAAGGGCTGGCAATACACTGTAACGCAAAGAAGGCTGGTGAATGTTCATGACTTGTTGTCAATCATGAAAAGCATGAATTTTGACGAAGAATTCATGATTTTTGCATTACCATGAGATTTTTGCAGAAAGACTGGTGTGATTTTTCTATATAAATGTATAGATAATGGAACATATAATCATAACATAAGCTACTATGAAATATTTTTTCTTTCAAAAACATATGATAAAATTAGAATAATGTCTCCATTTTGAAAGAAAAAAATGAAATGTTAGAGCAAATTAAAGACAAGAAATCATTTATTGCATCACATTAAGCTTTAATTATGTGAATGAGGGGAGAACATGACCTTCCTCCATGTCATAGTTACTTTTGGATATATTGTGTTAAAAATTGTTATTTACACTAACCATTCAATTAAATATCAACATGAAATCCAAATTTCGATTGAGATACCAAGATACCAAAAAAAAGATATTAAAATTTAATATCATTGTTTTTTCTCAAAAAAATAAAACAACATAATACAAAAAAATGATATCATCCTTAACAATGGTTTTGTCATGTAAAGCGATTGACGTTGTTATCACGAGAGAAGAAAGAGAAAAACTGAAAAAATTGTTTGACACATAACATTAATTAGATGTGAAGGGTGATAACGTTTGATTAACTACTTGATTGAAAAACCAAATGGCCAAATTTTTTATTTTGTCTTTTTATTTGCCCCTCTCCCGGAGAGTTTAGCATGTTTATTGTTAATAAAAGCCATCATCATCGATCGGAGTGAAAAAGTAACAAGTAAAATTTATATTAATTATCTTAATCACAGACAATCAATCGAAGTCCTTGACTTCAATAAAGAAAATTATAAAACAAAAACATTTATATATAAGTGATATTTTTCTTATAAGTGGTAAGATTAATCATTAATAATCCAGGTTCAACATATATTTTAATTATCCAAGTTTGTTACCTTTTCAGGTTCATATTTGTAAATAAAAATATCAATAAAAAATAATATTTGTAAATAAATTACCACAAAGACAATGCTGGCATGCATGATAAATGTCATGGTGATAGCAATCATCATCACCTCATTTTACAAGCAAACGACATGTCAATTTTTAAAGGTGTAGAATCGCATTATTTCAATTTTTATTGAATTATAAAAAAATAAATTAATTTTATAATTTAATTTTTGAATAAAAAAATTATGATATAATTATTATTAAATACATGATAAATGCTTATGTCTTAATTCTCGTTTTAAGTGGTGCTTAAAGCACCACCCAAACACATCATCAACATCATATGATTTATATCACCACCCAAACACATCATCAACATCATATGATTTATATATTAAAAATATACTCCTCAAAATATGCACCCTACTTTTATGAAAAACTTGGGAGTTGAAAATAATGTCATAATCCAAAATTTCTCTTGATAAATTGATAGAAAAAGGGATATCAAATCTGTATTTTAAATAAAAACTATAAAGTGAATTTTAAATTTAGAGGAAGGTTACAATATAATTTACTTTAACATTGTTACATTTGAAACATTATTAACAAAATAATCTACTTTTTTATTTGATTTTTATTTTAAATTTCTATTGTTATCATTATTAAAGATAGGATATTGTCAAAACATGCGACATTTGTTATTGCCTAAACTACATGTCCCAAAAGAACTATGGCATGGCTGACACCGACGTAACCTTGCATGTAGTGTAGTGTATAATATACATGACGGTCCCATCAAAGTCTTAATTCTTTTTTTTACATATAGAATAAAGATTTGGGTATATCCATCGTAAACATTAAAAAAAAATACTTAAAAATTTAAGTAGTAATTATTTAAAATTTTGAGTGATAATCGTCGAGTTTTCAGAATGTTTATCTTGAATGATTTGTAAAAGTGTTTGAATATGTTTTTTTTTTTTTCGTATTGTTAGGTGTATCTAATGTGGTGGTACCACTGATCCGATTTCATGGTAATTACCATAGCACAAAAAAAATTCATTAGTAATTATGAAAAAATTAAATAGTAACTTTGATATTTAATTTTTTGATATAATTACTATTTAATTTTCTGTATTTACTAGTAAATTTTTTCGATTTCATAATAACTCTCACGAAACGGAATCCATGAGATCGCCACTAGTGTCTAATTGGTTTGATTTTAGTTTTATTTGATTTATCATTTGGAAAAACTTGAGTCTTTTGATCTAATGATCATTTCTAAATCTTTCGTATAGAAAAATTACGTCATAAAGTTAAAAAAAATAATAAGAAGAAGAAGAAAAAGAGAAGTCTAAAATCAGCATAATTATAGCATATTTGTTTAAAATGTCTTAAATTCTTTTAAGTCCAAATTCAATATTAAGATAGTTTTCACTTAAATAAAGTGAATTAGAGTTGAAAGTGAAACGAAGTGTATCTGAGCAACAATATAAATAACAAGATTTTATATTTTTTTCTAATCAATTTGTTATAGTTGAAATGTGGAGTATTTGGAATTAGAGTTTAAAGAGTTTTATTTTTCGATAATTTTGTACTTTATTTGATTATATAGTAAAGTCTCTCTTATTATTCTTATAGGTGTAGGAGCTTTATATTCGAATTATGTAAATTATATATGTTATGTTTGTTTAATTTACTGAGTTATTCTTAATAAATATAAATAAACAACCAAAAAAGTTATAGAAGTCCATCGATAAAGTGTGTTTTAATCGACAGAAACCTCTTGTAAACATATGTGACTTACAAATTTGCGATAATACTTTTTTAAATTGATTTTGCTGTCAAGAAGCATAAAATTGGCAAAAATGAAAGGAAAAAAAAATACTTTAAGCCAATAAAACAAAAAAAGAACAAAATATATAAGCATTGAACAATAGAAAAGGAGAGGAGGCCAACATTTCTTCTAATCATAAAAGCTTCACAGGATTTTTCATTTTCGTGATGCAACAATAAATCTTTCCCTAAAAATGTAAAAATCTCACCTTCCTACTTACCCAGCCAAGCAAAGCCGGACGGCCCACACCCACATAAAATAAAAATAACGAGAGAAAAATATTGGTCGGTTCTCATGTCTTGCCCGCTGTTGCAGGCCCACAGAGAGAGAGTCTCTGTCAGTTTAAGTGTTTTTTTACAGCTCGTGATGAGAGAGAGGGAGAGAGTTGAAAAGAGAGAGTGTGTTTTGTCCTAGGTGGGGAAATCTTGTGAAATCTCTGCCGCGTTCCCTGTGTGGTTGGCAATTAACCGTGTCCTTTGAAGGACTCTCTCTTTTCTCCGGTCCACCTCCCACTTAATTTCCTCTTCACCAAATAACAACTGCAATTATTAGTTTGATTTTCTTTGTATTAAGTGTTTCTGTGACTCGCCCTATCATCTTCCCCCCCCCCCCCCCCCCCGCCCTCTCTCTCTCTCTCTTGTGTAGAAACATTGTAGAGTGGAGAAAAAAAAAAGAACAAGAAATTCTTTAGCCAAGAGAAATAGCTATAAGAGTAAAGGAATGAATTGTGATACAATCCTTGAAGCTGATTACTCTGAGTTTGTTGAGGTTGATCCTACTGGAAGATATGGAAGGGTACATAGTACATACCTTCTTTTGGTTACCTTATTTTCTTGCTTTCTATGTTCATTATTTTTTTATTTTTTTTGCATTTTTGTAAATAGCCCTGGTTTTAAGTATTTTGTTTGCTGTTTTTGCAGTACAATGAAATTCTTGGCAAAGGTGCATCAAAGACAGTGTATGAAATCTCTCTCTCTCTCTCTCTCTCTCTCTCTCTCTCTCTCACTCACTTCTTTTAAATACCCTTTTCAAATTTGTCCAAAATAAAAACTTTCATGGATGAATATGACTATTTGAATCAATGGGTCTATTATTTGCCGGTTAAATGGGTATTTTTTTATAAAATATTGGGGTATATTGATTGTTGCAGTTATAAAGCCTTTGATGAGTATGAAGGGATTGAGGTGGCATGGAATCAGGTGAAGCTGTATGATTTCCTGCAAAATCCTGAGGATCTCGAGAGACTCTACTGTGAAATTCACCTGCTCAAGACATTGAAACATGGCAACATCATTAAGTTTTACACTTCTTGGGTTGATACTGCTAACCGGAACATTAACTTTGTCACTGAGATGTTCACCTCTGGTACTCTCAGACAGTAAGCAATTACATATAGAGTCTATAAATTACTTTATTTGGGTTTTATATATTTCTCTCATTTACTCCATTTTTTATATTTTTGTATAGGTATAGGCTAAAACATAGAAGAGTAAATATTAGAGCTGTGAAGCATTGGTGTAGGCAAATTTTGGAAGGGCTTCTCTATCTCCATAGCCATAATCCCCCTGTGATCCACAGAGACCTGAAGTGTGATAACATTTTTATCAATGGGAACCAAGGTGAAATCAAGATTGGTGATCTTGGGCTTGCTGCAATTCTCCGAAAATCTCATGCTGTTCGTTGTGTTGGTAAGTTCCAACTGTCCCAAATTTCCTCTAATTTTTTCAAGGATCATTATATCTAAATATGATTGGTTAATTTAGAATTTCTTTGTACATGTAGCCCAACATGCCTTGTTGTGACTCAAAATATAGTTTCTTCAGTGTTAGATAATGTAATTTTGGGTTTACCTTTTTTTTTTTAATTTCTGTTTCTCAGGAACACCAGAGTTCATGGCTCCTGAGGTGTATGAAGAGGAATACAATGAATTAGTTGACATATATTCTTTTGGAATGTGTATATTGGAGATGGTCACTTTTGAATATCCATACAGTGAATGCAACCACCCTGCTCAGATTTACAAGAAAGTTATCTCTGTACGAACCAAAAACTATCAATTTTTACTTATTCCATCTTTTCTTTGATTCTTGTCTCTACCATGTAGATTGACACATTCTGTTTTTATATAGGGGACAAAACCAGAAGCTTTGTCCAAAGTAAAGGACCCAGAGGTGCGACAATTTGTTGAGAAATGCTTAGCTACCGTATCTTGTAGGCTTCCTGCTAGAGAACTTTTGAAGGATCCTTTTCTCCAACTTGATGATTATGGATTTGATTTGAGGCCAATTGAGTACTATAAGGAGTACGACGAAGCAGGCCCTCTATTAAGACAACCTCTTAATGGAATTCATCACGGTAATAGCTCTTTGGTTGATGGATACTCCAATTACCTTGGTTATTATCCTGAGCATGATTCAGATTACCATCCACATGAGTCTCAAATCAGTGAAGTTGATCTCTTCACTAATCAAGAGGATGAGCATTGGGAAGATGTTGATATTTCAATCAAAGGAAGGAGAGAAGATGATGGTATCTTCTTAAGGCTCAGAATGGCAGATAAAGAAGGTTTGATTCCCAATTCCTATGCTCTTGTGTTTTCACATCCCACTAGATTTTCCTTGTATTAAGTAGATGTTGAATCACCAAATGAGCATAGAAACTAACTTGAATCTCCTGCGCAGGCCGCATTCGGAACATTTATTTTCCATTTGACATTGAGAATGACACGGCATTGAGCGTTGCTGCTGAAATGGTATCTGAGCTTGATATCACTGACCAAGATGTGATGAACATAGCCGATATGATTGATGGTGAAATTTCTACCTTGGTACCAGAGTGGAAGAGGGGACTTGGCATAGAGGAAAGTTTGCATTGCACAAGTGCATGCATCTGTCAAAATTGTGCTTCAAATGGTTATCTATCGGATTATATATCATCAAATAGTCAAGGTACGAAGAACCTTGAAGTTCTTAAGTGTTCTAAACATGGATATGCATCTGTTCATGGCCGTTTTGAGGAGATCACGTACCAAGTTGAAGGGCCAGAACAATGTGTTACTGATGGTGCACTGGCTGCCTCCAGCCAATCAGATGGCATTCATTATGCTGATATCTGGGCTCAGCGAGATGGACCAGAATTGGATTCACAATGTTCAAGAGATATTCATTGTGATAAGGTACATGAGAAATTAGATCAATCACTTGAAAAGGAGGAGAAAATTATCAATATAGACAGTCAAAGTGAATCAAATACAAGAAACTCCTCTGTGAACCCTTCAGTGGATTCTGCTCTCTTGGATGGTTATGAGAATGAAATTAGGCAAGAACTAAGATGGCTGAAAGCGAAGTATCAAATGCAGATGAGGGAGCTTAGAGACCGGCAATTAGGAGCCAAAGCCAAATTGGGCTTAACACTGAATTCTGATGACTTGGATAATACGAAAGACGATAAATCTTCACCATCTTCTGTTTTATCCAAGCCAAAGGGAGAAAACAATGGACCTCTCCTTAGATCTTTGTCCTCTGCAAAGCATTTTACTTCATACCTTCCTATTGAAGCTGAGAAGAAATGTGCCATTGTGGCAAACTCAAGTTTCCAAAGTTGTGATGCAATTGACGGGTGCTTTAGCCCTGAGGCGATGTTCACTGCCAAGAGTTTCTATACAGTAGGTCTGCTTCCACAACCTCTACACCGGGCAGCTTCACTTCCAGTTGATGCTGTAGATTTTTAAAGGTCGTAAAGTACTGCATCTTTGATCTCTCCATTAATGTTAAGGGAAAATGAAGGTGATGGGCATTACTTGTACAAGCAGAGATGTAACTCTTTTACAACTTATAGGGTGTGTTACCAAGTGAGTTCACTTTTCTTTGATATACTAACTTCACAGTTTCCCAGAACTTCCATCTCATCCTCCAGAAGAAGGGAAATCCTCTTATGAAACTCTTATCCTCATTGGAATCCTTGAGAGAGGGTGCAAAAGAGACAATGCGCTTTGTAAAAACTGCAAATGCCTGTGATATAAGTTCTGGTTGGCCAAAAAATGCCATTAACGAAACCTTGGTGAATTCCTCAATCTCATACATTACCTTTTGCATCGGTTTGGTTTCTCTCCACTAGTAGCTATAATGCTTACAAGGAGATTAGAATTCCTAAGATCATACAAAATTCTTCAATTTTTTTTTTCTGGAAAGCATTTTTATCTAAAGTACTTAAAAAAAAAAAAAAAGTTTTACATGCGATGATGTGTATGCGCTCCCCAAGGCCCTACTAAAGGCTTTTGGGCATGTTTCTCTTCGCTGTTTTTCCTTTTCCAAAGTACACTTTGAAAAGATCCACCTCATGATCATGACAAGCTATAGGGCAGATTTAAAAGCAAAAGTAGAAAGGACCAAGAAGAAGATGGGTTGGTTTTTCAATGGTTTGACAGGTAGTAGTATACATCGTAGACCTAACGGCAGCGCCATGTGATTTCCTGCGTTGTCCAAGTTGACAACTTGGTTTAGATTAGGGGTATGTGTCTGATACAAAGGTATAGCGCTATCCCAACGGCTGGCCATGTGCCTATCGTACATTAATACCATAACCATGGTTGCAACATGCTACGTTTTATTACCAATATTGATGCCGAAATACATTCGGACGAGCTTACGTCAGCTAAAGACTGTGTACACTTTAGTCGAGTATGGTAGCTCTGGGGTGGAGTCACAAATTTTCTTGAGACGAGAGTGAATGACTGATCTTATGGTCATGATTTTTTTTTTTTTTTTTTCAGTTGCTCAATAATTACTATAAGTCCATAAAGTACATAAAAATTTTACTATATAATATCAGTCTTATATATACCTTTAATATGATACTACGTTACACAAACTAAAACAAGTGATAGTTATGACAATATGCTCTAGAGGAGTATTAAAAGTTGTACCGATATTGGATGAAGATAATGAAATGATAAAACTCATATCAACGTAGATGCTGCAAATGGTAGCTCCTTCTTGACCAACAGTAAATAAGCTCTAATAGAAAAAATAACCTCACAATTAAGAAGTAACACTTCCTTTACACCACAAAATTATGAAATAGTATGTATATAATCAAATAAAAAATTGATAATAAAATCTATTTTTATTGAAAAAAATATAAAACTAAGAAATATAATACTATACTTTATCTAAACTGAACTTAACGAATCTCACTCTCATCTTCACTTGTCAAAAGTTGATATGGCCCAAGTTTAAGTTATGCCATTCGAATTTCAAGTTTTGTTTGATGATCTCATTGTTTAAACGGATAGCATGCTGAAAGGAAAGACTGTCAAAATTTAATATATTAACCAGATTTATTATAACATAATAATAAAATGATAGAGATCTCAATAAAGAATTTTAAATAATCTCAAAAATTATATCATATCATCAAACATGAGCCAAATTGTAACTATGACAAATTAAATGTGTTTAACAACTATAAAAAATTCCATAAAATAAATCACCAACATGAAGCATTTTTTAATCAATTCTTGTTCAAAATTCACTGTAGTGGCATGGGATGGTAGAACAATTCAAACCACAATATCCAGTCTACATTAACCTCAGACGAAACAACAATTAGCTGTAAAATTAGTAATTGAACACCATACAGTATCTTCGCGATTATCTCATGCACATCATCGTCAATTAGAGGATCCTTTTGGTCAAATCTATCGTTGAAATGGTTGTACATGTCTTTAATCCTGTAAAAAAAATCAACAATCTAAGTCAGTATCAAATTGTGCGAAAATATTTTCAACAGGCTATGTAGAATCTTGAAAACGCTTATGTTTCGAAAAATGATTTTTTCAAATGGCCAAATCTATCATTGAAACGAGGAAGGAACAAAACCATGGAAACAAAAAACAGAATACTTAGAAAAGAGAAATATTAAGTTAAAACCAAACTAAAAAGAAAAGAGAAATTAAAGGGTTAAAAGTTAAAAACCCATAAAGGAAAAATAAAATTAAAAAAAAGACTAAAGTCATATCAGTGGAAGATTTGGTAAATAAAAGTGGGTTAGGACTTGAGAGGTTGGCCTTAGACTGAGTTTTAGATTGGACTATACTTTATACTGCCTGATAATTTTTTTAGAAAAATTGAGCCCGAACTTAAGCCTGGACCCATCCGGAGTGTAGCTCTGTCGCTGGTAGCACTTGACAAAAAAAAAAAGTAATCTAGAAACCCTCCATTGAAGTCAATATAAAGGAAGATGAAATTGGGACCTTCAAGTTCTCGTGGTATTTTGATTTCAGAGCCCAGTGTTGTGTTCGCAGAAAATGCTCCACGTTATGCTTCAATGGTGGGGCAAACCAGTGTGGAACATAATGGAAATCATGTGGATGTGCATGATCAAAATGTGGTTGAAACAGATGATATAGTTGCTCAAACAAAAGGTTAGCTAGTGGCACAAAGTTAGAAGGTGAAAGAGCCCAGTGTAGCAGTCGTCCCTTGCGGTATGGTTTTGGTACCTAAGTTGGGGCAAAGTGTGTTGGTTGAGCACTTACAGATAACAGATGAGCACTTTGAAACAGACGACCCTGTTGTGACATTAGGTCATAGAAGGTCTACAGACTCATAAAAATAAGACATCCAAAATGGCTCGCAATAAAGCTAAAAAGTTAAAGATTTTGTGGACGATGATACAAACCAGATTTTACGAGGTAAACAGATTGAGATTGGGTCGGTGATAGTTTCAGAAATGATTCCAGTGCAATCTCAAACAAGATGCTTGTTGTGGCTCCTGATTAGGTACCTCCTAATATAAGCTCGCTTATTGGTGCTTGGCATTTTATAAATCGAATATGGAGTTCTTGAAATGTTAAGATGATAGTGTGTTACCTCATCCTTTGTCTATTCCTAGTCTTAAAAGGTTTTCCTCCACTAATACTGTTTTTGACAATAATTTTCATAAGAAGTAAGAATCTAATTTTGTTGTCGTTTTTAAGGAATTTGTTACAAAGCTGAAAAAAAAAAGGAACAAAGAAAAAGGGAACTAAAATAAAAAAGAAACATGAAGCCATTTATTGGTATTAGATATTTATTCCTGATAGTTGTATTTTTAGTTTATCTGTTTTAGGATTATGGTTGTCTCAATTTAAAGATGGAACAATCCTTTAATTTTGATCAATCTCAATCTTTTATTTGTTTTGAATGGACACGATTGTGCCACCAAATTAAAATCATATTACATCATCAATTAACTCAATTAAAAAACCAAAGTAAGCTTCTCCCATCGTCCATGGCTTTCAGAATTATCAAATTCACCCAAATATTTCTTTAAGTTAAAATAGTTTGAATTAGTTTTTTTTCTCCCTAATTTGATTTGCAACTTTATTATATTTGGCTTAGTGCACCCTACCACTTTTTGCCTCTCTGCATCATATTTCACAGCAACAAAAGAAAAGATGGAGAAGAAAGCAAAAATTCTTCAAATAAATTTTATCACAAACATTAAAGGGAGTGGACTTAGTTTTCTAACCGGGGAACTTACTGACGGAGAGTTCAATAAACAACCAAAATCATAATAACCCAAATACCAAGATCGCTTATTAAGACTTAAAAACAAAAAAACTACTCACAAAATGTGGTTCTATGTGGACGTGTGTTGGTGTGGCTAAAGGGTATTTGATGGTAATATTTGTGGAAAATTAGCACAACTACCAAACAATTGAAAACAAGCACAAATAGACGAGAGAGAGGAAGTAGAAAAATGAAGCACAAATATTAGAGCAATGATTTGGCTCAAAAATTTGAATTCAGGTAGCAGAAAAACATCAATACTCCATAAACAAAACCAAAACTATACGCTACTGAAAATAAAGAAAACCCACGACAAAAAACAACCATCAAAGAAGCAACAAGAAAAATTATAACACTCGATTGATGGGTGACTGATAAATATCGATGTTTGACGATAAAGTGTATAAAATAAATTATATTTCAATATTTTGTTTTTAATTTTGATATTACTCTTCACATTTAAGGATGATAAATTTTATAAAATTGATAGGTTTCACATAACCAAATATAATAAAAGGTTTTGATAAGTTTATTTACAAATCAAATTAGAAAAAAAAAAACTAATTCATAATAGTTTAAGTTAAAGAGAAAATTGGGTGGAATTGATAATTCTGGAAGCCATGGACGATGAGGAGAAACTAGCTTTGGTTTTTTTGTAATTATAGTAGTCAAAGGAAGAACATATGGATAAAGTAGCTTTTAGATTTTTTTAAGTAAATAACACAAAAAATAAAAATAATTTTATGAGAATAAACTAACTGCAGTTTTTTGTGACTTAACATCGTTAAATTTATTTTAATTGAGTTAATTGATGATGTGACATGATTTTAATTTGATGGTACAATCTTATCTATTCAAAATAAATAAAAAATAAAAATAATATTCTCTTCTTAAATTGAGACAACTGAAACTTTATGCTATATTAACTTAATTGATGATATAATTCTTTTACTTTGCAAAATATAATAGTTTATTTATGTAATACGGCAGGGTGAGGCTTTATGTTCCTCATGGATTATGCCATTTTGTCTTCTATATTTGTTTTTTTTTTTTTTGGTTTATGAAATAAAAGTTTTCTTTTTAACTTCGGATGAGAATACTTTATTCCTATCTCTCATCATTAAATATAAATATGGTGATGATGATGAGTGTTGAATTTAAGAGAGGAAGTGAGACAATACAAAGAGAAGAATTGTATTGAATGGTGTGATTTACTTACAGAGGGAGCTATCCTATTTATATAAGCTAATAGGAGAAGTAAAGCTATACACAACCAATGTGGGACTAAGCCCATATAATACATTAACATCCCCCCTCAAACTCAAGGTGGTAAGTGGGAGGTGAACTTGAGTTTGGAAACCAGAGAGTGAAAGCGTCCGGGTGGATGAGCCTTAGTGAAAATGTCAGCTGTCTGATCGGCTGAACTGACGGATTGTAGACGAACTGTATTCTGAAGAATGTGATCACGGATGAAGTGGATATCATTCTCGATGTGTTTTGTACGCTCGTGGAAGACATCATTGTGAGCGATCTGAATAGCACTTCTGTTGTCACAGTGTAGGATAGTGGCAGCAGGAGAAGAGATACCCATGTCAGCGAGTAGCCATCGAAGCCAGAGAAGTTCTTGAGTTGCATCAGCCATGGCACGATATTCAGCTTCAGTACTGGAGCGAGCAACCACAGTTTGTTTCTTACTACGCCAGGAAATGAGAGAATTGCCCAAAAAGAAACAGTAACCAGTGGTTGAACGTCTGTCGGTGGGGTCTCCGGCCCAATCGGCATCAGAATAGGCTTGTAAAACGGGGGTAGACTGTGCTGAGAAATGAAGCCCATGAAATAAAGTACCCCTGACGTACCTAAGAATGCGAAGAGCAACCGAGTAATGGGTGGTCCGAGGAGCGGACAAGAACCGACTGACCTGATGAACGGCATAGGCAATGTCAGGGCGAGTGACAGTAAGATATACAAGACTTCCAACCAGTTGACGATATAGAGTGGCATCCTGAAGAGGTGAACCATCGAGTGGGGTAAGTCTGACATTCGGCTCGAGAGGAGTAGTGGCAGTGGTTGAGTCAGTGATCCCAGCCTTGGAAAGGAGGTCCGAGGCATATTTGGCCTGAGAGAGAAAAAATCCATCAGAATTAGATGAGACTTCGAGGCCAAGAAAATAGGTGAGCACGCCAAGATCTTTCATCTCAAATTGGCCACTGAGAAACTTTTTGAGTTCAGAAATACCATGTGGATCATCTCCAGTAATAACCATATCATCCACGTACAATAAAAGAAGGATAATACCATTGGCCGTATGGCGGATAAACAGAGCCGAATCATGAGCACTCGGTGTGAACCCAAACTGATGAATGGTAGTGCTGAATTTGGCAAACCAGGCACGTGGAGCTTGTTTTAAACCATATAAGGCACGACGAAGGCGACAAACTTTGTTTCGAGTGGCATCCAAGCCGGGAGGTGTATGCATATAGACTTCCTCAAGAAGTTCCCCATTCAGAAATGCATTTTTGACATCCATTTGAAATAGAGTCCATCTTCGAATGGCGGCGACAGCAATGAGTGTACAGACAGATGTGAGCCTCGCCACTGGAGCAAATGTCTCTTCATAGTCAATGCCATATTCCTGAGCAAATCCCTTGGCAATAAGTCGGGCTTTATATCGTTCAATAGAGCCATCAGAAAGTGTCTTGATCTTAAACACCCATTTGCACCCAATAGGAGTTTTTCCAGCGGGTAGATCAACAATATCCCATGTATGAGTTTTAGCTAGGGCCTGAAGTTCTTCATCCATTGCTTTCTGCCAAAGAGGATTAGTACTAGCCTCCTTATAGGATTGAGGCTCATGCAGATGAAGTATAGTGGAAAAACAATGATAATCACAATGGTAATCAACAAGATGAGAAGGGGGGTGAGTTACCCTAGTAGATCTGCGGGGGTGATCTGGAGGATGGCTCTCAGAGGGAGTCAGTGCAGACTCATCAGACATAGGAATATCCTCGGGCACGACCGATTGAGTCAGAGAGGTGAGGTCAGCTGATGGTTCTGGAACTGGAACTGGGTCTGGGTATGGAGAGGTAGGATCAACTGGTGGTTCTGGAACGGAAGGGGTGATATCAGCTGGTGATTCGGAGGTGGACTTAACAGTACATGAAACTAGATTCTCAGGAAATAACTTAATAGATGGATCAGTAAAGAATCTAGAGTTAGTGATGGTTGATATGTCAAATGACCGTAACGAAGAGAACATTTGATGTTCCCAAAAAATGACATGACGAGAGATACGAAGAGTTTTAGAAATAGGATCCCAGCATCGATACCCCTTATGTTCAATACCATATCCAATGAAACAACACAGATGAGCCCTTGGTTGTAATTTGTTGTGTTCATGTGGTTTGAGAAGAACAAAACAAGCGCAACCAAAGACTCTGAGGTTAGAGTAATCAGGAGGTTTACCGAAAAGGCGCTCGAATGGAGATTGATTTTGGATTGTAGTGGAAGGGACACGATTGATTGTGTATACTGCGGTGAATGCAGCATCACCCCAGAAACGTTCAGGACATGATGACGAAATGAGTAGAGCACGAACGGTGTCAAGAATATGTCGATGTTTGCGTTCAGCTCGTCCATTTTGTTGGGAGGTTCCAGGGCACGAGCGGTGGGGGAGCGTGCCATTTTTGTGAAGTAGGTTTAGAAAAGCACGGTCTTTATATTCCATTGCATTATCTGAACGAAAAATTTTGATATTCCGAGAGAATTGAGTTTGAACCATAGAAGAAAAATCAGAATATATTTGAAAGAGTTCAGATCTGCTTTTCATAAGAAACAACCAAGTATAACGAGAGTAGTCATCCACAAATATAACAAAATAACGAGCACCACCCATTGATGCATGAGGAGAAGGCCCCCAAACGTCAGAATGTACTAAATCAAAAGGTGCAAGAGAAACGGACTGACTCTCATTAAAAGGTAAAGCTGATTGTTTTGCAAGTTGACAATGAATACAATGAAAAGACTCATGCTGAAGTGAACCTAACTGACCACTAGAAATAAGAGAACGTAGAGGGCTAGATGAAGTATGACCTAACCGAGAGTGCCACAATTCCACAGGTGAGAGTGCTGGGATGGATGCGGCTGATTGATTTGGTGATGGTGAGGATGGGACTTGGAGATGAGTGAGCTCAAAGAGGCGTCCAACTTTACGGCCGGTTCCAAGGAGTTTTCCTGTCTGAGGGTCCTGCACACGACAACCAGTAGAAGAAAAATGCACATCAAGTCCAAGATCACATAGTTGTCCAACAGATATAAGGTTAAGCGTAAGATTAGGAACTAAATATGTGTCAGGGAGAGACAAATGAGAACAATCAACATGTCCAGTATGGCTGACCAGCATATTTGATCCATTGGCAGTGTGAATAGTAGGTGCATGCTCATCACAGGTTTTAGAGGAAAAAATAGAGGCATCAGAAGTCATGTGATTGCAACAAGCAGAATCGAAATACCATCGGGATGTACCTGGTGTAGTTGACATGGCTATATTGTTACCGATTTTATTTAGAGCCTCGGTAAGAACGGTGCAGAAACCACTCCAATCAGGTGGAGAATTGGATGAAGTTGGTGTAGTATCAGTGGTTACGGCAGCAGTATTCTTTGGCTTGGAATATGACCGATTGTATGAGCCTCGAGAGTGATATTGGTTCCCATTTGACTGATTTCCAGATGGAAGTTTAGGGCAGTCTGCAAGATAGTGACCCGGTTCTCTGCAGACTTTACATAGACGAGAAGGACATTTGAGCAATTCATGCCCTTGTGAATGACAATACTTGCAATATAAGGGCTTCTGGTGTGTGCTCTGTCGGTGGGGTAAATCCGATTCAGCCATAGGAGCAAAGAGGAAGGTGAACCTCCAAGAAACCGGTGATGTGGCGGTCAACTGATGATGTGGCAGTCAACCGGTGATGTGGCGGTCAACTGATGACGTGGCAGTCAACTGATGATGTGGCGATCAACGAGTATCGTGGTGTTGACGTGTTGTTGATGTGGTGCTACCGTGGCAGCAGCGTGTCTGAAACAGGAGCGGCAGCGGAGATGATGTCAACGGGTGACGTGGCACTGAGGTGGCAGTGAGGTGGCGTTGATGTGGCTTTTAGGGCTGACGTGGCAGCTGCGTTTCTGAAACAGAAGCGGCAGCGGAGATGATGTCGATGGAGAATGAGACTCCGACTATAGTGATGACCCGACCGGTATGAAAATGATATACTAGAAGTTTTTCTGATGTGAAAGATCCACTAATAGTGGCAATCACAGAGCATACTCAACTCTTAATATACCGAGAATTTCTGATGTGAAGGATCCACTAATACTGGCAATCACAGAGCATACTCAACTCTTAAAATACCGAGAACCATTATGGCTCTGATACCATGTTGAATTTAAGAGAGGAAGTGAGACAATACAAAGAGAAGAATTGTATTGAATGGTGTGATTTACTTACAGAGGGAGCTATCCTATTTATATAAGCTAATAGGAGAAGTAAAGCTATACACAACCAATGTGGGACTAAGCCCATATAATACATTAACAATGAGTGTGTGACTTTCACTTTTGGGAAGTCTTGTCTGCATCGCGTATGACGCAAAGAGAAGTTTGGCCATAGAGAAGTGATGGATATAATCACACGTAGACAGATTCCTTTATCAGTCTCTTTGGTTTTGACACCAGAAAGCAGGGGAAAAAGTAGCACTACCGTACGATGGAGTGCATTGTTCACTTTAATAATCTTATCAATTTCTGGTGTATCTAGAACCATAGATACAGTTTAGAATTCATATCAAGTTGCAAAAGACATAATTCACGGCGGTGTTCCATGGTAAAAAAAAAATTCCTTGATTAGGGGAGAATAAGGGTCCTTATGATCCAATCTACTGAATCATATAGCTAAATTTTAACTGTTTGATGAAGTTTAGATGTCAAATTAAACTGATAACCAATCTTCTATGGTGCATAAGCCTAAAGAAGATTCAATTTAGATGTTAAAAAAGGACCATGCATGAAACAAATTGACAGAAGAAAATATACATGAAAGGTGACTATGTTACAAATGTTTAAATGGAAAAGGCTTAAGTAGGTGGTTGATCAGGTTTGTAATTTTCTGTTTCATTGTTTGGGGTCGAATTCTTTTGTTATGGTGAGATTAAATAAACTTTATTCGATGATCTAACATGAATTAATACGTATTTTTGATACACATGTGAATGAGAAATTACTGTTTAGGTAAAAACGTATTTGTGGATAAAGTGTAATAACACCATCCATATATTATTGGAGAGATAATATTTTTTATACGTCGATGCACAACATCTATTGTTTTACTCCTCATCAAGAGTCTTTGAATTCGAATTCTTTCACTATAGTTGGGTTAAAGATTGATTTTACTCGATGATATTAGAAGATGCATGGAACTTTTTTTCCTTTCTTCCCACAATAGAAAACTTCATCATATTTTTGTATTGTTTCCATAATGAAAAATACAAAATCTTATCAAAATTTATAAAATTATAAATGAATTTCAGAAAATGATAAGACTATATTATATTAATTAAATTTTTTTCTCAAATAGTTGAATAAAAATAGCAATGTTCTCCAATGAAAAAAATTTAGAATTTAATCATAAGATTCAATTTCATTTATTCAAACCTAAACATAAAAATCTAATTGAATTCTATAATTTAATGTAAAAATCAAAACGAAAAAATTCATTTCAATTTATTTACAAATAATTTTTCTTAATTTATTAAAAAAATAAAATTTAAATCCAAATTCATTTAGTCCCAAACAAATAACTTACTTACGAATAACAATATATAAAAAAGTTAGAAACGACTTTTTTAATTCAAATTTTCAGTTACGTTTTTTTCAGTTTTATGTTTGCTTTTTTACATTATTGATGAGGTGGATTGGTTTGTACAGTTCATTGGATGATAGTGTGTTCCACGTGTCAAATTAAAAATATTAGGGTTTATATTGACAAGCTTCATAGAGAGAGCGCAAAAGATCGAAACTTGATTTCATCTTTGCTCTGTTTCTCTCTTTTACTTCTCTTCTTCTTCTTCGTTGCCTTGAACGGCACTTGCCACTCCCACTCCCACTCCCACTCCCACTCCATCTAACGTGGTTCCAGATCCTAAGGTATATAACGCTCAGGTAAGGGTTTTTATTTATTTATTTATTTTGCTCAAGTCAGGGTTTGGCTGTAAATCTTAACTCACACAAAAGCAGAAGGCTATATTTAAGAATTTCCAGTTGGTTAATTGTTTCTTTTGAGTTTTCCGTTAAATTTGAAAAGCGTTGACCATGTTTTATCACCACTTTGTTCAATTGGTAATTTGGTTGCGGGTTTGGTTGCTTTGAACTGTAAGGAAATTAGCTGTTTGGGGAGGGAGGAGAGGTGGTGGGACTTAGGTCCGTCGTGATTTGTGCGGCTTTGAGAGAGAAGAGAGAACAAGATTAGGTTAGTGAGTTGTCGAAATGGCACGCGATTTTTCAGGTGCCGCTTATAAGAAACACCTCGACACTTGGTCGCTTTTATATGATAGTACTGTATTAAGGATGTACGCATGTATATGAATAACAAGCTTGCTGTTCTCAGAGAGATGGCGGACAAGGCTGTGACGATTAGGACGAGGAAGTTTATGACAAATAGGCTCCTTTCAAGGAAGCAGTTTGTAAGTTCTCTATTTCTTACACATTTTAGCTTTTATTTTTTATATAGAATGTTCTTGATGCTCTGTTTGTTTACTGAGAAAATGCTGGAGAGTAAAATAATGTGAACCATTTTGAATATACATTATATTTGTAAATCTCGTTATCAAATATAGTGTCCACCGAACTGAGCTTGAAACATTGATATGTGTTAGTTTGTGCTAGGTTTTTGGTTCCTAGATTACATTTAACGTTAGAGAGGTTGTTTTGTTTTCTGTTCACTTAGTTTTTATGGCAAGAAAACAAGGGCAACAGCATCTGCTTTTCGTTTCTGTAATTACAGTCTATTTGTTTTGACTTAGGTTATCGATGTTCTGCATCCTGGAAGAGCGAATGTCTCAAAGGTATTTAAGTTTCTCCTTGATAATTTGGTGTCCAGTTATATAGTGCTCCGTACTTTTTTTCACATTTCTCATATTTGATGTCTATATGAAAATTAAGGCTGAGTTGAAGGAGAAATTGTCAAGGATGTATGAAGTGAAAGATCCGAATTCCATATTCGTATTCAAGTTCCGCACTCACTTTGGAGGTGGGAAGTCAACTGGGTTTGGGCTTATTTATGATTCAGTTGAGAGTGCAAAGAAATTTGAGCCAAAGTACAGGCTAATCAGGGTAATAACATCTCTAATGCTAGTTTTAATTTGTGTTAACCTGTTATCATTATGTATTGGATATGGATGTGGATGAGCTATTCAGAATTTTTTCTTGATTGATCTTCATTATAATATTTAGATGTCACAAGGTCTGTTGTTGATTAAACTTTTTAAAGGGAATCATAATGATATGTTCAATTGTAAAAAGCGCTAAACATACATTATCCTAAGTTATTTGTGATACACCAAAAATCACGATACTTATCTTCTTTGATGCTGGTTATGCGAGCTAAACATTGTCTCATGAAGGCCAGTTCTTGAACTATTATGGATTGACTTGGGAATCCTGCGTCCTAGTATGATATTTAAACTGAAGGAAGCTAGATGGCTAGAATAGTTTTTTTAGACCAGCTGTATCTTCTATATCACTAACAAAGTATTCACCAAATACAAATATGATGGAGTACAATACAATCTAGTCCTCTGTGTAAAATTTGCTTGCCAGTTAGTGATGATAAATAAACTTTTGGAAAGATTTTCAGTTATCTTGTTCCATGACTAAGTGACCTGCCAGGAGGTAGTAAAATTGAGTAGCAATATAGTCTATAGCAAAACTTAAAACAGTCGCCGTCTTTTACTTGATAAATTTTGTGATCTATCTGTGCCCAAATAATTCTTTGTTTTGAACAAGATGTCTTAATTTTTCTTGTGTATATCATAGCTGAAAAATTGGAGAAGATTGTGAATTGCTAAGTGCTGCAGGTGGGTTAATGTAAGAAGTATAATTCTTTCTTGTCTCAAGGCCCCCTTCCTAGATAGAATATGATTTCAGAAGTATCCCAATTTTCTTATTATAAAGGGGGTTCAAATTTTATGTTTTGTTGAAAGGATCTCAAGCATTAATCAAAACCAGGTATGATGTTTAAGTGTACAGATAGCCACCACTTTCTTGCCTTACCAAAAGAGGTTGAAATAACTATGCTAGTTTGAGATAACTATAGATTTCCACATTGATGTAGCATTGGTTTGTCAGCTCTTCGTATTTTCTTGAAGAAGAATGTTTGCATGTTTTGAAGTTGGAAGCACAATAGTTGTTCAGAAGCATAGCCAATGAGGCATTGGCTCAATGGTTAAAGTTGAGGTCTTGGGTCCTAAAAGGTCTCAGGTCCTAAAAGCGAGCGTTTTACCAATAAAAAAAATAGTTGTTCAGAAGCATGGGGCTTCAACTCTTGATTATGCTTTGACCTAGAGTGTTTTATCGAAACAGTGAAAGTAGTTTAGTTTCTGAAAATAGATACAATTTCCAAGAAAGTGTTGTCCTCTCTCTTATCTCTCTCGTATGTATGTATGTATACATGCGTCCATGCATGCTGCTCACAATTCCATTGTGTGTTTGTACTGAAATTTATATATTTTTTTTGTGATGGTAGAATGGACTGGATACCAAGGTTGAAAAGTCAAGGAAGCAGTTGAAGGAAAGGAAGAACAGGGCCAAAAAAATCCGAGGTGTCAAGAAGGTAATGAAGCTGTTTCCTTTTGCGGTCCAGTTCTCACTATTAGACTTTTTCTGTCCCTATTTTGCCATCTTCTCCAAGTCCCAACTGTGGTATTTTTCTATTGCAGACCAAGGCTGGTGATGCTGCCAAGGGCGGGAAGAAGAAATGAGATATCATAGATTAGAGCTAGCCTCTTGCTGTAATACAAGAGGGTCTCTAGCTGTTCTTTTATTTCTTTTTTTAAGCTATCAATTTTTTCATGAAATGCTGAGTTTTTACTTTTTACACTAGGTGTTATGTGCTATATCTGAATGAATTTTGTTCGGTTCGGTTAAAATAGTTTGGTTTGGTTTTAGGGTTTAAAATTTTTGGTTATTCGATTTGGCTACAGTTAAGTTACTTTTTTTGTTAAAGATTATGTTTTAAGCAATAAGCTGTTTTCTTTCAGCAATGCTAATGAGATCATGTATTTCGTCGTTGAAGTAATTGCTTGTAATTTTATTTCAAAGTCGCACCCTTAGTGTCACGTCTGACTTTTTGGAAACATAAAATTGATGTTGCCAATGTGAATTTACCCTTACTGTGTTGTAACATATCAGCTAGATGGCACAAATTATTTATAAAAAAAAACTCTTTTTAAGGTTTCAGCTGACTTCTCCAAATGGCTTTACTTTAGGTCAAAACATATGAAAAGGTTGAGCATTTTTTTTGGAAGAATTAGAAGTAGAAAAATGATTTTTAGTATTGTAAAAAAATTAATTTTCATTAACATTTTTCTTTAAATTTTTTTCAACAATTTGTAAATTTTTAACATAATTTGAAAAACAACAATTTTCAAATTATGTTAAAATTATCTGAATTATTGAAAAAAATATATTAAAAAAATAGGGATGCAAAATGGAAAACATGTTTTAATACTAATTTTGAAAGTGGAATTGTAGTCGTTCATAAGTAAAATTGTTTAAAAAAAAAACTATGATTTTATACAATTTTAATTTTAAATCTTAATTTTATATTAACAAACGTTTGAGCACTGATAATATTCTCTTATTTTTTTTCCTATAAAAATACATTTTTATTGAACTCACATCTTAAGTAATTTAACTTTTCTCAACTAAAAAAAATATTTTTTTCTTGTGCTTTGTATCATTGTTTATATATTCTCACATCACTATGTTTTTGCTAATATTAGTAGAATTTTATTTCTTCAAAAAAGTCGAAATTATTTTAAATGGTTTAGCTTTGCTTTTTAAACAACCCAAACAAAAAAGTCAACTTAAAATTACTTTGAAACCATTTAAGTCAATTTGTTTAATTTAGTTTAAATGAAAGACAAAATATAGATGGACTCCTTTTCATTATATGGAATCTCACAATATTTCAATAGTGCATTAAATGTATGACATGTATATTACTAAATGGGATAAAATTTTTATAAAAAATTTTATGTGCGTCGACATTAATTTTGGTCAACATTTTTGTGTGTGCCGATATAAATTTTGTTAAAATTATTATTAAAAAGATTTATTGGACTCATGCTTAAAATGTAAGGAGTAAATTGACCGTTTTTAAATTATAAAAAATATTAAAATACACGAAAAAATATAATGATGTTCAGTGATACCAACCTGTATATTATTATGTTTAATTTTACTTTTTAATAGTGTATCTGTCTAAGACAATTTTAGAGGATTGTGAAAATCCAAATAATAAAAAAGAGTATAAGTAGAAAACATGTATTTATTTTTTAAATTTTATAAAAAAATTTAATCAAATTAAATCGTTTCATTAAATTTTATTAAGTAATTAAAATATTAATCAATTAACAATTTAATTTAATTAAATTTTTATTATTAATTTTAAAAATAAACACCAACTTAAAATTTACTTTAAACCCACCTCGTACAAATCCCATATCATAAATGTGTATTCCTCAATTCGCTTGTTCGTACATCGGTAGTTCACATTTTCACCCAGAAGGGAAAAAGCAAACTGAAACGGTGGATCATTGTTTATTACCCGGAAAGGTAAAAACCATGAAACAGCCATTAAACTCAAAAGAACCTGATCTCATCATGGGAAACACGCCCAGCGTTTCCTTCACCAAAATCCAAACCTGATTCTGTTGCCTGATTTGATCTGATGATCCACGCACACTCCCCCTCCCACGCGCTCTGTTTCGAGGTTGCATATCACTTACCTCTTTGGCAAATTTTAATACCAGATCGAACAGTCAAAAACTGTAAAAACAACCACCAAAACCTTGTTGAACCCTGTAGGATCTTGACTCATCAGCATATGGCCCATTAAAATATGGGGTCACGCGTTACGTGGCATGATCTTAAAGGTACTTTACCGCCCAGACTAGTCTCCAGCAACCAGATTTCGAGGGAAAAGTGAAGGCAGTAAATACTATATGGTCGAGGAAAACGTAAAAGAAAATAAAAAAAGAAATCAATATTAATGATAGCATTATAAATTTACAGTAGTTATTTTTTGGGGTGTTTATATAAGGTCCATTATAATCCAAACCCAGAATCGCTCTCTTAAATCTCTCTCTCTCCCTCTCGTTTTGTTCGCCGATAAGTTACTTCAGCGATCGTCGGGAAATTTCCATTAACGGGATCGCGGAGCTCTCCGGCAAGGTACAGTTCTATGCGAGTTTCAATGTGATGACACGCATAATTTTTTGTTGTAAACAAGCATTTTTATTGTTTTGCATCAGATCTGGTGGTTTTTGGGTTCTTCATTAGGACCGAGGGAGATTTATTGTTTATTTTGTCTCTTTATATCGAATCTGTTGTTAAATTTGGGATGAATTTGGAGGTTTTTTTTTGAAATTTAGGGTTCTTTTCTTCTTTTTGGTGGTGTGGTTTGGTGTATACGGAAGAGGGTAGGAGATCCGGTGAGCATTCAGGGATAGTGGTGAAGAATATGAGCTCTTCGGGCTGTTTGATTGTGAAGAAGAAGGGTGATGGGGCTGGTGGGGTTGGTTCTTCTTCGGGGACCAGAAAGGTTTTCGAATCCAAGAAGGAGAAGAAGAGGTCTAGGATGGTTGTGAGTGAATCAGGGTCGAGCGATGAGCTTTTGATGCCTCCTCGTAGAAGGGTTGGCGCTGAAACGATCCGGGTCTGTAATGGTTTAGCTGTTTATGACCAGGGTATTGTGGAAGAGACTGAAATTGGTAGAAAAAGGAATAGGATGGAGAACATTATGTATAATGACGGTGGTACCATTGATAGGAATGGCGAGCACTCGAGTGACAGGAAGAGGACTAAGTTAGATGTTTTTGAGTTCGATGAGTATGATGGGATTGATGGGGAAGTGATGATGAGGAAACGTTTTGTTGATGGTGGAGTTGATGTTGGTGGAAGAAGGTTTTTGGGTTCAGTGCCTGTGGCTCAAAGGGGCATTGAGAGGGAATATGAAACTGGATCAAGCAGAGATGTTATTCTTGAAAAGAGAAAGAAAACTTATTTTGACAGGACAGGTAGCTCTAGTGGTTATAAGAATAGGTTTGAGATGAGTAGAGATCGAAGTTCCCTACCTATATCATTGTTGCGTGAGAAGCATATGGGTGATTCAGACGAACCAATTAGGCTGCAGGGTAAAAATGGTGTTTTGAAGGTGATGGTAAACAAGAAGAAAATGGGTGGGTCACTGAGAAACTTTGATCACTTAGAAGCCAAGGAAACCCAAAATGTTTCTAAGATTCAAGACACTGTTAGGAGGAATATTCCAGTCCGTTCATCATTTTACTCAGAAACTGAAGTTCTTGAGAAACCAGGTTCATTTGTTAGGACAAAGAAGAATGAGACGAATTTACAAAAATCACCGTCAACTAAGAAAAGTAAGGTCCTTGACCAGGATTCTCAAGATAGTGATAGTGATAGTGATAGTGATACGTCATCGAAGCTGGAACCAAGGACTGTTGAAGCTCATAGGTCTACAAAGATGTTAAGTAGTAAAAAGGAAAAAACTCCATCTGAACAGCTCCCACCTGCCAGAATCAAAGACGTAAAAGTTAGGCGTGGTTCTGGCACAGAAAAGCAAAGATTGCGTGAGCGGATAAGGGCGATGCTTCTGGATGCGGGCTGGACTATAGACTATAGACCTAGGAGGAACCGAGACTACCTAGATGCAGTCTACATAAGCCCCACAGGAACAGCATACTGGTCAATCATTAAGGCTTATGATGCTCTTCTGAAGCAGTCAAATGATGAGGAAGATGAAGCCAAGCCTAGCAGAGACAGTTCGGCATTTACTCCAATAGCAGATGAGGTACTCAGCCAGTTAACGAGGAAAACACGAAAGAAGATTGAAAAGGAGATGAAAAAGAAGCAAAGAGAAGGCAATGATAGTGAGATAAAAAAAGAAGTTGCTGCAAGAAAGTCTTCAAATACCAGGCATGAAGGGGGGAGCATGGATAGTGATAGCCATGAAGAGAAATTAAGTTCCTTCATAAAGCAGGGTGGTAAATCATCAAAGAGCAGACTGAATGAAAATGCTATTGTCAGTGTAAACTCAAAAAGTTCTTTGGATGATAGTATTGAAAGACCATGCTATGGATCCAGTCCACATCAGCTGCATGGAAGGAAAAGTAAGAAACATGGCAGATGTACTTTACTGGTCCGAAGTTCCAACGAAGGGAAAAATTCAGAGACTGATGGCTTTGTTCCATATTCTGGAAAACGGACACTGCTTTCATGGTTGATTGACTCTGGAACTGTGCAGTTGAGCCAAAAGGTGCAGTATATGAACCGTCGACGGACGAGGGTAATGCTGGAAGGCTGGATTACAAGAGATGGCATTCATTGTGGTTGCTGTAGTAAAATCCTCACAGTTCCGAAGTTTGAGATTCATGCAGGAAGCAAATTACGTCAGCCATTTCAGAACATATGTTTGGAGTCTGGGGTTTCTCTTCTGCAGTGCCAAATAGATGCATGGAATAGACAAG
The DNA here is from genome assembly GCA_023935145.1 of Bretschneidera sinensis. Taxonomy (NCBI): domain Eukaryota; kingdom Viridiplantae; phylum Streptophyta; class Magnoliopsida; order Brassicales; family Akaniaceae; genus Bretschneidera; species Bretschneidera sinensis. The sequence continues at coordinate 84,731,137 of CM043705.1, read as the reverse complement.
AAGAGTCTGAGCACTTAGGTTTCCACTCTGTAGATGTTGATGGTGATGATCCAAATGATGATACTTGTGGCATCTGTGGAGATGGTGGAGATCTAATCTGCTGTGATGGCTGTCCATCAACATTTCATCAGAGCTGCCTAGATATACAGGTATGATACATTAAATCTAGTCATGTATATGTATGATGGGTACCCTCTGCTTTTTTTTTGTATTTCATTTGTTATTCCTTTTATGACACTTTACTGATCAATGAAAAGGTGCAATGATGGAAGGGGAGATTTAGTATTAAAGTGATTTTTTTTTCTTTGATTGGTAAAACTCACACACACCACTTGAACGGCGTCAATCTTAACCATTGAGGCAAGGCCTCTTCGGCCGTATCAAAGTGAAATTTTTAGTAGTTGCTGTAGTTTTAAGTATTTAGGTTGTTGAGAGAGAAAAAGAAGACGAGGAAAATGGGTTGAGGAAGTGATCTGAGTTAGGTTTCACTAAGTTGATGAGGTAACTAAATTTTCTTAAGAACAAAGGTTAAAGGCATACTATTTAATTGGATAGTAACGCATAAATATAATTAATGCAGCAGTTAGAGATCATGTAATAGGAAAGTGTTTTGTTCTGAAAAACTGAGGAAGTTATCTGAGCTTCCTTAGATTGTTAAACATATGAATCAGGAGAAAGGGGGGAAATTAAATTTTATTTTTTTCCCAATCCTTATGATTTTAAAAAGACACCATTATCTGATCGTTGCTGCCCAACATGAGAGTTGGCCCTCATTCAAGACCTGTTTTCGAAGGTGGTATAGATTGTTTTTTTTGAGGTCTTTATGCAGGAGATACTCTTCATACGGTGCTACTTGTAAAAAAAAAGATACTCTGCAAATGGTGCTATAAAATTTGGATGAGATTTCTTATACTTCGTATGTATTTTGCTTCATTGGTTGGATACTTGCAATGTAATTGTTTCATACTTTCATGATGAACTAAGAATCATGATTTCTTATGTGTGCCGTATGATGATCTGAAATAAGCATTAACATCATTTGAATGGGATTTTCTCCAATTGGAGCAGGGGAACATGTATGATTCGGCTTACTTGAGTGAATCAAATTAAATTAGTTGGGACTCCTTTTACTTTCTGTTTCTTTGCTGTTAGGATTTTTTTTGAAACCTTGCTGTGTTTGTTGAATAGTTGTGCTTGAGGTATTCATCTCTCTCTTTATATTGCAGATGCTTCCCCCAGGTGATTGGCACTGCCCAAACTGTACGTGCAAAATTTGTGGGGTAGTTGGCAGGGACACTACGCAAGCAGAGGATATAAGTGTTTGTGCATTACTCGCTTGCAGCATGTGTGAGAAAAAATGTATCTACTCCTTTTCTTCGTTGGCTTTGATTCTTTTCCTTATATTCTTTCCTCTCATTGTTTTTCTAAGCACTGATAAGTTTCTGATTGAAATTCGAATTGCCACTTCTTAGATCACAAATCATGCGTACAGGAGATGGATGTGCTCCCCACCGATTCTATTGGTTCAATCCCGTCTTTTTGTGGGCAGAAGTGCCAAGAGGTATTTACTCCTTTCAGGCTTTCCAGAATTATAATGTCTTAGTTTCTTATCCTGGCCATTTGGTTTCTGAAAAGCTTTCTGAGGTGAGTTTGTGCTTAATTAGTTGTCTAAGCACTGTCTAAGACATTGGTTGCTGAGCAAGCTGTGTTTTATATATTATCCTGTGTGATGTTGCGATAAAATCATAGTTGAGGGTTTATGAGACATGATTGTTATTTCTGAAAGATTCTTTCATTTTTCTTTTTTTGGTTCTACATGAAATTAATTGATGCATGATATTGTGTTAGTAACTTCATTGATAAAACCTTGTTTTTTATAATTTGGCCACTGGATATTTGGCTGTTTAAAACGTTAAGCTTTTGGTGTGGTATTGTTGCATTGCAAGATTGCAATGTGGACTTTTAGTACAAGGTTAAGTTTCTTCTGTAGTACTATTGAGTATAATTGAAGTCTTTGTGGACAAGCGTGTTATACTTATATTGAGGTCACAAATGTGTAGTATTGTTGTGTGTTTAATGCCACATATAGGTTTTCTTCTCTCCTGACACATCAAAGTTGTGTTATGGTGAAGGCTTCGTTTTTAATTATGTTTTTGTTGTTTCTACAGCTCTTTGAACATTTACAGAAGTATCTTGGCATTAAACATGAGCTAGAAGCAGGATTTTCTTGGTGTCTTCTTCGTAGGATAGATGGAGATTCAGACTCATCTTCTCGAGGGCTTCCTCAAAGGGTGGAAAGCAATTCTAAGCTTGCTGTAGCACTGACTGTTATGGATGAATGCTTTTTGCCCATCATTGACAGGAGGAGTGGGATCAATTTAATTCATAATGTTCTTTATAATTGTGGGTAAGCATCTTGTATATTTGGCTGAAACAATTTTAACTTTTTCCTTTTTCCTTTCGTGGTGATGCTTGCCCCACTGGATGAATGTTGAATGTATTTGCCCTTCGAGGAGATTATTTGAGTCTCACATCACCATGGGGAATGCATTTTATTATGTGTTATTTTTGTGATCCTCTCTAGATTTTGTTTCGTATGCTAGCATTGATGATAGTTTGCATTTGTGAGCATGGGAAGTAAACGATTCCTATATGTTCATTTGAATTATGACCACTTTTATAAACATAAATGGGTGTGAATCCTTTCTAATTGTCTACAATAATGAGTTGGAGACTTTAAATTCTGCTTGTTTTTGTAGGTGATTATATGTTTGATGTTGTGGTTTAATATTTTAGCATACTACCTTGCTGGTCTCTGTGTGTGCGCGCATGTGTACGTAAGCAGGAATACATGCATGAGATTATTGAGCTTTTAGTTATAATCATCTCCTTTTTAAGATTATCTTGACTTAATTATTTAATAAAAAATATCATCTAGACATAATTTCCGTTTTCTCATATTTGTCTAATTGATTATTTTTCTCTTTTAATATGTTTTTTTTTTCAAGATCAAACTTCAGTCGGCTGAACTATAGTGGCTTCTACACTGCTATTTTGGAGAGGGGTGATGAAATAATTTCTGCAGCATCTATCAGGTATTATGCCTTATGACTTCATGTTCATTCACATGCAATTTGCTATGCAGTTTGTGACTGTTTTTAAGTGGGAGAATATGTTGAAACAAACACAGAACAAAACAAGAAGCATAAGCTACAGACGAAAACGTGAACTTCTGGAAGAAGGGTCCCCTCAGCTGGAAAAAATGAGATTGCTTTGTATAAACCTGAACTTATTATGGTTTTTCTTGGACTAGGCAATTGTGGTAGATGACTTATTTAGTTTTAGGCTTTCATTGGATTGTTGCGGGGTCCATTGAAGAAGAGGTGGGGGCATGGTGTGGTAATTGAGCTTCTAAAGAAACGAGGAAAGCCATTGCGATGATCCATCTCTCCATTTTTTGTATTGTATGGAATGAAAGGAATAGGAGGGTTTTGATGTAGAGGAAAGGTGGATTATTTCCCTGAATGATTGGTGGAGTTTTTCTGTAAATGAAAACAAACTTACAGAGTTTATAGAATTTTTTTCATGTAGATAGATGCTTTTATACACGGGTTGGCACCCCAATGGTCCTTTTTATACTATTCTTTACTTACCAAAAAAGAAAAATCGAGTCTTTTCCCGTAGTAATGAAATGGTGTAGAATGGATTTTTCTCCTAAGGAATATGATATGGTTAATTTACAGGTTTTTTTATGTATAAACAAATATTTTTCTTTTTTTAGGGAATGATGGGGACTTGTTTACGAGAAGCGCACTCCACTTTATGTGGCAGAGGAGCTCTTTATGTGCTATTTTGCTTGTTTTATGTTCACAAGTTCATGTATTTATTAGTTGTTCTGGGACCCTGCTTTGCAAAATGTAGGTCACTTGTTAGGTTTTTTTCCTCTTTTTATTTCTTAAAGTTGGTGTTACCCTCTTTGTTAGTCAGTCTGATTTCGATGCTACTTGAATGAGGGTTTCTTCTGTTGGTAAATCAATTTCACCATCAGAGTTCCTGTTAATTGGGACCCTGAGATTTGTTCTAAGGTTGGCAGGTGGTGCATGTGTTTGGACCTGGCATATTATGTGTTTTCGTTGCATTGTTTGGTTTTAAGATAGTTTCCATCATGGAGTTCAAGTTCTTGTTCAAATAGGGTCTTGAGACATTATTCATCAGGTCTGTGTGTACTCATTTGTGTTTTAGCATGCGTACAAATTCTTAACATTAAATTATCTACTGACGGTTAGGTTCCACGGGGCTCAATTAGCGGAGATGCCATATATTGGAACTCGCCATATATATAGGCGTCAAGGGATGTGCCGTCGGCTTTTTGGTGCCATTGAATCGGTAAGCTGTGAGAACTATGTTCATAGCTGTTTGATTTTGAATGAGAAAATGCATACAGAATTTGGGATTTTTATCTGCTTTTCCTTTTAACCCTTGGGTTTTACCTGCCTTCTTCTACACGCGCTATTGATTTTTTTTTCCTTTCATGTTTTATTCCTATTTGAAGGCTCTCTCCTCTATCAAGGTTGAGAAACTGGTTATCCCTGCAATACCTGAATTTATGCACGCATGGACTGTAATCTTTGGTTTCACTCCTATTGAGGATCCACTTAAGAAAGAAATGAGATCCATGAATATGTTGGTGTTCCCTGGGATAGATATGTTACAGAAGCTGCTATTGGAGCATAAAAATGTTAAGGAAAACAGTGCTGCCAATACAGGTTTTAGTTAATGCAATACATTTCTTTGCCTTCAAACCAGATTCTCATCTCCTATTTCTAATTTTGCATTTCTGTTTCCTTAGGTACCAAACAAGCGGAATTGAAGGGGGAGCATTCTATTACACCTGAGGTAGCAAGTAAACCTGATATGGATTCCTCAGAGATTAGTGTTTCTCTAGATGCTTCCCAAGAACTTCAAATTCCAGTCTCAGCTGAGGGAACCATAAGTGCTGACTCTCAGTCAGTAAACAAGGTAGCAGAATCTGCTGACAGGAGATGTCTTTTTGTCTCTGAGACGAGTCAGAATGCAATTGAGATAGAAAAGGAACCAAGAGTGGAATCTCCTGCTGAAGATAATTCGTTTTATAAAGAGGGTGATAAGGATGATGGCCGTATGTCAGATGTCAATCTTGTAACTTCTCATGAAGATATAATTCTAGTCTCAGTTGCAGGGGCTATAAGCACCAATTCTCAATCAGGAGATGAGTTAGCCAGATCTTCTTTGGACAGAAAATGTCTTGTTAGCTCTTGTACGTGTCAAACCACACTAGAGGTGGAAAATAAACCGGTATTGGGTTCTTCTATTGAAGATAATAGCCAGTCCTGCAAAGAGGGTGGTATGGATGTGAACGTAGCAGCAGATGTGAATGTAGTTTCTCCTGAAATTAAAGTCTCAGCAGAGGAGACTATCTTTGCTGATTCTCGATCAGGGAACAAGGTAGTCGAATCTGCTTCCGACAGGAATTGTCTCTTTAGCTCTGATTCAAGTCTCAATTCACAAGACATCGAAAATAAACCATTAGTAGATTCTCCTGTTGTAGAGAATACTCATTCCTCTAAAGTAGGTGACATGCAAAATGCCCATGCTGTAGGTGTTGATGCTGCTTCTCATGAAGCTCAAGTCTTGATTGGGGGGCCTATATGTGCTAATTCACAACCTGGAGAAAAGCTAGCTGAATCTACTTCTGACAACAAATGCGGTTTCGTCTCAGATACAAGTTGCATTGCAGTTGAGATGGAGACTGAAGTAATACTGGATTCTCCTGATGAAGATAAAGCTCAGTCGTTTAAAGAAGGTCAAAGGGATGATGCTCAGGCAGTTGATTGTGGTGTGGTTTCCTATTCTGAACTTAAATTTCCAGTCTCAGTGGAGGTGACCATAGATGCTGATTGTCAACCAGGAGACAAGTTAGCTGAATGTGCTTCTGACAGGAAATGTGAAGATGATAGTCAGTCTTGTAAAGAGGATGACATGGATAATAATATTGCATGTCTTGAAGCTGTCCCTTCTTCGGGGGAAATTATTGCTGAGAACATCACTGACGAGATAAATGGAATTTCAGATTTCTCTGGTTCGAGTTCCAGTGACGCTGATTTGAGCTATTCTATGCAAATTAGTTCAAACAAACAAATTAAATGAGAGGAAAGCAAATCTTAGGTGGCTTCAGAAGCTGCTTCTGGATCAATGCATTGTGAAGAAGGTAAACTGCTACATTCATCTGGTGGTAGTTCTGGAACTGAATTTCATGAAGGGAAACTTGAATCTAGTTCTCTTTGATTTGTTCATTCCATCCATGCTATTCTGGATGGCAAGTTCTGCATGATTTTACGGGCTCTATTGCGTATGTTACGTGCGCAAGTCAGATGATAAATAAAATTGTAATGATCCAGAAGGTGGGGAAATTCTGGCCCGAGCACCATTTCTGAGACAGTTGGCCTTGATGTGACGTCATATGCTCACAGAGGAGAAATTGCTATCACAATGCTGTCCTTAGTGGTTTGAACCCAGTATGTTAATATCTCATGCTGTTCACAGTGTATATATCTGAATCAAGCTGGGTGTAGAAGTTAAGTCTCTCACCAAGTCCTGTATTATTTCAATTTTTGTGTAGCGAATTAAAGCACATGACATAGGTGGTTGGTTGAATTTTGAGGAACTTTCTTGTGTAAGTATAGCCTTTATTCCTTGTGTACGGCACTTGGTTCGTAATATGCGACATCAAAAAGTTTCTGATCTCAGAGAGTTTGAACATATACCTTTAAGACTTGATGAGAGAAACAAGGTGTTATTGCCTTGATGTGTATTCACTTTGTATTTTCAATTTAAAGGTGCTAATGTTCTAGAGTAGATCAGTTTCCTTTACAAAATTTTGAATTTGGAGCTGTTGCTTGACTTTATTTTCCTATTCGAGTACCAAGCATTTTGTACTGACCTAAACTGAAAAAGCAAGGCTTTTGCTTCTTTTTTTTTCAAAAAAGTTTTTAATGCATTTGATCGGGCACGAACGAAGCTTTGGATCCTATAACTAAACTTATGGAGGACAAATCACGTTGGGTTAGGCATGTCAGATTATACGGCGTAATAAATTTTTTTTTTTTTTATAAAAAAAAGTTATAATTGTTATTCTTTTACCATTAAAAGTTATACAAATAAATGATTTTTAAGACATTTTTTTGTCTAAAAAGTCAAATGTTTAAATTTATAAATTTTCATAAACAATTTTATTATGTATTACCATAACTATATGTATTAAAATATAATAAATAACTATATTATTTTTGTATTGGATTGGGTCGCGCTCAGGATTTTCATATAATCCCAAACTCGGCCCAAAAGGTTTCGAAATTATTTTCTTGCAAAAAGGCCCAAAACCCTTAAAAACCAAGGGCTGGGTAGGGCTTTCCGGGGACCCGGCCCATGATCAGCTACTAAGACCTTTTGATCTCTCTCTCAATGAACATACTTTTCGTCTCTCACAATTCACAAATGGAGCTTTCAATTGCTTCTGGTCTTCTAAGCCACTCATCAGCTCAGCTACTAAGACCTAGGGTTAGGGTTCCTCAAAGAGCTCTCATCGCAAACTCTCCTTTTCGATACTCTCTCTTCTCTCTAAGGCACCTCCACGACAAAAGCTCAATACAAATGGACCATCACTCTCCTAAAACTCTCTCTTGTGCTTCACATCCCCAAAACAACGTCTCTCCTGTAACTTCTCAACCAAATGAATCTGGTAAAATATCACTTAACTTGAAATTGATTTTAATAATCCCTTTTTTGGCTTATTTTTTAGATTCTTTTTTTTTTGGTGATTTCCTATTAATAGTTCGAATTGGAGAAGTGAAAAGAGTGACAAAAGAGACCAATGTGTCTGTGAAGATTAACTTGGATGGTACTGGCGTTGCTGATAGTACTACTGGCATTCCGTTTCTTGATCATATGTTAGATGTATGTCACTCCACTTTGATGAATTTTTTTGCGTGTGTTCTTTTTCCCAATCTATTTCAAGTTGTAGATTTGAACTTCAATTTGAGAAAGGCTTATATTTTGTTATATTGTCCCTTGTACGGAGCTAATGATTTTAGTAAGCTCTTTTTCTGGCTTAATTTTTAGATTCTTTTTTTAGCATTTCAAAGGACCTATATGGGTTTTGAAGAAAAAAACAGAAATCGAATTTCTGCTTTTAAATACAATTGCGAAAGACTTATATTTCATTATTTGGAGTTTGAAATTGATTTAAACTTTGTGTCCTACTTAAAGGAAGCACAAAAGCTTTCTCATTTTTGTCAGTTAAACATGAATCTTTTGTGAGCATAGATAATTATCGTTTTTTAAGATTTTTTTATATATTCGTGTGAGCATATAATATTAGAGTAGCTTTTAAGTAGTGTAGTAGTATTTTTAAGTCTGATGTGGCTCATTTAATGTGTCTGTGTTAGCAACTTGCTTCACATGGGTTGTTCGATGTGCACATAAAGGCTATTGGTGACATTCACATTGATGATCATCACACCAATGAAGATATTGCTCTTGCCATTGGAACAGTGAGAATCCTAACCAGTGCATGAATTCTGTTTTACTTTCTTATATAGAATGGAAAATTGACTGAATTCATTGTGTTTTGCATAATTACAGAATACGAGTTTGGATAATTCCATTAGTTTTCATTAAATTGAGGTCATTTAAACCATTCTACATGTATAAAGTATCCTCTTGCAAAAAAAAGTATACCCTTTAGTAATAGTACTTTGAGTTCTTAAGGTGCTGTTTGGGTTTGTCGTTAAGCCAACTTAAAGCACCCAATTTAAATTGGGTGCTTTAAGTTGGCTTAAAGACAAACCCAAACAATGCCTAAATGTTAACTTGTATGTTTACATATCATGTTTAGCACCATTTTCTAACTTAGTTGCTAAAGGGATATCTCTAATTATTGTATATTGGATGACCACATTCATTTTTGTATTGTGTTTACATGTCTATGTATATGAGTGTCAGTGATTTAGCTTTACTTTGTGTACAGGCTTTGCTGCAGGCACTTGGTGAGAGAAAAGGGATTAATCGGTTTGGGGACTTCACAGCTCCACTTGATGAAGCATTAATACATGTTTCACTGGTATGATCTGCATGACTACTTTCTATGAATAAAAATGTAGATATATTTGAGGGTTACAAAATGTGGCATCTAAATTTAAGATTTAGATTCAAATACATTCAGATAAGTTGTGAACGGAGTTACATTATAACTGCTAGTAGAAAACCGGACTTATCAGACAGGGCTATACCAAAGTAGGTCCTAGGATACGCTTGTTTATTATATAATTGTATTTACTTTATCTTCTGTACCTTTTTTCTGAATCACGTCGCTTATTGATTTGAAATTGATATTGTTTCAGGATCTATCTGGCCGACCGCATTTAAGTTATGATTTGCAGATTCCAACTCAGAGAGTTGGAACGTATGACACTCAGGTAGTTAATTTCTTTGTCTTAATTCCATAGAAATGATGTTAATTCCTAGGTGGAAGTTTATGCTGCAGAGATGTCATCTTACTGTCTTACTGCATGCATTGGGTTTTCTTCATCTTATAATTTAAGCTTTTAGTTCCTTTCTTTTTGTTATTTTTTTGTGTTTCTTATTTGCTGAAATAAACTGATTGTTTCTTTTGATACCTTCTTATATCATAGTTGGTGGAGCATTTTTTCCAGTCTTTGGTGAATACTTCTGGTATGACACTCCACATTCGGCAGGTAATAATTCTGAGAGCGTCGAAAAGGAACTGTTTGTTCAGAAATTTCGACTAAATAAAAGGTTCTAGTCAAATAAATGCTATTTATTGAGAAATCTGGCTATGCAGTTTCAGTTATTCCATTTACATAGTTTTTGCTCTAAAATTGGCTGCAGAGCTTTTAATAATTTTTCTTCTGGTTACCACCGTCATTTTTTTTATTAAAGTTTTCAATTTTGGTTGAGCACAGCTTGCTGGAAGAAATTCTCACCACATCATTGAGGCTACCTTTAAAGCTTTTGCTAGGGCTCTTCGACAAGCAACAGAGTATGACCCACGTCGCCGTGGGACCATACCAAGGTTTGAATTCTCCACTTTAAGTTCTTATAAAAAACATTCTCCACTTTAAGTTAAGGTTGCATCAATTATTGATGCATATTCTTTTCAAAAAAATTATTGATGCATATTCTTTCCCAATAGACATCTTTTGAAAGTAGGTGTGCACCTTGGTCTCTCACTTGCATTTTCATCTCCAATTGCAAGGTCCAAATTTGCATGCTCACTATTTGGATTTTTTACTCTTTTACCTATAGTTTTAAAGGCCTTTCAGGCTCAAGGCGCAGCCAGGCCCAAAGGCTTGTGCCTGTTCTAGCCTCAGGTGAGGCGACCTGTATCAGGCGCAGGTGTAGGTTCCCAGGAGTAAGGTGCACAAAAGGCGCGTCTGTTTTAGTTCAAAATTGTATAGCTGTTAAAATAAGGCTTAAATATAACGTTATTTTTATGATTTATCATTGCATTAGAAATTCTGTAAGAGAAAGGAAAGGTACTGCACAAATCTGTGTTATAATACTTATTTGAGCTTGTTTACTACCATTAGGGACCAGGGAGCCAATTCCACTGAAAAAATTACATTCCTTGTTATGAGGATTTCACTCTTATGTAGATTTATTTTTATATATTTGTTGAAACAAAATCATTCTGTATGATGGTATCTAATCTGAACTTTTAACTGAGACTGATGGTGTCATGAGAAATTTGAAGCTGAACTTTTGAAATTTTTTGCAGCTCGAAAGGAGTTCTGTTACTGTCTTGATACTTCGTGAGCATTATGCAGAGGGTGGGTTAAATTAGCCCTAAGGCAGTTCACAGGGTGCCCATTGTCATTAGGCATAAACTACTGCGAAGTAGTTGTGATGATCTCTTGTAGTTGCGCACGTGATTATCAGTTGGATACTACTTTCGTAGAAAAGTGCAAGAAATGGCCAGATTCACTTCTGTTTTAATCTTGTGATGATGGATTTTCGACATGTAGAAAGCAAATTTTCTTATTTGGTTGTTTATACTAGAGCAATGTTGTATTCGGAACAGTGTATTTGTTAACAATAAATTTTCCTACGTTGTTCGACTTTTGAGGTATCTTGTTTGTTGTTGGAACATGTCAGTTTCAGTAGTATATCTCGACAGAAAATATTCTTCAAAGGAAAATTAAGACAACTTGACATCCTGTTCGATACAGAGAAGAAGAATTATACAGAAGTACAGAACTGATTGATGGCTGAAATTGTACATGCAGCATACAGAACTAATTTAAGGATTAAATTGATTAAAGAACCTAGACACTGTTACTACTGTCTTCACAGCTAGTATACTAGGAAAAAGTATATAATTACTTCAACTCTCCGCACCCACTAGCGTCCTATTTTTAAACTATTACAAGTTTCATTGTGTGAATATAAATGCTCAATTTCACTTGAATAAAGAAAGTTACATTGGGAAAATACAGCCTGGATTTCCTTTCTGATATTTGCTGGTGCAGAATGAGGAAATTGATCATCTATTGCACCATGCTCAGAACTTACAAATATTCTTCAGCTGTATTTAGATCATTCAATATATCAGACTTAACCTCCTCTGGAAGTGGTGCAGAGGGGCCTGCCTTTGAGTAAAAGCTGGCTAAGGATCTGATTGCTCTTTCAAGCTCAATGTATGATTCCTGCAAAAGGAGCCACAAGATTGTAAACTCATTACTAAAGAATCAACCCATAAAAGGCGACAGTCTCACATATTCTGAATTAAAACAAATAATTCAAAGATACATACTTCATGGACTACTGTCTGTTGTCCTCTCCAATTGCTCAAATAATCTCGAATTGATTCCTTTGCAGCATCTGCTGTTCTTCTAAATTTAGCAATATCCTTTGGGTCTTCCTTTAATGATTCACGCAGTGTCTTCACGACCTCTCTTGCTGACTTTAAGTAAGCCTTTGGCAGCACTTTTCCAGACTTTGTTTCCTCATTAGGATCAAACAATGATTTAATGGCTCCCATAACTCCATCTTGTTCCTCTTTGCCATTTGAGTTATCCTCAGCCCAAACTGGTAATGATGTTAAGCCATCGTTGAAGGCCAGAACAGCAACCAATGAAACACCAGTACAAGTTAAGAAATGTCGGCGGCTTGATGGAGCTTCTCGAGAATCAAGCACAGCATGACACATGGATTGCAGTTTATCTGTTATGTTGCAGAAAGCAGTCGAGAAAAAAACGGAAGACAAAAGAGTGAAGTGCATTGGGATGGAAGCACATAAATTTGTTAGACGGACTATTCTCTAAGGACGAATATGACATTAGTGACAATGATGAAAGTGTGATTTTGGGAACTAAGATACTTGCGCAACTTCAATGAATATAATTATGTAAACAATATGGCAGTTTTAAAACAAAGATACGAGATGGGCAATATTGTTTGAGATACAAAGTGCGCAAAATTGTCTTCAATGAAGATATGGTGAAGGGAACACCGACAAAAATACAAAGAAATTATCTTTTTGTGATAGACATGAAGGACGAGCAGCTAAATTTTAACAGATGTGGGTTTTCCAGTCGTAATTTCACCTTTAGTGACTCAATCATGAAAGTGTGCTTTTGGGAACTAAGATACTTGCATAAATTCGATGGATGTAATTTCTAAAAAAATATGGCAATTTTAGAACCTAAAAAAAGATGGGAAGATAGGCATATTGTTTAAGATTCACAGCGGGCAGTATGGTCCTCAGTGAAGATATGGTGAAGGGAACAGCATTTGTATATTTCCTTTATTTTGTATAAGCAGTATTTGTATATTACAAATGGAAAACAAAAACAATTAAAAGTATCTCCCTGTGATAGACATGAAAGAAGAGCAACTAAACTTTAACATAGATGGGTTTTCCAGTAGTTATTGGACATACAGGAACATGTAGAGTAAAATTTAAAGGTAAGGGTGTTAATAAATAAGGAATTGTTGGTAGAGTTCGTAAAATGGTTTCTGTTTTCAATAAACAGAAGCTAGGCCAAACACCTAAACAAACAGTTCCTAAGAAGAATTAGAATCTGAAAAAAAGATTATAAGAAACTGAATTTGTCTCAAATGCAAAAGCTTCATAGTTATTTTACCAAACACCAAACAATTTTGGCTCCATATCTTTTTTTACTAAAAACCAATTTCAAAAACCCTTTCAACAACCAAAAACAGAAACCACAGCTAGGCCAAATGGTACCTAAGTAACTTAAGTTGAACAATGTTCACTAAATAAATTATTCAACCATCACCATTACGACTCCTAATTGAGATGAATGAAAAAAAGATAAGCAATCTGCAACTTCCCCAATCGACACAATTGTTCCTTGGGGCAGTGAAAGATGTGTTACTTACATTCATAGTCAAGTTTCAAGACTTTCTGCATTGTTATGGAAATATTAGGGAAGCATATCTTAGCGGCAAGGACAACAGTCATCTTGTTCTCGCTCAACCAATACACTTCATCCAATTAAACTGCAGCAGTGCTACTCTGTGCACACAGCATTTACCTTCAAGAAAAATAACTCAGGTATCAGAGTCTCTTCATATTGTAGAACTCCATTGCAAATTAATTAACACAGCATTCAACAACCCTCGCCCCCAGGGAAAAAAAAAGAGAAATAAATAAACAAAAGTACAAAATCACCACCAATCGAAAGAAAGAACTGAAAGTAGTGAGTACCCATAGAACAAATGAAACACAGTAGTAGATTGTAGACATTATTCGAAAATCAATTAGATGCTTCAGTTGACAATACCCATATATTAAAACAACTTAATTTTCTTTTTTCTTTTTCTTCTGGATGAGTAAAATAACTTAATAAATAAAAATAAGAGAATCAAATAATTAAAAATTGGTAATTTGACTGAGAAAAAATGAATCCATGGTCTTACCTCTATTGCATACAAGAAGTTTTCTCTGCCTCAACTTCTCTGCTCCAACATGATTTCTGGATTTTATTCATTTATCTAAATGGACACAGGAGACTTTATACTAAAAACTTAGGGATAAGTTAGTCATTCAACAATGATTCAAAGAGTCCACTAGTCTATTCTTCAAGTTCAGGCAAGCTTCTGTTGTTCCATATCCCTATCCTATCACGCCTCCAAAAAGCTTTTAACGAGCAACTCTCTCTTAAGCGCACAGAAAACCTGCCTTCCCTCCTCTCTCTCTCTCTCTCTCTCTCTGTTGCATTTTATTTTACAATTCACTCTCGTATTATTCGTACTTTGCATCAAAACTTCTCAATTTTTTTGGAACCCTAAAAAAAGGGAAAGAACTCCACACGATTCCAGAGGATGGCTGGTGGCAACCACCCAAAATCCTCGTCCCACAAGCCCTCCTCCTCCGCCTCCGCCGCCCCTTCATCCTCTTCCCATCGTAAATCCCGCTGGGCATCCAACACCACCTCAACCAACAACAACCACCCACCGTCCGACCAGAAACCCTGTGAACCAAAGCCTTCAAAGACCAACCCATCCCCCAAGCCTGGCACAACACCCAGCCCAGCGCAACCCAAGCCCCGGACTGATCCATCTCCCAGATCCGGCCCGGACTCAATCCCTCCACACGGACCCTCGTTTCCCTTTACGGACCCCGCCTCGCTAGGCCCACCGCCACCGCCGGCGTACGGGTTCCACATGCTGGAGCGCCGCACCATTGCCCTCGCGGACGGCAGTGTCCGGTCCTACTTCGCTCTCCCGCTCGATTACCAGGACTTCGGGCCCCTGCCGCATCGGCCCATCGACCCGGCCGCCAATCGGTTCCTTGGACACGAATTCGGCGGCGGCCCGCCGCGGTTCCCCCCTCCGGTCAGTCCCGAAGGGTTCCGCGATAACCGGGAGTACTGGAATGGGCCTGATGGGTCCATGAAGAGGAAGTACCCCGGCGAGGAGGAGAAGGATAGGAGGGATGATAAAGAAGAACTAATGAGGCAAAGGCAGCAGTTTATGCAGTATGCCAACCCCAATGGGTTTCCGATGGGAATGGGGCCCGATCGCCGCAGAGAGTTTTTGCCGGGGACGAGTAGCCCGTTTAGGAGGGATATAGGCGAGGAAATGAGAGGGGCGAAGTATATGAGAATCGGCGGTGGAGGGTATGAGAGTACGGGCGTGGCGCTTAAGCATCTTGAGGTGGACCAGACTGCGCTAAAGAAGGCGTTTTTGCATTTTGTTAAGGTAGTTTTCGAGAACCCGGCAGAGAGGAAGAACTACTTGGAGGATGGGAAACAAGGTCGGCTTCAGTGTGTTGCTTGTGACAGGTTTGATGAATTTGGGTTGGATTTGATTCTATGGTTTTATCATTTTGCGTTTTTTATTTGGCTAGAATTAATAATTTTGTTATTCTTGATTGTTGCATTGCTTTGCTGTATATATCTTAAAATGCTAAAAGGAAAAAAGAAAAACATATGTGGTTTTGGATGTTCTTTTGAAGCTGCACCATTTATGCTAAAAGTAAAATATATGTGGTTTTGGATGTTCTTTTGAAGCTGAACCATTTATGCTGCGGGAAATGTCTTTCTAAAATATCTGATTGCAGAGTTATGAAAAAAAAAAATCTGATTGCAGAGTGGCTTATTGTATTGCTTTTAATGTTAATTTTTCTTTTGTTTCTGGTGAGCTGCAGTGACTTGATTATGAACACCGTTTCTATACAGAGTTGCTTGTCATTTTTGGTTGCATTATTGAGATCCATTCCATGATAGCAGATTTCAAAAGCATGTTAAATTACTAATGTCTAATTAAGGTTATCTGGCTATGCGACTTTAAGGATGAGAATCTTTTTTTCCTTTGATAAATCAATTTTGGGGTGACTGATTCTCGTATTAATGCTCCTTTCTCATATCACTCGTTAACTTTGAGATGGTTGACACCTGAAGCCCTGAATTGAGTCCCATTGTTGTTCCCTGCTTTATGTTTCATTATTTATATAACTATTCTACTAGTCGTGTCTGCGTGTTTGTGGAATGTGGCTGATGTTGGTTGTGGGTTTCTGTTTTAGATATTGCAGCTGTGACGCTAGAAACAATTCTTTCTGTTGAAATAGGAATAGGATCAAATAGGGTTACATTGGTGGCTGTATTTAAAAATTGAAGTTGTACTTGCTTTTGAGCTTGTTCGTATGTGGAATAGAAATGAAAGCATGTCTTTGTTTCGTTCATTTTTTTTCTTCTTCAAATTAATGTCATGACTTTTGTGTTTGCCTCCTCCAGACTTTTGGATTCTTCCTCCCTGCTTTTCATTGCTTCTATTGGGTTGGTTTTCGTGATTCTTGATTTGATAGACTACTCTTGTTAGTATTCAATTGTAGGGGTAACTTAAAGAATTTCTGTTTTGTCATTGGTATCTGCTTTTCTGAAATTTAGTTGAATTGTATTTTAGTGTTGACTGCTTGAATTATTCTTCCACGTCCTGGTGTCAGCTATAGCGCTTGTTTTAGAATATGAAAACAAGCATATGTTGGTAGGTGTGCATGTTATTTTAGAAGCTTTAATTTAATTTGGAGCGTCTTAGGATTTAGGAGAAGTTATAAACTTGATATGGTAAAGCACATGGGCCTGTGCGATAGTAGCTGCTTGAAATTTTATTTAGAATTATGATTATGCCTGCAAATGTGGAGTCTGTCACATATGAGTGCAGGCATTTGTGTAACAGAATAGATTACTTGATGACAAGATAGCCGATCAAGAGCTTGTTTTGGCTTAGTAGACTAGGCTATCCCAAATCATAATTCTTAACATATTTGTTTCTTATATTATGTTATGCCATTAGCTTCTCCTCTTGGGCAGTTTGAGAGTGGGTGGGATGTGAGCTTCTGTATTAGATCATTAAGTTAGTGGGCTTGGGAACTTGTAGTAATTTTTTGGTGTGCAACATCACTATAATTTTAAATACTTGCATGGCAGGAAAATGTAGGATTGCTATCTGATTCAGTCAGGAATCAAATTTTGAAGTTAGTTTTACTGTGAACTTTTACATGGTGAATAGCTTAATTTGTTTTGGCTTTTGATTCTGTGAATAAGTTTATAAAAGTGTTTTAGGCATGTCTTTGCTCATTATCATACAATTACTTAACTTTCAAGGCTTTCTCTAGCTCAACGCGTAGAATTTGTTGATAAATCAAATTTTGTCAACAGGATGAACTTTTTCGTGATTTGTCTTGTTTCATGGTTCAATTTTTAAATCATTTTCCACATCCAACAGAATTTGAGTATGGCTGTTGGTTTGCCAGCCACTTATTCTCAGTGGCTTATATTCTTGTTCTGGTTCTTCATGGTTTGAAGTGTTAGCATTGTTTATTAGGAACATAATGTAGAAATAGAAAGCTGCTCCCATTTCTAAACATTATAGTTTTTTAGATAAGCATTTCTAAGCAGTATAGTTAGTTCGGCTTTCTTTGTGGTACATCAGGAGGTTGGTTTATTGACTTGTATGCTTGCTATGTCATAGCATGTATCCTCTTAAAATAGTGCTGTTAAGGTCTTCTTGTCATAGTTAAGGCATTTTTGGTCGATGATCTATAATCTTGTGTGGTTGGATATTTCCAATGTGGCATCGAAATATGTGTTGTTTGAGTCGCATTGTTATTATTTTTTCCATGTTTTGTTGTTAGATTTCTTATTTGCCATGCCATTCTATAATTGGCTAGGCTTCTAACCTTTGGATTGGCACTAGTATCTTGCAGCCGTCTAGTTCTATGCATCTGTGCCAACTATCATGGTGTATGCACATTTGACTTTTACTAGGTGATGGGACATTTCTTCCCTTTTCAAATTACTCTTGTCGCAACTTGTGAGTTGCTGCTGAAAAATTATTATGCTACTAGCTGCAGAAACCTTTGGATTATTATTATGGTATGGAAGATGTAGTGGCATATATTGTTAGTTGATATTACCAAGAAGGGAGCATTGCTTCGTTTCCAATCCTGCACATTTTTAAGTTTAGTAATTGATCAGATGTGTATTATAGGTGTTTCTGGCTTCTGCTTAGAGGTTCTGGTGCTCTCAGCCCCCTCTGTGAAAGACCTCATAGTTTTACTCGCTAGTGGGTAATTTATGGTTGTCAGCATTAGTTTCTGGTACCTGATATCATTTTACATGAGGAATGCAAGGTCTATAAATTTTTATTTTGGATGATTGGTAGGATACTTACAGACTCCTGCTTGTGTGCATAAGGAGACAAATTGTAGCTTGTTTTCGGATTGCATAGTCTGGCCCTATTTTTGGTAGTGATTTGACAATTGTGACTATAGTTGTTCTTCAGTCATATATTGTTTTTATCTTTGACCTTGTGTCAATTGTAGCTGTAGCTAGTTACAAATTTGGTACGCTTTGTATCAGGAATTTGATAAGCAGTGGGTCCTTCAATCCATTTATTATCCTATATAACTGTGAACTTGTAGTTCCAGGGTTTTGTGAATAGGAAGTGTTGCTTAAAATAAGCGTAGGTCTAATTTCCTGGGTTTGTTTGTCCTTCTCTTCCTCTTAATTTCTTTGTGGTTATACACGGACTGTTATTTCAAGCTAGACCATTTTCTTTACATTATTCTTCACTGAATATCAATTGTAGCAAAATCTGTCTCATTGACTTTTGCTGGTTCATATGAAACCAGAAGCAAAATCTGACGTAAGAACCATTCAACATAAAAAAATTATGTTCTTTTGTAATTTAAAGTTTAGTATTCACAGCACCAAGGGGGTGCCAACCCATATAAATAGGAGATTAGTTACAAGTCAAAAATTCTATAAGCTCTATGTTGTAATTACATTTACAAAATATTTCCCATTATTTATTTATTATTATTTTTCTCTCTTTTCTTTTTTGATTTCTTTTTCATCTATCCTTGAGGGTCTCATTTGGTCTCTATTCCCCATCAAAAGCTCTCCTATTCCTTTCAATCTATACAAGCCAAAAAATGGAGAGTCGAATCAACTCAATGGATTTTCTTCTTTCTTTGTTAGTATGTAACTGCTAAATACTTTCCCATTTGCTAGATGTCTCTGGATACTTCGAAAATTTATAACCCTGGTCTTGCTGCTGAACTTTGAGTGCCCCTGCTTTATTGTACTCCTTTTGCTTTTGTTTGCTAATTTCTGATGGCACTATGGCATATCGTTCTACCAAAACATTATGGGGAATGGGGATAATGATTTATAAAAAAAACCATTATGGTGATAATGTCCTTGACTATGCTTTTGTAAAGCTGAAGATTGATATCCAGTCCATGACCAAGATTTAATGGCTTTTCTCCTCTCTTTGGTACATGGTAATCTGTAACTGTTAAATGCATTCCCATTTGCTAGATGTCTCTTGAGTTTGGATACTTTCACACTTTTATAGCACTGATATGCTTGTCCTTTTTTTTGGTTCATTGGAGGCTTATTGGGCCTGTAACACAAGGGGAGGTAGACAAATGACTTTACCAACAAAGCTAGTTGGCACTCACCTGAGATGCTATCTTGGTGCTGAGCTTTTAGTGCTTCTGCACTATTGTACTTCTTTTGCTTTTTTTTGCTCCTTGTAGATGGTGCTATGGCATATTACTTAATCAAAACATTATGGCGATCATGTACGCGACTAATCTGATATTCAATAATAATTATATTTCTTCAGGATCTATATTTCAGTATGTAGTTTTTATGCATGATATGCTGCCCATGTAACTCTTCTTAGGATTGTGGCCAAAGCTGTGCTGTCCATTCAGGATGATATAACTTCTGAATCTTGGTTTTTTGTTTTGATTTGTGTGCATTTGGAAGTCCATGCTATATAAAATAATTTACTCCAGTTATTACTGTCATTCTGTTTCTCCTACTTGTGTTGGGTCCTTACATTAAGTGGAACATCTTAATCAATAACAAAAGGCCATGTGAAGTTGAAATGATCACTGCAGGGAATGAAAAACATCCATTTCAAATGCTCTACAAGAAAAGTAGTTTTGTTTACATTCTACTGAATGGAATGATTTCACTTGGATCCTTTATTCATTTAGCTTGCTGCACACCTGATATATGTTGGCTTCTATAATGTATGCATTACTTATTCTCAGCATTATCCTTGAATTTACCTTTAAACTGGTGAATGCATTGTCTTTGTTATCCTTTTAGTTCAAACTCGTAGGTATAGTGATGCATGCGAGGAAAATCTGAATCATTATTCTTCAATTCCCTTGATATGCAACATTACAGGTCTTCTAAAGACTTCCCAGATATGCATGGTCTCATAATGCACACATACAACTCAGATAATGCTGACTTGCATGTGGATCACTTAGGCCTACACAAAGCTCTCTGTGTATTAATGGGATGGAACTACTCAAAGCCTCCTGATAACTCAAAGACGTATCAGTTTTTATCTGCTGATGAAGCAGCAGCAAATCAAGATGATCTGATTATGTGGCCGCCTCTGGTGGTAGTTCATAATACAAATACAGGAAAGGGCAAAGATGGGCGCATGGAAGGTTATGGAAACAAAGCGATGGATAACAAAATAAGAGGTATAATTCGTCCATTTGTTCCTTTTTGATATTGACGCATGCATACTGGTGTGATTTGGTCTGCAAAGTTCAATGCATGTGTCTTGTCCCTCATCCATAGGTTGCACTTCATGTTTTCATGGTTCACTATACTATGATAATATCATCTTCATTATTAGCATAAGTTTTTGAAAAAGCCATTGCCATCTCTGCTGGTCTGGAGAGAACTATGGCTAAAACTGAAGCTAGTTATCTATCCGATGAGACAGGTCACTGATATTTCAAAGGGATACGTTAGGGGTGAGGCTAAGTGATTTGGTGAAGGAGCATTATTAGTGCAGGCTCACACCTTCAATTTAGACTTCATAATTTCATATTAGTCTCTTCAAGATTGGTTGTATGGAGTAAAAGACTTGTGTCTTTTTTTAAAAAAAAAAATTGAATGCTTTAGGATTAGTTAACTAAGGTGATGGACATTGTGTGTAGCTGACCTTTCCTAGGCGACTTTAGGCTTTATTGGCCGAGTATGGGTTATAACTCTTTTTGTAGTCCGTTATTAGTCGTTTCTTTCTTGAATGGCCATCTCAAACCTGCACTATGACTTGTTATACTTATACCTTCGTAGTGGTTTTATTTCCATTATAGCTACTTTTTTAGGTCCATTGTTGTGGAACTGATCAGTTGTATTAAGTGTTAAGCATCGACATTCTTTCAAAAAATTTCTTTGGGTACCTGTGAATGCATGTGGATGGAAACCATCCTTTCACTAAGCTCCAGCTACCTAGTTGCTTTGTTTTCCTATCAACTGACTGGGCAAGGCATGCAATCTCAGACGTTAGAATTTCTTCTTATCTGATATTCAAAGCAAGCAAGGGCATATTGATATGTTTTTAGTAGATAGCCTCATCTTTCCCTCCTCCCCATATACATCATCCTCGAGGAGGAAAGAGAGTCCAATACTGTTATTCCCTTACCTTCATTGGTTTTATTTGATGGTTTATCAAGTAACTGGTTCTGTTTTTATCTGTCTTCTAGTGTTGCTTTCAAGTATTTATTGAGCGAGTTAGTTTTGATTTGCATGGACTGATCTTGTTCTTTTAGTTGAACTTTATATTTATTGAAGAGTTGGTTCGATGATGAAGAACTTAGTTGACCTGTAATTTTCTTGGGTGGTTGACTGATTGGACATTTTTTTCTCTTTTATGTGTTCTCATGTAATCCCACTTGCAATTGATGAACCTTTTATTCGTTTGACGTGATTGTATTACTGTTTTTGGCTTTTTGAAGTTGTCCGTGGATTCATTTAACTGTGGATGTTTATATAGTGTTGAGTAGAATTCTTTGTTCAATGAAGGGTAGTACTGAGTCCTGACATTAGGTTGGCCTATGATTCTGGTACGTTAGACAAGTCGCCTGTAGCCTTATCTAATTGTATATCTGCAGATGATACAAACACTCAAGTTAATGCTCTGTACTGCAGTGGAACTCTTGAATCCCTTTATTTTTTTTTTTTGGGGGGGGGGGGGGGAGGAGGGGAGGGAGAGAAGCCCAAGTGAGAGCTTTAAGCATGTGGAAGTTTTGAACTTCTAGTCAGCTTGAGGAAAGTTCATGAATCTTCAATCAGCATAGCAAAGGAGTGGTATAAGCATCAAGATATGGTCCTCTTGATTCCCCAGTTTTGTTTTTTGATTGGGAAAGAATGCAGAATGGGGGAAAGATCATTTTTTTGAGAGGGGGGAGTGGGTATTCCTTGGCCCCACATTGGTTAGATTTGCTTTTTATGTATATTTTGGAGATGCCAAGGGGACAGGTTTAGTTGGACTGACCGACCTTATGGTAGGTCCTAAATTTAAGCTGTTAAAACCTGAGTGACCAATATGCGGAGCGAAAGCGGCGTCCTTTAAAAATTTATTCAGAGAATGTTTTCAGAGCGTGTAGTATCAAATTAATACTTTATTATTTTATATTGTGTAAATATAGATAAAATATGTGCATTTTTTATTATATATTATATTAATTTTTTTATTAATAAGTTAAAAAATGAAACTAATTATATGCATACCAGTTTCAATCAGTTTTTTTACCAAATGTGTTAAATGAATAGATGGTTTGGATCTTATGATTGTGAAATTTTAATTTTCAATTTGCAAAAAGAAGAAAAATGAAACAAATTGGAAGACTCTTCAACATCATTATTCTCTAGGGTCTGTTGTCCCATGAGAAAAGATTTCTTAAACTTTGTTTGGAAGATAAAAAGTATGAGATACAATCACAAACCATCAATAACTTGGTCCACATAACCAAACACTTCCTTTCAAACCCAAACAACTTCTTATTTTCCAATTTGTCTACCCATTTGAACTCTCTCAATTTCCTTGAGTTCCAGATTCTTCGATTCTTTCCATCCTCTGTCAACTGATCTCCATGGTCTCTTTTACTTAATTATACACGATTTCCATAACTATTACTTCCTTCTTCAAATCACTCTCGTCTAACTTAACATTTGGAGTTTCTAACTCCTTTATCTTCATCTCATGATCTATTTATGCTGTTAGCACCACAAATTCTTTCATTTTTTACAATTACTACTGTGAAGCGTGCCTGGTTGTCTGATATTAGAAGGGGCAAGAAACCTTCGAAGGAAAATTTTTGATTTCGTGGTTGAGAGACCTAAACATGGTCTTGGATGTCATGGGTTCAAGAGAATCAAGACTTGAAGGGGCTGTAGCCTCATCTTTGCACTTAATTCTAACTGGAAAACAGAAAACTTACAAACTTGCAGACTAAATGTCTAAATCCACAGATTTCCAATGGATATGCAATGATCTGTGGAAATGGTGCGTGTCCGTTCCCTTAGGGGGAAATTTTTTGGTACCTAGGCTAAACAAGGCTGCCAGCTTGTGGATATCAAGTCTTGCACCAACCTTCTGCTTAGGTACTGCTTGGGTGCTAAGCATTTTTATTTTAAAGTTTGTGTTCAGCATGGCTTTGGAGTTTTATGTAGATTGTCATGGTGCATGTACCGACTGAAGTTGCAAATTTTCTATTTTTTGACTTGTAAGCATTTTCACTTTTTACAAGATTTTGAATGAATGAATGCTATTCATACCCTTATCATGATTTAGAATAATATGCTTGTATGTGGTAGTTTTTAGGATTGCCTCACTAAGGGGCAACTTTAGCTAGTTTGATTGATAAATCGACAATGAGGGAAACGAGTTTTATCTGTTTGCTACTTGTCTTCTGTCGGAGGAAACATCAAGTATATTTTGAGAACATGTTGGATGAAGCTGGGTTATACACTATTACTTATATATATATATATATATGTGTGTGTGTGTGTGTGTGTGTCCACATTGCTTGTTTTTATCAGCCATGATTTTTCGCTGTACCTAAATCTCTTTCTGGACCTGAACAACTCGGGTTTGCAAGTTTCTGAATTACTAATGCTGTTGCCTATCTAATCCCTCTTTTTTTCCCTTTTTGAATCAATACCATTTTCATCCTTCGTTAGGAGATATTCTACCCGCTTTAAATGCAAACAACCAACCCCCCAAATGTAATTTGACAGATTTCCATCATAGTTTTATGTAGAATCTATGGATGACACTTGCAAAAAGAAAATTTTGGATAGCATGATTTATGGAAAGAAGTGGTGAGGAGTTAATTAGGTTAGCGATATATTTGATATGAAACATTGTGATGGGTAGTCAAGAGTAATTGGGAGATGGATGCCGAAGATGTGTCTTCTCCTTATAATCGGTGTGTAAATATGGTTCCACTAATCATCTTCTTGGTGATATGTTAGCCATGTCATAAGCTTGTTTTATCCTTCACTCGTTTGTGATGTGTAGATTTTCTCGTGAGTTACTCCTTTATGTAGTGAGGTTTTCCTCCAGTTTGTATGGGTTGTGATGTGTAGATTGTCATGGTGCATGTACTTAATGAAGTTGCAAATTTTCTATTTTTTGACTTGCAAGTATTTTCACTTTTTACAAGATTTTGAATGAATGAATGCTATTCATACCCTTATCATGATTTAGAATAATATGCTTGTATGTGGTAGTTTTTAGGATTGCCTCACTAAGGGGCAACTTTAGCTAGTGTGATTGATAAATCGACAATGAGGCAAACGAGTTTTATCCGTTTGCTACTTGTCTTCTGTTGGAGGAAACGTCAAGTATATTTTGAGAACATGTTGGATGAAGCTGGGTTATACAGTATTACTTACATATATATATATATGTGTGTGTGTGTGTGTGTGTGTCCCCACATTGCTTGTTTTTATCAGCCATGATTTTTCGCTGTACCCAAATCTCTTTCTGGACCTGAACAACTCAGGTTTGCAAGTTTCTGAATTACTAATGCTGTTGCCTATCTAATCCCTCTCTTTTTTTTCCCCTTTTTGAATCAATACCATTTACATCCTTGTAAGGAGATATTCTACCAGCTTTAAATGCAAACAGCCAACCCAAATGTAATTTGACAGATTTTCATCATAGTTTTATGTAGAATCTATGGATAACACTTGCAAAAAGAAAATTTTGGATAGCATGATTTATGGAAAGAAGTGGTGAGGAGTTAATTAGGTTAGCGATATATTTGATATGAAGCATTGTGATGGGTAGTCAAGAGTAATTGGGAGATGGATGCCGAAGATGTGTCTTCTCCTTATAATCGGTGTGTAAATATAGTTCCACTAATCATCTTCTTGGTGATATGTTAGCTATGTCATAAGCTTGTTTTATCCTTCACTCGTTTGTGATGTGCAGATTTTCTCGTGAGTTACTCTTTTATGTATTGAGGTTTTCCTCCAGTTAGTATGGGTTGTGAATTGTTGCAGTATATTTTTCGGTACTTTTTCCTTCTATGCTTCACTTACAGTGGCTGTTTTTTTTCTTTTCATCTTATATTAGAAGTCTCTTTTTCCTGGTTGGGTTAAAATTTCTATGTGCTGAATTGGTCAACTGGTGAGAGTGTTGCTTGACTTTCCGTATATGTCTTTAATTTGATTGAGTACAAACAACTGACACTGTCTGTAACATATTTGTACTACTAACTAAAAAAATCCGATTTCTACCACCTACATGTGAGATTTAACCAAATTTTCATGAGTGAAATGTCATTTTGAGGGATCTGTTAATGGTAGTGAGATTTTGGGGCTCTTTATTCAGGGATCTGAAATGCTTAATGATTATTTTTGGAGCTGCTTGTTATTACTGGTAGAAAGATTCTGGGATGTTTACTCGATCAAGATATATCACCCTTTAGACATGAAATTCCTGACAGGCTTGATTATGTACTTAAAATT
This sequence comes from Bretschneidera sinensis, assembly GCA_023935145.1. Lineage (NCBI taxonomy): Eukaryota > Viridiplantae > Streptophyta > Magnoliopsida > Brassicales > Akaniaceae > Bretschneidera > Bretschneidera sinensis. The sequence continues at coordinate 84,705,245 of CM043705.1, read as the reverse complement.
TCTAATGGTGAGGTTCTTTGACATATTTTTTGCCTCTATTTGATATTTCTGTTTTCAGATCTTGGATTTATGGGTGGGAAGTCAAAGTCCTTGTATGGGAGAGACGGTCATATGGGCATTGCTCTAGTTAAGTATCCTGGTGACCAATCAGGCCTGAATGATGCTGTGAGACTGGCAGATTACTTTGAGAAGAACAATCATGGACGCAAGAGTTGGTCCCGTGTACAGCCCTTCACATTGGGAAAGGATGATGAGAAAAATCCGAATCTTGTGAAGGTAGATGAGAGGACAGGGGAGAATAGGAGGATCTTTTATGGCTATCTTGGAACTGCTGCTGATCTGGACAAGCTTGATTTTGAGACAAGGAATAAGGTCGTGATTGAGAGCCTGAGGGAATATAAAGCATCCAAATAGTTGTTTCTAGTAACATCACAAGGTACTTTGATGTATTTAATTTACTGTTATTTAGTCAATGAATTTCTGATTGCTAGATTTTTTTTTGGTTATTCAAGGTAAGCTTCATGTAGTTTGATTGCCCAATAGTTTTTGTTTTTCTGGCTGATTGCTCATGGTATTTGATATCAAGGGGTGGGCAACCTCCCTGATTACTCTGAATGTAATAGCTTTTCTGGTATCAAGAAGTCTTTAGCTTCAGGTTGTAGTAGTTAGGTACTTAGATGTTAGCGGGATCGACTACTGAGTGATGTATAGTTTATCAAGCTTAGGCCTAAATTGGTTTTCTCTGAAAACTAAAATCTTTTATTTACAGTTTAACACAAGTGAGGAGTGGTGGAAGGGGGTTTTGGGAGAGTGCATCCTAATTTTATTGGGCAGTATGATTGCAGAATTATGTTGATATCAAATTAAGTTGAATTAGGTATTTATTCCAGGTACAGGTTTCTGCGCAGGTTATTTATTACTTATGATTGGCCATGTCACAGGATCCATGGAACTTAACAAGCCGAGTGGACTGCGCAGAGTCCAAAATCAAATGATGACTACTAATTGTCTTGCATGTTATTATATCCCATTTGTTCTGCTGATTGTCCTTGTTGCATTCCAGCCGTTGAGAAACAAAAGGGTGGAAAGATAAGCCCAGTAAACAACTCTTTGAGATCTTTTTTCTTGAGACTTCAGGATGAGGAAAAGGAGTTAACCAAACATGTTGAGTTTCATTGGATCTAGGGATGAGCATGGAAACCAATGAACTCGTGGGCTTGATCCAAATCGGTGTAATGGGTTGGATTGAGAAATTTTTTAATCTAGTGGGTTGGATTGGGTCATGGGGTAAAAAAAATTTCAATCCGATCCAAATCAATTATTTGGTCATTATATAATTATATTTATATATATTTAAAATAAGCTTATTTTAAGGATTGATGGATTACATTTATATTTTGGTAAGTTAGTTTGGATATATATTTCATTTTTAATTTTTTTTTCTTAGAAATCTAACAACAAAAAATGTGAGTTTTTATCAAAAATGTCAATTAGAATTTAAAATGTGAGGAAAATATATTTTTTAAATATTTTTTAATTAAAAAATACTGTTTGTTATTGAAAAATTATTTCTTTTGGATTTTCAATATGTTGTTTAAAAGTTTGTTGAATTGATTTGCTTATCTTATATACATTCACTTTATGTTTTTTGTACGATGAAACTCGATTATGGAGATTCTAGAACCAAGAAATTTTGAGGAATTTGATTGATCAAATCCCTTTAAAATCTAGTTTTTATTTATCTTAGTATGATTTGTATTAAATTAATGATGTTTCAATTTTGTGTGAAATGATTTAATATATTTAATTTGTAAATTATGGGTTTTAAGATTTAATAAATTTTTATATGGATTTGATTTTGAATGTAATGAATGATGAATAATTGTAGTAAAATATTTTTTTCTTAAGTAATATGTTTTCATTAATTTTTAAGTGAAAAAATATATATTAATTTAGTATTCAAACTGATTTAAATGGATTGAGTTGGGTCGGAGTTAGATGGGTTCATGGATTGGATTTGGATTGAGATTTTTTTTTTGATATAATTATATTGGATTGATTTTTTTAAATTAACCGGACACAAACTGATTCATACTCAACTTGTAAGTGTTGTTTTCTGGTCGCCATTTAAGATCTCTCGATTCCAGTGGTGAGATAATGCTTGGAGCGTTTGATTCATTGCCGTTGGTTTAAAAGGCAAGTGCTCTCTTGCTCTATCCTTTCGCTCGTACCTGCTTAGCATCTTTTCAACTTTTTTGTTTTAGGGTCTCAACTTTAATAATTAATTCAAGATTTTATCGGTTATGGTATAGTAATTGATGAAGCATTTTTGGGCGTATGTATGTTTACAACTATTTTTAGATGCACATCTTAAATTAAAGTGAAGAGTCCCTTCAATTTATTTTCTGATAGATTATTAGAAAAAGATGTACACACAATTTCAACTCTAAACGTCTAATCCAAAACCTTACCCTTGCCATGTGAAAACAGTAAGAAAAGTCTGTTTTTTTCTCAGTAATAGTAAATTATGCCCTGAGACCTAATTTTATTTTGAACATCTATAATTGTGTTCCATATTAATAGCATGGGCAGCTGAGGTATAAATGTTAGTAGCAACTAACATAATTCTGTCAATTCCTAACCTTGTTGCTGTCCATAATTCTGTCAATTATTGGCTCCACCTGCTTTCAAGATGTTTGTATTTGGCCTTGCATGAAACCAGCGTTTCATTTCATTTGTGCTTGTTTAAACCTCAAGAAAATTACGTAGTACTTAACCACAACCATGATGATTCATGAACCAACGTGGACCCATTTATCATCTTGTGAAGAGCCGAGAGCATAAAATAATTGAAAGATGTCACATTCACCCAACTTCCCCTTACCAAACTGTTGAAAGCAGACTTGCATGGAATGAAATCATTATCCTTTTTGAATTTTGTTTCTAAATGTCTGCTTAATAGTTAAATCCAATGTTCTAAAATTTCTAAACCACGTACAAACTGCAGTCAATTTCGATGAAGAAAAATCCAAACGAATATCAATTCACACTCACATGTGGGCCTTAACACTCACGTGTCAAACGTGTTGGTCATGGACCTCACACTCAACCAGGCCCAACTTTCTTGTTAATTGCAGCAGTACTCTCGGCTCAATGAGATTAGGATCATAATTAGATTTTTTTTTGATTATTTAGTATAAAATTAAGAGTTAAAATTTTGTAACATTGTAAATTTTATTAATAATATTTGTTTGCACGCACTCAATTAATACTATTAATGAAAATTTTAAAACTTATCAATTAAATTTTTATTCCATACAAATTTTATTTACACAAGATGCAAATAAAAAAAAAATTCAAAATTAGAAATTTCTTCTTTGTACAGCTGAATGCGCATGCCTGATTTATTCCTGGTTTGTACAGTTCTTAAAAGTGTATATATGTGTAAATATATACCTTTGAATATTTAGCGTATATTATAGTCCGGCAATGTCTTTACTTTATCTGACTCTTCCCATGTGGTGGTCAGTGGGCCTGGCCCACACTCACTCTCCCCAGCCCCCACCACCACCCCCTTACTTTCCCAGCTTTTCAGCTCTGTCTTTGCTTTTTTTCGTGATCTGACTTCGGTTTCCGGGAAAGCACTATCTTATTGTCTTTTTAACACACAACAAACACACCCTTGTATCCTGAGTCACCATCTCACTTTATACGAATCTTAGCCTGCGCACCCTTTGTTCATGTTAGCACCTTCGCCCGCCTTGCGTACCTCACTCACTCTTACGGACCCCCGGCGCATTCTAGAGATCCGCTGGACCACTTTCATCCCGCTTGCCATTATACGTGTCCACTCGATAACCGTCCACGTCAGTATTTTTTTTTTGTTTTTTCCCTCCCCCTAACTTTATCTACATCGCTCTCTGTCCGTTTCAAAGGTTTGTTGTAATTTCTCTCTTTTTTTTCCTTCTTTCTAAACCTCTGAAATACTGAGTTACCGTACAGTACAAGCTACCGAGTGAGCAACCAACCAACCAACTATGGGGTCGATCCCCGATCCGGGCGAGTTAACCGAGTTGACTCAGCCGAGTTTCGATGAGTTCCAGAGGCAGACCTCGCTAATGACAAGCTGCACTCTCCTCTGGAAAGAGCTCTCAGACCACTTCACTTCCTTGGAGCAGAACATCCTTAAGAAATCCGAGGCCTTGAGGCACAAAATTCGAACTCTAGACCACCAAACCAAAGCCTCCCTCGACAACCTGAAGAAGCGCGAGGTCACCATCGACGGCAGCGTTGAGATCTCCCTCGAGAAGGTAGAGGAGCACACCACAGCCGCACTCAAATCCCTCGAAAACTCTGATTCCAACCCCGACGGCGAGGTTGACGACGGTGAGGGCTTGTTGTCCGCTCTGAGATCCTTCTGTTTGAAGATGGAAGCGAAGGAATTCTGGAAGTTCGTGACGGAGAGGAAGAAGGAGCTGGATCTCCTGCGAGCACAGATTCCGGTGGCCTTAGCGGAGTGCGTGGATCCGGCGAGGTTCGTTCTAGAAGCGATATCAGAGGTGTTTCCAGTGGATAAGAGGATTGGGAAGAGCGAGAGAGGGAACGATTTGGGGTGGGCGTGCGTGGTGGTGCTGGAGAGCTTGATTCCCGTGGTCGTGGATCCGGTGATCGGGAAGTCGCGGCTGCTGGTGACCCCAAGCGTCAAGGAGAAGGCCAAGGAGATCGCGGAGACGTGGAAAGCGAGCCTCGAGGAGAGAGGAGGGATCGAGAACGTCAAGACCCCCGACGTTCACACGTTTCTTCAGCATCTGGTCACGTTCGGAATTGTGAAGAAGGAGGATCTTGGTTTGTATAGGAAGCTTGTCGTTGGGTCCGCTTGGCGTAAGCAAATGCCTAAGCTTGCCGTTTCCCTTGGTTTGGGTGATAGAATGCATGGTATGTTTTTTTTTCCTAGTATTATTCTGCTTTTTCTCTTCTTAATTTTTTTGGCCCCCCGAGGGGAGGGGGAAGGAGTGGGGTGGGGTACTGGCTCTGAAATTGAGGGTTTATGCTGATTTTGCTACTCTTGAGCTGAAAATTTTGATTTTTTTTGGGGTGAAAATCACCTTCTATGCCAGTTTATAATCACCTGTGACTTGGAGTTACCTGCAATGCTTAATATAGTCAGATGAATTGACTCACCGCAGTGAACACTGGTGTTGAACTTCCTCTGTGCAAAAAGAAGGGTGGGCATTAATTCTGTTCCTTATTAGAGGAGCTAGTTTTGATTAATGAGGTTTTGCTTTCAAATAGAACTAGAGATTTTCAGTGAAATGGGTGTTTTAGAAGTCTTGGGTGGGAATCTATAGTGGAACATTCACTATGATGGATGCGCTATATCGATCAGCGTATATAAGAGAGATAAATAGCTTTGCAAGGTTCTTGACTTTTGCCATGTCTAGCTTTGCATTAACCTAATGTTTGGAGAGTAAGCTTGTGCGAGTGTGTTTCCGCATGCCTTATAATCGGAGCCAAGTAACTTGTAGATTGTGACCTGGGGAACGTGATTCACTAGCCATTTCCTTTGCTTTTATTTATTTATGATTTACTACTGCCTTTGCTTTTTGGCAACTATACTTTACGCTTTTGTAAGCTTACATGCTTCGGAGATGTTGGTGGTCCTTTCAGTGTGGAAATACCTATTCTTCATTGAGAGGATTGGACTGGCTCCCTTCAGCCTGTTCTCTGTGGTGTGATACGGATTCAGGGATCTCGTTGAACCCAGTATGTATATCTAGATTTTAATATAAACTGGCCCATAAAAATTGCATCTTGTTAAAGTATGCCTTGGTTGCTGTATTAAATCAGTAGAAGAGATTTATGCTGATGATCATAACCAAGTGCTAGCCATTGTCATTTCCATTAAGAATCATATAATATTCAAATGCCATTGACATGATCTAGCTGTCATTCGAAGCAAAATTGTTATCTAAGTCATATGAGCAAGAGTGAGTCAGCACTTGTGGCAAGAACCCAGTTGATGACCAGTCGTGAATGTGAATGCTCGCATGATTCTGAAATGTAAATATTTTAAAGTTCAATTCACAAGCTTACTTCAAATGAACCATTAAATACCTCCTGTTATGCTATGCAGAAATGATTGAAGAATTAATCAGTAGGGGACAGCATCTTGATGCAGTGCATTTTACTTATGAAGTTGGGCTTGTGGACAAGTTCCCCCCTGTTCCCCTGCTGAAAGTTTTTCTGAGAGATGCAAAGAAGGCTGCCGCTTCCATTTTGGAGGATCCCAACAATGCTGGTCGTGCTGCGGTATATCTTTCTTCTATTCACTGTGAACAAGTATTTATTCTTTATTTATTTCAAGGTGAAGTGCTCTTGACTTTTCCTGGATTAGATATCAGATGATGTATTTCAGTCCTAGGGTTTTTCTGTATGTAAAATAAATGTTTGATTCTTCATGCTGCAGTCACATATCTGTTTAGGTTTAGTGCTGCCCAATGGTCATATCCCATTGGAAATAAATCACACTAGACCCATAAAGCATGGTTGTTTTTGGTGAAAAAAATGTCATTACATGCATTTCTATTCTCGTCAGGATATGGGGGTTATCTCTTTTCTGCTTTACAAAGTGGTTGAAAACACACATCAATATTCTAAACTTCGTCTTCATTATCATATCAGCATTAAACAACTATACAAGTCACAGCACTAGACATTCTACAAATAGGTTGATGATGAGGGTGACTGATATTGTTGTCATTTGTGTGGCACCCTTTGATTAATTTGAAGATGAAGGCTCTAGAATTTTCTTTATTTACTTCACGTGTGAGGTTAGAGTGGAGATCTGGACTTTCTACTGACCAGCATCGTGTTTTTTTCCCCATTTTTACAGCACTTTGCTGCACGCAAAGAACAGTCAGCACTTCGGGCTGTCATAAAGTGCATTGAGGAGTACAAGCTTGAGGCTGAGTTCCCTCCGGAAAACCTCAAGAAGCGCCTGGAGCAGCTAGAGAAGGCAAAGACAGAGAAGAAAAGGTCAGCTGCAGTTCCTGCCAACAAGCGAACACGGGCAAGCAATGGTGGCCCAATGCCTCCAGCCAAGGCTGGCCGTTTGACAAATGCATATGTATCGTCTTTCCCTGCTCCTCCTACATATGTCAGGTCTCCCTCACACACTCAATACCCTACTGGCGTCCCCCCATACATGTCCCCACCCAGTGTATATGGCAGCAGGAGCCCACCAGCCAATCCCTATGCTTACTCACCAGAAGCTGCTCCTCCACTTGCTGGTTCATACCCTGGCACTCCTATGACTTATCACGCATATGGTGGCTATGGCAATGGTTTGGCACCAGCTTATCAGCAGGCTTACTACCGATAGACGTGACTACTCAGAAGATGGTAACCACTGATATGATGACACCAATCTCATTTGCTTTTCCATGGTTTGTTTGTAATCACTAACCGTTTAATGGTAGCAATGTCTGTGTGTTAATTATAACTGTTGTCTTGCTTCTTGCTTTGTCATGGTGAGAAGCTGTATTTCTAATGTTGATCAAACTTTAGTACTAGGTGATTGTGAAAAGTAATCATGATGGAAGCATAACAATATCGAGGACTGTGAGGTACCCAATTTAGGATCAGTTGTAGAAAGACTTTCTTGCTGTGTTGTTTGGGCCTTTGTCTCTTTGTGGTGGGTTCGAATGGAAACAAATGCCATCTGTGTTCTAAGAAAGGCTTTTTCTTTAGGAGGCTATTTAACAAAACTAGATGGTAGTCCATTTGAGCCCTTTGTTGATCAATTGGTGTTCGAGGACCTTTGTCTCCAAACCTGCTTCACTGCATAGCATCTAGTTTCCAACTTGCTGTACATGGAAGTTATGTTGCTTGGACTCATTTTACTAGAAGCACTCGTGTGGGACCACCTATTCAAAACATGTCTGATGAAATATTCAAAGCATCTGTATTGGATGTATTCACAGTTGACCTGAGTTTGAGTAACATAGCATGCGCATGAATTTAAGTAAACATATCATGACAGAGCATTTGAGCTGTGTTGCAAGTTGCAACATTACCAGGCTAGCAGCTTAAGCGTATGTATTTAAAAAAAGCTAATTTCATCTGTCTTGTCACCTCATCGTTTTGAATTTAAACGGTATAGTTGCAAGTTCATATTTTGTTACTAACAAATAGATAAACCAGGCTTGCAGGTATATCATTAGATTCTCATGAGGTGTTAACATAAGGGAAATGGAATAGCGATGTATTTTTAAGATATAATGCACATCGAGTGTGAATTGAAGTTATCTTGACTTGCATTAGCATCATTTACTTGTTGCCATTTTGTCGAGAAATACTTCGACATTTTACCCTCTTATTCAGGATGTTAAGTTTGTGACCATCACTTTTGGTCATTGGTTTGTCGTTATATCCTTGTTCCTTGTGCTATTAGAGACAGGCCCTATGCAAATTTGCTTTCAGTTAGATACCAGTTTCACGTCTTCTTGTTTTTCCTCCACTCCCCTTCAGTCCCTTGTTCTGCACAGGTAAATTCTTAGATGAAGTAGCGGCACAGTGGCTGAGTTTATGTCAGCAACTTTATTAGTGTTCTTTCAAGGAGATGGGCCAAGGTCCTGGGCCTTTGAGTGTTACGTTTCGCAAGTAATTTTTAAACAATAAGACTTCCATATGGGCTTTGCAAGGTGCCGTTTTAGTTTATTGCTCATGGCACCAACAAATTGTTTACCCCAGACTAAACAAAATTGTTAAAAAAGAAAAAGCGAAAAGAAGGCACTGCTGAAAATTTTGGAACAAACATATCTGCCTCGCCTACACATCTAGGAGCAAAGAAAGAAAGTAAGAAACCATCCTTACATTGTATAGTTGTATAAAATCTAAAGATTGTTAAAAGTTGGCACTAGTCAATCAAGAACCTTGATAAAATATAAGAAGGGTTTTACTTGGGTAAGAGAAAAAGCATATGTCAAGAAAGCCCACATCCAACAAGTTAACATTCTAAGTTGAATCTGTTGCTGTCAAAGAAATCACGATCTTTTAAGGCATTACTGCAAACATCACCCTCCTGAAATATCCTCATCAAAGCCACCATAGTCGGATTTATCTTTCTCCGTTGCTCAGCGATACTATGTCTCATTTTAACGGTTGTGACATTAAGCTTGTGGACCATGATACTTGGCAGGTTTCATCGGGTTTAGCCAACGCGTGGAGTGGAATGGATGTGGAAATGGGAACGAAATATTTTACGAGAACTTTTGATGAATGGGCAGATGATGATTACTCACTTGTTGAGGGTGACCCAGATTAGATGAGATTGATAATATGAGAATTCACTGTAATCTTTTCTATAAAATTGATCGAGGGTCCATAGAGGTCAAGGAGTATAACTATGATTTCCACAGGAAGAAATCTTCCAAAAGGAAGGATGATCGTAAGGAAAGCGAAAAGAAGGAATGTTCGAAGAACAAATATGATCGTGAGCAAAGCAAAAGGAAGAAGAACCCGATTCGTGATACAGTATCTGGAGGTGAAAAACATCCGATAGTTGTAAAGAATAATAGGGTTGGTTCTTTGCTTGATAAGATGTATAGTTCTCGTGTTGGGAAAACGAAACTCAGGACTCCTACTTTTAATCAGCTTACGGGTCCTTACCATGAACCATTTTGCCGGGACATTTATATATCGAAAGTATCTGTTCGGGCCAGCATTGTTCACCGGGTGACTAGCAAGGTTGTTACTGTAGCTCATTCCATTTTTAAGGAAATGAAATTTGACATTGCTTCAACAAGGAATTCTACAGCTTGTGCTGCTGTGGGTGGAATTCTAGCTCAGAGAGCACTGGCTGATGATATCCATGATGTGATCTACACGCCAAGGAAAGGGGAGAAATTGGAAGGTAAACTTCAGATTATGCTTCAGGCTATTATCGATAATGGTCTTAATATGAAGGTGAAGCTTAAGCAAAGGAAAATCAAAAAGGTTGGCCAGCTATATATACCAAGAATCATTGCCTAGTCGATTGTTTGATCAGGTCCACTTGGTTGTCTGTCAAGTTCTTTCTTAGGCTCCTATCAAAACTATGTTTTTAATCTGTCGATTGGAAAGCAAGAATGAATTATGTTGATAAAACTCCTACAATAGAGGTCACTATGGCACAAATTTCCTGCTGGAAAACAATGTTTCATGGATTAGCTGAACGAGGCAACGTAGCACGTAAGCGTTGTTTGTTTAGTGACTTATGCTGTTATGGGATTGGGATAACGACTATAAGTGTATTAACATATGAATAAACTAAAGTTCATTTCAGCAATTTTTCTGGTCTCATCATCTTGTCAGCTTGGGTTGAAACTGGGAGTATAAAACTACTGCAATTTCATAAATTTGCACGTCTGGGCAGCGGCTGATGATGTACCTGCAACATCTTCTCACCAAGGTTTAGCAGGTGATTCAAATGAAACTCCTAGTATTTCATCAACATAAGTTACATGTCAATGTACTCCATTATCTTGACAAATTGTTTAACAAAATTGTTCTTTAAACCATATGCTAAACCACAATATAGGTTCACTGATTAGCGGATCAAATTAATCACCATGCCAATGGATCAAATTAGGACATGAATAAAATTTCAGCATAAATGATATATAAAATATGTTGATACTGCATGAGCTTATTGAATTTATTGTGTTATTATAAATATTTCATTAGGAAAAAAAACATAAGATAGATGCTAGGAAACGGACACTTCAAGGAACTAGTCTAAATTCTCTTTAAGCCAACTGAGTAGTCTTTCATGTTTGGGATTTCAAAGACAATATATTAAGGGTCACTCCACAATACTAATAATCTTCATGAACGAACCTATGCAGCTGGATCCAAAACAGTTCCATCAACAACCGGCGGGAGCTCAGATAAATAATTCTCATTTCATCTCAATCTCATCTAAATTTGCCCACTAAATTCAAAAAATTAATCATCTAGACCTCTAGTATCTTTTTCTTGCTAATGCTGTGGGTAAATGAAATCTGAAGTTGCAACTCAATCCACATATGATGATTATGAAGTGAAATGCAAAATATTTCTGGGTTATGATGTTTTAGAATTGAAAATGCTAAGATTTTAACTTATGAGACAATCTGCTAATGACAGAGAGAGTGAGAAATGCTAAGATTCACATTCCAAAATTTTGCTGCCTGCCCCTAAATATATCCAATATAAGCTGCTAATATCAACTCAAATTTGACATTCCAAATCCACGAAAACAAATGCCATTAAACGCCCAACATTATAAACCTTTAATTGAACAAGGAAGCAAATTACAATTCAGTCGTTAGCAGTTGCCAATTGCAGAGACAACAACTCATCCTCAGGGATGGTCTTAATGTGGCAATCTGATCGGGGATACGATACGCATAGCAGTGAATACCCACGCTCCACAACATCATCACTGAGCATCCCTTCACTCTGGTCAACAGTACCACTAATCAGCCGAGCAGGGCAAGTCATGCAGACCCCAAGCTTGCAGTCATGTGGCACAGACATGCCAGAGTCCAGTACCTTTTCCAGTATGGTCTCATCAGGCTCAACTTGTAGCTCTGTGGACTGACCTTCATGCTCAATCACCACTTTGTAGGACCTCACAACAACATTGCTTCTTAAGGATCTACTTCCAGTTTGGTGGGTGTTTGATCTTGGATTGAGATTGAAGGCTGGGAGCTTTTTGGGGTGCTTTTGTTTGGTGAGAGTAAAGGAAGGAGATGGAGTCAAATGAAGGGTTGCCATGAGTTTTGTGTTTGAGAAGGAGGAACTTGTGGGTGTTAAAGGAGGCTTGTAGTGTTTGATAGGATAAGGTTCTTGTTTTCTTGTAGGTTGTAACCCATTGACCAAAACTATACATTGGGCTCATGTTGCATATACACGAGTTTGAGCGAGTCCAACTCAAATCGAGCTAATTTACAGCATAAATTGGTAATTTGACGTCTGGTGGCAATTCGACAGATTGGGTTGAGATCATTTCGTGCTTTAACTTGTTCTTTCAGTTTTTGAATCGTTATAAATTCGTGTTCAGGTCTTATATTCTTATTGGATGGAAGGAGTATTATAAGTTTTGGTCATTGAGTCGTTTATATTAACAATATTAGCACTTACGTATGGGTCTTTCAGAACTTACAAGATAAGGGCTGCAGTATTAGTTGGATACGGATTTTTAAAGACACTCCATATTTTTACATGCAATTATTCATTTTGATAGAATACCGGGCTAGATAGAAATTAGTAAATTAGAAAATTTTTATGAGTAAAGAAATGAAGAAAAAATCCTAATAAGTGACCAATACTTAGAGTAATTCGTAAAGCGAAAGGATGAAAGCATTGATTTTTAAAATTTTATAAGAAGAGAGGTTTGTAAAGCGTTAATATTATATAAAGTTTTATAGAATTAAAAATAAGGGAGGTATAATTATTTTTATTATTATTATATTATATTAAATATTTTGATAACGAGTTTAAAATATTAAAAATAATTTATTAATAGACTAACTTCAATAGTTTTATTTACCATTTTTAGAAATATATTGAAGGTTTTAAAGTTAAGGTTGAGAAATTCTAATTTTATGCACAACATTGTGATTCTTTTAGATTGTAAAAATAATAAATAGAAAAGTTAGTAAGATTTTTTCACTTGGTCGCTTGAACGGTTGCACCATGTGAAAAGATTTGTTAAACTTCGTTTGGATAAGTTTAAAAAAAAAAAAAAAAAAAAAAGGAGCTACTAGCATAGACCAGGAATATCCAATCTTAATAGCCAAACACTTCATTTCTAACCTGCAGAGACTCATCAATCTTCGTAACTATTTTGTCTTTTTGGTTTGATCTCTTTTAATTGCGGCCAAAAGAAAGACCCATCTTGGTCCTCTCTAAATTCCATGACACTCTCTCTTCTGTAACTCTCCATTGTCTCTTCTTAATAAGTTTTATCGCGGATTTCTATTGGATCTGTATTAATCCGCGGATTAGATTCGTTTCTGTCTCAGTTGAGGCGTGGATTTAGGCCGGTATAATTTAAGAGAGAGCTAGCTGTAGCATCAGGTACGCCTTCTTTAGCATCTTCTTGTCTTTAATTTGTTTTTATTGTTCTTCTTTTTCGTAATTGGCCTTTTATTTCTCATAAAAACTAGTTCATCTCGTTCGATTCAGTTTTAGCTTTTTGTTCTTGGGTTCTCATGTATCAATTCATTTTTTTCCGCTAAATAATGTCTTCATTAGGGTTTAAGGTATCCATTAGGTATGCAACCAGGAATTCTGTGGAGAATTAGCTAAGTTTCTTGAAGTATTTTGATGAAATAAGAAAATGAAACGATTGTGAGTGCGACTTGATGATATAACTAGTTCTACTTTTAAACGGACTTTCAGATTCGTTTGATTAATTTCATAAGTTTGTAGACTTCTTTAATACATTACTCTGATACTCTAAATGGTCCATTTCTGCATTGCTACGGGCTAGATAGGACGATGAATCCCTGATCGGTAGTGAGATATGTTGATTTATGCGTCAAACGGAGCGAGTTTCTGTTTTGAATAGGCGAACGAAAATTCTTAAAATATATCTATAGCATCAAGGAGCTCCTAACAACTGAGTATGCGCAAGTTTATAACGGAGCTAATTGATTGAGTGTAGAAATGGCTTCTTTATAAAGTTTGGAGTCCAAGGCAATAACAAATACCCTTTTTGAACTGGGACTTCAACTTCTTTTGATGTTATTTCAGCTATAGTTGAACTGAAAATAAGATTATATCTTGGATGGTTAGAAGTTGAATCTTTAGTACCAAAATACGACGTGAGTTCTTTACTTTTAAAAATGATGTGAAGCATATGATTGAAAAACTTTGAATATTAAATATATCTCTTAGGCGGCTGGTTGAGAGAACACAATTACCTTTTGCTTGTGTACGTGGAATATCTCTTTTCCTTCTCTGTTCTGCTTTTTATTTTTAGTTTTGCCTTTGGATCCCCCCCCCCCCCCCAACTTCTTTCTTTCTGCTAGAAAGGTGTGGAGCTTGCGGGTTAAGTTTAACAGGAATTGTTGTGTTATTTTCTTATTCAGAAAACACTGAGTTACTGAGCTTTCCCTGTGATACTGTGACAATTTCATTGCAAGTTTTTTTTAATAAGTAAAAATATCAACAACTAAGAGGGTGCCAACGCATTTACAAAATCATGTACAAGATAGGAATTATTCCTCTTCATTTACAAAAAAATGGCCATTAAACCACAAGTTAAGAGTGAATCCTATTCTTAACAAAATAATCGAATTCTCTTCCCCATCAAAAGCTCTTCTATTCTTCTCATTCCGTACTGGCCAAAAAATAATGGAATCAAAGGCTATAGCCTTTTTCAATTCTTGAGGTCCTCGTATGTCATGCCATGCCATGCCAAGCCTTTAGCTCTTTATCAATAATCTCAGCCATCATCCAAGAGATTCCAAGGACCGAGAGTGTCATATCTCAAAGTTGTCTAGTCCACAGACACCTTAACAAAATATGGGTCACGGATTTGCCACACTCCTTGCAAAGGTAACACCGGTTATTAAGAACTTTACCTCTATTTTGCAAGTTATCAATAGTTAAGATTCTCACCCAAGTCGCCTCCCAAGCAAAAGAATCGAAGTCTTCCAAGTAACTTTCCAAGGGAAGTTGTCCTTCCCATCAACTGGTTCATTCTTTGCTAGTGCTTTGTGGAAAGTCTTAACATCAAATATTCTCCCATCTTAACCTCTCGACTCCCCTTGTCCTCCCACTACACCTCCACCTTAGCACAATAGATTTTCCCAAAAAAAATACTACCAAACCTTTGGATTTGCCAATCATCATTTCATTGCAAGTTTTATAATGGTAATAAGTTTCTTGAGGTATTACTTCTCAAAAAAAATAAAAAGGTTTCTTGAGGTATTGGATGATCTTTTTTTTTCTATGCTTTTGATTTTCTTTCATTTTTAGCTATGGTCTTGCTCTTCCAAGTATTTTGTAGAACTATGTTGGTTAAAATTTGAGAAATCTCTTTACTGTGAATAATAATAGGCTCAATCAGGTTATCAAAATGTGATTTGAGTAGGATGTTATACCTTCCAAATATTGTTGTGTGTACCTATATATGTATGCGCGCGATTTGTTACTCTCCATCTCTTCCATATTCATATATGCATGTGTATGTGTTGTATATACATAGTGTCCTTGCTATTGGTCTCTTTAGCCAGTATGTGTTCTACTTGAATGGATATATCATCTGAGGCATCCTTGAACCAAACCAAAACTTTTGATTCGGTTATTTCAGTTTCTGTAGTATTTTTGGAATTTTTCGGAATTCGGAATTCGGTATTCAGTATTTGATTTTTTATAATTCGGTTAACCGAATTACCAAAATATTCACGGCTTTAAATACAAGCCCTGCCTACTTCTTAAGTTCTTCATCATTCGACCCGCTACTAATCAGCCCAGCAGCCCATCCCGAGCCCACTTCCTCATCAGCTCATCTTGCCATGTAATAAAAATAAATAAATAAGAAGTCCTAAAATCTAAAATTGAAAGAGAGATGCATTCTCAGACGGATACCCTACCATTAGGGTTTTGAATCCTTCCTAAACTCTCTGTCTCTCTCTGTCTCAGCCCATCAGCATCAGCGACTCAGCCCAGCATCACAGACCACCGGGTGTCAACGCCAGCCCTGCAGACCACCTGGCGCAGATGCTGGCCTTGTGTGTCCCCTCTTCCTTGCTTTCTCTCTCTGGCTCTTTTTTTTTTGTTGATTACTTTTTCTTTTCCCTTTTTTCTCTTCTAGGCTGCCATGGAATCTTTTCTGTTTTTATAATTGCTAGTGATGGTTAATGTTCTTTGGATTTAAATCAGTTATTGTGGTGGCTTAGGTTTTTGTGGTACCTTATGCTTAAAATTAGGCTCTAATATAAAGGTGGTCTACCCCCGCGCTTTGGTGCAGTGGTGAGGCATGTACCCTGCCCATGGGCAGGGGTTCGAATCGCTCCACCCCCTTTTAATGTGTGTTTGTGTGTGTATATATATATATATCAATTTTAGACTAAATGGTTGAAATTCTCTGTTATGTGGTTCTTGATAATGATTTGCCTATCTTTCTTCCTTTCTGGATATGTTTGATTGCATGAAACGTTTTTTTATGAGAGACTTTTAACTCTTTCAAGTGTTCTATTTCTGCAAATCTCCAAATCAAACCATATAGTGCTATGTATAATCAGTTATTTAAGTGATTACTTTACATATCATTCATGAATTTGGTAACCGATTGGTAAAAGCCGAATTATCGAAATAATTTCGGTAACCGAATTATTTTGGTTCGGGATTGGTAATATTTATGGGTAACCGAATTGGTAATTTGGTTCGGTTACCAACTAAATTGCACCACTGCTTGAATTGCATTTTCTTGGAACTGGATAAGTGGAATTTACTAGGTTATGGTTTAGGTAGGGTTTTAGATTTAAATCTTAACATTGGGTCTTAAGGACCAAATTTTGTGTTAGAAATTGTGGGTAAATGGTTTTGTCATCAAATCTTGGGGAAGCGATACTACTTTATATGGAAGCATATTTTCATGGTCAACATTCCTAGAAAGTCACTTATGCATTATAGTGGCAATCCTTCTTTCTTCAGGCCATCCCAGTTGCCATGTAGGATCCATTTCTTTTGCTCAATCATCCATTGCGTCGTTTGTTGTATGGTGAAACTAAACTTCCTAGTATTTGAGTTAGCCTTTAATCTATTATGCTTATTATGTCTCCTTATCATAGCCTGTATATAATTAAAAAGGAGTTCCAAAACATGACGTGCTTTGTGTAGTCTCGAGGAGTAAACTATTGGGTGCAATTTTTTCTATTGCTTCCATTCAATTTTAAGCACAGGAAAAGCTGTATAGTTGTGGCTGTTTATAGATGTTGTTTGATGAAAATGATTCATGTTGCAAGAAATGAAGCTACTGTTTGCATATAGAAAATTCAAAAAGTATGGAAAATGTTTTTCGACTTAGACATATCTGTTGATTTATTCAATGATGGAAGTACGATCTTGTGAATGCTTCCTTTTCTGCAACTTACATGCTTTTCCTTCTACATACAGGGAATCATGACTACCAAAGCTGAAAGTGATCTTAAGGAACCAATGAATGAGCAAGCAGTTGCAAATATGTATGCAGCTATGAGATCTGAATTAAATCAAATTTACTCAAAGATCACTGAGTTGGAGATGGAAGTCAGTGAGCATTCATTGGTCATGAATGCCATTCAGCCGCTTGACCCATCCAGACGGTGCTACAGGATGATTGGCGGTGTACTAGTGGAGAGAACTATCAAAGAGGTCCTTCCTGCCGTCCAACGCAATAAAGAGGGGCTTGAGGAGGTGATTGCTCGGCTTAATGAAGCCTTGGAGAAGAAGAAAAAGGATATCGCTGAGTTTGAAGCTAAATACAAAATTAGAATAAGAAAGTCTGATGGTGAGGCAAAAGACGACAGTAACCGGAAGGAAGGTTCTTCTCAAGGAGTCCTAGTGGGCACTGCAAGTTCAAGCCAATGAGAGTGTTTTTTCTTTTTTCTTTTTCTATATCCTTGAACTTGTCAGATAAAACCTTTTAGGGTTTTGTTAAGGTGTTTTGGGTGTTTGGTTGGTCAGAATCATAGACCGTAACAAGATATTTCCGAATGTAAGGTTGTGCTTGACCTTTTTTTTTTATTGGAAATGTCCCTCTATGTTGGATTGCATTATTGCAAATTACATCATTCAAGGTTAAGTAGTGAATCATAAATCCGCTTACTGGATCTGGTGGTGAAAATCTAAGATAATTACCATGTTGTCTTGGGTTAGTGTTGTAAAATAGATGATATGATTCAGTGTTCTTGTCTGTGTTTTGCTTATGCCGTAATGAATCAAACTTTTGCTGATACTTCTCAAGGCAGGTGATCATATACGAGACGCTTTTTGTTTTTCTTTATTAAGTATTATTTTCTTCTCCAATTGACAAATGCCCTACACTTATTGGACCAACACATCACATTACATGTCATCAGCTAAAAAAATCCTGAACACCTCTGCCTGCAAAACCCCGATCAGAGAGCTCGGCTAAAACGGCATTGACAGTGAGCAAACCAACACTCGACCCAGCAATTACTCCAAGCACGACGCCGGTGGTACCCAAGACTTTGCGGAACGCAGGCCATTCGATCTCCCTCACCTCCTCTGCTACTCCGCTAGACAAATCCCCTTCTCTCTTCTCCTCCTTCCGCTGCTCCATCGCCCTTTTAATCTCAGCTCCCAACTCGCTCAATTCAGCCCCCGACTCACTAGGTCCACTCGCCACCGGTTCCTTCCCGGAATCAGACTCGGACTCGGACCAGGCATTGGATTCCGTTCTCTCTTGGGATTTTCTTTATTCGACGGCTTTAACTATCAGAGACTGGTTTCTTCGAAACGTAGCGGTGGTGATTGAAAATGCGAGGGATCTGATGACTGGAAGTGAGTGGTGACCCACGCGTGGAGATTTGGATGGCATGGACGTCTTCTGGAGATGGATTGTTCCACTCGAAGGTACTGGAAAATCGAACGGAAAGTGCCATTTTCATTCTTCTGTGTCTGTGGTGGTCGTTGAGACTCGAGGGGGTGGATTTTGCTCTATTTTGGGGATAATTGCAGTGGACCAGTGGTCGTTAGTAGCTGCTTCAGGTTTAGGTTAGAGCCTAGAGGTGGACTTTATAGTGGGCTGGACTACGCATACTGATTGGTCCATTAGCATTGTGGATCTGAAATGGGCCTCTAATAGTCTGAGTTAAATAGATCTTGGGGCCACATTGACACGACTGACCTGATTCTTTATGTGATACCGTCTTCTAAAATACATTTTGAAGGATACTATCGTCAAATCACTTGTGTTTTGGTGATTGTTTTAATGTTTCATTTAGATTTCAAAATTGATTAAATAAGATTTTTTGAAGCGTTTCTAATAGTCATTTTTAATCACTTTTTTCGTTAAATTTGAAATAATGTACATATGTTTGCATACATATGACATTTAAAATCAATTAATATGACACAATCAATTCATATGATCGTTGAGATGTGAAAAACAAAATTACCCTCTTCTCTCTTTATTTTAATCTTCTTCTTTTAAATTAACTTTTTGTTCTAGAGAGTAAAAAGATAGTTAAGCAAATTTTTGTTTTTTCACATTTTAATGGTCACATCAGTTGATCTTAAGTATTGCATGTTTGTATACACGTATACATCATTTTAAATTTGGTCAAAATTCATCGAAATGGATTGTTGGGAGCACTCTTAAAATAAAAGGTCCTATCTGATTCAAAAAGCTAGGAATACATTGAAACAAAAGTCAAAAGGCATGAAAAATTGGTAATAATATCCCATTCATTTTCTTGGAAAAATGACAACAGACAATTTAAATGGATCTTAATTTATGTGTTGATTCCATATCAAGGGTTTAAGATAATTTAACCTAGTGGAGGGGTTTTATGAGATGAAGAGGATTAACTCATTGTTAAGTAGACTAAATCTTGTACTCCACTGACAATAAATATCTAAGATGTGGGAGAACAGGGGTGATCATTCTAGAAAAATGTTATGCTTTCTTAGAAGGATAGTATTACTTCCATTACTAAAATTATATACAAAACTGTCTCACAAGTTAAATTAAAAGTGTTTAATGCCGATAATACCCATTTGAATTTGATGTGTAGAGCAGAGTTGTTCAACTAACCATCAAAAGATGTTTAGTCTGATTTGTCGGTAACGAATTGTGTTATTTCTATCATTTAAAAAAAAAAATAAGCACAAAAAGTTGGATATGATAAAAGTGGATAAGATAAGATAAACAAACGGGTGTTTAGTGGATAAGATGAGGTTGATAATTTTTATCCTATAAATATGTTTAATGGACAAAATAAAAGGAAAATTAGATGTTTCATCACGCGATAATAAGATAAAACCAGTCTACTTTGAAAAATTAAGAAGATATATTCAATCTTTTTGTTTTTCTTTTTAAAAAGAGGGGTCAATATGAAAACTTCTCATAATGAGTCACTACGAACACTCCAATCAATGCAATGGGACGTGTTTATTTATCTATCTCTTGACTCGAAATGAGAGCAAGTTTGAAAAAATATCTTAGAGTGTCTAGGGTTAGGTCAAGAGGGTCTTTTAACACCCTCTTTTTTCTTATCGAAATTATTTCATGAATACTTGCCATGGTAAGGAATACAAAGAACAAGCACACTTGGAGAGCGCAGTACAACGAAGAGTTGTAAGCGGCGTTTTGGAAGGATTATCCATTTTAGTACTACTTTCGTCCGAACACACCTAATTACGGAACTTTGATTAATACGAGTATAGTCACATCCTATCATCTTACTCGTATATCTTATTTTAATTTCAACTGATTCGATATAGTGTTTAATCATATCCAAAAATGATGATTTTATACTGTTACGAGCAGACAAATTTTCTAAAAGATGTCCTATAACTAATGGCCAAACTAGTTAGAACATTCAAGCATGCAAAATAGTTTCATGTGTCAAGAAGACCCAAATCCAAACCCTTTAATTTATGGATTGATGTCAAGTTTTGGTGGTAGGGTAGAGACAATCGACAAAGCATTTAAAATTTGGCGTGCAAATGTGCATTGTTCAATGCATATATACAAACAAAACAAGAGCTGAGGACTACAATATATATATATATATACACACACAATACCTAAAACAAAGAAAATAATTATTCAAATAAAGAAAAGCACCCATTCCCGAGGAAGGAACCCATGAAACTCAAAGACTTATCAGCAGATTACAAGCAGCAAATCTGCACAAGCAAACGTACAGTTTTTGACAGAATCCTTGCCTGTATTTTTGAAGGAAGAACATCCCCATAAGTTTCACTGTCCAAAAAAAAACTGTTGAAATTTACTATGCAGCTACTATTAAGTATTGAGTCTGCTTGTAACGTAGTGAGGGGTTTTGGTTCTGGTCCCTGTTGTGTTATTTTAAACAGGGTATGCCTACTGCCTAGAGCAACATGGTTTTGATGGGGCCAAAAGAAAAAAGATCTCTTTGTCCTAGAAAATCAATTTAGGGTTTTTATTGGAGATGAACAATCCATGAACCGACAGCCATTTTAATTGGACATGTTTCTGTGCCTGTTATCTCCACCATCGTCTTCCATTATTTTTCAATTATTTGAGTTTGACGTAAAAGAGGTCATATCACGTTTTCTGTCTTTTCTTGAGTGTTGCTCGAATGGACTTGTTAACCAAACTATAATTTCTTGTTTTCTTTTACTTCCCTTTTTAGTTAAATCCATTAAAGATAGAAGAAGTGAGTCATCCATTTCAACCATAAATATTATCTATAAGTGCAGTTTTAATATTTGAGTGATAATTTTAAAAAATTGAATGATAATAAATAAGAGTAAAAATAAAAATTTTGAATGTCCGTTCGATGTAACGTGATTCCATTTGCTTGATTTTGCAGATGACTAATTTGGAAGATTACCGATCTTTACTCAAAATAAATAAATAAACATTTCGTAATTAAGCCAGTTTTTTTTTAATATTTGGTTATTATATCCAAGACTTTAAAGGCCAATTTGATTGGGGGATTAAAATGGAATTAGACTATTTTATTCTTACGTGAATAATTAATTTTAATTAGGTTTGAAGATTCACTATTCACGTGTGATAAAATTAATCATAATCTCACTTTTTTTGTCTCACCTCCCTCATCGGATAGAATTTATCCCACTTATTTGGGACTGAATTTTTTTTTACCATTTTTATCTTTGAATAATAGTAATAATTATTATTATAATAATTATAATATTATTAAAAATAATAATATTTTTCTTATAATAATAATTCTAATAATATTTTTTCTTTTAATAATGATAACAATAATATTAATGATAATAATAATAAATATTATTATAATAATAATGATAATTATTATTATTAATAATTATATACAATATATAATAATAATTAAATTTTAACGGTTGTGAAGAAATTGAAGATTATTAAGGATGATTAATAGTGCTAAAGTTTTTTGGTACTTAAACTTGTTATTCCATTTTAATTCAATTCTCGCAATATTACGAACTAAACATAAGACTAAAGTATTATTTTTTAAATTTTTTTTATTATATTTCATGTTAATTTTAACTCTATTTCATTATAATACTATCAGTGAACAATCGCATTTTCAATTTTTTTGGGGCTATTATTTTATTTATTTCAAAGGAAGCTAAGATCTTCACATGGAAAGATATGCAAACCAAAGACTTTGTGAAAAACCAACTATCTAATTTCAAGAGAGTCAGTAGAGTGAAACTACCCGCTTGTCATTTACAGTTCATATATTATATAATGTATGTCTTGTTACATGTACATGCATCACAAATCACAATGCCGACTCTTGCCATTGTCAATTAGGAGGATCTCAAGTCATTTTCAAGTAGATATGAATTTATTTCAATTATGAGGATCTTAAGTCATTTTTAGTAGATGTGAATTTATTTCTTTTACACATTGATATATATATATATATATATATATATTGGACCCACTTTTACCGATAAAATGACTCGATTGCCCATATAAAGAGAGGCTGCATGCCCTACTTAATTATGAAGGGAAGGGTGGTGGCCGAGGCAAGCTAATCAATGCCCTCAATAAATCAATAAGTTTGCGAATGGTATTGTGTGTGTCTATATATATATATATATATATATATGATATAAAAAAATATTTTATTATTAAATAATATAAAAAAATATTTTATTTTTATTTATAAATGAGGTGAATTATTATGTAGGTATTTTTCATGATATTATATTAAATAATTTTTTTTCAATAAACTTAAGAGTAATTTAAACGGTAAATATATAAGCACTCAAAACAAACGTCACAATAAATACATGTGGATTGAACCAATCAATATGAGACGATTGGTTAAGACTAAATAAATCGACAAATTTTTATTTAGTACAGGTCCATAATATATAGTATAATAATCTATTTCATCGTTGAAGGACATGAAAATATAAAAAAAAAATTATTTTTAATCAATAATAAAATAAATCTCTATGTTATGTGCTTTTCTGGATTCTGATCAAACAAACAAATTTATTTTTAATAAACCAAATAGTAATAGAAAACGGTAAAGATACATGCACTCAAAACAAACTCTGTACATAAATACCCGTGTCGCTATAATAATAAAAACATAAACTCAAACCGATTAATCCCTTCTTAAGCATTAAAATTAGAGTTGTTAATCTTTTCAGTATGAAAAATTATTATTTAGTTCATATTCATAAAAATATATAAAACAATAGTTTATTAAATAAAATAATTTTTTTTTGGGGTCTATATTCTCATATGACATCAATCTTTCATAGTTCAATGCCATACAAAATCTACTACACCTTTGGTATATCCCCGTAGAGACTACTGTATTAAGATTCTCCTGAGGTGACTTTAATATTTGGGCCTACTTGTGTGTATAGCTAAACCTCCAAGTTCCAACCTCTGCATTTGTCACATCAACTCATAAAAAACAAAATTTTATTAATAATTATAAAAAAAAATATGTAATAATAATTAAATAAAAAATAAAATATTTAATTATTTAATTATTATTATAAAATTTATAATTATCAGTAGACTACTCCAGTCCATCATAAGATCAGCGGCAACAGAAGCCTTGTCGGTTGGCCATCAATCCATTATCACACTAATGATCAGAAGATTGGTCAGAAGCATAAGCTAATCAAGACCGTTCAATTATTTGCTGATCCCTAAATTAGGAGTTGAATATTAATAATTGGAGCACGTATGGACGGATGATCTGCTATTAACCTTTACCTAAACCAACGAACTTTAAGGATGATTTATTTATTAATAATACCAAACCACTTCGTTCTTTTATGAAAATATATTTATAAAATCTTATATATTTTTTAGTTATAAAATAAATAAAAAATTATTTAATTAAATAAATAGCGCTGACATATAAATTTAGATTAAAAACTCATTTTTTACAGTATTATCTTTACCGAGACACTTTTTACACAACAAACTAACAAGCACTTCCCTTGTTTTTCTGATTATCAATACATACTAGTAATACATTGTCTTCATGCATAAAAAACATACTTTTTTTCACCAAAGATAAAGTAAATTCCACCTGTAGCAAAAAATTGAAAATCACGTCCACTATTCATCAGGTTTCCGGTGACTATCCTCCGACATTGACGACGGTGATGATGAGGACAAAAGTGAAACGAGAATATCAGCAAAAGCGCTAATGATAAACTTGTGGGTGTGTTTTGGGTTCAAGGTAAGATAACAAAAGAGCAACTCATGCAAAAATTCCCACTCACTCTTCACGTCCCTCAAGTTCCTTGCCTCAATCATCTCTTGCATTGAGCACCTGAAATCACTGTAGGGATCCGATGAGTATTTCTTCACTGCTACACCTCCATTAAGCGGTGGTGGTGATGATCTCTGATGATCAGCTAGCTCCGGTGCTCTGGTGTCCGGTGACTCGATGATGGAGTTGGACCGTCCGGGGGATGAGAAGAAGAAGCGTTGTGAGGCGAAAACGGCAGCAAAGTCGGGGGGAGTCTCGGCATCGGATTCATCGAAGGAGGAGGAAGAAGAGGAAGTGGAGGAGAGGAAGCCACTGGTGTCAGTGAAGGGAGCACTGAGGGGCTTGGAGTAGTCCGAGGAGGAGATCAGGTGGTGATGATCATAGAGATAGTTTAAGTTCTTGATGAAAATTGATGTGGTTGTTGATGGATGGCTGTGATCTTGTTTTGAAGGTGGGTTTAGAGACGGAGGCGAGGGTTTCATGATTTTTGATGAGAAGCAGAGTTGAAAGTTTTTCCAGAAGATGATAGACATCTTTTTCTCTTATGAGTGTGAGAGAGAAAGAGTTGGTGTGTGTACTCTCTAGTCTCGAGCGTACGTGACTATATATGATATGAATAAAGTGATGAATAAATTAAAGAAGACTGTTGAAGTGGAGAATTTTTTAAAAGGCCATGCTTAGTTAAGTCAGAGTGTAACTTGTGAAAATGTCACATCAATAAACGTGGACAATTTGAAAATATCTTGTTGATTTGACTTATGAGATTTTTTTAGATTGAAAATATTTTTCAGAGTAAGATAATATTGAAGAAAAGAAAAAATTTCTTCAGTTTCTTTCCACCTAACAACGAAAAGAATCTTTAATTTAAGAAAAAACCCACGCACCAAGTTTTGAACAAATTTTTTTTTTTTTTGGACAATTTAATTGATGCTGTCGAGAGTTTTGATTACACTGAATTGTTATGTTTCTGTTTGTATGGAGAGAGTAAGTTTTGTTTCTGGCACTATTTCTATATATTACTCATTATTTTAGTTTGTTTTTAAGGGTACATTTGTGTTCTGTGCTTGAATATAGAGGAGATGACGCTACAATGAAAAAACCGAAGGATCTTAATTATATGATATATTGTGTGCAATTTTCCTCGTAGTGGCTCTTGGAGTGTTGGGTAATTATTACAAAATGATGATTAACACGTGTGTGAATACATAGAATACAATCATATGATAATGATTATATTATTCATATGAATTCAATCATATGTGTAAAATTAATTTATATCAATTGTAAGGATGATAATTTTCGGAGTTTTCACTGTTAATATATTTGAATAGTATTTATTTAAAATTAAATGAATTTTTTACTATTATAAATAATATTTCATGATTTTTAAACGTTTTAAATTTAAATTCAAATAGCACGGTTTTTAAATAGATACGGTTATAGATATGTAAAATTTTACGGATAACTTATTCGTTGTCATTCTTAGATAAATAAAAATGATAATTCACGGGTTTTTTATGGTTAACCGATCCGAACCGTATACTTTTAAATATAATGAATAAAAATAAATGAGTTTTTCGTCGTTACGAATAGTATTTCATATGTTTTAACAGTTTTGGGTTTTGATTTAAATAGCAAAGTAACTAAACAGATTAATTTATAAATAAATAAAATTTATCGGATAACCTATTCTTTTCCATCCCTAACCACAAATTCACAACTATCATCCATTCATTCATTATATATATATATATATATATATATATATATATATATATATATATATATATATATATATAGCTCCTACGTGCGTACAATAATTAAGACGCTCCTATATAAGTCCCTGGCACCACATTACATTTCCCATCTCAAAGGTAGATGGACCCACAGCTATCTCAATGCATGGCTGCAGCTTACAGTTTGCAGAATGCATATGCATATATGAAAATCACCAGACTCAGAGCACTAAGGAAAACAAAGTTAGCTGGAAAAGATGCAAAGCATCTTATCTTTACATATAAGTAGAGAAAGACAAATGCATTTGCAAATGTTATTGCCAATTGGAAACACAACTGCCCATTGCTCTTTTTTGTGGGGTTTCTCCATGAACGAAGCATACATATGAGTTCCTTTATACAAAAAAGATTGTCCTTTTTATAACAGCAGCAAAGCTCACGAGGGAGCTAGCTACCATGTCCTCTTGGACCTTTACCCTTGTGACTTCGTTAATTTACTGCATGTGCGTTACTTTTTCAGAGACATTATTGTGAAAGCTTTCTTTGACCGTCATTTTGGTCTATCACATTCTTGGTTAAAATTTTAACTTCAGTCATGATTGGAAGTGTGTATATATATATATATATATATATATATATTGAAAAACAAAAGATAATTTTATTGATTATTTGAATGTAAGAGAAATATCAAAGCTCCAAATCACATCACAGACACTTTCAACAGTAGATACGCGTACCATAAAGCAACCCCAAGCAGTCCATCACAAACCCAAAAAGCATGACGAGACTCAACCGCACATTATAAATCAACTTTGCTGAAATGACAGGCCGGGTGGGGTACCGTTTATGTGTCCCGCATCTGATTCTGGGATTGTTTTTTGGTCCCTTTTGCTTTAGGCAGTTTGTTTTGTTCCATACTATGCCTGTATTTGGGTCCTCCTTGGAGCTTTAATATACTTTTCAGTTTTCACCACTAGGGTGAAAGACCTGGAAATTTGAACAATATTGCATCAACCATTGTAAAAGGTGGGTCACAGATGCTTTGCGCCTGAGTATATGCAAAGTAATGGAGAAATTGTACTTTGTTACCTTGAATTATGAACGTCTAGCACCTAAGTTTTTAACTTACAACTTTGCCAATAGAAACCCTCAAACATTTCGTTAATTACAAAGCTATATATCATCTACACCATTACAAGGACGAATCTAAGAGGAGCATGCAGGGGCAATCGCCACCAAAGATCAATAAAAAAGTTGCCCATTTTCTTTTTAGAACATCAAATGGACTTGCTTTAACTTGAAGCCAAATGCCATTAGATAGAAAAGAAAAAAACAACCTGCAGAACCACACTACCCGGCCCACAAAATAAAAAAGTTACTCATAAAAGAGATAAATGAGCTGCGTCCTTTCTATTTGGGAATTTTTTTTGGGTTCTTTTCTAAGCTGCTAACTGTACTATCCCAACTTTTGCCTTCTATTATTGCTATATATATATATATATATATATATATATATATATATAGATGCTCGCGCACTCCTCTTCTTATTATATAGTTACCCTCATAATTAAAAATTCATTTTGAACATTTTGCCCTATCAAAATAATAATAGTGGAGTTCCTGTTCACCAATTTAATGGCTATTTTTCGTTTTCAATTTGAGATATTGTTTGGAGAAATTATTGCATGCAAAATCTCTGTGAACAAGTGAATCTCACCATCCATTACTTACCATTCACTTGATCTACAAAGATCGGATCTAGATAAAAAAAAAAAAAAATTAACCTTTTTGACTTTAGACACCACTAATTTGTCCCACACAATTGCGTGAGTCGTCTTTTGTATACTGTCCGTATCCGGTCCATGTGCACGATATTTAGACCAGGTGCAAGCAAGAATTTTCTTTAAAGAAACTCTTTTCTTCCTTTTTGCCTCCCGCATGCCAACCAATGAAAGTGCTACAGTGAAGAGGTTGTCCAGCTTAATTGTACTAAAGATTAGATTCCTTTCAATATCATATCAAATTTATATTTGTACGAATAAAATAAATCATAATTAAATTATTTATATTGTTAAAGAGATAATTTTGTTAATTAAAATTAATATTAAAAAATTTACATTATAAATAAATAAAAATTTAAAGATCTTTGACACCAAATTAATAAATTGAGAATAAATTCTATTTCAAAACTCCTCTCTCTAATTATCCCTAACAATTAGTCTAAATGAACCCAACATAAAAAAATAAACATCAAGCCTTTTTTGTTTTGAAAGGCTGGTCGTAAAGCTATTGATAGTTCATAAATGTGCATGAGAAGAAAAAAAAAAGAAAATAATTGATCTTTCCCCTCACGTAGATGAAAAATGAAAAAAAAAATAGCTTAACTACAACATTTTACCTCTCGCCCTCTTTTGTTAGAATATAAAAAATACTTTTCACTCATTTTTTTTCTCACCTACTACTTTTATTTGTCTTAAAAATCAAAATAAAACAATAGAAATACGATTGTGATAACCCCAAAATATATGAAGTGATGTACCATGAAATACACTTTTTCCCCACCATATTGTGAGGAAGATTTGTTTGGGCAAAGACTTTTTTTTTCATGTCAGAAAATTTTAATTATTTGAAGGCCTTGGGAGACAAGGGATTGTTTACAATTCCCAGCAACAGAAGTACCCTTTTCATGGGCCAATAGAGCAAATGAAGACACCACGCAAAACCCGCAACATCCACAAGCCCACCATAGCAAGCCCAATCACTTTCTCGCCGGTCCAACTGCGCTCATTTTGGCCCCTTGCATCTACCTCATTTTTTAGGGTCATTTTATTTTACTCCTATGAAAAATAGATGGGCTACATTTTACGTACCAATTGTCACTTGAAAAAATTCTTACCCAGTGCGAATTTAGATACATGATACAAGTCAATCTCATTATTTTTATTCAATATTAAATAGACTTTGGTACTATTTAATTTTTGATGGACCTATACTGGTATCTATTTTCATAGAAATATGCTATGCAAAAACTTCTCTCCAGTTAAAATCCTCAATCTTCAAAAAAGACCCAGATTAGAAAACCAAGGAAGAAAGTTTGGGCAGCAAATCACATATCTAGCTACCGCATAATTTAACATGATTCGTAAGTTGATAAAAAGTAGACGAGAACATTTTACATTACATTAACACATTACAAGGTACGCAAAAGCAAATGCTATTATGCGTATATACAAACCCTGAACTCTCACACCTATGACCTATATATAGCAAGCACATAAACTGGATGGAATATCACATATTCATATAACTAGTTTAGTTCCATCCTCCCACATTGTATTTAAGCGTTAGCGTTCTCATTGAGCCTAGCAGCTGCAGCTATGGATGCCGCCACACCACCTGGATGCGCAGCAACGTTAGGATTGTTCCTCAACTCTGCGCCAACAACCCCCTCTCCATCCTGCCTTGTCACCGCCTTATCCGCTGGCAACTTCGCCGTTGCACCCTGCCAAAAAAAGAAAACTCATATTAAGAATATAATCCTTCCAACAATCACTCAACATTAACCAAAACAAGACAAGTATTTTCTTCTTTTATTTAAAAAAAAAAAACCAAGTTACCGTCAAGACACCACTGAGCTTAATCTTGTTCTCGTCGCTGTCAATTGCGGCGTTATAAGCTGCAGCAGACTGAGCTGAAGCCGCGAGGCCACCGGGTATTATGACGTTGCTGCCTGTTGCTCTCACCTCTGCGGCTTGAATTGCGGCAGCGTCACTCTGCTCCACCGGCTTGCTACCGTCGGTTTGGGCTGTTGCTTCTAGTGCTTCTCCTATGGTTATTGCTGTCTGCTGTGTAGCACCAGCTGCAACAGTTGGTGCCACTGGCATTGGTTCCACATACTGCCCAATAACCTATACAAACAAATAAAGCATTATCAAACCTATAATTAATAGTATTATCAAGTTCATTTTATTTATTTTTGTAAGATTATAAAGTTCTAATATGGTACAACATCAATTAAAAAAAAACTGGAGATGTTATGAAGACGTCATTGATAAAAAAAAATAGTGGAAAGAAGGGTGAGAAAACTTAGATTCAAATTACTCAATTAAAGACCTCAAATGCTCCAATAGAGCGTTACACCAAATAATGCCACCCATTCTAGTCACTCCAATATCTCTGATTTCTTTTTTTCCTACTCGCTACCGCTACCGTGAGTTGTTGTTAAAATTATCTAATAATAGTTAATCTGTTTATATATATCAATTAATCTATTTATATATTTAATAGTTCTAATACGAAATTTGGGACAAGAAAGAGAGGGAAGAGGGAAGAGGACTGGCCTGTCCTCCAACAGACTCGGTGGTGATGCGGGCACCGGGATACTCTGTCTGGGTGACTGTAACCCCTTGGTCTCCGGCAATGTAAGTGGTGTCCCTGTGGCCAACGAGGCCTGCTCGCTCGTTTTGTGTCGCGGCAGATTGCATGACAGCTGCTGGTCCGCCCTTCTGGGTCTGTCCAAGCACTATGGACTCAGCGGTTTGCATCATGGCAGCGTCTTGTGGTGCAACTGCCTTCGAAGCAAGATCTCCCGAGACGTTGAAAACTTCGCCATACTTGATAGGCTCTTGCTGATCATTCTCTCCGTCTTGAGGCCTCCGTGGCTGTTCCTGGCTCATCTTTACCGTCTCTGTACGTTGTAATGTGCTAGGTTTTGGAAACGGTTTGTTTCTTTTCTCCGTAACAGTGTTTTGGGTTCGATAACCTCAAGGGGAGCGAACATATAGGTGATTGGATATGGATAGACATTGACGCGTGGCAACTTTGGAGGCACGTGTCGACCAAACAACAAGGCAATTATGTCGGTAATGTTACACACAGCAGTTTTTGTAGCTTGGTTGTCAAAACAGGTAGACTGCTGGTCAAGTGCATGAGGAGATTGGTGGCACTTGGCAAAGAACTTTTACACTTGGCGATCCGCCAAACTTACAGTGTACTCCCAATGTTTATCGTTTTTTTTTTTTTATACCGGACGATGATGTTCATAATTTTTATTTTAAGATAACGTGAAAGATATAAATTATAAGATATGTAACATAATGATGAAATTTAAACTTGAGACTTTACAAAAAAAAATTACCATCTCAAAAATCAAACTTACTGTCATATGCCTGAAGGTGTCTTTATTGTTCCTTTGATAATATTATTTGATGATATAAAAGAACATACAATCTCTTTGGATCAAATTTAACTGCTTCGTTGCTTTCTTCAGTTTATGGGAATAAATGAGAAATTCTTCTCTACACCGAAAGCATGGAAAATATCTAAGTTGGATGTATCATGTGCAGTCTGATAACAATTTTTTCTCGGATTTTTTGTATGACCAATTTCAAAATCAATTTTTTACATCAATCCAAAATTTTATTAATAATTTTAAAAAAATTTACTGTAACAATATTTTTTAAATCTCACTGCTACATTGATATTACTAATAAATTTTTTTAAAATTATCAAATTATCAATAAAATTTTAAATTAATCTAAAATCAATATTTTACACTCAATCAAATCAAATATTTTAACTTTTCATCCCATAAGAGATACCATTCAAACATATCATATTTCAAAATTTAACAGTCGCGTGGTGTTAAAGTGATTTACTGTTTTCAAGTACCAATGCTAATTACAAGCTGCTTGATGAGAAATAATCCTCCTGTCCTTTATCTGTTCAATCTTAAAATAAACAGAATTCAAATCACAAATAATTTTACCAATTAAATCACCACATTTTAGTCTGATTTTAAGATTCAAATAAAAATAACTACCAGATGCTAATTAAAATAATGATTAAATATTCCATCAAACTCAAAAAGTTTTGGTGTAACCGCATGCCCATTTAGCCACCACATATGTTTGCTGATCATGCAGAGGCATGAAAAGCAATTGGTGATAAGCAGTGACACAAGTAATTGCAGCTACTGGGGCAGAGAGAATCTTGTGTTCAGCATAAATATTGTTTTCCTGGAGGTGCTTACATGCTAATTTGAAGAGCACGAATATAACATATTTAAGTTTTTACCACTTTTGTGGATCGTACAATTCTCTCATTCACTACATGGTATCATTCATTCATTGAAGTGCCCTAAACTAAACAACTAAACAAGGCTTCAGAGACGGGAGAACCGTCTCATGCCCTCCTATGGAAGTGACAATTCCACTAAAATTGAAACGATAAAGAAAAGCACTCTCTCGCAAGGGAATAAGTGGAACTTCTCTTACCGTTTTCGTCAGCGTTCCCTGCCACTGTAAAAGAAACAAAATCAATGCAAAGAATGTGGGAGAAGGGGGGATGGCGGCTATTCTGCTTCTTGTCTCACCAATTCAGTCTGTCTCATAGACATGGATGGACTATATGAAATGCACACAGCAAAGAGAACTGTAGCATTGAAGTAGCTTGTTTACAATCTTGAGAGAAACAAGTATTTATTCATTACAATTAGATTTATAAAAGATCACGATGAGCTACTAACAGAATTATTTGCAATAACAGCTTCAGTTCAAGAGCAGGGATGACGCGGAAGACTAGATTGACGAAAGCAATGCCTCAACCAAGATTGGTTCTTGAAAGCATATGATGTGCAAAACAAGATTACCTTTGGGTGCAAACAGAAGCATCATCCTTGCAATTTGTATTTTCTATCCAAATGTCCTTATCATCCAAAGTGGTCTGCAGATCTTATTACACTCAAGGTTGAAATGGGACATCAATATTGTCAGGTTTCTTTTATTTTTCATCTGGACTATTCATAACATATATCTACAATAAAGATGAACTATAAATATGAACTTCCAGTTTCATAGCACATATGTTCCTCCTCTGCTAACATAGTAATATCGAAACTATATCATCCTTTTCACGCCCTATATAAACATTTCAATAACACATCAGACAGCTCATGTATGGCTACGCTAGAATACCAACTGATGTTTCCTAAGGAAGAAATGCATAAGAAAGGGGTAAAAAAGACACAAATATATACCCAACATTCCATGAATACAAGATTATTGAAGTACCTAATAACTTCATCCATGGGAAATTTTAAATGAAACTTATTGTGATTCAACATAGATTATTGAAGTACCTAATAACTTCATCCATGGGAAATTTTAAATGAAACTTATTGTGATTCAACATATTCAAACAGTCTGCCTTTGGGTGCCAAAAGAAAAAAGAAAAACAGTCTGCTTATAACATATTTACCCACATTCACGTGTTGAACAGCCTTTTATGAAGCTTCACGACTTGCAACCTCCAATCCATTACCTGCACATCCCCATAAGATTTTCAGAGATATGCTAGCATACCAAAACATTGAACAATTATAGAGTATCTATCATAGGGATTATTAACACTTGACACTCGAGCTAAAAAACTGAGAAGTTTTGATAATCAAACGTAACAGGAAGTGTCAGGAACATGTATTGAAAATCATACCCAGAATTTGACATATTCAAAGCCATCAAATGAGAAATAAAAAAGTAAAAGTCCTGATTACTATCACATAAGCACAATTGTTGATGTACAATGCAAGGCGGACAAGATATTGCTAGGAAGAACAAGAAGAACACTAGAGATGATGTTGATAATATTGGGTGTAAAGATGGAGGAACCATCACAGTAAGTGTAACTCATCAATCTGTGCCTCAGCGTGTTTGGAAGGGGATAATTGGAAGAAATGGAATGGAAAGTAACGGGGTATTTTACCTGTTAGAATTTAAGAGAGTAAAGAGATGTGAGAATTGAAGAGAATAAAGAGATTGTACAAATGCTTGCTTGAGTTCATATTATTGAGAATACAATTAAGAGTATATATAGGTTATTAAAGGAAAAAGACATTCCTTAAAACAATAAAGGAAACATGGTCTAAAGTAAGCCTTAAAACAAGGAAGGAAACATGGCCTAAAGTAAGCCTTAAAACAAGGATGAATATATGGCAAGTGTGGGTGAAGTGAAATAGTTAGTGACCCTAATTAAAGAAAAGAATATGGACTTTGCCATCCATTGACAGCCCCACCTCAAATTGATGCAGGTTGATCAATAAGCATCGATTTGCTGCTTAAGAAGCAATGTCGATGGCTAGTGAGCGCTTTGGTGAAGATATCAGCAATTTGTAGGTCAGTGGAAACATGTGGAAGAGTGATAACACAAGCTTCAAATGCTTCGCGGATAGAGTGACAGTCGACTTCAATATGCTTCGTGCACTCATGATAGACAGGATTGGCTGTGATTTGAATAGCACTTGTATTATCAGCATGTAGAGGTGTAGGATCAGTTGCAGAAAAACCTAGCTCAGCAAGCAAACCTCGAAGCCAAATAATTTCGAAACAAGCAAGAGACATCGCCCGATACTCAGATTCTGTAGATGACTTAGAAACTCTGTCTTGCTTCTTACTCTTCCATGAGATCAATGCATCACCTAAGAACACACACCAACCAGTAATGGAGCGACGTGTATCAGCACAACCAGCCCAATCAGCGTCGCTATAAGCAGTAAGTTGAGGAGAATTGCCTGCAGGAAAGAATAAGCCACGCGCAGAAGTTCCCTGAACATAGTGTATGATCCTACGGACAGCAACCAAATGAAGGTGACGAGGGGTCTGAAGAAACTGGCTGACTTGTTGTACTGCAAAGAAAATGTCCGATCTAGTAATGGTGAGGTAGACAAGACTGCCCACCAACTTTCGGTATAAACTAGGATCAGCAAGTAAATCACCCTCCTCTTTGCGAAGCTTGACATTCAATTCCATGGGAGTATCAACAAAAGTGGCCTCCTGTAGGCCTGCTGTAGCCACCAGGTCACTAGCATACTTATGTTGATTGAGTGAAATACCCGACGGACTACGATGCACCTCAAGACCGAGAAAATATGTAAAAGACCCAAGATCTTTCATATGAAAGGACTCGGAGAGATGGGTCTTGAGCCGGCCAAGTAAAATAGAATCGGAACCAGTAATCACAATATCATCAACATAAACTAAAAGAACAACAATACCCATGTCTGATTTTCGAAGAAACAAGGAAGTGTCATACTTGCTCTGCTTGAATGAGAATTGTAATAAATTAGTTCGAAGTTTATCAAACCAAGCCCTTGGAGCTTGTTTGAGACCATAAAGGGAGCGATGAAGCTTACACACATGTGAGTTTGGAGAAGGAAACAATCCTGGGGGTGGCTTCATATAAATACACTCTTTAAGATTCCCATGAAGAAAAGCATTCTTGACATCCATCTGATGTAGTGGCCAATCATTGGAAGCAGCAAGAGCTAGAATCATACGAACAGTGATCATCTTAGCCACAGGAGCAAAGGTTTTTTCATAATTAACACCATATTCCTGTTTATTTCCAAGTGCAACAAGCCAAGCTTTATAACGATTCAAACTTCCATCAGATCGAACCTTGACGGAGTAAACCCATTTGCAACCCAGGGGGACTATAGTGGAAGGACAAGATGCAATGTCCCAGGTGTGATTGGCCTCTAAAGCAGCAATTTCTTCCTGCATAGCTTGTCGCCAACAATCATGCTTGACAGCATGTGAGTAGCATGTGGGAATATCAAAATTGGACAATGCAGCAGTAAGAGCTGAAGCAAACCACCCATACCTATCTGGAGGTAAAGATATTCGAGAAGAGTGACGTACCAAGTGTTCTGAAGGTGCTGCAACTGACTGGAGCATGGTAGGATCAGATCTCGGTTGAGCCATCGGAAGAGACTGTGGGCGGGAGCGTCTCGTATATACAATGCTTGGTTTAAAGCGAGAGCTGACTTGATGAAGATCTGAAAATTGTTGCTCAAAGGAGGGGAGGACCACCGTAGAAGAAGAGGGCTCAGAGGACATAGGAAAGAAATGTTGATTTTCAAAGAAAATAACATTCCTAGAAATACGTGTACGATGTAAGCTAGGATTATAGCAAACAAATCCCTTTTGACACACATTATATCCTAAGAATGCACATCTAACAGATTGAGCAGATAATTTATGTCGCTCATAGGGAGGTAAATGGACAAAACATACACAACCAAAGATACGGAGATTATCATAACTAGGTTGTTTAGCAAACAAGTGGAAATAGGGAGACTCCATGTGTAAGATTTGGGAAGGTAAACGATTAATCAAGTGAGTAGCAGTTTTCAAAGCCTCGACCCAGAATATTGATGGAACAGATGATTCTAACAAGAGAGTACGTACCACATTAAGAAGATGACGATTTTTGCGTTCAGCTACTCCATTCTGTTGGGGAGTAGCAAGACATGAACGTTGATGAATAATACCTTTAGAAGCCAAGAATTCCTGAAACTCAGTAGACAAATATTCACCACCAGAATCTGTGCGTAATGTCTTAATAGTCGCAGAAAATTGATTGTCAACATACGCTAAAAATTTAGTGAAAGTACGAAAAACCTCAGATTTAGAGCGAAGAAAATAAACCGAAGTGAATCTGCTATAGTCATCAATGAAAGTCACATAATATTATAATTTTTCATGTGAACTAACGGGAGAAGGTCCCCAAACATCACTATGGATAAGATCAAAGCAGTGAGAAGCTCTGCTAGCATGTAAAGGAAAGGGAAGAATTTTGCTTTTACCAAGTTTGCAAGAATCACACTTAAGAGATAAAGAAGAACGTTCTTCATTATCAAGAAAACCAGAGTGCAATACATGAGATAAGATCTGAGTATTGGGATGGCCTAAACGACGATGCCACACCATACTCAGATTTGGAACATCATTGCAAGCAAGAGACTTAATAGACGAAACTGGAGAAATTACTGGGACAGATAAAAATAGTGGAAACGAGCGCCCCACTTTAGGTCCCTTCGCGATCAGCTCTCCCGTTACTTGGTCCTGTACAACACAACCATCACCAGAAAAGTTAACAACACAATTGTTATCAACTAATTGACCAACAGAAATAAGATTCGTGGAAAGTTAAGGAGCAAGAAACACATCAGTGAATTTAGAAGAAGCATCTCCGACAGTAGCAATTGGTAAAGAACTGTCATTGGCAGTCTGAATGGCAGATGGACCAACATAGGGTCGAATATGACACAGAGCGGTGGGAGTATTCGTCATGTGATTAGAGGCCCCCGAGTCTACGTACCAGAGTTTGGTAGAATTTTTACCTTGAAACCCTATTGCAGATAATGCTGAAATTAGCATCTGTTGCACCATTTCGGGTGTGCAGTAATTCGCTGCAGGAGGTCCCAGAACTGGAAAGGCACTGGAAGAAGAGCCAGGAGCTGCGGAAGGTATAATAACAGAAGTCTGAAATGCTTGAGCCTAACGATTCTGTGGGCAGAGACGACATTCTTTGATGATTTGACCCTTCTTCTTACAATAAGAGCAGTATTTCTTGGGACAATTGGCAGCAATATGCCCATATTCCTTACAGCAAAAACAATGCAAGTTTTTAGAATGCATAGGCGGTCTGTGTCCTTGGGCAGCATAAGCAACAGTTCCTGGACTACCATAAGATTGCTCCAGAGTGGCTTGAGTACTAAGACGTTGTTCTTCACGAAGTAACTCACCAAAACAAACATCAAGAGAAAGAATAGGAGATCTATTCAGCAGAGAGGAGCGAATAGATTCATATTCCGGGCGTAGTTTCATAAGAAATTGATCACGCCATCTAGTCTCGTGGAGTTGCTGAATAGTCGAAAGAGTGGCAACAGGAACAGCCGCTGTAACAAGATCAGTATAGTCAGTCCAAAGAATCAAAAAGGCCGAGTAATAGTCTTGGATGGAAAGACTGTCATGTTGAAAGGTGGCAATTGCATGCTCTAACTGAAAGCGATAAGCATCATTATCTTGATGATAGACCTTCTTCAGATAAATCCACACGGATTGAGCAGAGCGATGAGTACGCAAGTTGGTGACAATATGTGGCTCCACCGAACCAAGAAGCCAAGACATGATCCGAGCATCAAGCACAGTCCAAGAAGGAGAAGACCTAACATCCTTCGCTTGGTCTGTATTGGATGTTTGTACGACATCCGTGCCATCGATATGGCCCCAAAGTTCTTTTCCCTCGAGGAAAATTTCAAACTGAAAAGCCCATGTAGAGTAATTTTTGCCCGTAAATTTGACACACACAGGTGCAGAGTTCATTGCAAATAAGTGCAAAAAAAATAGCCCGACCAAAAAAAATGCCGAAATCACCCAAAGCAGAAAAAAAAACAAACTGCCAAAGAGATCTGAGAACAAAAAAAACACCGAGAAATCTGAGACCCAAAGCCACAAAACACCTCTCTGAAAATAGAGGATGTTGTGAATGCCGAAACTGCTCAAACAAAAAAAATAGGAGGTGCCGACAACACCAACCCAGAAAGAGAAAACCGAAAAACAACAAAAAAAACTTTCCTGTCGAGTTCACGGAGAACAACACAGAACACGTCGAAACACAAATCCGAAAAAAATTACAAACGAGAGAAGAACCTAAGCAACTGGCTCTGATACCATGTTAGAATTTAAGAGAGTAAAGAGATGTGAGAATTGAAGAGAGTAAAGAGATTGTACAAATGCTTGCTTGAGTTCATATTATTGAGAATACAATTAAGAGTATATATAGGTTGTTAAAGGAAAAAGATATTCCTTAAAACAAGGAAGGAAACATGGTCTAAAGTAAGCCTTAAAACAAGGAAAGAAACATAGCCTTAAGTAAGCCTTAAAACAAGGATGAATATATGGCAAGTGTGGGTGAAGTGGAATAGTTAGTGACCCTAATTAAAGAAAAGAATATGGACTTTGCCATCCATTGACATTACCTCCTCTTGTTTAGGAGATTTTTTAAAGAGGGGAATGGAAATGGAGGGTTCCTTGAAAACCTCCTTTAACATCCAAAACCCCAATGGGGTTCCCCCAATTTGGAGGCTTTTGGAGGTAATGCAGTCCTCATATCTTAACTTTGACTTGAAATACCAAAACTACCCTTATTCAATTTCTTGATAATTAATAATGAAGGGATTTGTGTAACTTTTCATTATAACTTAAACATTTCATTCCTTTCCATTCTTCATCCAAACATGGTAAGGTTACATTAGTCTCTTTTCCCTTTCTTTCCTATAAGTGTAGCATCCAGACAAGGGGCCTAACCACCCTCTTTTACCTTACTTTTCATTACTTCCATTCCATTTCACTGTAACTCCCAAACACATTGTAAGTTAGCAAAAGAGGGCGCTCATATAAATAGGCACAAAAAAACATAAAAAGGAAACCAAAAAAAACCCTAAATTAAGTATGTATTTTCCTAACCTAAAATATCACCATACATATTACAAAATATACTACATTAAAACCTCCATATTTCCTTTTCCATGCATCCTCCCTCATTTGCAAATACTTTCAAATCTTCAAAACTAATTCTTTAACAAGGTATTGCAAGCAGTAAAGCTTACCATCTGGATCAAAGAAGAAGACTTGTCTGACCTTACCATCAGGACGAGACCTCTGGAAAGTTCTATTCCCTTCTCCTGCATATCATAACCACATTCAATGAAGCCTCCTTGCCGAAGAAAAGAAAAGTACCTGAAACTATTACTACAAAAGAAACAGATATGACAATCACTGCTGATGCTAGTTACCATTAGATAGCAATCTCAAAAATTCACTCAAGGTTTAAGCTATATCTCTTTATCCTGCCAATGCATAACATAACAAGCTAAATTAAATTCCCACAAATTCATACTACTTAAATTTTCACCCAAATCCCACATTCCTGTTAGAAGTGTTTTCTAATGAATTAAAAAAAGATAATTTTTAGCCTCCTTTTTAGTGTCATTTTATTAATTCAACACTGGCAATGAAAAGGATCACTTTGGAGGTTTTAGGCAATCAAATTTGCTGCCATCAGTCACCACACTTCACAGTTCACACAGAAACAGGGTCTCAGTGATGTAATGAGTTAGATTAGCAAAGTTATAGTAATAAGTATATTAAATTAAAAATTCTTATCATCGGCTATCAAAAATATAATAATTACAATACTAACCAATAGTTGAATTCAAATTCAATGCTAATAGCGAAAATCATAGGAGCTTGAAATAACAATACCAATATTATAAACAATGAGGAAAAGAGAGGGAAAAGGGAAAACCTTGAGAGATTGAAGGAAGGAATCGAAATTGGAAACGGTGAAGCAGATATGGTGACCCCTGGGGAGGTGACTGGGGTCAAGAACCGGTGACGTGGCGCTGTAGGGACCTTCAGGAAGCTTCGTGACGGGGCTTCTCTCGATAAGGTGCATAGCGAATGCTCCAGGTAAGCTCAGCCATATCACCTTAAACTAACCTAAGTTAGGGCTCTCTAACTCGTCGAACCCAAAGATCTATCCAAACAAACACAACATTAATCACCACAAACAAAGAGAACCAAAGGAAAAAAGGAACAAATTTGAAGCTTTGGTTAAATGATAATTAAACCTCTTTGTAGACGCCTTATCTCAGAGGATTCTCCGGATATATGGTTTAGGGTCGCTCCATTCGCTAACGCCATGTTTGATTCTCTTGAGCAAAAGAGGGTCTCTCTCTCGTCCAGTTTGAAACATTTGCTCCGTCGCCTGCAAATGCCTTAGTTAATCGTGTGTAAAACGTCGTCGCTTGGATGATCGAGAGCCGTTCCCATGTGTCACCACCCAGGATCATCAGCATCGATCAGAGGCATCGCAGACGTGAATGAGGTGCACGGTCATAGAATTCCTAAACCATCTAGACTATTTTATCCATATTTTTTATGTGCTGTTCTTGTATTTAAGTGTTACATATTTGTTGAGCTTGTGTCTTTCACTCCAAATCTGCAGTTATATGGCTGCAAATGCAGATTTTATTGTAGGGGTTTAAAATAGATTTAATGCTAGGATTTTTCTTCCTTTTATGTAAGGGCTTTTGGCCAATAAATAGAACTCTTAGGATCATTTGTATTCATGCAAAAAAAGTTTAATAAATCAGAGTATTATTCATTTTCTCCATCATTCTCACTTATTGGTGTGTTTTTGTGTGGGTGAGTTAAGAGAGATCAAGAGTTTGACCAAGTGAGTAGGACATGCGCAACCAAAGAGAGAAACACAAGGGAATAACGAGGGTTTTGAGCTCAGGGAGCACACCAGTTTTGGAAAAGGTTGACTTAGGCACATCTTCAGGGAAGTGCTACCTAAGTGCCGCATGGATTGGATTTGTTTGAGGGAGCAAAGTTGGTATCAAAGCCTAGTTTCGTAAGCCATTAGGCGCTCTTATAGATGATATCAAAGCAGGCATCAATTGAACCATCAGACGCCATGACAATTAGAGAGAGAAGCTCTCATCAGTTGCGATTGCAGCTTGCCCATGGTTTCCTGCCTTTCTCCTCTCCCTCTCATCCATTTTCATCTTCTAACGACTTCAACCATATGTAATGGGAAAGAAAAACCAAAGTAGGAAGTATACTGTATCTACCCAAGAACTCAAGGATCTGGAATATGTCCAGAATCATTTCAAGGAAAAAAATGCTACAGTGAAAATGTCGCGCAAAAAGGATTCTGCTCCTGGGAGCAAGCTAGAAGAAAAGGAATAAGGTATGGAATCAGATAGCATCTCCTACACATTGGGTGAGGAGGATTCATACTCATTGAGAATGGAGATTGAAGGTATCTACTCAGCAAGTGAAGATTGTATTCAATCAGGAAAAGTAATGAACAGTTGCAAATTTCGAAAGGAGTCAGTGAAGGACTCAAAAAAGCTCTACTCCACCTTGGGTGAAGGGATTCCAAGCTTCAAAGGTTTGACCAATGAGGGTTCAGCCTCAGATACTGAATACTCTAAGAGTGAAGATGATAGCATCCCTCATTCAGGTCCTATTCATAGTTTTGGCGTGAACAGTAACAAAATACAGAAGAAGAATGTTAAAGGCTTTAGGATTCATCAGAGCTCTTTGGGTGGGGAGGAACCAAACTCTATGGGCTTGAACAATGAGGTTTCTGCTCCAGGCAATGAGGAATGTTTGCGGAAAGATGAAGTTTTAATTCATCAAAGGATCTTGGATTGTATGGCTCCTCACGTGAACAGTAACTTGAACCTTGAATGAGAGGTTAAAAGAGCTCCTCGGGTGAGTCTCTTTGCAGATAACAGAAATCCCAGCAATGGTATGCAACTCTCAGTAATGGAGAATGAGCATGATGCAGTCAGTATCTCAGAGGATGAAATAGAAGAAGTAGTTGAAGACTTTCCTCATTGTCTAGTTGGATACTTTGTAGGAAGATTTCCTAAGAAAGCTGCATTGAAACTTATCACAGACTCATGGAAGGTAAGAGTCTAAACTCAATTTCATGATAGTGGCTGGATTATCTTTAAATTTGAGAATGCTGAATGTGTAATGAAAGTTATGCAAGAAGGACCTTACATAGTCTATGGTAGACCATTGCTTCTAAAATCAATGCCTAAGTTCTTTCAATTGGATAATAAGGAGATTAGTACTATTCCTGCATGGATTCAGTTGAAAATTTTGCCTCTAGAATTGTGGTCTGCCAACATTCTTAGCAAGATAGGGTCTCAATTAGAAAAACCTCTGTATGCTGACAAGCTTACCTTAAAAAAAGAAAGGATCTCTTATGCTAGATTGCTAGTGGAGATAGACATTGCCAAAGAAATTAAGTTCTCAATTCCCATCAATCTTCCTAGAGGAAGATCCTTTGAGCAAAGAGTTATTTATGAGAATTTGCTTAAATACTGCAATAGATGCAAAGTGATAAGGCATTCAGCTAACTCATGCAGATTCAACTCAAAGTATGAGTTGGAATTAATAGACTCTGTGAAGTCAGTTGAGAGTACAGGCATTGCTAAGGACCAGAATGCAGAGAAGAGACCTCTTAATAATGGTTTCTTTCCTAATCTAGATGCAACTGGAGCAGAAACTAGTACAAGACCTTATGCTACTAATCAGAGAGTGCCTACGTTAAAAAAGCCAGAACTCTAGTCTAAGGGGCCACGGATAGAATAGAGGGCCCTTGGAGTGGGATCCAGGGATGAGATAGGTTCTGTCTAGAAAGTTATGGCTCTGGTAAGTCCTAGAGCTAAAGGTGCCAAACAAATCTAGAAAGAGAATCATCTTGACAACTTAAAAGGGAAATAGGTCCCAATTTTGGAGGGGGCACAGTACTTAGCTAAGAAGAAGAAAACTAAAAGATTAGTGACAGAAATTCATAAGGAAAGGAAAGGGGGCTGCCTCCCAAGGTGTTCAATGAGAGTGTCATCCTGGAACATCAGGGGTTTCCATAAACCCTTGGAACATAAAGGGTTTCCATAAACCCCTGAAACAATGGGGTTCTCCACCTCATGAAAAGTAACAGAGTTGACATAATGTGTATTTTGGAATCCATGCTGGATGAAGATAAGCTTGGTAGGATTATGAGGAATAAATTCAGAATGTGGCA
This sequence comes from Bretschneidera sinensis, assembly GCA_023935145.1. Classification (NCBI taxonomy): domain Eukaryota; kingdom Viridiplantae; phylum Streptophyta; class Magnoliopsida; order Brassicales; family Akaniaceae; genus Bretschneidera; species Bretschneidera sinensis. The sequence goes on along the minus strand of CM043705.1, from coordinate 84,661,594 downwards.
GTAATTAAATAATTTTCAAACCCATGAAGCTGGAATAATCTTGATCCTCTGGGATCCTTTTAAGGTCAGAATTTCTGTCATTGAAACTTGTCCTCACGTTATCCACTGTAATATTAAATGCTTGATTACTTCTAATAGTTTTGTTGCTAGTTTTGTATGTGGTTTCAATGCAATTGTAACTAGAAGACCTTTGTGGGATAATCTATGTAAGTTTAGTTATGAGAACTTAGTTCTATGGCTAGTGTTAGGGGACTTTAACAATGTTTTTGCAACTGATGAAAAAACCAATGGATTGTCTGTCACTGATTATGAACTAAGGGATCCTAATGAGTGCTGTAGAGAAACTGGTCTGACCAATATCAACTACTCTGGTTGTCTTTTCACTTGGTCCAACAACCACATATGGTGCAAGTTAGACAGAGCTATGGTGAATAGTGCTTGGATTCAGATGGGGTTCAGGGCTCATACTAGATTTCCTTCTTCAGGGTGTTTGTCTGATCACTCTCTCGGTATTGTCAATCTGTTTGAAGAAGAAAGGGGTGAGAAAAGGCCCTTTAAAATCTTCAATATGTGGCTAACCATGAGAAGTTTGTTGAGACAGTAAGGGACAACTAGAATAGGAATTTGGCTGGTACTAAAATATTCAAGCTATGCAGAAATATGAAACTTCTAAAAGGCCATCTCAAGTTGTTGAATGAGAGGCATTTTAGTCATATTTCTGCTAGGGCTTTGGAAGTTTCTAAAGAGCTAGCCAGACTTTAAGTGGAATTGCATGACAATAACTCTGATAGTGAGCTTCAAGTGAGAGTTGCAGACTTAAAGCTCAAAGCTTTTAAGCTGGCTGAGGCAGAGAGAAGTTTCTTTTCTCAGCAAGCTAAGTGTAGGTTTCTTATGAACAGTGACAGGGGGTCCAAGTACTTTCATGCCATGATGAAGAGAAAGACTAGCAGGAACCATATAATTGCTATGGAAACTCTTGCTGGTCTCCAAACAACATCAGATGCTGAAGTTGTTAAAGAATTCATCAATTTCTATGAAGAACAACTAGGGACATCCAACCTTTGTAGTCCTATTGATTCAGATGTTATAGATGAAGGGCCAAGAGTGTTTGAAGTCCAAGCAGTCAGTTTGGTTAAGGAGGTCACAGAAGAAGAAATTAAACTAGCTCTTTTCAGTATTGGGGAAGATAAGTCCCTAGGTCCTGATGGCTATACCTTTTGTTTTTTCAAGAAAGCTTGGGAGAATGTCAAACAGGAGGTGGTAGGGGCAGTGCTGGAATTTTTTAGAAATGGGAAAATCTTGAAACAGATTAATTATACTGCTCTTACAATGATTCCTAAGAGCTGGCAAGCTGTTAAAGTTGAAGAATTTAGGCCTATTGCATGCTGTAATGTGGTGTACAAGATAATATCCAAGATCATTGCTTTAAGGCTTTCTCCTATCCTGGATAGCATTGTCAACCCAGCCCAGGCAGCATTTATAAAGTCCAGAAGCATGACAGAAAACATCTACTCAGTCCAGGAACTTCTTAGAAAGTACAGCAGGAAGAGGATCTCTCCTAGATGTATGATCAAGATTGACCTCAGGAAAGCATATGATACAGTCAACTGAGGGTTCTTGGATAGCATGCTAGTTGGTCTTGGTTTCCCTGACAGGTTTAGAGGTTGGGTAATGGAATGTGTCTCTACTACAATATACTCTATAGCCATCAATGGGAGCTTGCATGGTTTTTTTTGCTGGTAAGAGAGGGCTAAGGCAAAAGGACCTTTTCTCACCCTTTTTGTTTGTGTTAATCCTTGAGTACCTCTCCAGATTTTTGGTCAGATTGAAAGAAGATGATGGTTTTAAATATCATCCTAAGTGTGATAAATTTAAAATCACCCATCTTGCATTTGATGATGATCTTATTCTCTTTGCAAGAGGAGAAGCCTGGTCAATAGGGCAACTCATGAATTGTGTGAAGAGGTTCAGTGATTGCTCAGGGTTGAAAGCCAGTATGTCAAAGTCAAGTATTTTCCAAGCAGGTGTTCCTAGGTCTGAGTTACCAGAAATTAGAAGACTGACTGGAATGGAAGAAAGCAATATCCCTTTCAGGTACTTGGGAGTTCCATTGGCATCTTCAAGACTGAATGCAGCCCACTATTTCCCTTTTATAGACAAAATTTCTTCTTATATAAATGCTTGGGTTGGTAGCTCTCTTTCCTATGCTGGAAGAACAAAGTTGATTAAATCTGTGCTCCAAGGAGTTGAATGATTCTAGTTGGCAATTTTTCCTATTCTAGCAAATATTTTGGATAAAATAACTAGAATGTGTAGGGCTTTCTTATGGAGTGGCAGAAACTCTAGTTCTAGAAAGGCTCTGGTAGCATGGAAAGAAGTCTGTAAGCCCAAGTTAGAAGGGGGCTTAGGTTTAATTGATCTCAAAAGCTAGAATATTGCCCTTTTGTCTAGAGCCTTATGGAATATCCATCATAAGAAGGATTCTTTGTGGGTTAGATGGGTCCACCATTACTACCTTTAAGAGAGGTCTATATGGACTGCAAGTCCCAAACATGAAGATTTTACCTTATGGAAGAAGATCCTTGAAATTAAAAATGGTTTGGTATCATCTGAAGAGTCCATCCAGCAGGCTCAATCCAAGATGCTAAAGTGGAAAAAACATAATCAAATCAGCATCAAGAAGGTCTACAATAGTCTAAGGCCTAGAGGAAGCAAGGTCCACTGCGCTCCTATAGTCTAGAACAGCAGTTGCACTCCTAAGCATTCATTCATCCTATGGTTGGCTGTTAAGAGTAAACTACTCACAAAAGACAAGTTGCAAGTTATAGGAGTGGACAACTTATGCCCATTGTGCAGAGAGTGTGATGAGACAACAGACCACCTCTTCTTCTCTTGCCGGATCAGTAAAGCCATCTGGGCTATCATCAAAGGCTGGTTATGGTGCAGAAGAGGAATGAATACCATAAGAAGTGCATTCAAATGGATCCACAAAGAAGTAAAAGGAAATGGGCCACCTACTAAACCCAAAAGAGCTGCTCTAGTAAGCACTGTGCACCTCATATGGATGGCTAAGAATGCAAAACAGTTTGAAGGAACCTCTGTTCATCCCAATAGTATAGCCAGGAAAATCAAAATTCATGTGTATAGAATAGTTTATATTAGCTTTCCTGAGCTAAGACTTATTTTGTAACTATATTTTTGTAATTATGTAATTGCTCTCATGGTATATCTCCTGGGAATGCCCATCATATTTTGTATATAATTGATCAATATATTATCTTTTACAGATCAAAAAAAAAAGTGGCACAAAACTAGTTCGAGTGAGCAAAATTCCAAGCCGAAGGAGACAACATGTTGGTGATGCACAAGTGTCAAGGGTGCAAGGGAATAGCCCTTTCCTGGCGCAAGTGCCAATGAGTGCAGGGGTTTTCAGATAAAGACTGATGAGGTGACGAGGGTGTCGTTAGATTGGATGGAAAAGAATGTCACGGTTTTTTATCATGACCATCGATAAACGCATTGCAGTCGTGAATGAGACGCACATTTGTGCACTATCAGAGAATTCCTTAACCTTCTAAACTACTCTTTTCCATATTTTACATGTGCTGTTATAGTATTTAAGCAAGGCATATTTGTTGGGCTTATGTCTTTGACTTCAAATATGCCGTTATATGGCTGTAAATACAAGTTTTATTGTAGGGGTTTAAATTAGGTTTAATGCTAGGATGTTCCATACTTTTATGTAAGGGCTTTTGACCTATAAATAGGATTCCCAGGGATCATCGGTATTCATGCTTAAAAATTTAATAAATCAAAGTATTATTTTTCTTCTCCCTCCTTCTCACCTATTGAAGTGTGTTATTGCGTGCTTGAGAGAGACCAAGAGTGTTCAGGTAAGCTAACAGATCAGTCACACAAAAAAAAACATAAAAGAATAGTGAGGAGTCTGTGCTCGGGGAGCACACCAGTATCAAGAAAGGCTGATATAGGCAATCTTCATAGGAATGCTGCCTAAGTGCCGCATGAATCGACGTTGTTTGAGAGAGCAAATAGTTGGTTCGTGACATGTCACCTAAACTAGATTGAAAAGATAGTGCCTTCATTTGTTTTTTTTTACGTTTGTTTTCAAGTAAAATTTGTTAGAGCGTAAATTCAATTTTATATAAATTGAATTTCATGTAAAATTAAGAACTTTTCCTTAGTTTGAAATGTGAAATTAAATGAAAGAAAATGTAAAAAATAAATAAGAATAGAGATATAATGATGTAATATGTAAGAGATAAATTTTAAATTGATGAAAAAATGGGTTCTTTTAAAAAAAGAGTTATTTTTCATTCAGTTGTAAAACACCTTACAATAAAAAATTTGTAAATCATTTTTTTTAAATGATAGTTTTTTATGTAAAATAATTTTTGATGTAAAACATTTTACATCAAACATGATGAAAATATCATTTTATTATGAAAATTATTTTTTTAGGATGGATTTGTATGAATAGTTGTCTGCTTTTTTTCTTTTTTTCTTTCAAGCAAAGACAAAAAAATCATTTACACTGTTCACACAAGTCCATATTAATTCTTTTTAATAGACCAAAATGTTTCGACATATTTTTGAATCAATGAAAATAAAATTCTCAAGATTGACTTAGATTTTGGTCCAAGAGAATGACCAATAGTGAATTGTATAACCCAAAATGGCATATAACAGGTATCAAATGAGCTGACAATTCTAAGTTGATCATTAATGAAAAAAAAGAGCTCATTGAAATGGACCAATATTTTGACAATCTCTCACAATTTTACTTATTACAATGGTTATTAAAGGTAAAACCAATATAACATAGAAAAATTATTAATGTAGCTTCCTATAAATTACGGTAATTCAAAAGGATGTTCCATATTTGTGGTACGTATAACAGCACCCTAATTTGAACTATGCTTATTTGGTTAGTTGACTAACCTAATCAAACCAAGCCACACAGCTCATTTTCTTGCCATTTGGCGCCTAAAGCTTAATAACCCTTCCTCTCTTGTCTCTCGACCATCCCTGAGTCTTTCTTTTTTTTATCCCAACTTTTCGCTCTCTTTTCTGTATATTGTCACAGAGAAACAGAGATTTCAATTCTCTCTGTTTCTCTTTCTCTTTGCAACAAGAAGAGCGGGAGATAGAGGGATCAGAAACCAAAATTCCAAGGGGGGCTTCTTCAAGGGAAGCTTTGAAAATGGGAACCGTCAAAGGAAATAATTACAACCCTTCAAGTGCACCCTCTACGCGTCAAAACCCCGAGGCTGTCTCCTATCTCCAAGGGCAGATTGCGTCGCTTCTTTCTCGATGGGCTGGCCTTCAAATAGCTGTCCAGAACCAGTGGGGCGGCTGCGATTCCCTCCAGAAATCCCACCAGCTTGCTGCTGATATCTTCTCTTGGTTCTCTCAATCTAAAGGTTTAATTTCTTATTTTCTCCATTCATGTTATTGCTCTTGGTTCTCTTTTTCTTTTCGTTTTCTTTGGTATCTTGAATCAGAATTAAAGAGTAAATTAGCTAACATATTATATTGTATGTTTTTGATGATTTGCAGCACCACTTTATTCTGAAGATTTAGAAAATTTGCTCCACGAAAGCTTGCTACTTTGTTTCAACACAGAGATTGAGGATGGTAGCATTGAAGAGGTATACCCCTTTATTTCTATAAATGGTTAAAATCTCTTATGAATTTGTGAGAATATATTTGTTCCTCGTCTTAATGTTGATTAACAGTAGGATTAGTATGTTCATATTTGTGATCTAATGGCATGTGAATTGTCGTATGTTTTTGGTACTAGATTGCTGAGTATTGCTCTATAGCCATTATGAATCGCTTGGTTCAGTTCTATTTTATGTATTTTGGTCAATATCTTGATTAGGATTTCTGGAAACTAGTTAGTGAGTTCATGAGGCTTTCTGGCTACCAGAAGTAATTGAAATTGCATATGTGTATATCTACTAATATTCTTCTCTTTGAGGATTTTTGGCTAATTACTCAAATAGTTGGAAGAAGTAGCTACCATTTCAATGGTAGAAGGTTGTTGTCTAAATATTGAATTAAAGCCTAATTGCAAAAATGATTAAAAGAATAGGCCATGGATTTCCCTTTTTAGGAATATATATAATCAAGAGGGAAAACGTATTTCATTGGGATGTGAAAGTTTTGTCTGATTTTCTTGCAAAGTCTTGACAAACACCTTCAGTACTAACTAATTAAATTGTTCTTTTGAAGCAGAAGTCATGGTAAATTTGTTTTATGAAGCCCAGGAATTCTCTCTGGAGCATTAGTGCCCACAGGAAGCCAACTGTTTCTGAATGTACCATTGGAGGAATTCATCTCTGAACTGATCTTTACTCCATTTCCGCAAAAAAAAAAAAAAAAAAGGCAAAAACAAAAGAAAGAAAAAATTGTTCTTGTTAGTCAGTATGATATGTTCGAGTTCATGAATCATGCCTATGCCTTATTTGATTAAAGCCAAGAGTTTGGTTCTATCTAGTATCTACATCTTGGATCACAGCTTCGTACCTTAGGCTGCTTATAAAAACCTTTGAAATTTATAGTAGCAATTAAATCTGATGCATTTTTTTAAATATAGTTCTGTTTGCAATTAATATGCTTACTCAAATACCTGTGATTAAGCAGGTAGCAGAACAGCTGATGATTATGCATGAAGAATACTTGCAAGGAAGTCAATAAATTATTTGAAATTTTTACAGGAATCCAAACTCTCAGTCAGAAGCTTATTTTCACAGCACACAGGTAACACCAGTTACAGCCAGTAACCTGAAAACTCCTCCTGTTTATGCATTATTTCACATACATATGCATATCATCTGGAACAAGATTTCTTTCTTTAATTAGTTTTTTTCATTAAGGACTTCTTCATTGAACTTACAATTCTGCAATTATATCTGTATACATTAACTCAGTATAAATCTACACACAAAAAATGGAAAATAAAAGGACATGAATTCATTTATGGTTTATTTTGATTTAAATTCCAGGTTTATCTTGGCAACAAAACATGGTCAGAGATAGAGGGACGACACATCCAACCTAAGGGCAGAATCTTGCTTAATGTTTAGTGAATGCATAGAAGCTGAATGCTACAAAGCAGCAGACTTACAGAAGCTAGTTGCAACCAGGATCAGGTGAAGATGAGTGTACAAGGAAATGGTTAAAAGTACCGAAGTCTTCTTGCTCATAGGTAAATGGTTAAAAGTAGAAGGAAATAGACCTACTACTTTCTGAGGAGTTTAGCATGTGGTGCTATGGACCATTGTAGAAACAGGCCTTTTAGATTTTGCTTCTATGAATTGGGGATTGTCAAGTCGCAGAGAACTATCAAGCATTGCGATTTCCTCTGTGTTTATATGGCTTATCAGCAACAGTAAGATGATATTTTTATTTCCATTTGAGCAAAATTAACGATTGCCATCATGAGCATACCATATGGTTATCTTATAGTTCACTGATAGGTTTGATTGCCTCCTCCCGCGTCATATGATTGCTAAGGTAATACTAGAGAGAAGCTTCCTTTGAAATTAAAGATGACCCTGATTTTAAATGCTCACCATTCATCAGTAATAAACTATTAAGATGTGCTCTTTGCCACTCGCAGAGTGGATAGCAAGGATCAATGAGCAGAACACAAAATCAGAGCTGCTTTTAGACATTTTTGTATTTTCCAAAATGGATGTTGGTTTACTTCAAGATATCAGGAATGTTCTTAACATCTGTAGAAAGAAGGAAAAAACTTTTATGGATAAGTTTCCAATCCAAATTTCTAGCAGTAGAACTAATCACTTACGAGCGCAGTCAACTGGAATATTCATTCCCTACTATTTGCCCCCTGATTCTGTCTATTGGGTTTGTTCTGTTATAATCCATTGCGGTAATCCTCTCCATGCTTACGAGCAAGTGCATTCACGAGAGAAGGTCACAGTCACCCTCTTTAATGTGCAACAGAAACAGGAAAGGAACATTAAGAGGGAGGATGGGAGACTGATGAGAGGATGTTACAGCTCATATAAATTTTATTTCCATAAATTGGTAAGCCATAAGGCTCTTATATTTTAATTAGACATAAATATATCTAAATGTACTTATTCTAGTGTATCATCTTTAATTCTTTTGGCTTAAGCAATGCATCATCTTATTTGATTGCAAGTTCAGTATACACTCTCGTATGTTTTAAGTATGAACAAGGCAACTACTTCTAAATCTCCTCGTCCTTCATTAAGGCAACTACTTCTAAATCTCCTCGTCCTTGATTCCAATGCTTGTCAAAAAGGTTTAAAGTTGAAATCTTTATCCTAGGTCTTTGCAACAAGGTGTCAAGAATGATCTGCAGCAAGACTGTGCCATAGCCAGCCACAGAACTGCAAAGGAAAGCACTAATTGTGATGCTTAGGCTTTCAATTGAAAATTGTCATGAATCATGATTCCAATGCTTAGTTAAAAGGAGTGATTAAATTGGACTCACGTGATAAGTCAGATGGTATCATTTTGAAAAATGATGATATATGTCACATGTATCGTCCAGCTGCTTAAACAGGAATATAGGATCAATGAAAATGTGATAAGGAACTGAAGGGCCTGATTTTCCATTATTTTGGCTCAACTGAGTTTACTGTATATTATCATCTATAAATTTTTCCCATAATCAAATGAAAATGTAATTCTTTTCATTTTTAAATAAAATAAAAAATAAATAAGTTATTTTATTCAATGATTAACATTGTTTTAATTAAAATAAATTTTTAATTTCATTTTGTCAAGTTTATTTACAAATTCCATTAACATTATAATGAATGAATTTTATATTTTTATTTTTTAATATGACAAATATAAAATTATAAATAATTTTTATAAAATTTATAAAATTCGTTTACTCCAAAAGCAATAATCTAACAGAAAAAACTTCTCACATAATAAAAAACAACTTAGCATTTTCCTCTTCTCCTTTGTCGTGTATATTTACTTGATGAACCGAGTTGACCGGCTGAAATTCATTGCAAATGCCTTATAATTCAGTGCTTTCTCTGTCAAGCTGAGTTTACTGTATACTATCATCAAAACTTTCAAACTTTTTTTCTCATCCATTTTTTTTTGGGTTCATTTGATTCGCTCTACAACATTCTGGAATGTTCGTTCAACAAACAGTGTGATGCAGTCAAGACAAATTACAAAATAAATGTCAGTTAAAATGAACAAAAAAGACAAAATTTGAAACTCTATGAGTACGTACGTTAGTTGAAAATTGTAGGCAACTGGCACTTTCATAAAATAAAATTTTGTTTTTTCTTTATGGATAAATTGTAAAATTTTAGTAACACTAATAGCCAAGCCATCTAAGCATACTGTAGGCACTTGTGGAAATTAGTTAATTTAAAAAAATATTATTAATAAATATAAAATTTTAAAATTAACATTATTAATAATTTTTTTTTAAATAATTGAGTCAAAAATTACGGATAAAAAACCAGTTTGAGCATGAGTGTGTGAAAATCACGCGCATCAAAAGCTTGTGGGAAAACCAGAGAGTACGTTTCACTTCGAAAAACTACCACTTTAGGACAAAAAGAAGCCAAATGGATAAACCATTCACAAGGGTAGGGTCGTCATTTTAACCTTCCATTGTCTAATGTCTACTATTGTGTTCTGGCGACAAATGTAGGACTTGCTGTGAAAAACAACTTTAGCCCTCTTTTTTAGTGCCACAGATCTGCTTAGCTCTCTGCAGTTTCTCTCACAATTCACTGATTCTGAGCTCAGAAGTAATCTGTTTCCTATTTTTAAGTTTGTTGTGATTTTGATTTTAGCTTTCTTAACTCCCTTCTTTTGTTTTCTTTGTTTTCTATTTTGCAGGTGTTAGAATTTTGTTCTCAGCATATCAGTCCCTTTTTACCCTTCCATGGATATACCCCTAGAGCTCAGCCCTGGGTAAAATTTCTGGCTTTATTTTAAACCCACTTGCAATTTCAGTTTTTATCTTCATTTTGTTCAATGTTTTTGCATTTTGGATGAAGAGATGTGAACATGAGATCTCGATGAAATTAAGTAAAAGATCATGGGTAATTTTATAGGTGCTCATATAGATGAGTGATTAGGAAAGGAAACGAGTGAATTCACTAGGTGGATAGTACTTCTATTAACCAAAAACTTACTAATATCTGCCAAAAAGAATGGGATCGGTAACTTAGATCTGGAGGGATATGTGTTATAAGGGTGGTTGTTCCTTTACAAAGGAATTTTTACAGGACCATCTGAAACATATGGTGATGAATTGTTTAAGAAAGAAGAATTTTACAAAAAAATAATAATAATAATAATCAAAACACTTTTCATCATTTTGATGCAGTAGATAGAATACCATTTGCTTTGAAGAAGGTTAAGAACCCATAATTATAGGGATTCGTAGTCTACTAATCCGTATTGTCACAGTTTCTCCAAAAAAAAATTGAATCATTTAATGTATTACACTTCACTTAATGTACTTTCTGACATCAATAAGACCTCTTGATTATTGAATCATTTATTGTTGTTGCTTAATTACGTCAGTAAAGTACCTTTAACGAAGTTTTAATGAAGCAATTCTTACTTTGCACCTTATTTGTGCAACAGAATAAAAAGAAAAGGAAAAAAATTAAAATGATAAAATTTACAATTTTTGGTGTGTGTATGTATGCATGTAAGCATACTGCACTCACATAGTGTGTTGAGAGAGAGACTTAAATATTTCTATTTACTTGAAATTGTAAATTTCTCCAAATAAATTTGTGGATTCTTTTTTTGTTTTCCTGTTATGTGTAAATTTGTAATGACCAAGTCCAAAACGGGGACGGTATTGGTTGGAATTTGTGAAAACATCTAGTGTTAATCAAGAAGTTATATTGGATATTTAATAAGAATGAAGTGATAAGATATAGGTCTAAATGATAGAAAAAAAGTTTAATAGAAGTACTCAAGTAAGGAATCTAACTAAGAATTTCTTGTGGAGTTTTTGGGCACTGCATTAATAGGAATCAGATAGTGCATCTAACAGACTGGGGTATAAGAACCTCTCTAACATCCAAATTAAGTGCATCCCATAAATAAGCAAGGGTTTGATATGAAACATAGAGGATCATGTTAGAGATCACAACTTTTTGCAAGAGAATCATTGGTTGGCTTCTCTGAAGCTGCCGCCCAGTTTTAGAGAAGCCAACTGATACACTGACTTTCTTGTGAAAAGGGCTTTGACTAATATGGAATTTCTTGTAGTGTTTTGATGCATTAGATGTTGTGCTGTTATCAAATTATTACAACACTCTACACTTTGGTCTATAAATTAATAGAAACCAAGTCCTTTTGATTGAGTATGCATGGAAGAAAAGATATAGGGCTTTCTTCTACTGTTTTACATCCACTTTCCTCTCCACTGTTAGGCAAAAACAGTATTCCACTTAATTAATAGGAATAGGACAACAGGTCATGTAACCACGGGCGTTCTACCTTTTCCAGTGAATGATTGATATCATTACCAACAAAATGATAGAAAGGCTTGTCAGTGGATGAGCTTTTCGTAAAAAAAAAAAAAAGTGAAAATTTCATTTGTACATGGGCAAATAGACCGTCTTCATCTTAATACTTGAAAAGGTCTTGTAAGTATATCCTTGTTTGTGTCTCTGGAATCACATTAGAAGTCCTTGTTATCTCAGAAGGTTATGGGATGTTTGTGGTGGTGTTGTAGCTTTATTCATTACATTGATAAACATAATAGCTTCAGCTTCGGTTTAAACGATATCATAGATATTAGATACTGTGGAGCTGCATATATACAGTGGTCATGTTTGTGTAGTTATGTTTTCTCAGCTGCTAATTCCATCCTCATTGTAGTTGCTACAGTGAACCAGCCCCAATCACTTCTCAGCAGGAAAAGGAGTTTTGGGAGAATGATATCCCCAATGAGGGTAATGATTTAACTCCCACAATAAAGGAGAATGATGTCCCCAATGAGAGGAATGGTTTCACTGCCATCATAAAGGGGAATGATGAACTTACTTCTGTTCCACCTGGTTCTGCTGGCGAAGGTTTGCCATTTGCTCCTATAGATTGGCCAAATCCTGGTGATAATTGGAGTTGGAGGGTGGGAAGGAGGACCAATGCTGCTGGCTACTATCTTGATAGATTTTTAAATCTTCCCAAAAGTCTTCATAAGCGCAATTGTCCAAAACAGTTTGCAAGCAAGCAATCACTTGAACGCTATATTAAATCAGAATTCCCAGGTGCAGACGTTAATGCATTCTTTGCCTCTTTCAGTTGGAAGATCACCTCAACATTGCAGCCTGGGAAAAAAGGTCAGCTCAAATTTCAACACTTCCTCAGTGGGGTCACCACTCTCACTGCAATATGAATTGACCGAGTAATCATAAACTGCTTCATAAAAATATATATTTGTGACCTCAGAAAATCTTTCACATAGATTCAAAAAATTTCCGCAGGGTTTAGGTTTCCTAGTGGTTTCACATGTTGTATTTTTTACTCATTTCTGTGGAGATATGTCTCGATCACATATCTTTGTACTTTGCCATAGTTTTGTCTCAAAACTCATTTCCTACCTATATCTGGCACCTTTGATGGGATAAATAAGAATGCTCGGACTAGGATTGATGCAGGAGGTATCATCCATTACAAGATACTTTGTTTGACAGTGCTTGTAAGCAAGTCCATTGGGAGGTCTTCAATTAATTCCATGATGCTATTATTCTTAAATATGTGAAAGATCCAAAAACATGATCATGGTTGCCATCTTTCTTTCTAACATAAGATTTGTACTCTCTTTGTCTTTAATATCAGTCCATCTTTCAATTTTTACTGGCCCAAATTGTTTCTCTATTACTAAAGTAATTAGAATATATTGTTAAGTTAAGTTTTGTGCCCTTCATAATATTACAAGTTGCCATTTAAAGATTAAACATCATCTATTATCAGGGGTGAAAAAGTAATGTCACAGAATTCATTACTTATTTCTTAAACTGTCACAGTATTGTCACAGAGTAGTATTACTCGGTGCTTGTGATTATAACACTGCTTTTAGAGTCTACTAAATAATGAAAGAGAGTTTTGAGCGTCACCTTTTAAGTGGATGGTGTATTTTGGATTGTGGACATTTATGTTCTGTGTCTCAGATTTCATTTGTTAGCAGTTTGGCCAATTGAGTGAATATTTATTTGCAAATTTCTGTCCATAATGGACTTGAGAGAATGGTTTTTTCATTAAATATGGACTCATGATTTTTAGAGTTTCTGATATGTAGGTACTTGGTTAATACTCTCTCGTGAAGTAATGTTTAGTGAGAATGAATTAAGGGCCCTCCTTTCAGTTATTGCACTCTTGCATAGCCCTATGATTATATCATGAATGTTATTGAATCTAAACTTTTCCTGCAAATGCTACTAATTTGTTTAGTAGAATTTTCATGATCACTTTCTAGTGAAACTTTTTTTTGTTAAGTAGTTCTAGTGAAACTTTAGCCTCTAGAAAAGAAAGACCACTTTGATTATACATCAGAATACTGCTTTGCTAGTGGCTCTTTGCTTGGTTGATATGGTGAGCTTGACAAAGCTCCTGTGGTTCCTCAAGCTTGAACAAGTAATGCTCCCATATCTTTGTCAACCTTAGCCTCTAGCTGAATTCGGCATACCTGGCTGAAATTGTCCACTCTCTCATCCATAATTGCGTCATAACAGATTCTATTGTTCTTTAATGTTTGAAGTGCTGTTAGCAATCCTTTAGTTTCTTAAGTTTTAGTTGCATAAACATTTTCTTTCAATGTCTCTCTCCTGATTAAGTCTTTATGCCAGTGGTGGTTGTTTGCAAGCCTTGTACCCCTACTGCACAAGATTTTTTTCCATTATTAGTTTACTGCTCTGTTGATTAGTCTGACAGTTTCGTCCATCCTCTTTTCTTTATTTATGTTGGAAATGTTCTCTGATTGCCTCCAATAAGGGCACCTCTACGAACAGTCTTTTCTGCAAACTTCTGCCTTAAATTTCCTCAAATGCTGTATTTTCATCTGTAAGTTCAAGGGTAATTCAATTTAGGGAAGGAAAAATTGTTTAACTTTGAGTTTAATTCGTTGGGGTAATTCGTTTGGGCTCCGGTTCCGTAAGAGATGAACTTTGGGCTTGGGAGTGGTATTCGTGCTTCTAAGGAGATTTATAATCACATTTAAGTTCATGCCACTTTTGAGTTTAAAGATGAAAAAATGAATAGCTGACATAAGCTGTTGTAACAATGTAGACCCTTTTGAAGAAATATATTCAATGAAAAAAGTCTTATGATTAAATTGGAATGCTCTAATTCTGCGTTTGTATCTGTTCTTGCTGTTTTGACTGGAGAAGAGCTTGAATTCAATGCCTCTTATGCTTTTTGAAAGAGAAGTTCTGGCCATGGACACTGTAGTTTGAGTTATTTCCTCCTCCTTTTTTCCTTCGGTGTGGGTTGAGAGTAGGAGAGAGTTGTCTTTCTTTCATCTCTTCACTAAATTAATGTTGGTATCCAAGTTTTATAGGATCTGTTTTCTCTTGATAATTTAATATAGTTCTCTTCATTGTAGTTGAAGCTGCCTCTCCCCTTGCAGAGATCGGTCCCGAGGGAGAAACAGAGAAAGTCCAAAATGAAGGGAAAGAAGGGATCCGTCGGACCCAAAGGAAAAGGATAGAGAAACCAAAAGAAACCCCGAAACCAAAAGAAACCCCTCGTACCAGCCAGAGGAAAAGAAAAGAGAAACCAGCTAGTGTACCGGTCCAATCTAATAAAAAAAGTCAACGATCTTCTAGAGCTTCTGTCAAACATACAGGTGGGGCAATCAACTTCTCCTTGAATGATGAGGCAGAAACAGGTGAATCACCAACCAAGGATATGAAAACTACAACTGATTTTGAGGATGATCAAGTTTCTATTCCCCATATTTACATTTCTCCTGTCAATGGTGTCATTGCAGCCTGTGAGCCGCCTGTTGAAGTTAATCCAGAGGAATTTGATAAGTATCTCGGTTCTCTGGATGATCTTCTTGCTCAGCCTCCTTCTGAAGGGAAATTAACTGTTCCTGCAACCATTAGCTCTCCTGTTAGAGAAGATGAAGTAGCTGAAGCTCGAATGAAGCTTTCTTCCCTGCTTGATATGGATTTTCCTTCGTTGGTGTTCTTCCAAGACCTCAGCGAGCTCACAAATCTTGCATCTAAAGTTCGAAAAGATCCCCGCCTTACTGCTGAACAACTGGTTAAGTTAAAGTTGATTGAAGAAATGCCATCATTCAGTGAAGTTTATCTAGAGAACAAAGGAGTGATAGAGAAGGCTGACCAATTCTTTTCAGCTCTTGAATTCAACAAGGCCAAGGTTACTTCACTTAAGAATGAGTACAGTGAGTTGAAGGATAAAGTAGGTCAGCTCCAGATGGAGATGGATGCCAATTCGGTGACTATACAAGAAATTGATGAACAAATCCGCCTGCTTCAAGCCCAGAGAGCTGAACTTACTAGTTTAATTAAAAATAAGAAGAAGGAAAAGGTTGATTTGAACTATGCTCAGAACATGGTTGCGAACTCTATTCCAAAAGTCGTGGATGAAATTCAAGTGGCCAACTCCAAAAAGGCAGAATGGGAGCTGAAGAAGGAAAATGCACTCAAGCGTGAGGTTGAAATTCTCGATAAATTCTCCCCTCTAAAAGGGTTTTATCTTTAAGCAACCCCCTTAAAACTATATCTATGGCACCTCTTTGGAACTCCTCTTTAGAACTATGCACATGGTGACATTGCTTAGTGTCTATTTAGCTTGAACCTCTCTCTTTGTAGTCAGCGGTATGTTTGGATGGACAAATAAGTAGCTATAGCTTTGCTATTATGGCATAGTTTTTGTGCTTTTGGAGGATCTAGATTTCAATGCACTGCATGTGTGTGACCCGGTGTAGCTTAAAAGTGACCCTTCTTATCTAATATATTTTTATTACAAGTTCGTTGAAGTAATACTGCAAATTTATATTAATTTTTTTAGTTGATAGTATAATTTTCTGAACTTACTTTCCCGAATAGAGAAGTTTAGAAGATCAATTAATTTTTTGACAAGCAGGGCGAGCCTTAGGAATTTGAATTTAACAAGATATATTAAAATGTAGTAAAGAACTGTTAGAGTTGATGCATACTTCATGGGTTCAAATCTGTAGAACCTCGACGACCACGTGTTTTGTTTCCTAGTGAGTGGGTGGGGTTTTGATTCTCGGTGAGCGTGGGGGTTAGGGGGTAGCGCTTTCGAAAATTTCAGGTTATGTACATGCTTTGGGTCTGGTTTTTTACTTGACAGTTTGGGTTTGGGTCCATAAATAGTCATGGTTTTGCAGCAAGGCGGAAACCATAATTAGAACGTCTTAAGTTGCTTATAAATACTCTCTATGTATTGAGTGTACATTGTAACAAGAGATTTGTGAGATTGAGATTGATAATAGTAAAACTTTTGGTAGGATGTAGCCTTATTCTGAGGTGAACCTGGTTATATCGTGTCTTTTTTTTTTTTGTTTATAATTCATATGATTAACAGATCTTGAATCGTTCAAAAACATTTATTTTTTAAACCCTACACAACCTCAACTGTATAAGAAGTAATAGGGTTGAACTGCTTCCAACCCCCAACTCCTTAAAGGTGAAATAGATGTATAATCGCCTAAAGTTTAGTTCTCACTGCCTATGTACTTATGACTTCACTTAAGTCCTTGAGGTTTCTTTTGATGTGATGAATTTAACGGAAGTTGACGGAAAAGTATTAAAGTGATAACAATGAATTGTGTAGGGTACTAAAGTGATAAAAAAAACTATAGGGACTTAAATTAAAAACGTTAAACTATAGGATATTTTATTGCTATTCACCCAAAAAAAAATGGTTAAGGGGGAATCTTTGTATTTCTTGGGGGATCCCGTCTCCGTTTTATAAATGATGGCACTATGAAAATCTCCAATGGGAACGTGGATGGAAACAAAAAGTCCTCATCAGGGATAGTTTAGAGAAACGAAGAAGAAAACATGGAAGGCACTCCTTACACAAACTAATCATATCCTTCTGCCTTAAAAAAAAAAGAGTAATGGTAAGTAATATAGATAATTGCATCGTAATTTTTTAAACTATTATACTCTGGCACTTAATAAACTAAGAATTTGGTTTCAAAAGTTTTTAATTTTTCAATTATTAACAAATGTAATTCTTTCAAGCATTATTCATCAACAAAATTATCTTATAAAAATAACGATACAAAAAATATAATTATGATTTTTTTTACATATGCAGATAAATATTGTTTATTATAATAAAAAAATATAAGAGTATTATTAGTACTGAAAAATATATTTTTTAATCTTTTAATTATAAAAAATTGAAAAAAAACACAAAAAATACATAACACGTGAGTGAAATAATTTTAAAATTTATTAGATGACTTTCAAATGGTTTACCGAGTTTATAACCCTGTTTTTTATATATTCAACAATGTCAAAGTGAAAAAATATGCAGTATACTAATGATTAAGAGAATAACAAAACAATTAATTGAAAGTTTAAAGATTTTTGATGTAAAATTTATAATTTAATAATCTAAGTGCAAAATGTCCATAATTTAAGGATGAACAACATTTCTCCGGAAGAATATTTAGAAACAAATGAAAAATCCAAAGCAAGGGAAATAGTGAGTTTAATATTGGTGTTATTGACGCAACAATGTTTTTGACCATTTTTTTTAACTATTGTTTGATGGCTTTCTTTCGGTAAGGATAAAGGTGACAAAAATTGATCCAACCCGAAGACTCAACAAGAAAACTTAACTCAACTTGCTCGCAAAAGTGATTTAACCTGAACTTGATTCATTGTAAAACTGAGTGATCTTAAGCTTGAAATAACTTGAACCTAGAAAAATAAAAATCTAAAATTGTCATAATTTGAAATTACTCAAATCCGAATGGCGTGAAACTCGAGATGACTCGAATCATACCTTAAACTCGAGACAACCTAAAACTGAAATTTGAATTAACCCAATTTTTTTATAAAAATTATAAATAAATTGTTTATTACTAATTATGGTCAAGTATTATAATTATACATGAAATAATAAAGAAATGAATAGTAAAATTTACTTATAATAAAAAAAAAGTTTGAATTTTGATTAATTTTGATAACAACTTAATAAGTTATTGAACGATAAAAAATTACCGTGTTCACTTAAATTTATATTTTTTTTTCAGTAATAAAATGAGTGTTTCACAAATCTTAACAATGATTTTTCAAAAAGTACGAATTAAATAGAAAAACCTGTGTGCATATTTTAAAAAACACATAGTATCATCATTATTTTCAATAACTTTCTTAAATATAATTTTATCTCTTATGAGAAAAAAATTAATAACAAAGCTTCTCTATATTAATTACTACTAACTTGTAAATATTGTGAACTTAATTATATTGAAATTAGTAAAATTAAGCTAATGTAGATTGTCAACTTGAAGTCAATCAAACTTAAATGATTAATTTAAAACGATTTGACCCAAAATGATTTGTGTCATGAGTGACCTGAACACGAAATTGCTAGAACTAAAGTCGACTGTAATCTAAAACCGACTCGATCCGAGCAACACAAGACTTAGAATGACTCAAAACTAATTTCATCGAAAATGGAACCCGTACTAGACCAGAGTCGAAATACATGTCTTGAGATGACTCAAACCCAACCTGATATGTTTTATTGTCATCTCTAGGTACAAAGATAAATGTCATGGAAAAACAAAATTATAGATTTTTTATTTTTTTTGCATCAAAACGGAAAATCAGACCTTTACACATAAAGACATCTTTGGACACCTTTCTAGGTCTACTAAAACTAAATACATCAAAAAGAATATGTTCTACTAAAAACTCAAGGGGCTGTCTATAGACATGGAAACCATTAAGATTACAAGCCGCCTCTTTGGTTTGTCTATCCGCCACTATATTAGCTTCTGGATAACAAAAAGGTATCTTGCTTGAACCTGTTTAAGGGATTCAGACAGTCTGTACAACTTGAAGATAGAACTTAGAACCTGAATGCCATTCTTATAACCTAAAATAAGTCCTTGCCGAAGTGCCCATAATTCTACCAAAACATTAGCTGCAATACTCATATTAAGAGCAAAAGAAATTATAAAACAACCATTTTTATCCCTAATAATACCCCCACACGCACAACCAAGATTATTTACATCCATCTGTGTCAATTTTACAAAAACCCATTTTCAGGGCATTTCCATGAAATCAAGAGGGTGGAGTCTTGATCCTTCACTGCTTTCATGTTTCCATATCGAAGTGGATCACTTCTGATAAAATCTAAAGAAAGCACACGAGATTGTTTCCATATTAGTACAGGATTAATAACTTTATTACGAAAAATCGCATTGTTCCTACTCTTCCAATTATGCCATTGAAGAATAGTCCAAAAAAGTAAATATGGCATATTTGATTCATTCTTGATATGATACTGCCTACCAATTCAAGATTTTAATTGGAGGGTCATATGCCAGGATGAATGATGTGAATAGGGGAAACTTTGATTCAAAGATTTATGCATTTCACAATCAAATAAAAGATGATTAATACTCTCTTTGAACTTCCACATGCAAGGCACAAAGAAGAATGAATTAAACGATTCGAGACTTATCAATCACATTTATAATAAAAATAAACAGAAAAAAAATAAAAATATACAATTTACCCCAAAATAAGATAATGTCCGCAAGAAATTTCACTATAATCAGTCATTCAAATCTCTAGTATGTTTTACGTTCAGTACATAGAGATAATTTATAAGCAATTTAAAAAACCCTAATTAGGGTTCTCACCCTGCTACTAACTGTGATTATTCATAGGTCTAAGTCAAAACCGCTAGATAGAAAACCTAGATCCAAAATGTGTGCAGAGCTTAGAATTCCTAAGAGCGTTGTCCCCTATCCCGGCTCGCTTACAGGAGAACGGGATCCCATCCACTCACCAAGAAACAAAACTCCTTGATATTCGAAAGTTCTACATATCTGAACCTATGAAATACGTATCAATTCTAATAAAAATGATGCTTCTAAGATGATTTGTCCTTACCAATTTGCCATGTGCCATGTGCCATGTGCCATGAGCAGTAAGAAACACATGATTTTAGGCGAAGTTGGGCAGTTCCATATCTGCATCCAAGATAAATGTGCCATGAGCCATCTTAAATTTGTTTTCAATTAAGGCAAAACATGAAACAAGCCTTTCCAAAAATATGACGTTGAATAATAAAAAAATATTTCTAACAAAACCATAATATGAATAATAAGTTTTTATTTAGAAATTTTTAGATGTTATTTTAAATATAATTTAAATTATTAAAATTTAAACTTTAATATTAAAATTTTTAAATACAACTTTTATGAACCAAGGTGATCTCATAGTTTTTAAAACTATAACTTAAATCACTTTCTGAACGATAACTTAATCCATGAATTTAATGATCCGTTGACATCTTTTCGTATAAGCTTGGATTAACTTGGGGATAAATGTAACTTCCCCCCACCCAAAAAAAAGTTTTCCGTCATTTTGGACAAAAGACTCGGTAAGACCGCGAACGAGAGTGGATGGGCAAATCCGTCATTTCTTGTGGGAGCAAGTTAGCAACTCAGGAGTCGGGGGCGTCTTCGCTGATGTCCAGATTCGACGAACAATACCGTTGAGTTTCTTTCTCTCGCTTCGTTGGGGTTTTGTCAGGGCTTCGTAACTGACTCTACCAAATAACATTGTCCTCTAAATTCTTAAGTTCGTTCTCTCTGTCTCTCTCCACGCAATGATTTTTGTTTCTGTTTTCAAAATTTCATTTTCTCGCAACATCCAAATCATGTTCTTACGTGTCCTTGAATTTATTCTCCTCTTTTTGTAGGTGAAGAGGCGATTCACTGCTACTCGGAACCCTAGCCTTTCCCTTTTGAGGCTCAAATCTGAATACGGTGAAGTTTTTAATCCTTCCATCGATTTTTACATGCTTATATTTTGGATATTTTTAATTAGTTTTGCCTGAATTATGGACTGTAGATTTTTGAGAAGCTAATTGAGGTTTAATCAAGGTTGCTAAAATGCGCGTAATTTTTTATCCAACCAATTGTGCATGAATAACTAAACCATGTTCTCGAATGCTTCAGTTTATCAAAGTTGTTTTGTTCAATAATATGTGCGCTAATCTTGCAATGAACTTTTTTCTTTCGTTTGCCAAAGAGAATGAACTTTTATCGGAGATAATCTGAGTTATTGGCATTTTTATTCTTAGTTTTCAGTTAGTTATTGACGAGCGGACCATTGATTGGTGTAAAATTCCATGAATTAAGTACTTTCTAAGTTTCTAGCCGTAAAACTCTCTGACCTACATAGAAAGCTAGTGAATCACATATTCTCGTGCACAAGGAAAGGGTTTAAATGAATGGTAAAATGTATTTCATCTTGTTTGAATATTCAATCTAGCCTATTAATTTCTAATATAGAAATCATTAATCCACAGAATGTGAAGTTCTTAGCTGTTAAACCATCCTTTGGTAAACCCCTGGGATGAGAGTGGCGTGGTGGTGTGTGCTTGGGTTGGCTTACTTCAGTGTGTTCTTATGCCAAATACCCCTTGTTGCTGGCTGAAAACAGCTTTTTAAGGATGGTATCTATACTATATCTATTTTACAGTAGGATGATGTGGCGTGGGTGTTGACCTGGAAAATTGTGGAATTAACTGCTTTTTTGTATTTTTAAAATGAATTTATATTTTTCATTGTTTAATTTTTTTTTCAATTTTTATGGCTGTATCAATTTATACTTCCCTTAAAAAGAAGGTCAATAAAATTATGAATTTACATGATTTATTCTATAGAAAAAAATCTGTGATATTTTTGACGAAAAAAATATATACGTGATTTATGCTTAAAAAAGTAATCGACGTGATTTATGCCCGAATCTTATGTGATTATAATATATTTTTTTTAAAAATCCATGATTTATGCTTATATTTTTTCTTTGAAAGGTGATTTATGCTTAGAAATAGTTTGATTAACAAGAATATTGTCAGTACCATATATATATATATATATATATATTATATATTACATGCTATAATCTTTTTAATATATTACAAGCTACATTTTACACTGTAATCTTTTTGAGATAATTGTGCATGTGGAGAGCTTAAAATATTGACTGTAATCTTTTTGAGAGAATTAATGGTTTTTCCATCTTCACTCCCAAAATGAAAGCCAAATTTTCCATCTATATACAAGTCAATGAGAGCTAGCTGTATTCTTTTATCTCGGGGTGGTAATACAGCTGCTCATTGTCTGGCCCATCATGCTAAGGGCCTTTCTAATGTTTCTATTTGGCTTTAATAAGCTCCTTCCATTGGTTGCTTCTGATGCTATGTAGTGGTATGGTCCTGTTTGAGTTTTAATAAAACCTTTTTCCCTTAAGAAAAAACAGTTTCTGTCGAAAAAAGTTTTTGCATGCCATATGTAACTGTCTAAACCATGTAGTATGATATTTGTGTAGATTTATAGATTTGTACTGTAAATATAGATTTGTAATCACAACTGTTATTTCATCAATGACTTTATTTTTCAATAGAGGTTAATGTGTGAGTTCACTTGTTAATATACCATATATTAGTTTTTTTTTTTTCCTTTGTAGTTTAATTTTTAATTAATTATTTTCCTTTTTTTATTTTTACTCATATATAGTCTTCGTCAACAACTTCGTTTTCAATTGAAATTAGTGTGTGATTTACACCAATTTAGATTTTTTTATGATTAAATATTAGATGTTAGTTCATCTACACTAATGATATTATTTTACTTTTCTACCTACTGAAGAGGGGTGTTATGGACATCGATATATATCCGTCGCACCCCAACCTTATTCAACATTGAAATTTTCTTCACTGTTATAAAAACCAAAACATCCCAAAATTACTACTTCATTAATGAAATTTATCTCTAAAAGCTATGGCTCCACAGAACCATTTATGTAAATAAACTCTCATTTCATGTTACGGTCTATCATCTTCACTTCTCTGCATCCTTCTTTTTATTTTTTTTAACACAAAAAGACCATCTTAAATAGTTGGCATTTTTAATCATATTTGAGGACTGAATGAACACAAGAACAACAAAATAATTTTGGCACAAATATATGAACAGTGTAGTTTGTTGAGATGATTGTTGATGATTATACTACCTTAAAAAATAAGTGAAAAAATATCGTAGACACAAAGGAAGAATAGGCCTGAAAATACATGGATACATGTAAGCCATCTTCATGACATTGCTCTCCTGTTTACATGCTACTCCAAATTTGAATTTCGAATCTCATTTCCAATAAATTCCTTTTAGATGATATTAATTTATTATTGACTTATTGGTTATCATTAATTGTATGTATTGTTTATAAAATAAAAAATTATATGGTAATAAACCACCCATCAAATCAAGTAATTTATTTCAGGAATAAAATCACGTGTGTGTGTGTATATATATATATTATTGTATTTATGGTTTAAAATCTGGTGTTTAGCTTCTTCAATACTGTTCAACGAAATATCTATCACACTGCCAATGAGGCATTGGCTTAATAATTAAGGTTGAGACCCTGGTTCCTAAAGGTCTCAGGTTCGAGTGGTATGTGCATGCGTTTTACCAGTAAAAAAAATGAAATACCTATCACACTTTCTTCTTTCTAATGGGACTATCACACTCTCTTTGGCTTATCTTCTTTTCTCTCTTTTCATGGTTAGGGTTTCAACAAGGTGTATTTCACATCCCTTTTCTAACCAGTATCAATTCCATATGTATTCATACTTTTAGTTTGTTGAATTGCTATTTTGTGAAATAAATTTGACTAATATATCAAGATCATTAATTCCAAAATACCAATTTACTATATTTGTGTTGATGTTCATGTGTCACTGCATGGATAATATAATGTCCTCCCTGTCAATTAATTATACCAATTTCAATTACTGAAATTTTGACCATTCAAAAAAGTAACAACAAACCAAAACCTCTAAGAAATATTAGAGCAAATACTTTAAGAAATAAAAACCATTAATTTTGTTTTCTTAAGAACTGGATTCATAGAGATATGGATTCTGAAAACAAAAGAAATACTACTTGACATGTAAGTTTGTGCACAGCTATCATAGGCTGTCATTTTTTTACCCTGATACTTCTTCATGATGTTTTTGCCCCATTTTTTTTCTCATATATTTTCCTCATGCATTGTTACCCTCAAATAAATTATTTCTTTTGTGGTTTCATTTTTTTTCTTTATTCATTGTTACTTTGAACTAATGTGGTTCAAACCTTAGACTACATCCACCCCATATTAAATGAGTGATGTAAGATATATTCACAGGTGTGTTTGATGAAGTTCCACAGGGATTAATGTCTCTGGTCCTTAAGGATGTGGAGTTTGGTTATTTTATATATTCCTATTTCCCTTAAAAAATTGAGTGATATAAGATTACTTAAGCAATTGCATATGTTAATATGATATAATTTTTTATAGATAATACGATTTCATTTTAGATGTCACTAATTTAGTTGTATTCTTCTGAAAGTATCATGTTCTGCCTTCGAAAATAAAATAAAAAGCATAAAAATATATTCCCAAATGCACTATATCAACTTTTAATTTAATATTTCATTTTACTGACTAATTAAAAGATTATGCTTTTACTTTTGTTAATTCCTGTGCATAGCATGCTAGTTATGGTAATGCAACACCAAATTGGGCCTAAAGAAATATATGTAGTATGTTATGCATGGTTAAGATTGAATTCTCAAGTATGATTCGTGTTTATGATATTTTGAATTTTCCATATTTTGTTAGCTGCTAATGGTATCCAAATGGCACTGGGTGCAGCTCACCTGTTCCAGCTACTTATTAGCAGAAAATGGAATCTATGGAGATTGATAATCCTGATGAAAGCAGTGGAGGCACGTCTACGATAATGGAAAATGGATTTCTTCTTAGGCCGGTATCGCAAGATGAGTTTGGTGAAGGTTTGCCGTATGCTCCAGTAAATTGGCCCCGCCCTGGAGATATGTGGGGTTGGAGGGTGGGGAAAAGAGTTGCACTCAATGGACATTTCTTAGATAGATACCTGTATCTTCCAAGACGTCTTTGTCTTCTTGAGAACCAAACGCGTAGGAAACATGGTTTTGCAAGCAAGCTATCAGTTGAAAAATATATTCGAACAACATTCCCTGATGCAGATGTCAACGCATTTTTTGCTTCATTCAGCTGGAGGATCCCCTCGAAAAAGCAGCCATTGACAGATGGTGAGGTCTTATTAACTCTAGTTAATTATAGTTTTATTTACTGAAATATGTGTCAGCTTGTTTTGTTGTTCTATATGGTTAGATGTATATTTTCTCTTTTGATTTTCTAGTGACAAAAGAGAGTCATAACTCTTCTATGTCTATGAAGAAATGATTCACTGTTTGATAAGTTGATCTTTTACAACTGAGCCTTGAATCCTACCATTTTGTGGCATTTTTCATTCAATTCATTTTTTATTTAAAAAGAGGGGGGGGGGGGGGGGGGGGATCATGAATCAATATATGCTGACTGGGACAAATTTATTCTGGTGCCTTAAGATAGGTGTTGTTTACAAATGTCTCAAACAATCTTATGTGCTTTATAGATCATTTTGATGAAGTTGAGTTTATGAAGTCAATTTTTGAAAAGCTAGGTACAGTTGAACTTCTAATGGATTGAAAATCCTATATGGCAGTTGTACATGAATAGCCGGTACAAGATCCGGCATGGCACTAGCTGTGCTGGAAAGAATTATTTTCCATAATTAATTACATAGGTTGTGAGCTAAAGGATACATGGAAGGAAGTTTCTGTTTATGCAGTTGAGTTACTCTATTCCCATTTTATGGATGCAGTTTCCCTATTTCTTGAAATCAGCATTTGTAATTTGTTACGTTGAAAGATGGCAATGATGATCTCATAGATTTTTTTAATTTACTATCATGTAGATAGTTTTGTGTAAATGGGTTGCACCTCCTTGGTGCCATATATACAATTTAGAAAAAAAGTTTCACGTGATTAACATGCTTCCATTCTCAGAGGCTATCCTTGAGAGGTTTTCTTAATGCTGTGACACCTATTATGCTATCTAGGGCTGCATCTCCTGCTTGTTAGGATCATGCTGTTTTCTTGAAACTGTATATTCTGAACAACTTGAATATATTCACGTAGTCTATTTTAAGCTTGTGTCGTTTGAATACTTAACAAAAATATTTTCCAACAATGTTGCTTTCTTATAGGTAACACACTGGAGCATACCTTTTTTGGTGTACCTTCTGAAGAGATAGCAGAACATTCTCTTTCTGATACCCAGTCTGATGGTGTGGCTTGTAAGGCTGGAAATAGAAAGTGCAACAGTCTGGTGGCACACAAAGAAGATCCACCTTTAGCTGCTATGCCTTGTGACATTTGCTGCAGTGAACCTAGCTTTTGCCGTGAATGTTGTTGCATTCTCTGTTGCAAGACTATAAACTCGAACCATGGAGGATATAGCTACATCAAATGTGAGGCGATGGTTGGTGATGGTTATATATGTGGGCATGCTGCTCATGTGAACTGTGGTCTTCGATCTTCCTTGGCTGGGACAGTTGGAGGAAGCATTGGTTTGGATGCTGAGTACTATTGTCGACGTTGTGATGCAAGGACAGATCTGGTTCCACATGTTAAAAGGCTTCTAGAAACCTGTGAATCCATTGAATCTTGGAATGATGTTGAGAAGATTTTAAATGTCGGTGTCTGTATTTTACGTGGTTCACAGAAAAACAGTGCAAAGTGGTTGCTGAACCGTATTGAATTGGCCATCGCAAAGGTAAAGCCGGGTGCAACTTAAATATAAGAATAATAGCTTTAACTTGCCAAAAATTTTCCTTGTTCCCCTTGTGATTCCTCTAACCAGTGGTATGATCATTTGATATGTAAATCAGCTTACATGTGGGACTTCTTTGGAAGATGTCTGGAAAGTAGAAGAGAATGACTCAGCTATTTGTACAGGTAATTTGCCTTCAGATATGATATACTTAAAAAAGTAATTTTCGTCCATTGAGCAATTTTGCATTGGCGGAGTGCTATATGAAAATGTAATTATTTTAGCGCACCTTTTCTATTAGCATGTGTGTGGAGGAGGGGTGGGTGTGTGTGGGAAATCATCTTTCTGTGAATGCATATAGTTTTCTAGCCATTTAAAGTGGTGCACGGGAACTGTCATAAATCATAATGAACCTGGATCAACTTGGTAATCTCTTTTTAGTGTGTGTTCCGGGTGGAGGGTATCAGGGTTTGCTTTTTATCATTTTGAATTTTTTCATTTCAGTTGCATTGTTGGGTTGGTGATGAATAAAATCGTCATCCATTTTTCTTCCCAGGTTGTGATGGGTATTTATAATTATGGTTAGGTGCAAAGCTATTTTAGGAGCACCAAATAACAGACATGTAATATTGAGTATATGGGGTGAGAAAGGGACTTTTGAGGACTTGAATCACTTGTGAATTAATGTATAAACCTTTGACTGTGGAGTGGTCCGCTCCTTAGACACTCTCTTGCTCTCTTGGGTGTTGATAGCAACTCAATAAAAATACCCAATGCTCACAACATGATCAGCAATCTGTAGAGAAATGAAAGGCATGGAGTTTGGGATTTCAGTTAAGTTGTGAGCAAGAGATGTATGTTTTCTTGTACATAGCAGTTAATAGATTGGTATTTCACTTTCTTATCCTTTTCATTAAACAGAAGGTCATTCCCATGAATGGTTCTTCCCACGTGAGGAAATTTTTGTAGGCAGATCTTCGTGTACTTTGAGTGCCCCCCCCCCCCCCCCCGCCCCTCTAGTTTCGAAAAATCTTTGAGAGTTCTTATTCTTTTGGGTACTTTAAAATTATTATTTAGAATTGCCTCCACTCAAACAAATATGTGGGGTCAATCACAACTAAAGAAAAATATTTGAACTTTTATAAGAAAAAAATTGGGTAGTTAATGTAATTATAAGACCTAATGAAACAATTATGTAACAAAAAATAGGAAGTCTTGGGTTGTACATATAATTTTAAAATTTAATTTGTTCTTTTTTGCAAAAAAAAAAAATCTTAAAGTAGAGAAACCTATTGAAACCCCACTGATTTTCCATAACCACATGTGCCAACTATTACTTTCAAGTTCCAAGTCAAAAGGAAACCAAAAGACACTTTTCAATTGCCAAAATAGGAAGTAGCAAAAAAGAAGCTAGTTGTTCAACTTTTCTCATCCTTCCTTGTTTTGCTTGTAGGGACCGATTTTGTTGGCTTTGATTGCTTATAGTTTGGGACAATTGTGAGATGTATCTATTTACTTAGGAATTATTGTGTAAAGGAATTTCTTTAATTATCTCAATTATTTGTTTTAAATATACGAGGTTGATGTTATGATAGTGTTTTATAAAAAAATATTTTTAACTACTTAATATTACCAAAAAAAATTAAGTAACAAGTGGTTGCCCCCACTGATAAAAAAATTTGGACCTGCCATTGGAAATTGCAATATTTTCTCGTATAGTTTCCTTGAGATGAGAATCAAGAAAGTTGAGTCGTAAATGTTGCGTGTCTTATTGACATTTGTTCTGCACTTCCTCTATGCTTTCTTTGTTTCCCTTGCTCAAGAAGTGACATTTGTCCCATGATGTTGAAGTTTTTTCCTTAAGAAGTGGTATTGGAGTTTCATGGTGGTGCTTGGGATGTTGAAATCAATGCGTCATGAAGAACCAGGTTAGTGTGTGGAGTTTTCCGAGAAGGTGCTCAAGAAAATACATAAGGGAAAAATGGAGGGAATGATGAGTTGGCTTAAGGTAAAGAGGCTAGAAAGGAGATTATATGGCACCAAAGTAATGGTGATGGCTCCGTAACTCTTTGTTCTTTGGTGACTTTATTATCAAGATGGAGATTTTTATTTTGGTGATAGATTAGAATAACCATATCTGATTCTCTCCAAAGATACAGTTACTAATGGAATATTTTCGGGAATATAACACATGGAACATTTTACCTTGAATTATATATGATGGAAAGAGCTCTGAGAACTTGAGATGAAGTGCAGAAATGATATAAATCCATAGGACCTTGAGAGTGTGCATCCTCATGGTCACTCTTTTCCTTCACTTGGTAGTGACACAACTTGAATACTTCAGGCTTACAGTTTGTGAAGTGGTACATGATCACATATTAATTCAGAGAGTTGGAATTCAGACTGAGTTTTGAGAGAAGTGTATGTTTTCTAATAGGACTGATTTGATATTTGTGATTCCATGGTTTATGATCTCTAAGATTGGACGTAGAGATAAATTTCTGCCACTTACCCAGATCCAGATTGACGGTCAATCCACATGTATCTTGTGTTTCATTGTTGTCTGTTTCAATATTTCTTCTTTAATTTGCCTTCTTAAATCATTTTCTAGTTATGATTTTGCAGTGCAGGCTTTCCCTCGTCCATGGAAAACCATCTCTCTCTCACAGTCTAGGATATTCATTGTTCTCTTTTTCCTTTTTGGTTTATACACAGGCGTCTCTCATAATGGAGATACCACACTGGACATTACAAACCCCGAAGACCCTCTGAACTCACTACCATTTGGGCCCGTACCTTCTGATTATCAGAATGAATCACTGAAACTCAAGGGTGAAATTTATCATGTTCTTCAGGCACTGAGAAAGTCACATGAGTCTGAATATAAAATAGCAGAGGAAAGGCTTTATGCTCAGAAGAATTACCTTGATAATCTGTATCAGCAACTTGAGAAGGAGAAGTCTGACCTGTCATGTCGAACATCAAGTACTAATGCAGATGACTTGCTTAGAGCGGTCCTGAACAGATCGGATCAGATAAATCGAGAAGTCATGAAACTCAAGGAAATGGAAGAAGTGGCCAAGGGATTTGGAAGGACCTCTAAGGGTATTCTGAAGAAACACTTCAATTTGGATATTGATGACTGAAGTCAACCCTTCCGCATTATGATGAGAGCTAAATTTGTCAGCTTTTTCATCAAATTTGTGATTGAACTATCTTCATCATCCATTGGACTGATACTTGTACATTTTTCAAGAGTACATCTTGTGGTGCTTGTCTGAGAAATAATGTAACATGCGCATGGAATTTGGTTTTCAACACAAAGGATGGATGAAGATTTAGACTGATAGACACAGAAGCATCAATGCTTGTACTAAAAACTAATCCAAGCGGATCAGCTGAGATGTGTGGGGAAATGCTGGCCAGGACCTTGAGATAAAGTCGTGCAGAGGCATATTATATATGCACAATGGTCTAGAAATTGGAACTGAAATCATTCTCTAGGCTAACTGATGACGGTTTGGAGTAGTTGGCGTTGCCAACTTAATTCCATGTATATGTGGATAGCTTGTTCTGATTGTTGAAGGAGCTGGAATACATGAATCTGCTGCAAATTTGCTTGCTTG
This sequence comes from Bretschneidera sinensis, assembly GCA_023935145.1. Taxonomy (NCBI): domain Eukaryota; kingdom Viridiplantae; phylum Streptophyta; class Magnoliopsida; order Brassicales; family Akaniaceae; genus Bretschneidera; species Bretschneidera sinensis. Next base: position 84,630,993 of record CM043705.1, on the reverse strand, counting down.
AGAGAGTGGAGGTTCAATGACCATGCCACTGGCAAGTTGTTAGTGGGATAGCTAGCCACGCTCTTGGGTGCAACTCGCCAATTTGTGGCATCTGCACTGCACCATCTGATGAATTACTGGTCAGGAAAAACAGAAAATCTTATGTCCTAGAGCCAGGAATACAGGGAACCTGGTTGGGATATGCATCCTTTTCATTATATTTTTGCCTTTTTGGGTAAAATGTTCAAGCAGATTCCATTGAAAAGGTTATGTTTGAGCGGACTACCAGAAGTTTTAGAACCATTTAATACAAATATTGCATTCTCACCGTTTTAAAAAAGAAGTTTTTTGTTTTTAAGAAACCAAATTTGTTTAAAAAAAATTGTTTTAATTGATATTTTATTAAACACTACACAATTTATAGTTTTATTGTTTTACCCAAAACCATTTTAAAAATCATAAACTAAACTACCAGTAGCGTGTCTTCATAGTTAACCAGTCTGTAAGGCGTTGGCTTGGCAGTTCCCTTGCTATGAATGGAGTCGCAGTCGAACATAAATTTCTCAATAATGAAAAGAATGCCATGCAAAATCCTTTTAGCACATTCTAATGCTTTCACAGCATCCTAGTAAAATTTTCCAATAGCCAATGCTGGTCTCTGCAATCCTGAAATTAGCCTGTTGTATACGAGAATTACTACTTAGCACATCTATAAAAGATATATGTACAATGTTTTATCTTACCATTGAATAATATGAGAAAAAAAGAGAAAAAAATATTTTATTTTCGTTAAGTGGTAAAACGAAACTTTGTATCATGTATCTTTTATCGATACAATAATTTTTTCGTTATACATGAATACACTATTCTTTGCATGAAGTGGAAAACCAGGCATAGGTCCATGTTCGCCTTCTGTTGACACAAATAAGAAATAAGTAAGGCTATTATTTGATGTCTGAGGTAACGTCTTGGATGCAGTGATACGGAGAAGTTCAACCCTATCTAAGTGTTCCAGAACGGCAGAGAAAAAGAAAGAAAAATTAGAAAAGAGAAACTGCCAACGATTTCTGAAATTGTAGATAAAATGTTTACAACAGAAAGTATTAAAGATGAAATCTAATTTTCCACAAATACTACTTAATTTACATAAAGATACCCTTCACGGCTTCACAGCTACTTCCTCCCATAGTGAGTTTCTAAGTCACCAATGCATACAAGAAAGGAAGCAGCTTCCTAACCTGTTTCACTACTTGCAATTTTTTTGTTGACATATGACTAATGATAAGAAGCAGTTTCAGCATGAGGAAACAATTCAGAGCAAAGATGCCGTCTTAATTCATCAACTCTGCCTGTCCAGTTATCTTATGTTTTTATGTGAACCATTGCAGCATAGACAACCCTGAACGAAGGTGCTCTTCTTTTAGGCAACAACGACTAACAAAACTAGTTTCATGATCAGAATTATTATACGGATAGATTTCTTTTTCCTTGTTTATTTTTTTTTCCTCCTTATCAAGAAAGAATGCAGTCTTCTTCTTCCTCCTTTTCTTCTTCTCCTTTTTCTTCTTCGAGGAATCTCTCTTTCTATAAAAGGTATGTAAAGGGGAGAAAAAGGTGTAGTTTCTGGAATTTTTTCCGCAGTTAAATGCAAGTAGTGTCCCAGAATAATTTGGGGCTCTTGTCTCCAACTGAGTTTGCTAGGCATCCATCAAATTGTCACCATCATCCTCCTAAAAGTTAATCTATAATATAGAAAGGTTATTCTTTCCCTTTCTCATACTAAGCATTATTAAGACTTACGCTAAAAGTTTGAAACTTTTGAAAAGTCTAGGTTAGCTACATAATTACTAATTCATTTGGGACAGTAAAGAAAATGATAGTCATAGAAACTTTCTTCGAGGAAGGGAGCAGAAAATCAGGCAAGAGAAAGCAGGTTCCCAGCACAGCAATAGTGGGAATCACAATATGGGAGCAGAACTAATGCCACCAAGTAATAGGCCAACAACAGGCGGTCAAGCTCTAGACTATGTTGAAGAATGACAAGGATCATCTTCAGCATAGAACCAAGAGGATGCAGTAATACACCAGATCTAATTTGAATATATCTTCAAATATCAGAAATACAATAATGATATCCAATAGTTTCTATGATGGAGAGATTTATAATATCAACCAAAAAGCAACCAGAACAAAAAGAGATCCAAAAGTATAAATACCCTGGCCAACCAGAAATAAAAGTAGAAAAAAGAAATATTGAATCTTCAACAAAGATGTCCTGAAAAGGATTCATCACTGGACGATGGGAATTGAAGGGACTAAAAGGATCCACATGATAATGTAGTTTATCATTAGTCATCAAAAACATGATATGCTAGAAGGCATATTTTACTAAGCAAAAAGTAAATGAAATATGTGGGTCCAAGATTAGATAGACCAAGTGGACTAGGAGCATATATTCTTAACCATGAAGTTATAAAGAACCGGTTGTTGGAATCAAAACAAGAAATAATGCTTTAGCTTTACCACAATCAATGAGTTGAATTTTCTAAAGAGCTTATAAATGCAGACATGCTAAACGCTTACAAATCTTTAGTACACAAAAAACTAAACAAACAAAAAGCCACACTACCTACAAAAGCAGAATTGCAACCCTCTATCAATTCCATTGTTAAATGCACAAAACAAAAAAAAATTAAGAATTTTTAATGTTAAATCTTTAGAGCCATTGGGAACCCGAAGCACATAAAGTCTCTACTCAATCAAAATTAACCTAAGTGTTTGGCTAAGTCAACTTGGATTCTCAATCTTTCAGAAATCAAAACAACAGCAGACATAACATTCATAACAATATAGAGTATCCCTCTGGACCATAAACATAAAAGCATAATTCTAAGATAAACAAAAGAAAACCTAAACCTCTGTGTCCTAAAGAACCATATGCATAACAAAAGAAATCTTAAACCTGTGTGCTAAAGAACCAAATGCATAACAAAAGCATTACTGTATGAGTTTTAGAACCCACTCTATCTATGGAGAAGGTCTTGCATGGAGCGAGAAGATATTTTATTCTCATTTTCAAGTGTGAGATGGACCCTTGTCTCAGGCAATAATTTTTCCTATCTAATACCAATACTAACTCAAATTGAAAACCCCTTCTAATCAACAAAAGAATTTATCAGAAACAATGCGAAAATAATATGAACCAAATTGCCACCATACTCATCATGCAACAAGAACAACATTTCAAGTAACATTTCTTGATTCAACAACGAAAATTAACCATTACAATTGAAAACTAAAGTTCCAACAACACCCACCCTTTAAACTAACTTTGCAAACTGAAAATTCCTCGATAGCATGCAATCAAAAAGAGAAGTAAACAGAGATATGACCATCTTACATATCACTGTACAAGCACAAGCCTATTATTTTCCATACCTCCTCTAAACTCTCCATTACCATCACCGCCAGCTTCATCCTCCAAGTCCTCTATCTCTGCTACCTTTGGCACCGTCACTATCAGCTCGCCGTCCTCGTAAGCCGCGCTGGCAAGCTCCGGCCGCGTGGATTCCGGCAAACGGAACCTCCACATGTCCAGTTCCAGCTCACCCAACGAAGAAAGCCTGAGAGATCCATTAGCTCTAATAACGATTTTAGTGACCCCCGGGTGGATTTCGATCGTGTGGGCCCTCACGTCGCCCATACCGTCGGTCTCAGCGACAAACTTGAAGCAGTCGGGGTTCTCTTCGATCGACACGTCAGCGTCGGACCTGAAGGGAAGCTCCAGGACCCGACTGAAGATGTGGGGTAATCTCCGGAGCTTCTTGTGGGACCCACCGGTGATGGGTTGTCCGCTTTGGTCTCTGTTCGTGGCGTATTGGATTGTGATGTTCCTCTTCTTGGGCAACGGGTGGATCTTCATTTCTTTGATTTCCAGGTGGTTGTTATTATCAATTGAGTTTGTGGCGAATGACCGAGAGAAAGAGCAAGAAAGAAAGAGAGACCGGGATAAGATTAATGGTAGTAAAGACAAAGATGCTCTTGAGAGGAAAGGTGAACAAAATTGGATAGGAATCAAAATCTTGATCAGATCATGGGGTGGAAAAGGTGAAATCATAAAGGAATGAATGGTAGTGAAATTGTTTTTTTTTCTTTTTCTTATATATAATTTTAAAATGCAAACCCTAAAGGCTAATGGAGTATTTTGTTTGTGTTTTGAGATCAAAGAGTTCAAAAAAAGGGGACTTTTTTCCAAAGGATGGGGATGTTTGAGGCATAAGAAAAGGCCATTTGTGAAATGAAATCTACCCTTTTCTTTGTGCGTGCGCAGAGTGCCGAAAGAGGACTCACTGATGATGAGATAAAGAGGAGGGGTTTGGCTATTAGCCCTCATTTTCCAGGAAATTACTAGGCAACCTTGTTATTTTCTTCAATACATAAATTTTATTCTAGAAAAAAAAAATTGCATGGGAAGTGTAAACTATAGATTATAGTAGAAGAAACGGTGAGAATAATGACCACCTGATTGCTCACGTGTTCGTATTAAGTAGTATTATACTGCACACTAATAATCAGGTTTTGGGCATATTATAATTTCAGTCTCATGACTCTTACTTTTGTCCCATGCAAACAATAATCTGTTTAGCCTTATTATTATTTGGTAATAAAAGATAATAAACAGATAATTATGGTTATGGCGGCCTAACTAATCATCAACTTATTGCTTTTAGAACAAAATAATATCTTTCAATCATGAGCAAAGAGAACAATGCGAAGTACTTAGAATATGCAAATAATGAAATAAAACATTTTTACCGTAATTATTTTGTACTTCTAAGAAAAATTGAAGTTACACGCTATTCCATGTAAAGACGAAAATGAAGATGTTAGAATTTGTGTATATTTTACGGGTCTAAATTTATAAAATTTCTGACAATCATAGTGTCTCGTTTCTTGGTGAATGGGCAAAGGTTAGGAGGCAACACTCTCAAAAGTTTCAGGCCTTGTATATATTTTGGGTATGGTTTTTTGCTTTACAATTTGGACTTGAGCTCATGAATAGTCGTGATTTTGCAGTGGGGCGGGAACCCTAATTATAGTGTCTTAAGTTGCTTATAAATATTCTCTATGTACTGAACATACATTGTAACAAAAGATTTGTGAGGTTGATTATAGTGAAATTTCTGGCAGAACGTAGCCTTATTCTAGTGTAAACCTGGGTATGTTGTGTTTTATTTTTTTTTCTGTTTATAATTCGTGTGATTGACAAATCTCGAATCGTTCAATTGGTATTAGAGCCTTGTGTTTGAGGATTAACGATCAGAGATGTCGATTGGATCACGGATTCAAAAAGTTTCGAGGGAAGAGTTTGGAGTTGTGGAAACTGAAGATAGGGGATCTACTCGTGGACAGGGACTTGTGGACGATGTTAGTCGATGAGATGCCGAAGAGTACGATGAGCATGATGGCAGCGTCCACGGTAGACGCGGGGTCACCGATGATGGTTTCGGTATCATCTTCAGCGGCCATCACGGAGTGGGAGAAGCTATATCGAAAGGCACAAAGTCTGATTCAACTGTGCTTAGCCAATTCTGTCTTGATAAATGTTTTTGGAGAGAAAACTGTGAAAGAACTTTAGAAGAAGCTAGAAAGCATTTATCATAGTAAATCTTTGGAAAACAAACTGTTTTATGGAAGAAGTTGTACAACTTCCGGATGGCTGAAGGCAATTCTTTCTCTGTTCATCTACATGAGTTCAACACCTTGATAGGTCAGTTATTGTCTATCAGTGTTGATGTTACGGATGACAGTGAGACTATTACACTACTTTGTTCATTGCCTGATTCGTGGGATAACTTAACAGTTGCAATTGGTAATGGTACGACTGATCTGTCCTTTGAAAATGCCATGGTAGCCTTATTGTCTGAGGAGATAAGTCGGCAGGGTACAAAAAACTCTTCAAATTAGGCCTTATCTGTGAGAGGGTGAACCTATGATAGAGACTACAAGTGGTCTGGTGATAAACCCAAGTTCAAGGGAATATCGAAAAGTAGGGATAAATCTTGGTTGAAGTGTTAGAAGTGTAAGAAGCTCGGACATCTGAAGAATGATTGTAGAAGTAAGAGTGTAAACCCTGAAAAGCAGACATGCGATATATTAGCTTCAGGAAACAAAAACCAGGATGATGATGCTGGTGACTTAAATATGGTGTTCTGTTTGGCTCAATCAGATCGAAGTGTTTGGATAATTGACACATGAGCATCCTTTCACATAACACTTCACAATGACTGTTTCATGAGTATGAAACCTTTTGATGAGGGAGATGTTTTATTATGAGATAACTCTCCGATGAAAATTATTGGTCGTAGGAAAATGAAGTTGAAGATGAATGATGGAACGATCAGGACACTTCCAAATGTGATGTATATTCATGGCCTCAGTAAGAACCTCATGTCAGTCAACAAGATGATAGATAGGGATTGAATTTTAGCTGTGACAAAAATTCATGCAAGATGACTCGTGGATCGCTAGTAATTGCATGAGATGTTTGGTATGGTATGTTATACAAGTTGCTAGGAAGTACAGTATAAAGTCAGTGCAATGGAGGTTTTATCTTTAAGGAGACGACTGATGATGAGGCAAAGTCCTCTATTTTATGGCATCAGAAGCTTAGGCATATCGGTGAAAATGGACTATCTACTTTATCGTCGAATCAGATGGTGAAGGGAGTCACAGATTGCTCCATAGGATTCGGTTTCTGTGAGCATTGTCTACATAGCAAGCATAACCATGTGAGTTTTAAGTCAGCTGGCACGAGGGCGGAGAGTATTCTAGATTTGAAACATAGTGATGTGTTTGGGCCAGTTCCGGTCCAATCTCTTGGAAAATCAAGGTATTATGTCTCTGTCATTGATGATTTTTCAAGGTATGAATGGATTTACTTCATTAAGAGTAAAGCTGAAGCATTTGATAAGTTTTGTGAGTTTAAAGCATTGGTAGAAAATCAGGTGGAAAGAAAGATAAAGGTACTGAGAACAGATAATTGGGAGGGGGAGGGGGAGAGGAAAGGAATTTTGCTCAGATAAGTTTGAGCAATTCTCTATGGCAAGCGGCATTGTAAGATAAAAAAAACAACTTCATATACACCTCAATAGAATGGAGTGGCCGAGAGACTCAATCGGTCACTCATGGAGAAATCGAGGAGTATGTTAAATTTTGCAGGCTTGGAACCAGAGTTCTGGGAAGAGGCGATGGCTACGGCATGTTATCTGAAGAACAGGTCACCTACATCAGCTTTGTAGGATCAAACACCGTTTGAGGCACTATTCGGGAAAAAGCCGAGTTTGGCTTATGTTAGGGTGTTTGGGTGTGATGCTTATATGCATGTGCCAAAAGAATAGATGAATAAACTTGACAGCAAATCAGTGAAGTGCATTTTCATTGGTTATAAAGATGGGGTCAAGGGTTACAAGTTATGGAATCCAGAAAACATGAGTACATTTTTCAGCAGAGATGTTGTTTTCAGATAAACACAAAAAGATATGGTGGTTGTCCAAGATGTACCAGAACAGCCAAAGCAGATTCAGACTGATCTTAATCCGGGAGATAAAGAGTGGGAAACTACTCCACACACTGCATCAGATACTTCAGATTATGAGTCAGTTGGGTCTAAGCACGATATTCATGTTTTCGATGTAGAGAATAAGAATTTAGATGCTGGCTCAAGGGTAAAGACCTCGCCTGTCATGAGGAGATTCACACCGGTTAAGAAGCCACCCATCAAGTATTCCCCTAGTACTTGCAGTGCATTATATGCTTTAAATATTACTGGTGATGATCCTAGCACAGTGAAAGATGTGAGGACCTCAAATGATGCAAATCTGTGCGATGATGCTATGAAAGAAAAGATGCAGGCACTGGATAGGAATGAAACATGGAGTCTTGTGAAATTTCCTAGAGATATGAAGACAATTGGGTGCAAGTGTGTTTTCAAGAAGAAAACAATTACAGATGGAATGGTAGAAAAGTACAAAGCACGTTTGGTTGCAAATGGGTACTTGCAAATAGAGGGAATTGACTATGGTGAGATATTTTCTCCGATAACAAAATTGACATCTATCAAATTTATCTTATCCATGGTAGCCGCTTATGATCTAGAGGTTGAGCAACTAGATGTGAAGACAACTTTCTTTCACGGGGACTTAGAGGAGGAAATTTACATGAAACAACCTGAAGACTTTGTGAGCAAAGGCAAAGAAGAGGTGGTTTGTAAATTGAAGAAGTCTTTGTATGACTAAAGTAGTCACTATGGATGTGGTACCTGAAGTTTGACACAGATGTCATTCAACTTGGGTTCACTCACAGCTATATTAATCACTGCGTTTATGTGAAAAGGTTAGGGGTTGACTTTGTAATTTTAACCTTGTAAGTTGATGATATGTTGTTGATTGGAAATAACAAGAAGATGATGAGCATTGTGAAGGCATCGTTGGTAAGGTAGTTTGACATGAAAGACCTAGGACCAACAAACTTTATCTTGGGCATGCAGATAAAGAGGGATCGTGAAAATCTAAAACTGTGGCTAAGTTAGAAGAAGTATATTAAAGAAGTATTGAAGAAACTTAACATATCTGACAGCAAGCTGGTAGGGACTCCCATGCCTTTGGAAACCAAGTTATCTGCTGAACAATGTCCGAAGATGGAGGAAGAAGCTGAAAAGATGGCGCACGTACCTTATGCTAGTGTGGTTTGAAGATTGATGTACGCCATGGAGTATACGAGACCAGATATTGCCCAAGTAATGAGAGTATTAAGCAGATATATGTCTAATCCTATGAAAGAGCATTGGACTGCAATCAAGAGAGTTCTTAGATATCTTTGTAGCACGTCAGAGTTTGCATTATGTTATGGAGGTATGAATGGTAAGAAGAATCTTGACATTGTAGGATCGATTGATGCTGACTGAGGATGAGACATTGATAGCAGGAGGTCTACAAGTAGATATGTGTTCAATTTGTTTGGTGGGGTAGTGAGTTGGATGAGCAAAAAACAAAGTGTTGTTGCTCTTTCATTCATAGAAGTAGAGTATATGTCGATAACTTATGCTGAAAAGGAAGTGGTTTGGCTTCAAAGGTTGTTTACTGAGCTTATCTTTAAACAAGGAGCAGTGAAGATGAAATGTGACAATCAAAGTGCTATCTTATTAGCAAAGAATCCTACATTTCATCCATAGACGAAGTACATTGATATCCAATATCACTTCATCTGGGAAAAGATTGAAGAAAATGTGATAATCTTGGAAAAAGTCCATCTAACAGTGAACAACGTAGATTTCTTGACTAAAGCAGTTAGTGAAGCAAAGTTTGAGTGGTGTGCTTGTAACGACCCATCCTAGATTGGCCACCCCCGAAACGGTATCATTACCTTTTGAAATCTCAGCACGACATATATATGCAACAATAAAAATATAAATAACACCAAAAGAAATTTTACATCAATATGATCGTTAAATATTCTATACAACGTAAAATGCATGAATATTTACAAATAAATTTTTATTTTCTTTTCCCATTAGTCTGAGGATGTTGACACGTACGTGACTTACAGAAAATAATTTCGTCTGACTCTCAACCCACCAGACTATTTGTCTTGTCTGCTACCTGAAAGCATTGTACAATGAGAGGTGAGCTTCACAAGTTCAATGAATTAAATTTATTAAAAGTACTCATTTATATAAACAGTCTTTTAATATTTAAATCAATTTATATCTTATGCACTTGATACTAGCACTCTACTATCACTACACCTGTCAAAATATTCATTCTCTATCAATCTCTTCCTTTATTTATTTATTCATCTCAAGACCATCAATTATCTCATAATTACCTCGCAATGAGGGTCACATCACAAAGTCTATTATTTAGATAGTTCTTATCACCTTAAAAATAACACACCACACCTCAGTATTTAAATCATCTTATCGCTATAACTGTCTCTTTCTGTGAGACTTATCCATCTATGATTAAATTCACAATAACACACCACACCTCAGCATTCAATAATCTTATCACTATAATTATCTCTCTCTGTGAGACTCATTCATATATGATTAAATTTACAATAACACATCACATATCAGCATTTCAATAATACAAACAATAATTAAAATAGATGAAATGCGTGAATGCATATGATGGGAACGTCTTCCCACCTGTCGACAGGTTGTTATTATCTTAGACCGGCCCCTTCCCGGTTCTTTTCTTTGCAACTTGTCCCGGTTGCTATGGAATTTTCTTAGCATATTCCGACTGGCACGGTATCCCTTTTATTTCCAGCACATACTGGTTGTCATTGTTTTTCAATTAGACTGGCTGCCTTCCCGGTTCTTTTCTTTTCATTTAATACATATGCATATGAACAATGATATAAATATGCATCTGAACAGTAATATAAAAACAGCATAACTTCAACACACTTAAATTGGCTATCCTCATTATTCTCAAATTTATATAACACAAATTCCACTAAATTCTTCTCATCCCAAATCACATCAATCATCCATTAAAGTTTGCCAAGATCCACTAAATTTCATCACAAATCATATCAAATCATCCTGATTTTTTTATCAAATTATATAAAATTCCACTAAATCCTTCTTATTCCAAAAGCACCTCAAACTATCTATTAAAGCTTGTCAAAATCCATAAAAATTAATCTCCTCAAAATTCATATCAAAATATCAATATAACTCATCAAAAATTTCACTTATTGTTTTATTATTAAATCAACTTATTATCTCCAAAAATATTATTTTTCTCCTAATAATTTTCTACATGTTTAAAATTCGTATCATAAATATCAACCAAATATTTATCTATCACCACAACATAAACTAATAATTTATTTTCATATTATCACTAAATTTTTTATTTTTTATTTAAACTACTTAAAGTAAATCCAACTCACCACGTAGCTCTTAAAGCTACTCGTGGGTCACCTTCTTGCATTTCCTGTTTCTCTCAGAAATTCCCCTGGTTGTAGATCGTCAACACCTGACATCATATTTATATAAATTTCTTAATTTATTCTTCAATTCGATATAAACCACACATTTTGAAAATTCTCACTTTGAACTTAGAAAAAATTCATAAGTGTCAGAAATTCAAAAATAACTATTATTTTATTACTTTATGCTTTTCTGATAGTTTTTCCTGATTCTCTATGTATTTATTTGAGTCTCCAAGTGTTTTGAGAAAAACAAAAAAATTGAAAGAACTTATATGAAATCGTTTACTATTTCTCACATATATGTATACATATATATATGTTTGCTGCTTCAGCAGCTTCAATTTGTTGCACCCTTAGCAGTCTCTCTCTCTCTCCCCCTCCCCCCCCCCCAATTCTCCAGTTGCCACGCAAAGGCCAAGGTTAAATTACTTATTTACCCTTATTTTACGATTACGGGTCTTACAGTGCTACTGAGATGGGCTTGAAAAAACAGAGTTCTGAGAAGTTTTCCATGTGTGTGAAGTATTTACCAAGTGGGAGATTGTTAGAGTTGATGCATATTTCACGGGTCCAGATCTGTAGAACCTCCAACAACCACAGGGTACCGTTCCCCGGTGAGCAGGCAATGCCTCCAAAAATTTCAGGCCCTATACATGTTTTGAATCTGATTTTTTGCTTGATGGTTTGGACTTAGGCCCATGAATAGCTGTGGTTTTGTAACAAGGTGGAAACCCTAATTAAGGCATCTTAAGTTGCTTATAAATACAATCGACATACTGAGCGCATATTGTAACGAGAGATTTGTGAAGTTAATTATAGTGAAACTTCTGACAAGACATAACTTTATTTTGGAATGAATTTGAATATATTATATTCATTTTCTTTCGGTTTATAATTCGTATGATTAATAAGGCTCGAATTGTTTAAATGAAAGGTGTTGTGTTCCTTCATGGAAAAGTTGTGGAGATTTTATTGTGAACCAAAAACCATCTTATCGCTTTGCCTTTGGTTTGGCCAAAAACGTGTGGTAGGTTTCCCATTTTCCTTCGCTGCACAGAAGAAAAGTTAATAAACCAAACCACCCCCTGCACACAATTAACAAATAACAAAAGGTGAAATGACAACTTTTTTTGTTTTTTGTAAAATAACAAAACCATTCCATAATAATACCTTTTAGACGAGAAATTTTTAGTTGTTTGTATCTAAATATTAAAAATTTTATTAATAATTTTAAAATTTTTATTAATAATATTAAATTTTAAATTTCATATTTATATTGATGTTATTAATAAAAAAATTTAAAATTATTAATAAAATTTCTAACAAATTTAAATCATTGAATTTATACCCAAATCAACCAAAAAATTTTGTTAAATCGGAGGTATAAGTCACATAGAATACCTATAAAGATTTCCATGTTGGATGAACCTTTAAATCACTGATCTGTCGCCTTCAAGTTAGGCTAATCAAAGTGGTTGGTAAATAAAGATCCACTTTCATTGGCGGAGAATCAAACTAGGTCTCCTACATAAAGATTCCCAAAGTGACCGCTAAATCAAGAGGGGTTGTAAATAAAATTCCTAGACCAATGGTCCACCAACTTTGAGGGCTTATACCACAGAAAACACATTTCCCTATTATAGGTCAAGTTGTAGAATTTCCATGGTTACTACTCACCAAATTTGCCTTTGTTGCCCACTGAAGCTGCAGTCTGAATAACATAACCGAATATTGCCCAAAACACCATATGCACATTTATTTTTTAACTTTAGATTCAGCAAACAATTAACAATATAGACATTCATGATGATAAAGCTCCTGAAAAATGTTTTGCTCTTAAGCTCGCAAATAAACCTTAACAAGCCCAATTCATATTTATTCCTAACCGTTTTCTGCCCATTGGTTCATTCACATTCAACATTCTGTGTTTATGCATGTTGAACGTCCAAGGGAACTTCCTGATGTCGCGTTCGACGCCTGCGGTGAGATTTTTTATGGTTCCGAGTGAGTACTCTGCCTGCCATGCTTGAGGTACTAGGATGATCAATCTCCTCAATCATTGCTGTATGACCAAAAATACAATCCAAAGGGTCTGCCATCATACCAGCACTTGAGTTCACCTGGAATGACAAGACGGGTCAGATACTAGGAAATAAGTTCAAAGGCCGAAGGTAACATCGCAACTTTTTTCAAGTGCTACGAGTATAACAAGTAAAAGATTTCAAATCCACAGGATGTACAAAAGCCACCTTACTGGATAAAACGATTTCAATTGCAAGTAATACCCAAATGTATTCTTATTGGATATGATTATTAGACACCAACTTTGTTTATAATTAGTTGATTACTAGACATCCTTAACTCAGTTACACCTCAATCCAATTAGTAGATTAGGCATCAAATAATGGCAACAAATGAGAAACTTCAATCGACTCCAGAGCTGATCACAAGATCACTATCAAGGGCTTGGGGAGGAGGGAGCCCATTCATTCATAGGAAGTTTCTCTTGAGGGACAAAAGTTACCACAAGCTTGGACCATGTTCTCTGAAGGCTGTCCTCAGAGATTGTAGCAGCACTAAGATTGTCCAATGCATGTCCTTTATCAGTCCTGATTTGTAAAGCTAAAAATGATTCCCCACAACTAACTACTCTGACGGACCACCATGGCTTAGAAATGTCGTTCACAAAGGCAAAGTAAATCTCTCTATATCAATACTTGAACAACAGATCCTATCCATGTTACCAAAAACTTTCTGAAAATAACTTAAAAAATTAATTGAAAACACATCTCAATTATTACAGGAAGATATAGTATATTTTTTGATTCGCGGGACATATCTTTGTACTAAATAAATTTTCCAGAGAAGATCAATGATCAAGTCTCACGCAAATTTTTGGTTTGTGCATGTTCCCTTCTAATGGTCTTAAAGCAGGAGGCATATCCTTTCCACCAACTTAACTTCTTTGACAATCAAATTGCAATTTGGATGGGCAAGATTTTTGGGATACAAGAGGATACATGTGGATGCTTCATCAGATCAACAAAGAACTACTTACCTTTTTGATTTAGATGTGTCTCGATATCCCATGACAATGGAAACGATTCCAGTAATGTCTATATGGCCTTAAATAGAAGGAAAGGAAATAGTTCCATGCAACTAATCCCAGATAAAGTTTGCTCAAAGGCAATAGATGTATTCCATGCAGTCAACCCTAGACAAAGTTTTCTTGAATTTGGTTGATGAAACTGAGTTTAATTTGTTTCCCACGTATTCACTCTAAAATCACACGATTAGTACAGATCACCCGTGCATCATGGATAAGTTTGCCTCCATCATACCCAGAAGAGTACTTTTGAGAAATGAGGTAATAAGAAACCTGCTCAACTAATTGCTCAGTTCCACCAAATAACAATTAACAAGGTGATATTGAACCGTTCTAGTCGAACATAATGTTCCATGCATGATCAGTACAAATGACAAGAAGAATGACCAAAATTCAATCCTTTTAATGAGATAACCAATTCAAAACGAAAAGAAATAAATTGAATACACATGATGTGGTACAATAAATATAGGTGTACAAGTTAGTGCAACATCAAAAATCTAAATCCACTTTTGTGAACTTCCATCACTGCACTATGTCAATGTTGTACGTAAAAAGAGGTCGTAATACTTATTGGAAAAAAGAAAAGAGAGATCAATAATACTCACAGGAACTTGCTTGGACACAAAATGAGTCTTTGTGCCATCAGAGACATGGTGCGAAGCGTTCTTGGAATTGTTCTGGGAGCTAATGTGAGAATCAGTGTTGTGTGTCATTTGACCAGTAGTATCACTAAAATAATTTCGACTATGCCACCTTATTTGTGGCTTGTCTGAGGTATCCTCATAAACTATCTCTGAGTAGAAATGCTTAGACATCAATTTCCATCTCCAAGGCTCACCCTGATCCTTTCTGATTATACTGTCATTTGAAATACTATTCATGAATAAATTGAATGGGAGTATGAAAATATCAACAAACGCACATCTAGCACAAAAGGGAGATGCCAAGAATAAAATAAATAAAGCAAACATCATTGACAGCCAGAAGCACGAATTTTCCTTCTTCGATAAAAATACAGATAATGCTAAAGCAATTTGCATATGTAATCATTTTTAGAAATAATAAAGCATTATTTCCACTAATTCTATAAGCTCTGGATGCAACTTATGAACAATAAAGTCCAAGCCAAGTTCACTCAGATGCAGCTTTTGACATGTTTGTTCATGAATGCAAGAAAATATTGGTCTTTTTTAACATAATACAGAAAAAGGGTGAAATTTGCCACAAATTAGCAAAAGATGTGGGGAAACCTACATATTTGCTAACTCTTTCTGCATCCGAGTTCCATTTAGTCCAAGAATATGATCAACGCAAGAAGTTATACTCCTAGCAAATCTCCACAATCCAATGTAAGCAGCAGCTCCTGCATAAAGGTAAGACTCTGATCATATAAGACAGATTCTTTTAAAAAGTATGATCATATAAAATGTTTGTTAAGATGTGCGTGTGAGAGAGAGATAGGGTTGCATTTTCAGGTAACCATATCTGTAAATGAACGAGAGCAAATTTATCAAACATTATGTTTCCATTTTATGATTATAAGAAATATCACGACTGTACCACCGAGGCCCTTCAACAAGGAGGGGTAAGACTATAATTTCCTCCATATCTTACCAAAATTCTGAGAGAGAGTGGGGGTATCTTACCTGCTGAAAGGTTAACTCGATATAACATACTTAGCCTCCTTGTTGCTGTGGATAAGGGGTAGATATTATTAGAAGAGTATAACAGGTAGATTACTCAATGCAGGAGACAAAAGCTCACATAATTGTCATAAATTATTTTGGATTATCAGGACCACTTTAAAAAAACTAATGGATAATATTAACAGCTTAAGAAACACAGTCGCAGCGAAAGCATAGTAGGTTCATTCACAATGTAAACAAACAAATGCAAAGGACCAAGTCAAAGGTATCCAATCTACCCTTATATGATGTTCAGGGACAAAGCGAAATTTACAGGGCCAACATCCAATTACCTAATCATTAAACTAGGTGGCCAAGCAAGGCGTTAGAATTGAGGAATAGAAAAAGAAAAAAACAATTTCAAAGAGTCGCCTAAATTAGTAGCTGCATTGACCCCAATAAATACTTTTTAGAGTGAGATTTTAACCATTTCAGGTTTGCATGTTCTATGCCATGGGAAAAAACAATTATAGCAAAGGTTATAACCCAAGATGGCGAGAGTCATAACAGGAATGATTACGCGTACCTGCCCACATAACACCGCCCCCAATAAGGGTGCTAGCGGCTGATCCCCTGAGAGCCTTAACCTGGCATCCTAGAAGGGCATTAACTTCTTCATGGGTTATTTTCTCCTAAAAAGAAGAAAGCACGCATTTTTAGAAGCCAATTTGCAAGCCCAAAGCCAACAATCACTACATAAATTTTGTAAGTGCATTTCTTGCTCCAAGATACTGTTTAAAATACTTCCAGTTCCAGGAAGCAAATTAAACAACTAGAATTCAGAAAATAGATTAAGCATGCGTTGAATGTGGATGAGTAACAGAACAAACTGAACTCCCCAGGGTAACAACTGAATCGATCAGGTTCTTCTATGGATTTAATAATGATAACAAGGAAAATGGAAAGGGGAAACATTACAAAATCTAGGGTTTAAGGGTGATGTAGCTAACAGTTTAAAAAAAAAAAATAGCAAAAGAAAAGGGAAATAAAGATGTAGGTGTTGAGAAAGCACCGGTTCGGACCTGAGAACTTTTTCAAGTTCCACTATAGCATCTGCAGCCATTTGCTTTGAGATGATGAGACTCACCAAAAGCTGATTTTGCAAATGAAAAGAAGATGGAATTTGACAATTTGTTGCGAGTGTGTCCAAACCTGGACCTCCTGGCGCAGTTGTGCAATTTTTTTCCCTTTTTGCCCTTTTTGGTTTCTGGCAAGTTAATAAAGGTAATATGCATGCTTAACTTAATCATTTGATCTATTTGCGTAATAATTTTTTTTTTGGTAAATAATAAATATTGATATTTTAATTAATTGTAATGTAATTTTTTAAATATTATTTATAAATAAAACTGTTTTACAAACTTAACAACAAAATTAATTTATCATGATTTTTTACACATAAAAATAATTATAATTTATCTTAAATAAATTACAATATTTTTTATTTTAATAATAAAAAATATATCTTTTATTTTTTATTATTAAAAATTATAAAACTATAAAAGATAGCACGCAAATGTAAAACACATAATTTATTATGTATAAAAAACTCAGTTTATTATAAAAGTAAAATAAATCACAATATTATACATGTATATTAACAGATTAATAATTAATCCATCGAGCAAAACTAAATAGGTGAAGGGGGCCCAACGGTGTCCTCCTTTTTGCACTTTTGGTTATATGGGTCTAATAAAAATTTCTAAACGAGACTGCCCGGTTTGATCATTAAGCCTTTACGTGAATTTCTTATTTGTCTTTTCCCTCCATTTCTTCCAAGCCCAAAAGCTATCCCGGGTAAATGGTCCATCTTCCTGCTGGGCGGTTCTCTCATTCTCTCTGCTCTGTGGTCTTCACCATTTAAACTGTCTTTCCCTCCTTTCTTCAAAAACCCCATCTCTAATCTCCTCTCTCTCCCACGCACACAGGCCATGCCCAGCTTTACCCAAACCATCATAACTCTCCCTCCTCAACCAACCACTGCCACCATCCTTACAGCCCTCTCCGCTTGCACCACACTGACCCACCTCAAGCAAGTCCACGCCCAGATCCTCCGCTCCAAGCTAAACCGCTCCAATTCCCTCCTCCTCAACCTCATCCACTCCTCTTGCTCCCTCTCATCCCCTCCCAGCCTCCGCTACGCTGTCTCCGTCTTCTCTCACATCGTCACTCTCCAACCCCACCTCTCCAACCAATTATTGCGCCAACTCTCCCGCTCCGCCAAACCACATAACGCCCTATTGATCTACAAGAAAATCAGGAAGGAGGGTCTGGGTCTGGACCGCTTCAGTTTCCCGCCGCTCCTCAAAGCGTCCTCGCGGGTTTCAGGTTTGGCCGAGGGAATGGAGATTCATGGGGTTGCGGCCAAGTTGGGGTTCGATTCGGACCCATTTGTGCAGACGGCTTTGGTTGGGTTGTACGCTGCCTGCGGGAGGATCATGGACGCACGCCTGGTGTTTGATAAAATGTTACAAAGGGATGTGGTTACCTGGAGTATTATGATTGATGGGTATGATTATCGATGTTGTTTATTTAGTTATTAGGTTATCATATTTTAGTTGGTAAATCTCGTCATACCCATTGTGGTGTTTGATTGTAGGTATTGTCAAAATGGCTTCTTTGATGATGTTGTTGAGCTTTTCGAGGAGATGAAGAGCTCTAATGTGGAGCCAGATGATATGATTCTTTCTACCATTATCTTTGCTTGTGGCCGTGCAGGACATTTGAGCTATGGGAAGGCAATCCATGAATTCATTATGGAAAATAGCACTGCAGTTGACCCTCGTTTGCAGAGTGCTCTTGTTATTATGTATGCCAGTTGTGGTTCTATGGATATGGCTGAGGAGCTGTTTAATAAGATGTCGCAGAAAAATTTAGTTGTTGCCACTGCCATGGTTTCTGGGTATTCAAAAGTTGGACGAATTGAGGATGCTCGCTCAATTTTTAAACAAATGGATGAGAAGGACTTGATCTGTTGGAGTGCTATGATATCTGGGTATGCTGAGAGTGATCAGCCGCAAGAAGCACTTAAACTGTTCAAGGAGCTGCAGGTCTTGGAAATAGAACCCGATCAGGTTACCATGCTGAGTGTTATTTCAGCTTGCGCTCATCTTGGTGCACTTGATCAAGCCAAATGGATTCATATGTATGTTAATAAGAAGGGGTTTGGAGGAGCCTTGCCTGTCAATAATGCCCTTATTGATATGTATGCTAAATGTGGGAGTTTGGAAAGAGCAAGAGGGGTTTTTGAGAAGATGCCAAGAAGAAATGTGATATCTTGGACTACGATGATCAATGCCTTTGCAATGCATGGGGATGCTAGTAATGCAGTAAGCTTGTTCCATCAAATGAAAGAGGAAAATGTTGAGCCCAATGGTGTCACATTTGTGGGTGTGCTTTATGCTTGTAGCCATGCGGGACTAGTTGAGGAGGGCAAGAAAATCTTTGCATCAATGATTAATGAACACAACATCACTCCTGAACATGAGCACTATGGTTGCATGGTAGACCTCTTTGGTCGTGCTAATATCTTGAGAGAAGCTCTGGAGCTCATACAAACAATGCCTTTGGCTCCTAATGTTGTCATTTGGGGATCCCTGATGGCTGCCTGTCAGGTTCATGGTGACATTGAATTAGGAGAATTTGCTGCCAAGCGTGTTCTTGAGCTGGAGCCAGATCATGACGGGGCCCTTGTGCTACTATCAAATATTTATGCCAGAGAAAGAAGGTGGCGAGATGTGGGGGAGATAAGACAACTAATGAAACAAAGAGGTGTATTTAAGGAGAGGGGATGTAGTAGGATAGAATTGAACAATGAGCTACATGAATTTTTTATGGCAGATAAGAGTCATAAACAAGCAAATCTGATCTATAAGAAGTTAGATGAGGTGGTTAGTGAGTTGAAGCTGGTTGGTTATGCCCCTAATACTTGCAGTGTTTTGATTGATTTAGAAGAGGAAGAAAAGAAGGAAGTGGTTTTATGGCACAGTGAGAAGTTGGCGCTATGTTATGGGTTGATGAGTGGGGAAAAAGGTTCATGCATTCACATAGTCAAGAATCTTAGAGTTTGTGAGGATTGCCATACATTTATAAAGTTTGTTTCAAAGGTGTATGAGAGGGAGATTATCGTCAGAGATAGGACTAGGTTTCACCATTATAAAGATGGTGTTTGTTCTTGTAGAGATTTCTGGTGACTTTTCTTTTGTAGTTTCAAACTTACAAAGTTAAATTTATGTTATAACACATTATCATGAAACTACATAAGTGGTTTCCTTTCTGAGCCAGAGTTATCTAAATGCCATGGCAAACTGATGAGAGATTGAATACTTGCAATGAGCTTAGAAAGTTAGATTTGGATTGCTTGGCATGGTCTACATGTCAAATACCCAGTTCTGCTCATATCTGGTTGAAGGCATCACGGAATTTTATGGATTAAATGAACGGAGAGAAAAAGGGTGTTTGGATTCTTTGGTATTCCTCTGTATTCAGTCTTGCTGTGGCACAAAGTTCTGCACGTATGATCACAGGCTCACAGCCCATATGCGACCTCTTACTAGTTCTCCTCAAGCAGTTCCTTTTACTATGTCTTCTGTTTATCAATATCCTCAGCTGAGTCAACATTCTCAGGTATGGGATGCTATTTCATCTACTGCTGCTACTATATCTGATAGGTGGCTTGTTACTTGTGACTTCATTTGTATTTTGACTGTAGATGAATATTTTGGTCATGGTAGTCGTCAAATTGCCCCTATTAATAGATTTCGAAACTGTATTGTTCATTCTAATCTCATTGATTTAGGCTCCGCTGGCCTCCATTCTACCTGGTCTAACAGGCATACTTATCATACTCATGTTAGGAAGAAAATGGATCGTTGTTTTGCTAATGATTCTTGGATTTAGCGTAACCTAATGCTACTGTTTCTGTCCTTCGTACTTCATGCTCTGATCATGCAGCCCTGCTGCTTGATTTAATTCCTAATATTTGTAGGCCCCCTTCTCATTTTCGCTATGATAGATCATGGTCCCTTAGACCTGATTTTGAGACTTTACTTAAATCTGTTTAGGAGCAACCGAAGATAGGTTCTTATGCGTATTCCTTTGCTTATAACAGTAATCAACTTGCTCATAATTCTAAAATTTGGAAAAGGACTGATCTTGGTCATATCCCTTCTCAAATTGAAATGACTCGAAATGAGTTGAATTCTATTAGATGTCAGATTGACCACTTGCATGATAATTAGTCTTGATTAAAACCAAAATGAAATTTATTGGGCTCAAAGGTCTGATTCAAAATGGATTCAAGATGGTGACAGAACACTTATATTTTTTCATGCTGTTAGTAAAGAAAGAAGACACATTAATCATATTACTTCTATACATGATAATAAGGAAGGCTTGATTTTTTTTATGATATTGTATTCAAGAAAAGTTTGTTTCTTTCTATCAAGATTTATTTACCTCCGCGCTGATCAGTTTCCTTTAGACAAGTTAACACATCTTCATAAACTTTCCTCTTCCAACATTGAGCATTTAAATTCCCTTATTTCTGCTGAAATTATAATTGTGGTTTGGAACATGAATCCTAATAAAGCACCTGGGCCTGATGGGATCACTGCTTTCTTTTTACAAAAACTACTGGCATATTGTTGGGAATACTGTTATTTCTTTAGTTCAAAGTTTTTTTCATTCAGGTTTTCTCCTTCAGAAAGCTTAATGAAGCTTCTTTGTAATGCCATTTAGACTTATCAGTCTTTGTAATGTCATTTATATAATAATTTCTTCTATTATCACTTCTAGGATTCAACCTATTTTTACTACTCTTATAGGTCCTTTCCAAATTGCTTTTATCAAAGGTAGGCAAATTGCAGATAATAACATAATATCATTATGGCTCATGAATTACTGCATGCTATGAAAAAGAAAGTTGGTGATTTATGGCCCTTAAATTAGATTTTGAAAAAGCTTATGATAATCAGAATGGTCTTTCATTGAGTAAGTTCTTACTCATGTTGGATTCGATATAATATGCAGTGTGTTTTCACTCCTTATTTTTAAATCCTTATTAATGGTCATCTGTCTCAGGCTATTAAGTCTTAATCTCTAGTTTTATTCAGGCTGCCCAAGGTCATTATATTTTCTGGTATTGGGAGCTTCATCAGGGACTGCCATCATTGCTGGGCTCTCCAAATTTGTGAGCATTACTTTGAAAGAAGCTCTCTTACTTGCCAAAGATTTGGGTTTTCCTCATCTGGTTATGGAGAGCGATTCCACGTCTACACTTCATAATTTTTTCAGGAGGCAGGCCCATCATCCCCAGCAACAGGTGCTCCTCAGGGACTGCCTCACTCTGTGCACTGAATTTCAAAGCATCTGGATATTTTTTGGGTATAAAGGAATCAAGCTGCAAATTGTCTTGCTTCAAGGGCAGCAGCTACTGTAATATCCTCTTCTTTTTTGGATGCACCAGTTTTCATCATAGGATATTTGGAATCTGATATCATAGGTCCGTGGTTGGTTCGCTGGGTCTCATCCCTAGCACATTTAGTTGCTCATATGTAAATATAACTAAGCATGTGTTGTATGTACTTTTGTTTAATATAATATAATATAATATATTCCCTTCTTGCAATAAAGAAAGAGAAAAAGGGAGTTGATTTCTCAGTTCTAGACGTTTACCCAAGTAATTAACTTCAGGTTTTGATTGCATTGGTGAGGATCAAATTGTAGCATACAGAAAATTGACATCATGGACAAGGAAGGTCTTTCACTGATAGCCTCACCTTGTTTAATACATCACTTCCAACTGGCTTCCTAAGCAAAACACCCAGGTGCTGCAAAGTGAGAACTGCAAGCTGCAACTTCCAAATCTGTGTTTTGGATAATTTATATTTAAAAATTGAAATAAAAATTAAATTCATATTGAAATTGAATGTTATCATGATAAACCTGAATTTAGACTATCTCTATTTAATGATAATATGTAGAATAATTATTATAGTATTTATATTATTATTAAGAATATAATAATATTTCTAACAATAATGATTATAATCATATTTATATTTATAATAGTTATTATTCTTTTCTAATAATTTTATATTTTATAATAATAATATTAATTAATCATTGTAAGTATTATAATAATTTATTATTAATTATAATATCATTAAAATTTATAATAATAAATAATTATTAAATAATAATTATTTATACTATAGGATAATTATAGTTTTATTATTTATTTATTTATTTATCAATTAATTATGATAATAAATAAATATTATAATTATTTTATAATAACTATTTATATTATATAGGATAATTATAGTTTTTATTATATACTTAAGAAATAAAATTATAAAAATATTTATAATATTAGTAATAATAATTATTATTTCATTATTGTTATTATTATTATATGACTAATAATAATTATTACTAATATTATAAGAATTAAAATAATGATTGTAATTATAACTAAAAAATTATTTAATAATTAAAATAATATTAATAATAATTATTGTAATAATAATATAAAAAATAGAATTATTAGAATCATCGGTTTTATTATTATTTATTAAAATAATAATTAAAATGTAATACTCCTGGAAAACTTAATCGGACGGATTAAAAGCAATTTTGTCATCTCACTCATTATCCTACTTTAACAAATATGAGATTTCAATAGGATAAGATTAATATATCATTTGAACCAAATAAGTACACAAATAATATCACTTCAATCCTACCATAATCTTTTTCCAATCTAATCTCACTTTAATCACACAGTAATTATGTTCGAATACTAACATAATTGTGGAGTTAAAATTGTAATAATTGTCATATACATTTTCATTGAATCATGTACTACATCTATGAAAAACAAGTAAAAGATTCAGTTCAAAGCCTTCCATAGTACCAAACAATATTTCAAAAACTGAGAAATAAAAGCTTCTCACAAGAAATGAGAACCCATCATAATTTCTACTAAGTTGGGATCTTGATATTCTCTTTTGCTGCCCGTTCACCATATTGATTTCCAAAAGCAGCAAACAGCCAGAACTTTGCGTTCACCCTTCTCAGAGCTCTTGACATCATCTGCTTCAAGAGCTCTGTTGCTGCAGAAAACAACCTTGACTTATCCAGAATTGAACTCCGCCGGTACTCAAGGACCCATGTATTAGGATCTAATTGCATGACAGAACCACCCCATCTCCTTTGTACCCAGGAAGTGTTTGCCTTTCGAATTGAAAATCCAAGCCTTCCATTCGACCACTTTTGACACCCAAAAAACAAATTTAAACAAAATCATGAATTCAATGAGAAAATAGAATTTGATATTGATATTGAACAGAATGTTACTGGCTGCAATTATTAAACTGATTAGAATGTTATGAAGAGAAAGTTTAATTTACCTCTGTGACTCTGCCAGATAAGATAGTGAACGATCTGGAAGAAAATCCGGCTGTGAGCAATCCTGCAGTCTGCAAAGGCGAACCCCATATGCTCACCTCTTCCATTGCCGATTTATACAGTACACAACGTGAATTCAAGAGCAAACCATCCTAAAAAAAAGGTAAATTAAGATAAATTGTTCTTTGTTTATTTCAAAACAGAAAACCGCAGGATGAAATGAAGCCTGTGGTTTTCAACTATGGCCAATTTTGGTAAGAAAAAGATTTGAGAATAAGGTTCCATAATACCTGACTAATTTTCCATATAGAATCAGTATTGCTGCAATTCGAAATCTTCGCATCAAAAACAAAAGATCTTAATTCATGTTGCAAGAACCTCAATCTCTCATTCAAATTTTGAACCACCAAAGACCTCTCACCAACGTTCTTCACTGTATCTTTCGTCAACATTGGCCTCAAAACCCCACTAATCACCCAAGTAAACCCAAATTCCACACCAAAAACCAAGCTCAAAACCAAAACCACCCACAAAATAATACCCCCAAAAGCCCTCTCTCTCCTCCTCTTCTCTTCTTTCTTTTTCACGCCCAATCTTGCTGTCGATTTGAGAGCTGGAGACTCCATAATCCGACAAGAACTTGATCTGGGTGTTGACATAATGGAAGGATCGAAAGAGATCGGAGTTCTTTCTACGTTGTTGGGTCGCCGAGTATTGGAGAGCTTAGTGAAGGAGGTCTTTTGGGTGCTGATGGGCATGAGGTCAAGGGTGGCATTGAAGCTAGCCAAGCACATGTCACAGTTGCAGTTGGCGTCTTTTCTGCATCCAGGGTAGTAGCAGCTGTCTCGGATTTCAGTTTCTTCCATGGTGGTTGTGGTGCTGTTTGATGATAGGTTCGATTTCATGTCTTCTCTTGGTTCTTTTGTGTTTTTTGGTTTTATTTAGCTTTCTCTCTCTAATGTTTTCTTGGAGAAGAGGAGACAGGGTTTTCAAATTTGAATACTTAACGGTCATATGTGACAAGGCCAGGCGGAATTTTGTTTCTAAGCGGTTTAGAGGAGTGAGAGTTAAGGTTCGTGGAAATGGCTGAAATGACCTCAGTCCCTTTGTGTTATCACCTACATATAATTTTGGGATTTTGCAGACCTGAATTTTTCTCTTATCCGTAGAATCTTGAAAAGGGGGTTATAATTAACACATATCTAATTAACTTCAGACAAGTATTAATGTTCTTAATTCCTTTGAAGAAAAGGCATCTGATTATTTATGGTAGAAAACTATAAGATGGATTCTATATGGAAGTTGAATTCTTTCATTTCATGTAAATCACGTAATGAATTTGAATTCAAATGCCTTAAGATAGGGTCCGGTTAACGAGTGTCTTTAAGAGACTATGTTAAGGGACATTAAATTAAATAAGATATTTATGGTATAATTAATTAAAGTTTGACTTGAATTTACAAATATACTTTTATATGCAATTCATATATACACTCATAAACGAAAGGGTAGATTTGGAATATCATTTAAAATTAAATGTAAATATTAAACTTCAATGCATTTGTTTGTACATTTATTACTAACTAGCATCACAAGTAGCACATGTTGATTTGCTCTTTTATGCGATAAAACAATATGTTAATAATTATCTTCTTACTTATAAGCATATCGAGCATAATGATCACATATTCTAAACCTATAAAGAAGTTTCACGAGAAGAACAATTTGGTTAGAATTACAAAAAAATAAAAACAATTAAAAATGTAGAGAAGATAAATAGCATGATAGAAAATCAATATGGGCTGAAGATAAGAAAAGTGGATAAGCAAGTCTGAGATGATAGGGGGCGAAAAAAAACATATGAAAAAGATGTGGGGAGTTTGAGTCAATTGAGTTACATGTATACCCTTACTTAAATATTTTATTTATATATTTAAGTAAGAGTTTAAAGGACATTTTGAAGAATGGACACTAAATAAAGGTTCTAACTTTATTAATAATATATATATATATATATATATATATATATATATATATATATTAACAAGTGTCCCTAACACACGTCAACTAAACTCTAATTGATTTAACTAATTACACAGCATAATTTTTGGTATTAAATTGATCTTGCATTCAGTAAATGGTGCTTGCTTAAGATGCTATTAATGTCAAGAAATTAGAAGTATCAATAATCATATGATTTTGGATTGTTGGTGTAGATATGAAAAATATATTTCATCATGAGTCAGAAGCTCAATGGATGATATAAAAGATCGTGGACCACACACTTTTAATAAATTATTCACTTTTTCAAATCAACTAAAGATCAAATAAGAAACGCGTGAAAAAAATTGACTTAGACTTACGGTTACAAATAACAATTGTCACGAGCGATGGTTTTTCCCATCCAAAAGAAAGACACTAATTGCTTATATATAATATTATTCGATTCATTTTTTGTGTAAAGAAACTTAAGGAAAAACAAATATTTTTTTAAGACTCAAAGCAAAATAAATATTCTTTATAATTTTCTTAGCATAAAAAACTGTGATAGTTAATCAAATTATTCTCTATTTACACCAAAATATCTATAATTTAACATTTGTTAATCATATAGTACTAAATTGATAAGGTGATGTTGGGACCTAACCTGCTATTTTAATCAAATTCCTCTTTTCTTACACCAAAATATGTGTAATTTTATCACTGATCAATAAATTAATTAAAATCTTATAATGCTAAATTGATAAGGTAATGTTGGAACCTAACCTACCCATTTCACCCTTTCGTCTCCTCGGTCGATTTGCATTGGTTGCCTCCTGGATCCTAATAGAATTAATTAATTCACTTTACCCACAGAAACAGAGGGCTCTTGGTAGACCAAACCTGAACTGAAGATTAAACAAATGATCTACCAGCTATACATATTTCAAAGAAAATTGTATTGTTGTCAATTTGATCATACATAACTTAAAATGCATTCGTTGTATCATTAATATTTTAACACAGTAATAAATCGTAATTTAATTCTAATCGTTGAAGTTTATGGCATAATTTAGAATACTTATATTTCTTTGGGTAGTGGGAAGTTGACAGTTACTGGTGTATTTTAATATTGAAAAATTTAGATTTGTGCCTGATTTCCTTGGTCTTTGTAAACCAACTGAGCCAGGTGGGAAAAATATCTTAAAAATCAAGAAATTAACCAGGGTCACAATTACACTTTTTGACCCATTAATTCCAAGTCCTTCAGATATAGGTGAAAAGTTATTTGACTTGCAATGTTTAGATAGCAGAATTAATGCAGCTTTGAGCTAATTAGAAGAATATCATCACCTTAATTAGATGGGATTAATTAAAAAATTAAGAAAACTCAGCTGAATTGAATGCCTATTCATAGTTTTCAATTTCTAAGGGATTGAAATAGACAGGAAAAGAAATTGACTCATGGTTGTGAGGAGAACCCAAAAAAGAAGATAAAAAAGGTTGAGGGTTTTCCTTGAAGTTAAGATTTTTACCTTGAATAGTTTTGTTTGTCTGGCCAAGGAAAGTAATAAGAGAAAAAGCATATCCATATTATCAAGTGGGAAAAAAGAAAAGAAAACAAAATTTACTAATTAGAAGCCTCCATTAAAAGAACATCCCCTGTACAAAGACAAAGTTTTGACACTAAACCGTGAAAAAGCTAGAAATCAATATTATTCCAACAAAAGTAGAGTCCCCTTCTCTTATCTTCTCTGTTTCCATTTAGTACAGTTTTGTGCTTGCCGATCTTGTGTACTTCTTAGAAGAAGACGGAGAATTATGTGGTGAAGAAGGCAACTCGCCTGACCTTCTTCTCAACATCTGCCTCATACCATCAGCTACTCGAACTGCAGGGTTGGATTTGAATTTACCACAAAATGACATGTGAGCTTTCACAGCTTCTTCCATGCCGAATGGCTTCTTTCCTCTACTAACTTCATCTCTAACAGCTTCTGAGCACAACCCACATAGCCATTTTTCATCAAATTTGGCTTTCACTTCGCTTATGTAATCTTGGGTGCAATCCTCTTTCAATCCACAACACTCACACGTGACTGATTCAATCTCCATTTTCTAATGCTTTTTTGCTCTGTTTTGAAAGTGTTCCTTTTTAGGCAAAAAAAGGGAAATTCTTCTGATTTTGAGCAAGATTTGAGCTAGGGACAAATTGATGTATTTTATGACTGCATTTTCTTTCTCTTTGGTTTTGATTGGGTTTTTTTTTTCTTTTTTAATTTTCTTCTTGCTTTAACTCATCACTTGGCTTTTGTTGGTGCAAGAAAATAGGTGTTATGCTTTGTGTTGCATGAGAGCTTTTATGGTTGGGTTAAGAGAGAGAGAGAGAGAGAGAGAGAGATGGCAAAGGTTAGTAGGGAAAGCTGCCATAATTTCCTCCATGTTCTAAGGGACATGGGGCAGTGGAATTTGAGACAAGATGGTCGGAGGGGGCCTCAAGCGTTGGCCCCTTCTTGGATTTAAAACTTTTAACTTAGGCTGCTCCTTCTAGAAATTTTGTTCTGTATTGTTAGACGTTAGTTGTAACTTCACGGTAGTTTTTTTTTATATTTTTTTGATTGACAGTTACTTTCCGTTGCCATATTGTTTGTTACTGGCACTGGCTTGGCTTGGCTTAACTTGACTTGGTTATGGCCGGCTCAAAAGCGTTTTAAACTAGGGCTTGGAGATTGAGCTTTGCTAGTTGGTTATTCTGATAATCTGATTCTATGAGTGCGTTGACTACTTGACTTTCATATTGTGGATTGGAATAAAATCCTCTGCATTAAAATTTTTGTGCAGTTGATACAGTTTATGATTGAGTGTAACTTTTTTAATGTAAAATTTATGAAGTAAAGTAAGTAATATATTATTTTTTATATGAATTTAAAAATTGATATTGAGTGAAAATCATTTTATAATTTAAATTTATGTATATTGTAAGTTTTATTTCACAATATTTACAGCAAAAGAAAATAATAATTTTATAATCTAAATTTATGTTTACAGTATTATTCATTCAATTAAAAAATAATTTTTGTCAACTTCAATTTAATAAATTATCTAATTTTTTCAAATATATTTTTATAAAATTAAAATATGTTAATTTTAAAAAATAATTTTCATACTTTTAATTCAAAAAAATATAAATTAAAATTAAAATTACATCAAAAATCAAAATAAATAAGTAAATATTACTGTGAATTACTATTTGGTTAAAAAATGTCCAAAAGCAAAAGTTGAAAAATGATGTTTCCATGCATGAAATGCACAAAATTAAAAGGGATGAATAGTGTATTTATAATTTTTTACGTTGATAAAAATACGAAATTGTTGTGTTTAATTAATTAAGCTTTGGTTTAGAGCGTACTTAAATAACTAAATTACAAAAAGTGTTAATTGAAACACATAGGCATGCACACACGTGCACACACATGCACATATTGATATGATCATTTTTTTTTTTCTTGGCCGACACACATATATGCATCTATATATAATTTCTTTCACACGGCTCATAAAAAAATAGTAATACTATTGTAGATATTTGTGTAGTTATAATTATCATTTCTAACACAAATGTGTAACAAGTTATATCAAAAGCTTAGTCACATTAAAAAGTTACTCTAACAATACTTTTACATATTAAAGAACAAGAAAAACTCTACCTTAACTAAAGAGGCATTAACAAAATCAACATCACAGCCATAATTTATTTGACCAACTAACCTTGGGTAGTTCAACAGCCAATGACTGATCAGACTGCGAATAATTTATCAATAAACTTATTTTTTTTAAAAGTATATTAAAAAAACACGTACAAAGAAGAGAAAAAAAAATAATTACATACAAACTTAATATTCATTTTTTATTAAATTTTAAAGTAAATATATGCGCGTATGTATATATATATATATATATATATATATATATATATATATATATATATATAACACACCCGTATAATAGGAAATTAGGAAAATAATTGTTTTATTAGAAGGTCTAAAATCACTCAATCTCACATTTTCGTGATATCTTAATTTTCAATAATTGCTAATGAATAACTAAAAAAAATATACTTTAGGATTAGTTTTCAAAATTTATTCTAAGTATAGCTTTTTTCTTCCTTTTTTTCTGTTGTGTCTCTATCGTATTTGGAAGTAGATGATTCCTATTTGATACTGCAATCAGCTACCACCTTTCCTTTGGTCAAGGACGGTTGAATGTGACACAACAGTAAGATTGACAACATGAGCCTGAAGTTTACTTTCAATATTGCATGGCAATAATGCTAACAACTCTTTGGCATGACTTAGAACATGTGAACATTTTTCTTCCCTTTTCCTTTTTCTTCAATGGGGGAAGGTACGTTCATCTGATCATAGTCAAAATTCATACGTGATACTTGTTTCGGCCTACTGCATCATCCCATTTTGTGCATATCATTCCCTTTTCCATGCCTTGATTATTTTATATAGCTTACAACATTTCACCATCAACAACCAATTGGGTTTATTAAAAATAAATAAATAAATACATCGCATATAATAATATAAAATTAAAGTTTAAAATTATAATTGGGATGAAATCGTTTTTTTTATTATTAAAATTTTGAAAAAAACCATGATTTCACTTCAATTTTAATTCTAAACCTCAATTTCATACAACCGAACGTAACGTTAAGAATTTAATAAACTCTGTATATTTTACGGGCAAAGTTTTCAACTTTAAACCGCTTGATTAACATGATATATACTTGTTTTTCGTTTGAAAGAGTTTATGAAATGATTATAATTTTTATAAGTTTTATTTTTTTTATAAAATTAATTTTTTGTTAAAAAAGCTGTTATTATTATTATTTTATAAAAAAGTAAATATTTTTTTAATTCTACAATTATTTTGTAAAAACCTGTTTCAAAAATATTTTGTGAATTATAAATTAAAATTACTGCTAAATAAAATTATATTTTTCAATCATTTTGTTTTTTTTAGATGACGTGATATTGACATTGCGTTGGCATCATTAAAAGGGTAGCTATCAATTATTATAGATTTATAGGATGGTACACTTAGATTTTACATATTTCAAATTCTGTGGTTGGTTTAGAGTTACTTTCACCTCATGCTAGAATATTGTTTTCACTTGAATTGTTCATGTTGACTTAATATGAGACTTCTAGAGTTCGAACGTGCTGTGGATTGTAATTAATTGGTCAGCGACATTAGCGTGAATTAAAAATAGGACAATATGCTTACTGGCTGCTTTAAAAAAAAATATCATGCTAGTGGTTTATTTTAATATAAAGTAAAATCTCAATGTACATGTGTTGATTTGATTTTTTATTTAATATAAAATAATATATTAATAATTATTTTTTTATTTATAAACATGTCAAGCATAATGATAACATATTCTTCATTAAAAAATTGAATTTGCAAAGAAACACCAAGAAAAAAACAATCTGATTAGACTCACCAAAAAAAGATGAATTGAAAAGGTGGAGAAGATAAAGAGAAATAGAAAAGATCAATATGAGTTGAAGATAGAGAAATAAAGAGAGTGAAAAAGTTAAGTCTGAGTGAATTAGTAGAAAAGAAAAATATGGGTTGAAGATAAAAGAGATAAGTAGAACGGAAAAGCTAAGTCTGAGTGGAATTGTAGAATTACATAGAAAAAAGATGTGGAGAGTCAGAGTCAATTAAGTTACATATATAATTTTATTTAAATATTTGGTTTATATATTTAAATATAAGTTTATGAGATATTTTGAGGGGTGGACAATAAATAAAAGTTCTTATTTTATTAATAAGTAAGTGTAGTATAGATAGATGATGTATGATTTCTAGAAAAGATTGGAAACTTTAAAAAAAAGATTACTGTAAACCCTAATCAGTGAAATCTTAATTATTAAGACTTAAGTGGATGGCTCAAAATTTAATTTAAGTGGCCCATATGTTATGGACAAGCAACTAATTAGTAAATTTTGGTTTTTTTTTTGCCAAGAAATATCATTTACTTTCGTAATTAAGATTCATTTTCCTTTGTGAAGCCTATGTAGGCATGAAAACAAATTCATGAAGAAAAAAAAGTATAATTTTTTAACAATATTTTCTAATGAAAGAAAAGATTAAGTTAACCATCTAATACATATATTTAAAATCAGTGATAAAATGTTGTGAGGTGTGACATCATTAAAAAGTAAATATCTTTTTAATTAAAGAAAAAACCTTTGTATAATTGCGTATACTTAAATTGAAAATAAGTTTATAAATTACATGCAGAATTGGAGAAGCCAACTAACAGAAGCATAATTACACTCTAAAAGAGTCGAGACAAAGAAATTAATCACCAGCCCTAATTCCAGTCAAGAAATGGCCCACGAACATTAGTCCAGCTAGCACGCGGCATTAACTCGACAATTGCAAGCATTGAACGAGGACATACTCATCTCTTTCTCGTCATTTTAATCGTGTAGATCAGAGCAATTGGCTAGAATTGCATGTGTAAGGGGCTGACCTACAATTAAATTCCAATCACCGCTCATAGCAAAAATATAACCCATATATATATAGGTGATGCTGATTAGATTTCCTCCTAAATTCCAATCCGTCAATATCATTGCAATGTGCCAATTAATGTTGACCCAACACGTCCAAGGCTCAAGCTCTTTTTAGCCAGCAGACCAGGTTAATTGAGTGAATCTCTTTTCTTTTTAACCAAATAGATATGTACCTAGCTAACAATTAAAATTATGTGTGAACAAATTCATTAGGATTATTGGATATTTAGACCCTACAAGGCAAATGCTAGCCATACGATCACATTAAAACCTGGCCTCTAATCTGCCATGTGAGCCCAAAAAATCTGTAGTCAAGCTCTGTCCTCAAATGGAGAGAAGAATAACGTTCCAATTTTAATTTACAGGTCCACAGACAAGGCAATCGCCCCACCATGTGGGGTTGCCTAATTACTGTGAAGCAGACCATACCTAAAAGCACCATATCTATTATCTGATATATACTATAAGGCAACGTAGAGTTTGGTCATTATCATGAATCCCATAGTCTATACCCTTTGCCCGGTAGATGTCAGGCAATTCCAATGGCCATTATAGTGTTTTCATGTATCTACTGTGTTTTTGAGGGCTCGATCACACAAGTCGGTCAATAAGACTAATATCCTTGAAATGTTGTATGAATGCAATATAAAACGATAAGATGAAGGTATGATATTTTTATTTTATGAGTATCTTTAATGAACAAAACGAGAAAATATGAAATAAAAGAAAAAATTTTATCCATATACAATCATTTAGTTTTTTTAAAGATTAGACAAGATATTTCATCATCTTATTTATTCATCATATTTTATATATTTTCTTTTCGTTCTGTCTACCAAACATATTCTTAGATACTAAAGCCCGATATTTGAAATCACAACCACTCATTTAGTGCAATCCTACTCAGCAATAAAGCTAAAATTTTGTCACGAGAGGCCTCAAAAGCTGAAGATTTTAAGAAATATATCTTTCTTTACTAAGATTATCCCATGCATGAACCTGATTAATTATAGCTCCTATACATTTGATCTTATGTGGGTTTGGCTTAAAATTTTCCGGCTAAATCTTTCCTTATCCAAGGCATATGAAAACAAAAAAAAATCACCTGGTTTTAAACCTTTGTCTGCTGAATCTTATGGTAAACTAATGCAGGGATTAGTTAGCTATACATGTCTATATATAATTAATTAAATATAAAGTTTTAATTTTTATAATGATATTTCTGCAGTCTTGCATGGATTTTAGCTCTATATCCATTGCTCAGAGGGGGTCAATGATTCTCACATGGGTTCTTGTTTGCTTCCTACATTATCATATGGAAGTATGTCAAAAAATTTAGGGAAGAGGTTGAGTTTGTTTTGAAATTTAATGCCCTTCACATGGCTACCCACGTGCATATTTCATTCCAACTAAGGATTCTTCCCTCTCCAGACAATCCCTCATCTGATCCAACTGCATTCAATCATCAGCTGGCACTTGCAACTCATCTTTCTACAATTAGATTTCACTACCACATTTTTTTTTAAAGAAAATAGAAGTATGCGACAAGTTTATCATTTAAGTCTTTATTGCATGTTTTGTTAATTATAGATAGATACTTGGGTAAAATATATCTTCAACCTTGAATTACGTATTTAATTACAATCAAGTTCCCTATTTTGAAAAAGTGATGATGTTTGACAATTTTCTTCAATTGTCTTAATGATAACTTATGTTTTGAATCAAAAGTTTTGAAAACTAATAGAGCTGATTATAATTTACATACAAAACTCGAGAATGCATGTGTAATTTACCTTAAAAACTCTATAAATCATGTGATCCTTGATATCCTTCTTTACAATGACTTGTCACTCAATAATAATGATAATAATGCGTTTTGGGCATAACCCAACTTATAAATGATGATAATAATTACTATCACATAGTGGTAGCCAACTTATAAGAAGTATCACCTAAATGTGAAGTGAAATTTGACCTCTTTTAATTAGCATTTCTCTGTCACTCTTTCAGCATTTCTCTGTCACTCATCAAATTTTACATTATTGGTTGTGAAACTGTTGCTTTTATTGTATTTTATCATGTGGGGGCATTTTGTTTTCTTACTAGATATTGGTGTTTTTGATCTTTTATTATTAAATCAGCTTCAATCATTTGGGACTCAACAGCAACCATTTCAACTCCCAACTCTTTCCCATATGAAACTTTTGGAATGCTTGCTGTCGTAATTTGTTGTCTGAGCACTGAAGAATCGAACTGACAGAAGTGCAAAACCACCCCATCACTCATTTCAAAAAATATTTAAGCTAACCATGCAAGCTATGTGCCCTTCTGCATTTGTGGTTTGTGAGTAGATCTGGAATAATGGAAAGCAATATATATTGAGCTAGTGTGATCTTGGTCACAAGAAGAGTCAGGCATTCAATGCAAAGTTATCTTTAAGAAATTGAATAATTCAAGAATAATTAAAATATTGTGCTGTATTTTCTTCCTTTGTTTTTTCTGATTTAGACAGTGCAGATAACTTGGCCAGCAAAGTACCCACAATTAAATGACAAATCAACATCCTAACTGGCTGAGGTCTGCAAGAACTCAATCCCTAACAAATGATTGTGGGGTTTCCTACAAAGAACTCATAAATATAGCATACTGATATTTTCGAAGTACAATATTGGGAGTCATTGTTGGTCTGTGAAATGCAATTTAAGGACTTTTGAGAGGAGAATAGAATAATTTTTATCCAATTGGATTTGGTGGAGACGATGAAACGAGGGAAAGATAAAATTCTCATTTGATGATATTAAAATAAAGTTCTTTCATTAGGAGAAGTAAGACGAGTCATATATCCTCATTTTTATTTATCTCATTTTATATCATCTCTATCGTTTTATTCACCAAATACATCTTATATATGATATTATGTCAAAATAAAATTGCCATATGTTGAATTTTCAATGAACTACTTTGAGTATTTAAAAAAATTACAATAACGTTGCATTTGAGTTCATGGATTTGAAATGTATGTATTTACATCTTAAGATAGTTTAAAAAATTATAAATAATTCAAAAGTTAGAACTTTTACGATAACATTTAAATTCATCTATTCATTAAAGTTTTAAAGCTTGTGAATTTGAAATACATTAGAAAAAAAATGATATTTTAAATTCATTAGTTTATAAGATTTGAATGAATTCATGAAATTGTGAAATCCCTATGAATTCATAAAATTGCGAAATCTTTACACTTTGTTTGTATTGAAGGAAATAGAAGAAAAAAGAAATGAAGGGAAACCATGTCTTGGAATTATTTTTTTAATGAAGGGAAATGAAATGGAGTGATACAAATACCTTTCTTTGCTTTCAAATCATTTTTTGTTTCAATTCTCCCAAATTGAGAGTAAATGAAAGGAGAATATATTTCTTTTATAATTTTTTTTTATTGTATTCACCGTTATATCTTTAACTTTTAATGAAATCTCTTATAATACAAAACAGTAAAGTGATTTATATCATTTCTTTTATTTTTTTATCACTTTTTATTTTTATTTTTAAACATTCAAACAAAAAGTTCATATACTCCTCAATTTTATACCTTCATATCCTTTACTTTCCTTTTCTCAACCAAAATCCAAATATAGGCTTAAAAGTCCAAATTGGTTTTGAAAACAAATACATGTATTTTAAATTTATGAATTCAAATGTACTATAAAAAGAATTTTACAAATTAGATAGCTAGAAAGTAACCATCATCAATTCATTCTAAATTTATCAGAAAAAAAATAAAATAAAACAATAAGTTCATACTGAGACTCAAGGAAGTAAGATCTCATTATAGTTTAGGGTATGAATTGTGAACCATGCATAGTATTTACACTTGTACTCATTGAACCAAATATTGAATGTCACCCAACTACCCAAGGTTTTACTAAATAAATGGGCATGATTGGACAATTGGGATGAGAGAAACCTCATAAATAGATTTGTAGGGAAACCTAACAAATATATATACTTTTGTGGTGTTAGTACTGTGGTATCCCCTGGTGGCTCAAAAAGGTAGTGTTGGAACCCACTCCTCAGGACTCAAATTATCATGAAGTTAATGGACAGAAACAGGACCAGGGGATGACGATGACACGTTGACGAACAGAATAGATAGTTTTGTAGGGCCCACCATGTGCACTGCACAATCGGCCCGACACAAGGTGGCGGCCCACTGTTGAGTCATCAGTTTCACTTTCATATGTTACGGGTTATACTTGGCCCAAACCAAGACACGAGTCCTAGATTGAAATCTCCTTGGAATTCTTGCAAGTCAATATCGATTGGCTGCTAAATCGATTCTCTTCTAGCAACCAATTATCATGTTTGTGAATCGAAAACGAAATCGCTACTAGTAAAAGGGATCCTCCCTCATGATTCTATGATTATCTAATAATATAATATTTTTTTATAAGAATATTTATTGATATAATCATATGAACAACCACAACTGATTGGTCGCATTGATATGAACTTCTTACATGATAATTGTTCAAATGTAAGACACTGAGATGAAATCCCATTTTCTCCAAGTTTCTTGGTTAAAGACTACTTTAAATTAAAGTCAACTCCGTTGACCATAAGATGCAGTGATCTGGTTAGGACAGAAGCAGGAACAACTACCAAAACTCAGAATCTCATTTGCATCGATCCTTCAAGATCTATTACCGTGGTATTTACAATCCCTCTTGCCCAAAAAGCTTAAAATTCCGGTACATGAAAGCTCAAAGATGTCACTGAATGGTGGTGGACATAGCTTTTGGATAAGATGGTAGAAAGCAATCAAAGTTCAATGGGATTTCATCTCTATATCTCCATCTTCCTTTGAAATGGAATCGGAACTATCTTGTGGAAGGAGGCCAAGGAGTGGCAAAGGCAACAATGAACTGAGATTGCAGAGAACTATCAAAAAGGTTAAGTTATCAAATCTGTCTTTGGTGACACCAAATAGTTGGGTCAAACCTGCCCCTATCAGTCCTCCGACAACACCCCCTCCATTTGATATGGACATGAGGGTTGCAAAAAGCGTTGCTTCCATTCCCTCTGGACATAATCTTGCTGCTAGCACAAGAACCGGCATGAAAGAAGCCTGTAACAGAACAGTTTTGCATCAAGATGAGAAGCATGGATTTGAAAAGGAAAAAAAAAAAGAACAAAAACAGGAACAAAATGATTGAGAAGTGGAAAACAAGCACTATAAAAGAACATCGCTCATGTGCGATCAGATAAATAATGCCAAAAACATAAACCGTGTTATTACTTATAGACATTATAGCCAAGACTAGATAATGAAAGGAACTCATGTAGCTCCTTAAGAAGGAAGTATCCCTCATTTTTCAGGAATTTATTTCTTTCGAAAGAAAAGAAAATTATTTATACCATGGCTCCAAACAAGAACCCTGAAAAAATTCTTTACTTCCATGGGAACCAAAAGAATCTTCCCAGTGAGCAAGTCACTCCAAACATCTCGCAAGTCCCCAGCCTTTTGCTTACAAAAATGGTTTCCAGGCTACTGAAAGCGGTATCCACATGGAAATTATATAAGTTTCTACTTGAGAACCAATTAGGGGCAAGTAAAATTTTATTACCTGACCAAGGACTGTTAGAATCAACGAATCCCCAATTGCAAACCACTCATCACTTATGCCTAACTTCCGGTTAAAGCCAGTAACAAGGAAAACCTACACAAAAAGATGAAAACAATAACAATAAAAAGTAATCATGTACAAGAATAAGAAATATATCAGAAATAACATTACCAAAAAGCAGACAATTAAACAAACCTGAGTCATCCCAAGAGCTGTACCAATAATGGTGGTTACAAGAAAAATCTTCCGCAATGAAACATTTTTCAGAAATCCATTATACAGCCCAACACCAAGCAATGATGCAACTGAAGTCACGAACTTAACACGTCCTAGAAATTCTGGAGAGAAACCAAGTTTGTTCGTTCTGAAATTGATTTGAGCATACACCAATCAACAAAATAGTTTGAAGTAGCCATAAAACAAATTACAGAAAGTAAAGGGTAATGACAATAATCAGAGACAGCACATACGTGAAGTAAAACATGGCGGAGTCTGACTGTGGTGTTGCCTGCCACAGGAAGATAAATAATGTAGGGAGAAACACATTAGGCTGCTTGACAGCATCCCACAACTGAATAATATTCTGTTTCGAGTTCTCAAGAAAGCCAGGACTGGCCCAAGGAATATTCTGCCCCCTTGTCGGACGAATCACACGCTGTTCTTTTACAAGAACAGCAACTGCAGATGTTATCAGAGGTAGCAACGCCGTGAGACCAAAAACAAACCTGAGGCATCAAAATTGTCAGAAACATGACTCATTACAATTATCATCAGTCAGGAAATTATTTCATAGACAAACCGCCTTAAGTACCTTACACCATAAGAATCCACAAGGTAGCCACTAAAGTAGGAGCTCACAATTCCGCCAACAGCAGAGGATCCCCAACATAAAGACTGAAGAGATCCTGACATGCTTTGTGACTCTCCACGAGCCCTCTCTACGACCATTGAATCTACAACCTACACCATATGCAAGTTTTGACGTGATTTTGGAAGTATGAAATGATTTTTTTTTTTAATAAGCGAAATGTATTAAAAAATCACCAAGGGGGTGCAACCCATGTACATTACTATCTATAGGAGAGAAACTCCACAAAATCTATAAAGTTAGAGTCATTTACAAAAGAATTCTCTTTGACCCAAAAAAATAGGAATAGGTCATTAAGCCATCTTTCCCGAATTACAACCAAAGGTCTCTCGAAACCTTCAAATGCTCTACAGTTCTTCTCGAGCCAAACAATCCAAAAGATATAAAGTGGGACCAAGAAGTAAACTTTCTTGAGATTTTTAGGGGCCCGCAGTCCACTCTAAGCTCACACTTCATCTAACACCAATCCGGCGCACACCCAAGAGATCCCCAAAACTTTATAAGCTATTTCCCATAAGGATCTTGCTAAGGAGTATTCCATCAAAGGATGAAACACAGATTCACCACATCCTTTGCAGATGAAACAATGGTTCACCAATATCCTTCCCCTTCTTTGCAAATTATCAAGCGTTACGATCTTTTCCAAAGAGGCCTCTCGACAAAAAAAAACTCACTTTCTTTGGGGCTTCGAAGCACCAAATTGCTTTCCACGGGAAGTTGATGGATTCATCTGTAGTAGACCCAGCTAGAAGAATCTTATAAAAAGACTTCACCTCAAAACCTTTGCCCAGATTGTCCCTCCATCTCATCGCATCTTCTTTAGAAAAGTCAAAGTTAAAACTATATAAAGTTTCCAAGAAGCTCTGCATCCTCTCAATCTCCTAATCGTTAACATTGCGTATGAAAGGCACATCCCATGAAATAACACCGTTGTTCACCGAGAAGCAAGATGAAATAAGAGCTTCTTTATCCCTTGCCATTTCAAAGATTTCCGAGAAACGATCTTTAAAAGGGATGTTCCTGAACCATGTATCATGCTAAAGCCGCATTCTCCTTTCATCACCAACCAACACCGAAAGGTGAGAACTCAAGGCTTCCCAACCATTTCGTATCCACTTCCACACTCCAACACCGTAGGCCCCCTTTTTTTTCTTAGAAGTCCACCCGCAAGCATTCAATCCAAACTTAGCTTCCACCACTTTCCTCCAAAGATGATCCCTTTTCCACAATAAACTTCCATAACCATTTTCCCAACAAAGCTTTGTTGAACAATGTAAGGGACTTTATACCTAATCCCCCTCGATCTAATGGTTGCTTAACCACTTCCCATCTTACCAAGTGATAATTAACGTTCGCAAATAATATACAAAAATTGCTAACTTAATCTTCTCCCACTAGAATATCATACGGATGTTCATCAAGTTAGTCATTAAAATTTATCAAAGCATACACATCCTTCATCAAGGGCATTCGTATACTGCCACATCTATATGTTGAATACTTTGTAGGTAATCAAAATCACACACAACCAAAAGAGATTTACCTGAACTCTAAGAAATTAAAAGTTTGATGCATATAGTTTCGTATTCAGATGAACATAGAACACCGTTGAAAAAATTATAGTTAAAAACTCGCAGAGAGTGACCTGGGAACAAAATTTCTCTAAGCGCTCGCGTAAATAGCAATCGCGGCATTTGGGAGACTTTCAACTTTTGAGCCGTCAATCAATAAAGAACAAGGCTACTTATCCCCACAGAGAAAGGCCTAAACAACTGTTCCTAAGCCACAAAGCATAGTATTATGTCAAAAGTTGTTGCATGTCACACTCTTTTACCAACTATGATTAGAATTAACCTAAATTCGAAGGGAAGGGGTCGAATAAAATTGGAAGATAACATGTGGCCACATCCCATACATGCAGTTGCATAAACTAGGCACATGTAAAAAAATGCATCTGTGTCTCAAATGCAAGCGTATTCTAGCCATTGAGTAATGTAGGGGTGGGCAATAGCACCCAATAACTGAACTGGTTGTAAAGAGGGAATGGTTGAATTCTCCAAAAAAAATTGGTTACTGATTCGGGAACGCTTTTCTATTTCAAAAAACCATGGTTAACATATATATATATAT
Organism: Bretschneidera sinensis; assembly: GCA_023935145.1. Lineage (NCBI taxonomy): Eukaryota > Viridiplantae > Streptophyta > Magnoliopsida > Brassicales > Akaniaceae > Bretschneidera > Bretschneidera sinensis. The sequence goes on along the minus strand of CM043705.1, from coordinate 84,589,603 downwards.
ATATATATATATATATATATATATATATATAACATTTTCATTTTAGACAAGAGTCAAAATATTACTGGAAAGAACACATAACTAGGATGCACCTTATTACTGCCACTTTAACCCGAATCTCTAATCAGTAACCACACATTCTCTTTCTTAAAAACATCTTCATCACTCAGATAAAAAAACTCGCTCTCTTTCTCTCTCCTCCCTACCTCCATCACCACTTCTCTCCTCCACTATGCCTCATCTGCCTCTCCTCCTTCTCTCCATCACTACTTCCCTCCTCTCTCCTCCCTCCATTTATCGCCACTGCGCTCCTCCACTATGACTCCTCTTCCTTCTCCTTCAACATCACAAATTTTCACGGACCTTGAGATTCGAGACCAAGTACTTGTTCCTGTCGACAAAGACAATGCATGATAGGAGGGATCTCCATAGGAGGGTCTCGTGGGTGATAACGAAGGGAGAGCTTGCGGATAACATTGAAGATCGCGGAGAGCTCAGAGTGGATCTCCTAGGCTGCATTGTCTTCCTGTGCTCTCTCTTGAGGAAATTGTGGATTACATAAGAATTTTTGTAACGGATTTGTGGATTTGATGAGAAATTAGGGCAACGAGAGTAGAGTTTTGAGAAAGAAAATTGGTTGGTTAATTCATTTCACATATTAGTTTGGTTCGGTTAGTTTCAGTTAACTGGACTGAAAACAATTTCCCGAAAGGAACGGTTCAATTTTGCTTAGGACTTTTGCCGAACAGAATGTTTAGGTTCGGTTACCAGAACCACGCCCAGCCCATTTGAGTATCATAGTTGCCACCAATTATTGTAGCTGACATGACACCACATTCATGAGAATTGAGAAACTACTAAGGTCACTTTTGCAGCAACACGTTTGTTGTAATACTTTCTTTTTTTTGGCATCAACGATGAAATATTTTGCATTTCCCTAACTGATTATGGAATTATGTCCAGTACTGCCCATACCAAGGAAAGTTTTAGATGCCTAGCCTTTTTCTATCCTTTGAAAGAATCAAGTCCTTGGCATTAACCTTCATCCCTTGTTACATGAAAAAAAAAAACTCTTTAATGCCTGTCATTGTTTGTCTATAGACACTAAGGCATATTGTCATGCATGACACCAGCCCAAGATATTAATTTTTATTTAGAGTGCAGTAAAGCATCACCTTCCATATGCAACCTGAACAACTATAGCTGCCATAGTTGATGCCAAGTTACAATAAATCCTCATAATATAGAGGCAAAGCTTGACCTGAATTGATATGTAATTAACTTAATAAAAGTAGGCATAAGTAATGCAACTTAAATGACACAAAACGCGTGTTAACATGCAAGTTCAGACCTACAAGAAAATATAAAATCCTTAACGGTTCAAACATCCATCATTAACAAGTATATCTACATAACTTAACAAATTCACAAGAAAGGAAATACTTACAACATCTTATAAAAAAAAGAGGTACTTACAACATCAGAGAAGGCAACAGAAAGAGACCCAAGAAGTATGCAGAGAGCTGCATCATACTTGCTGTCAACAAAGGTGGCCATCAAACTCCATGAGAATGCACCAAGAAGTCCAGATAGAACCAAGTATGACCTTCTTCGATAACCAAAAAGTGGTACAGAATCGCTGCAAGAACAAAAAATCTTTCTCAAACTTAGTACAGGAACATATTGAGTTTCCAAGGGAGGAGTGAAAAATATAACAGAAATAGTCAATAGCTCGTACCTAATAAACCCATAGAGAGGTTTAATAAGCCATGGTAAGGCAGAGAAACCAGTTATTACAGCTGTCTAGTCAACATGTATAATTTGTCAGTCTTTAATGACAGTAACATGAATGTATTAAAAACACTCATAAAAAAGGAAGTCTAATCCATAAATCACAATCCCCTTTTGATGCTATAATTTTCTCTGCAAAATTTGAACCTAAAGAAGATATTCTTAATCAATGTATAGAATAATCAACAATTTAAATAAGTGTGTAACACCATCAGAAGGATTGACATAAAAGTAACCTTTTGCACCATTAAAAAAAGAAGGAAAAAGGAAAAAAAAAGTTACATATACAATTGCACAACTTCTACCACAACTAAAAGATACTTGAAAAATTACTGGGACATACCTCTGCAGGATCAAGATGCAAATCATCTTTCAAGTAAAAACTGACAGCAAGCCTTGAAAGGCCTAAAACACCTTGAACAAAATATACCATGGCCACCGCAATATTATCAGGGGATAAATCCACGCCAAAGAGTTTAACTTTACTAAATAGATATTTGCTTTTGCGCGGAACTGTTTTACTAGAAGAGCTTGTCTCTCCTTCCCTATCTGATGTCGACATATCTCCTTTTCCGGCACCTAAAATACACAAACATTGCATGCATATAAACAATAGGCTTCCTACAAAATCAAACCATTTACCCAAAGAATGTATCAGTTGAAAAGGTAGAGAGCAAGCGAGCTACTATCATGGTATCACCGATTACCCCAATTAATTCAAAATTTTAGTTTAACTTCCTCAAACCTCGTATATAATAAAAAGTGCTCAATCAAATGAATTATTTACCTCAATTGAGTACAAACTTTCAATCCAAACTCATGCTAAACCTCTAAAAGTCGCTTTAACCTAGTACAACCATATGCTCATACCCATATAGTATCGATCCTTTGAAAATCACCCACCTCAATCCAAGAATATGGGAAAGTGTAGCCAACCTTTTCTTATCCGCTTCCACACACTCACACCATAAGGGCATCTACTATCTTTGGATATGCATGCTAAACTGAATTTAATAGTTACCAACAAAATGTTTTCCGTTTGGTTGCCTAGAAAGTAAAACTGTCTCAGTTCCAACCAAATCAAAACGCTCCAAATTTTCTTTTCATTTTCCTATGTTTTCTAAGAAACTGAACATAGCACAATAAAAAAACGGATGAGTAAAAATTCATAATAAAACGATTTAAAAAGAAAAAGACTCACTATTTCGTGAATCCGAAACTGAATTGTCGTCTCGGTCAAACCCGTAAGAGGGCGCGGGAATGGAAACGGAGATGGACATGTCGTATTCCGATAGCTTCCGGAAATGTCTACGTACAGATACACGCTGTGCCCCAGCGATGAGAGAAAGAGGTCGCAGGCGGATCTGAGAGAGTGTAGGAACAGTGAAGGAGATGAAGGACAAAGTCGGGCTTTGAGAGCGTAAGATTGAGATAGAGGAAAAAGATTTTGGAGCCATTAAAATAATGTTTTATCCATGTACTTTTAATAAACAAGTACTTCTTTCGCTTGAAATGACATAGTTGTCCTTGCAAGCCAATTTTATTGCCTTCCAGTTCGATGCTTTTAATTTCTCTTTTTCTTAAAAAAAAAAAAGTTTGTACTCCCATGGAGGTTTTTATTTTTACGAATAACTTTTTTTATTTTTTTATTTTTAGGTATGTCTAACATAATAGTTATATAAAAAAACAGATTAAGTTAAAAAAAAAATATAATCTCTTTTAAAAAAAGATTAGCAAGAAAACGGCTAAACATTTAAAATTTCAGCATTTCGAAAAAAAAATATTAAAGAAAATTTTAAAAGACATAATTACCCTTACTTCTATTTGGTTGGGAAAACAATATTACAAAAAAAAAAAATCTTTATCACGAAAATCTCAAGACTTGACTCTCTCATTCGATGCTCCGTCTAACCCTGCAAAAACCTCACAAAATTTGCAACTCAATCACAGAATCCCAGCAATATAAACTAAACATTTCAGATCTCTTCGATTTTACCCATCACAGATCAATTAAAGTTTGTGCACTGCCCTTAACATTTTTTGCTCTGGAAATATCGCTACCTTTCTGGAATCGAATCCCTAAATCAACAATCCATTTTTAAATAAAAAGGATTGTTGTGAAATGAATTGAAAATATTAAAATATTAACTGTAAAAAAAGGAGGCGAGAAAAGAAGAAAAAAGGTAGAGCAACTACTAAGCGCCATGATCCTGTATTTGAGTCTCTTTATGATCTTCCTTGGCCACAAGGCAAGGCCCAAGGGCTTCTCATTCTCGACCGCTACCCAAGGGCTTCGGCAATCACTAGAGAGGTTTGTCTTGGCCCCTTCGTGCGGGCCGCCCAATTAAGCAGGACCCCCTAATGCAATTTTCTCCTGCAGAATTTTGAGAAAATTCTTTTAGATAGTACAAAAGTTCTTGTGATGAATTAAAATTTCAGATATTTTGAAAATTTACTAGATTATTGAGATTTTAAAATTTGTACATTTTTATAAAATTATGAAATATGATTTATTTAATCTATTATCTGTCAAAATCTAAGTTTGACCAGGAATACGTAGCACATAGGGCGTTGAAGTTGGGTCCATATAGTTTATTGAATTATTCTCTTTTGTTGTTTAATTTGATACCCCACGTAAATGATTTATTGTTAATTTTTTTTATTAGAGATGAATAATTTACTGTTTAATGTGATGCGTTAATAATTTAGTGTATCACATTAGTATTATTCTCTTGAATTATTCACATATCTGTTCCTTCAATGATAGTCAGTCTTACATCAACTTAGAATAGTGATTTTGATTTTATGAAAATTATTATAAAATAAAAAAAATTAAATAATATTTATTTAAAATAAAATTTAAATGATAAAACTACTACCCAATTTTTTCATTCAGATCCGTGAAACTACAGTAAAACTGGGTGCAGCTATAAAAAAACAAAATAACAGGAAAGCTTGACAAAATGACTATTTTATGATGAGGAAAAAAGAATCTACTTCAGATGAAGTCATTGGCGTAAAGTGCATAATCAAAAGATAATTAAGTAATATAAAATAAGTCAAGATAATACAAATAATAAGCTCTAGTCATAAAGCATCACCACCACCACCACCACCACCACCACCAACTTTTGTGAGCCAGAAACCCAACAGCAAATCATCCGGTTATCATTCAACAAAATCAACTCTACAAATTTCCTCCACCTCTAGAAGGAGAGTACAAAATATTGATAACAAAGGGAGAAAAATGTAAGATTCAAACTACAGAGGAAATTCGAATACCATTTCTGCGCTCAACAATTTGATCTTCATTCTTCAATAATGTGATTTATATTATTTTTCATGACACTCCTAATTCCTAAAACCTTATGAAAAGTTGGTGTGTCTTTCTGTTGGCTCCTTAAAGCAAAGGAATAATTAGGAGTAGCTAAGATTAACATAACTATCAAGAACAAATTCCGTAAACATCATCAGATTCCAACTCATCCATTCCTTCCTCCTCCAAAATCATCTCCTGGTACCTGCATTCGTGACTGCAAAAGGCCTTCTCACCCCTGGAAGAGTGAAGACAAATATCTGGTTAGAGCACTAAAATCCCTGCTTGTGCACTAGCGAAACAAAATGAATATGAACCATCTACAAAAATAAACAGATCAATTTTCTATGAAACCTAGTTCAAGTTCATCGGTTTTCACTAAAAATAATATAGTTGGGATTCCACACAAGTTATGCTTATTGATTGATAAAAAAAATATCCAAAATTTCACATTTTTCAATTTCCTTTTGTCACAAGAGCAGACCAACGAGAGAAAATACTTCAATACCAACTTACACAATTCATCAATAAAATCATTTCAAAAGGCAAGGAAAACAATGCTAAAAAAAAGGAAACTTGAGGCTTCAGCTAACCTGTACATGAAAATGTCTTTTCCTTGCCCCAGATTCTTCTTGCAAGCGTAACAGAAGCTGAGAAAACTCTCTGATGGATAACTTGACCCATTTTCCTTCCTGAAAGCAGAGAACCCACCAACAACACCACAGCAACTCTCAACAATGCAGTTATGAAAAATATGTGTAGTTCTCGGGTTAGGTCCATGAGATATCACACAAGTGTAATCCTCGGATAGCTCCATCTCACTAGCAGAGAGACACCCAGTGAAAACCCCAGGAGAACTCGGACCCTCCATACCTGAATTAGCTGATTCGAATCCTGATTTCTTCACTGGAGAAGGAGATAACCTAGAGGAAAATGAACCCAATTGAGAATTCCTTGTCTTCGTACCAAAATCAGCTGGGGATCTTGGAGACTGAGCTGGAGAAAGAACAGAGTGAGCTAGAGGAGGAATCTGGATTCTTAGCTGTGACCCGAGCAAAACCATCCGGGTCTCAGGTTTTGACAATTTGGGGTCAGATTTCTCATATTTGAGAGCATCAACAATGCCAAGGCCAATCCCTTTTGAGTCCAATTTGTGCCTGGTTTCAGGTTCTTGGGTGGCTTTGGGTGTATTTGGATTTGATTCAGACCAAAACGGGTTTTTGAAAACGGAGAATGGTTTGCTATCAAGAATTGAAGTTGGGCTCATAACAGCCTCATTTTCAGTAAAGCCCTTTAAGGTTAAACCAGTGAACAGCCCTGGAAATGAAGTGGGTTTCCTGTAATTGTCTGTTGGAGATGGAAGTGAGCCATAGTCTGCCATTAAAGTTTGCTTACTGGTTGATTTTGTTGCTCCTCTTGATCTCTTCCTCAGCATAATTCACAAATTACAATACTGTCACTGCAAATAAAGAAAAAAGATTTTAACTCGGCGAAAAAAGAATTGAAACGTGACAAGGCACTCCTACTGCAAAAATGGAAATTAAACTTAAACCAAACAATTGAGAAGCTATCTTGTTTACAGGATACAGTCTAAGAGAGAGAGAGCAATTGAACTTACCTCAAAGATTGCGTTTTTTCACCTAATAGATCAAAAAAGTTACGATCAGAAGTAGCTATAATAAGCTCCAATAAGCAGGCAGAAGGCAGTGATTTTGTTGACGCTCGTACTAGAAAATGAGGGATAAAATGGTGATATTACAGACAAAATCACCATCTTTACAAAACCCAGAAAGCGGAAAACCCATTATAGGATCCATGAGAACTCTCTCTCTCACTCTGTGCTATAAAACCTCTGTAACTTCCATTTCTAATTGTAAACAGTAGTAAAAACCAATAAAAAGAAGGGGAAGGAAAAGGAAGGTAAAGAAAAAGGCTTTTCCTTTATCTCCCGACTTTCTCGCACTTTTTCTTCCTCAATTTCTCAGCAGGAATCACTCGGCTCAGAGAAACCGACATGCAAATAAACCCTCACGAGTCATGATCAGCAGAGACAAACGTGCAAATGTGCAATGCATATCAGACGCAGCAGAGAAGAAAGAGAATTTTATATTCTTCCCGTTAAAGGCTGCTTTTTTTAGCCTCTCTAGTCCCGTCTTTCTATTTTCTCTTTTTCACTCTCTCATCTTTTCTGTCCTTCACTGCAAGTATTTCAAAGCCCCAAAACACAAATTAACAAAAATTGAAAAACCCCTCAAAACAGAATTAAAACCAGGCCAGAAAACCCTAACATGCTTGCAAAAAATTATGATGTGAACGATCGATCTGTTTAGATCTCTCTCTCGCTCTCTTTTTTTCTTTAGTGGGTTATCTATCTACTATACTTTTATGTTCTTTATAACCACACTATTTCAGTTTTTTTTTCATCATCAGTCCTGAAAAATCGCCATGGAGTTGCAGAGATAAAGAGAGAGGGAAGAGAGAGAGAGGGCTCGTGGGATTGAGGGGGTTTGTTGTTGGGGAGATTTTAAAGACGCGTGTGCATGAGAATCAGTGGGTTTTGACAAAACCAACCTCCTCCTGCCCTGAAATGGCAGTTTCTTCACGTCAATTTTTTGCCGAAGTACTATTACTCATCTCTCTCTCTCAAAACTCTCCTTTTTTCTATCTCTACTGGTAAATTTGTGCTTTTTATCAGTGGAATTTTGATCGACTATCTTTTCTCAGCATCAAGGGATGCGAATATAAAAACACTCGCTCACTGGAAAACTGACGAGACTATTTAACCGTACAGAGCTTAACCAAAGCAAAGAGGTCCTTTCAAGATTTAACGTTTTTAACGTTGAGATTGCTTGGCTGGGCTCGGATCGGCTTCGCTTCGCTTCACCTGTACAATAATGAGATAATAGTAAAGGGATTTGCGAATTTGAAATCAACCCAACCGAGCCGATTATCAAGCTCGAACCAACAAAACTTGACCAAACGTACTATTCAGTCTTAAAATCATGAAAATGTATCACTTTCACCAACACTACGGCAGGAACAATGTAGTCCGTTGAGTTAGTGTCTTGGTGGGCCCGCTCTATTTTTTTACTATTTTTCTTACCAAAATAAGAATGGTGAAGTTCACGGACCCTCTTGTGGTCGCGTGCCATCATCATCACCATCAACAGATCATCAAAGGCCCCACACTCCTCGGTTACGTAGACTTCAAAGGTCGGTCCCACTCCCACTCCCAGTTCAACAGCAGGATTCCTGGTTTCGACCCCGGGATCCACCAAACTAGGCCCCACATACTCATGTCTGGTTGTGTCATCATCTTAGCATCTGCGGTTTTTATTTCTCGCACTAATTATTGTGATTTTAATGGTATTTAATTATCTACCTAGTATAATTACTTTAACACCCTTTGAAATTGTACCTTCTGTTCGACTTTGCAACAGGGACGAATTAGGAAGTTTGTAAAAGACGAGACTTCTGGAGGTCCCGTTTGAAGGAGAAATTCTTAGAATTCCTATATGTTGCGATCCCTCTCTTATTTATGATCAAAGCCGAGGGTTCATTTCACGTACTCGAAAAAATTTTAATTAATAATTGTATTGAGATTCATTAATTATTATAAAAAAGAAAAAAAGAAAAAAAAATTAATACCCAAGACTAATTACATTTCTCATAGCCAACAATTTACTTAATTCTTATTGAAACCCAAAATTTTTCCACAAATTTCTGATATCCCCAAGCAAAAAAATAATAGTATTGCTTTCGCCACGTCAAAACTTCAAACCATCTTTTGCTAGCGTTCCTTTACGAATAATGACAAAAATTTTACAACTTTCATTTCTGCTTTATAATTATAGCTTATCAAAGCCGGAGCGGTCAGTAAATCTGTTGAGATACTAAATTATTGGTTTATTGATTCAACCAATAAATTAATGATCGAATTGTTGATTTTTTATTAATAATTATTATATTATATAATTACACGTAAAATTATAAAATTTATAAATTAGCATAAGATATAAATTTAAGTTTGATAAAAATAACTAATAAATTAAATCTTAATCATACTTAATTGATAAATAATCATTTATAAAAATTAAATATTTGAATTAAAAATATCTTCAAAACGTTATATATACTAATAATATAACTTTATATTTTCTATGAGTTAAAAGTTAAATATTAAACATAAACATTAGTTTCATAAAAAAAATATATATATATATATATATAGTTAATGTATTGATCACCAAGCCAACTAAATTTTAATTCATCATTTAGTATTTTTTTTTCAAAAGATGAATTTAAATTAAATTTTAAAAATCTGTCTAACCGAACAATTCACTAAAAATAACAATTCATTCACATTGGTTCAAATGATTAAACCTCTTATATTGACTTTTGCTAAGAATCAAATTGATTTAATTTTCCATTTAAAATCAAACCAATAAGAATTTTGGGAGTTGACTGAAAAATGGACAAATTGGTGCCAAATAAAACCTCGTATTAAAATTATACTTCATAAATTATTTAAGATAAATGCATAAAAAACAAAAACCAAATACACGCCCGGTGGGACTCGAACCCACAATCGCCTGATTAGAAGTCAGACGCCTTATCCATTAGGCCACGGGCGCCACGTCTTGCATAGTTGTCTTCTCAATCTATATTTAACATAATTATATCTTTTGAACTTGCATGTCGTACAGGTGAAATAAATATGAGTTGTCAAGTATTTTAGCAAACTTTAGAAGATTTCTAAGATACAATAACGTAAACAAAACCATCATTATTAACCCCTACACCTTTGTTTATTTATTTTCGTCAATTATTTGTGATAAAGAAACAAAACTGTAATCATTCCTCTTTACTATTTAATTATAGCGTAGTAGTTACTTTAATCTATTTTATAAAAGTTATAATAGCAGGACTAGCTAACCTAAAGTAGGGGCTTATTTGTCCTTTAGGACCTTAAATTCTGCAATATACACAAGTAGTGATAGATTATACCTTAATATTAAGCCTAGCATCACTTCCTTATCTTACATATAAAATTTCGGGTTCAAATTCTTTTATAATATGAGTAGTTGAAAATCTGAAACCCAATAAACATCTACACAATTACAATGATAAGAAACAAACAAAAAAAATGTTAACACAGTTTGACACTTATTATCTTTTTTTTATTGATCAATCATTATTGTATTATTTTTGTAATTTTTTGAATGAGAAAAACTAACAAAACTCATTATATTATCTTACATAATTTTTTTTAAGTAAAACTGTGAAAACTCTCCTCAAAATAATACATAAATTTTTTAGACAAAATTGTCTGACAACTCCCCGTATAATAATATACAAGTTTTTTAGCTGATATATTTGTGTGAAAATTCTCTTTAATCTCACAACTCAAACTCTAATATACTCAATATTCACTCACCCATTGAATTCTTGTAAAACATTTTTTTACAAGGTGTTTAGTTTGCTAAACATCTGACTAAATATTCTTGTTTCAGGAATAGAGTATGAGACTATCATTCTTCCAGTATCCTGTTTGCACGAAGCTTGGGGAGGGCAGCTGGGACATGCATATACGTTCCTATCAGATTAGCAAAGTCTTGAGCTTAAAAAGCATGCCTTTTTTAAAAAGAAAAGGATCTTTTCTTTTCTCTTTTCTCTTTAATTCTTTTCCTGGGTGATTGTCCTTTTTTTTATAAAAAATGATAAGAATTATTTTGTTCATTGATTGAATGAAATTCATTTTCTATGTTCAGATTGGAGGCTTGACAAAATGTTGGTTTAATCTTCAGAGATTCGCACTGATCATGAGCCGAGGCTATAGAACTGAAATCTGGTCATATATTTCTTTTTTTTAGAGAATACTTTTTTTTTTCCTTTTTCTCTCTTTGGGGTGATGGTGTTTAAGGCTAGAATATATCCTCACGGCTTGGTTAAACTCGGCTCAAAACTGGACTAAACTGAGCTCGAGTCAAACTATAGTTTTGATTATGTCATCTGTTAGGATTTTGGCTCAATTTCCCACAAAAAGATTTTTAATTGGTTTGGCAAAAATTATTTCCTATTTTGTGCTTATTTGTTCTAGTAGAAATAGTAAGAATTTCCTATTAGATTGTTGATTGTACAATTAGTAGTAGTCTATTATGATGTTGTTCTTCTTTTCCTAATAGTATTATTGATACCGAAAATCTGCAGAAATCTAAGCCGTCGAAAAGTGGAACCTGCGTACATAAAATGAGACAGAAACCTAAAGTCACAGAGGGTCGGAAGGGGGTGTGCCTCTGGAGGACTCTCCGATACCTAAGTTTGTATAGGGTTTTTTTTTCTAGATAATAAGGGAAGGCCAAGAGAATGGGAGTTGTGAGTGGAGAATTATATGTACCTTTTGATTTATGATGACCCTTTTTATAGTGTGTTGGAACAGAGTTTGACCAGGAGAACAACTGTAGTGTCGGGATAAAAGTAGAATTCTCTTTCGGAGTTATCTAAATCCATATGAGTTTATCTAGAAGTTGGAGTGAAAAAATAACATCAGGTCTTATGGTGAGGAATTACCACTATGCCCTTTGTTATGTGTTGGGAGGAGATTAGCTATCTTGTCGTGGTTTAAGAAACTACCAATTTGCCTTAGAGATAAACATGTGTCATCATGTCATTGGAAAGTGGTTTTTTTTCCCTCACATCAGATGCCCCCCCCCCCCCCACTTTCTTAAGTGTATTTATATACTTGAGAAAGTAGATAGCATGGGGTTAAGACAGTGGTTCGAACCTGTTTATGAGGAGGCTAGTCACCCACAAAGTTTTGTCAAAACACCTCCGAGGTGTTGGGAAACGGCTTAGAGTTTGGCGATTAATCCGAGATGTTGGGAAAAGACTCGGAATTTAGCGATTGATCCGAAGAGTTGACATTCAGTCATAAACTACTTGGTTTTTGGCGATTAAGTTCGAGGAGTTGATCAGTGATAAAGGCGGTCTTGGGTCAGTCGGACTTGTGCATTAAAATTTTATTGTACCCGGAGTACTCATCCATAAAACTGAGCAATTCGTGCCCGGAGGTGGCATCAACCAACTGGTCGATTCAAGGCAGGAGAAAACTGTCCATTAGGCAGGCTTTGTTGAGATCAGTAAAGTTGATGCAAATCCTTCATTTACCATTAGGATTTTTTACCATTACCACATTGGCGATCCACTCCGGATAATTAATTTCTTCAATGAAATCAGCCGTTGAGAGCTTGTCTACTTCTTCTTTAATGGTGCTCTGTCGCTCGGGGGCAAATGTCTTCTTCTTTTGGACTACGGCTCGATGATTCAGGTCTATATTTAGTTGATGGAAAACAACTGCCCAAGCATATCAGAGGCCAACTAGGCGAAGAGATCTTGGTTTTTTCAAGAAAGAAAATTAAGGAATCTTTGAGATCTTCAGCGAAACCATACCCAACCATTACAGTCTTTGAATTCCCTTCATTTAGGGGAATGGAGATGAGTTCTTCTTCTGGTTGCCCTCGTGGAGCTTCGAGTTCATCTCTTAAGTTTTCTATTTCCAGAGGCAAAGCTTCAACTTTCCTTTGGCCTTTAATGAATTCAATTAGTAAGACTGGGAGGTTTGCTGGTTGCCTCGAGCCTCACCCACACCTTTGTTAGTAAGAAATTTTACCTTTAGATGGTATGTAGAGACTACTGCCCTTATCTCATCAAGAGTTAGTCTTCCGAGTATCACGTTGTACGATGATAGGTGTTTTATCACTAAGAATGTGGTATGAACAGTAGCGAGCTGTAGTGGAGTCCCTGCAGTGACCAGGTGAACTATGCTCTATTCGGCAAACATCGACGTTCCTGAAAAACCATACAGAGGAGACAATATTTCCTTGAGTTGGTCTCTCCTCAGCTTTATCTGTTGGAAGGCTTCATAGAAAATGATGTTTGCTGAGCTTCCGTTGTCCCCCAATACTCACTCGACGCTGTAGTTAGCGATGACAAGAGAGATGACCATAGTGGCATCGTGCTGAGTTTGTATTCCCTCAAGATCTCCATCTGTAACAGATATTACTTGATCCATTTTAATCTGTTTGTGGGGTCCACTAATCGATGCCACTGACTGGGCATAAGCTTTCCTCCCACGAGTGAACTGCCCCCTCGCAGTTGGTCTTTCGAAAATGGTTTTTATGGTACCAATGACTGAGGGAAGATGTCCTTGATTATTCTGATGGTGTTTCTCTTCTCAGATAGGCTTTCTAGGATTTTACCTAAGGCTCTTCGTTAGACTTTGATGTCTTCTATATGACCTCTTTGAGGCTAGTCAGGATGGATGTTGGGAACAATCCTTGTAATCTTGAACTTGGCGAGATCCGATGTATTCCTTCAAGTACCCCCTTTGAATGAGAGATTAATTCTGCTGTTTGAAGACGAGATATTTCTCAGTGTCGTAACCGTGATCCTTGTGGAAGCAACACCACTTAGATCGGTTCCTACTAGGATAGAGGGGTCTTAGATGCCAACGAAAGAGGTCCCGGTCTTGGATATTCAAGAGTATGTTCGTCCTGGAAGCACTTAGTGGAGTGAAGTACTTGGAGCTAAGGGGAGCTCCTACCCTCGCTTTTGAGCATAGTCTTTTGATGGAGCTTTCCCTGGGCTCATTACGATCCCTCTTTTTCTTTTCCATTCCACCATCTCTTTCCCTTCTGAACACCTAGTCGTCTTCCACAATCATGTATTTTCAGCCCGAGCGAGTATATCATTCATATCCCTAGGAGGATGTTTAGTCAATTTGAAGCTAAAAGTTCTCGACTTGAGCTCATTCTACAAGGCTAAAGTTTGGACAGCAGGATCAAGATCAGGAATTTGCGAGGGAGTTACATTGAATCTAGAAATGTATTCCCTGAACTTTTCTTCTTTACGTTGGATAATGCTGAAGAGGCTTTGTGAGGTTTTTCGGAGGCCCTTCTACTCGGGAAATGAGACGCAAATGAGTGACTTAGCTCTTTGAAAGAGCCGATGCTTCCAGGATTAAGGTGATTGTACCAGGTGTTAGAAGCCTTCTTCAAGGTCAGAGGGAAAACTCTGCACACAACGGTATCAGGATAACGGTGCAACATCATGGTGGTCTTGTAAAGCTGGAGATGATCTACGGGATCCGTGGTTCCATTGTAAGCCTTAATAACCGACATCCGAAAGTGTGGAGGGAGAGGAGCTTCGAGGATTTCCTGAGTGAAGGGTAGATATTTTGAGCTGAGGTCATTGAGGATAATGTTGTTCCCTGCCTTACTTTGGCACACGATGATGATCCAATCGAGGATTGACTTCTAACAGTTTTATTAAGCCCGGACAGTGTCTTCTTATGGGAGCTCCGTTGTGAAAGAGGAGGAGGCATAGGGCAACAAGCTCTCCCCTTTACCTCAGCAGCGAGGTCAGTGACAAGTCGAGTGAGCTCTTAGAACTGTCCATGAATATGAGGGATAGTGGGATGCAAAATAGGCAAAGTTCTTGGATTCTCTTGGTATCCGAGTTTATCGGATCTGGGTGAGGATCATGTCAAATCTGTCCGCCTGATGGTTCGTTATCGTACTCGGAGCCAGTACACTCTGAAATAGTAGGAAGTTGTGGATTAGCTTATTGTTGGCAGATAGATGCTCGTGTGGCTACTGAACTAGTTTCGGTAGTGCTTTTAGGCGGCATGATAACAATCAAGTTCTTGATTCTTCATAAAAGAATTCCCTTCTTCTAGCGCCAATCTGTTGATGCCAAAAATCTACCAGAATCTGAGCTATCGATAAGTGGGATCTGCATGTATAAAATGAGGCAAAAACCTAAAGTTACAAAGGGGCGGAAGGGGGGTGTGCCTTCGGAGGACTCTATGATGCCTAAGTTACTATAGGGTTTTTTTCTAGATAATAAGCCAAGGCCAAGAGAATTGAAGCTGTGACTGGAGAATTATATGTACCTTTTGATTTATAATGACCCTTTTTATAGTGTGTTGGAGCAAAGTTTGACTAGGAGAACAACTGTAGTGTTGGGATAGGAGTAGAATTCTCTTTCGGAGTTATTTAAATCCATATAAGTTTATCCAGACGTTGGAGTGGCGGGATAACATCAGGCCTTCTGGTGCATAATTACCACTATGTCCTTTGCCATGTGTTGGGAGGAGATTAGTTGTCTTGTCATGATTTAAGAAACTACCAATTTGCCCTGGAGATAGACATGTGTCATCATGTCACTGGAGAGTGGTTTTTTTTCTCTTACATCAAGTGTTAATAAAACATCATCTATAAAAATGAGGTCCCGTAAAAGATTTGAGACACTCATAATTCTCATATACATTGTAAACTAGAGGAGTTTACTACTAGAGTTAGGATGAGAACTTTGGGTGGGGTTTTGGGTTGTCAAATAGAAAAGACACTTACAACTAAAGGTATGTTAAGAACTTTTGTTGTATTGGGACTGTTGTAGTTAAAGATTAATAAAACAGAGTTGTTGGTGAGATGTAAGAGAGGTTGCAAAAACAACATTAATTCTTAGTCTTATTAATCTTTATTTTATTTACTTATTTTCTAACAATATCAAACACGATAAACATGAGCCAACTCAAAAAAATTAATTATTATTTATATATTCATAAAATTAATTATTAAAATGTTTCCATTTATCTTACATATATTTTAATCAAAAAATTATTTATTGATAAGTATAATGATGAAAAAGTAATTTACGTTTCGCAACAAATCCGCTTCAGTTTCAAGTTTCAGTGAATGTACCAAGAGAGAAGGCCAAGCGAAGTTTTAATAGAGGAAGTTTCCTCTTGTTCTATGAGAGATGTGGAGTGGAGGATAATTGCTTACATTAGAATTTCATGGCACTAAGCTGTGTGTTTTTCATAATTAGGTTGGAATCGAACTGAATTTTTAAATTTTTAAATTAAACTTGAAAATTAGGTTAAAATAACTTGTTAAATTAAGTTTGAATATTTTAAGGTTCGATTCGAAAGTCAACAGTTCGATAAAATATTATCGAGTTTAAGTGGAACCGAGCTTGATCTCGAATTAATATTTATTTAATATTTTTATTTATTAAAATATGGTTCAAGTTCGAGCTTGAATAAACAATCTAAAACTCAAGCTCGAATGTGTTTGTTTGTTATCGAGCTCGAGTTATCAAAAATTTATTGAGTTCGAGCTTAATTTTTGAGCTTGAACTTGTTCATTTAAAGTCAAGCTTAATTCAAATACTTTAGTATTCAAGTTTGATTCGATTTGAATCTATCCCTAATAATAAGTTCAAATTTTATTTTATAAGTGAGTTTTGAGGTACTAGCTGGTTAATTTACTCGAACTCGGCTTGCGACTTGATTCGATTATCTCTATTTTTCTTTAGCCAAGTTTAAACAATTGGGTTCGAATCCATCTCTATTGACGGTAGGACTTGCACGTTGGCATTTGTAGATTTTGTTTCTTGGACTTCTTTACCCAAGAGAAATAATATTCTATCTCACATTTTTTATAAAAGCAAAACCATATAATTTAATTAGGCAACATTGAGATTATGAAAGATAGTCGCAAAAACGAAAAGATTATGATTTTTTTTATTTAAGAATTAAAATGTATATTAAATTCATGGTGTGATTAAATATTATATTAATAAATTTAAATTTAAATATTTTTTATTTAATGATATAATATTTAATTTTATTTTAATTTTTAAATAAAAAAATATTGATTAAAAAAAGTACAGACCATCTAGTTGGGATCGATGCCAGTTGTAATCTTTCACGAAGTGTTTTCTTTTTCTATCTTTTTGGTGGATGTAACATTTCTCTGTATTCTATGGTTGGGACATTTCAATGTCTACAAGTTGTAAAGGAGCAGGCCTTTAATTAATTTGAAACATAATTATCACACCATTGGCGAAATCAACATTTCTTTAAACTAATCAAAACGATGATAATAATACAATAATGTCGACATCATGGCACCGAAGCCCTAAACCCTAGATTTCCATTGAGTACCTATTAAGTGGAATTACTTGAAAACTTTTTTTATGATGTAACATCACTTATGGCAGGGTAAAAAGTTCATGGACCTTTAGATTTTTAGTCTTCATATACCATGATTTAAGATCTAGAAGGGGCCCATTTTGCTGTCTTAATGGAAGGTGGGGTTTCATTTCTTTTATTTATTTATTTATTTATTATTATTTCTTCGATTAATTGAATTTGGGTTTAGCCATAGTTGGGTTAATAATGCAACAATCTCTTAAAAAGGTCTAATAAAATTTGAGTTTAGACAGATTGTATCTTCAATTATAATAATTGAATAATAATTTTAAAAATTTTAAATGATAATAAATTAATTTAAATAAAATAAAAAATTTTAATTATTCACACGACATAATAAATTTTTATTTATTGAATTGCTGAAATGGTAAAAATGGGCAATTTGAATGCCCATTAATCTTTATAGTTTATTCCCCAACTAAATAATGGTATACCAAATTATCAATGGATTAAAAGTGTACCCATGATGGGTCCCATATTACCTTGATCACTTTGTTTGCGTCCATGTAAGCATTGATAGGGTTATTAAGATGCGATCCGGTTGAGTAAATTTTATTTTTAATCTTTTTTAATTTGTCTTGTGTTTTTATTAAATCTTTAAATTTTAAAATTTTTTACTAATAAAATTGGTTTCGTTCATTCAAGTTTGGTTTCGTTCTAATCAATTTTTCACTTAAATGACTTGACAATTTCATCTTAAATGTCATCCTATATGACTTTAGTCAACAAAAAAAACAAAAAATGTTATGTGCGGCAAAATAAATCCGAAATGACAGTACAATTGTTATATCTTTTTCTTCTTCTTCCTATATATTTTTCTTATTTTTTTCTTTCTCAAGATCAAAATAAATCGTACTCACATCATCACTCGGGTGAATCATCTTTTCCAAACACAGCAGCACCGTGGATTATATAAAGTAGAAACTTGATTGGTAATTTTTAAAAACTTCATTAGTAATATTAATTGAGTATGTACGGACATTATCAGTAAAGCTTTCAAAAATTACCTAGCAAGTTTTCATCTGATGCAAATGTCTTATTTTGCATCGAGTGAAACCAAAAATCTCTAAAAAAAATGATATGTTTTTTTACTGTCAAAAGTCACACAGGATCTCACTTAAGATGAAATTGTCAGGTTATTTAAGTGAAATATCTAATTAGAACGAATACAAACTTGAAATATTTAATAAAAATATTTTAAATTTTAAATATTCAATAAAAATAGAAAACAAACTAAAAGTATTAAAAATAGAATTTACTGCCAGACAAATAAAGAATAGGCACCACGAAGATAAAGTTTTAGCCTTTAAAGAAAAAACAAATTTTGGTACGCTAAGCCAGTAAGGCCTTTGGTCGATCCTCACCATATTCAAGCCGATAATATTAAGATGTGATCAATTTTGTTTTCCACAAACATTTTGAGGCTAAAAAAGATAAGAACAAATGTTCAATTTAAAATTATTAATTAAAGGGTCCAAAATGCTATTATCAAAACTATTTTTGTTGTTTTTGAAATTGATGGAATTTTTAAAATATGGCAAAATATTTGCAAAAAATGAAGTTATTTTACTATACCGATACATAAGGAATTTCAAATTTTTAGTCGAAATTGTAATCCTTCAATACAAGTGAGTTTGAAAATATCTTTTACATCCTAATTTCAACAAGGAATTTCAAAATACAAATGGAACCTCCACCAGATGTTACCGAAGGAATCTGAAAGGAAAAATTACAAAATCATCCTCACAGTTTAATGTAATTTATAATTATATTATTTTATATTAAAAATATATTAACACATTCTTAAAATCTAATCATAATTTGTTTAGTCAAGTGATTAAAAAATCTTATAATTATAATGATCACTTATCAATAATTAAATGATAACAAACAAAATCATCACTTTATCGTGTAATTTTTATAAAATATTTTAATTTATTTAAACTAATCATAATTAAAATGTAAAGATGCATTTATATATTTTTAATATAAAAAAATATTAAATAAAAAATAAAATAATACAATTGTAGATCACATCAAACCGTTGGAATGCGTTTTTTTTATAATTTTCTCAGATTTAAAATAGAAAGGCTTACTCTACTGAAACATCATTTTTGTCCCTTCCATGCATCTCACAAAAGCAAAATATACCATGCATCTCGTGCTACCCATCTCTTGAACTGCATCCCACAACACCATCTCAAACTTGAATAAAAAAGCCTAAAAAGGTCGCTATAGGGCATTAGGCATTATGTTTTTGTCGAATTTCAATCTTACTTTCTCTACTTCATATGGGACTTTAATTCAATCAGAGTAGCTTTCCACTTACAATTTGTTTACTTTTCATCCACTTCTAAAACTCAGACCCTTTTAACATTACATGGGTAGACACTTAGCTTTTACCTAAAGCCAAATTAAGTAAAAGGAGCAGGTAGAATAGCTTCTGCTTGACCTTAATTACACATGGAAAATCCAAGAGGTGGGCCATCTCCAGATGTCTCTTTTCATAGGTTTAAGTGCTGCTGGCCCCCACCCCCTTGTCAATTAATTTTGGGTCTGATTGCATCTCTGAAATTATTGTACACCTTTCATCCACAATGACATGGATTTAGATTTTCCCAGAAAGCCTTTAATGTCATTGACAGGATTGGAAACTGGTAAGCCATTTATGTGTAGTGTAGTAAATGTATAAATAGTACAGTAAGTAAGAGAGGACCCTATGTACATTGTTTTTACCTCGAAGACATCTCACTAGCTGTACGATGATTACGAAATATTACCCCAAAACAAACAAAGAAACATAAAAAAAAATAAGATAAATATTTTATAAAAGTAATTATAATATTGTAAAATGAAAATGGCTACGTCATTTGAAAGTGAGATAAAACTGAGGATGCGAAAAACTAGTGGTTTGAAAAACAAAGATGCCGGTTATGATTAAAGCTCTTGAGAGGGGACGCGAGTGAATCAAAAGCCACCAACACTTCCCATGGAGATGTTGCCATCATCAACTCCTTCTGCGAATTGCAATAACTATACATTCACTGAATGATGAAAAATATACGTTTCATACTTTCATTATGAAAAAGATAGCAGTGATGATGGCAACATTTATTTGTCAATATTGTTTACTATGGCGTTTTATCCATTGCCATTAACATACAAATTCCATTATTTGGTATATAAAAACGATTTTTTTAATATTTATAAGATGACTTGATGAACCGCGTCACTTTTGATTTATATATGTAAAGCTTTATAACTCAAAAATGAGGAATAACATTGATTAATACTTTTAAGTAATATGAGTGTATAGTATCATAAATGATAATCAATTTACTTTATATCATGTGGTTATCCATTGTTATAACTGAGATGTATGCAAATATATTAACACGTGGATGTCTCATATATGCTTGGGAGAAATTCTTCCATAAGCTTGATCCGAATTGATATTTCACTCTATCTATAAAATCTTGTACTGAAAGAATTTCTCATGCTTGGGTTGACCACAAACCAATAATGTTTTTACCATTAAATTATTTATCACTGCTTCTTGTCTAGCCATCTATTGTTGATTATCGCATCAATATTAGGTCAATGTAATGGGCGCATCAAAAAAAGGATGTACCCCACTATGCTACCAAATAGATCACAAAGATTTTCCTTTGTTTTGGTGAAATGTAGATCACAATAATTTCAAATGCCCTAATTTTTAGTGATCCTTGACATGATCTGCTTTGATTTGATAAGACCAGTAAGTGAACGGAATAACATCATTTGCTTGATCTCAATTTTTTTTTCTTCTTTAATTGCTTGAAATTAGTTGACCATGGAGATATGAAATGTGGACCAAAGTTTTCATTCTTCGATTTGCCCTTGAAAATTTTGAAGTTCTGGGCTCTAGATTAGAAACTTTGGGCTTTCTATGTCTAACAGTGATTAAACTAAAGTTAGAAATGACCCAGCTTGTAGGGCCTTGGATTAAGCTGGAAAGATTGTACCTTGTGGGCACTGTACATCTTGGGATTTCTTTTTCTTTTTAATTTAGACAATGAGATGGTGAAATAAAGTTACTACAATCTCTAATCTAAATTATGGAATTTTTAACAAAAAAATCATGGAATTTGAGTGTAGATTCATAACTGAAAATGTTAAAAGATATGAAGCCCAAAAATTTGGAGAATTTTTTTGGTTAAGACAAACCTAACATATTATATTTTAATTAAATGACGTTATATCTATCATATGGTGATATTTTGAGCATTTGAAGCATTAACCCGTTTGATTTAATTCAAAATTAAAGGGATAAAAACCATTACATGATTGACGTGTCAATTTGTTTTTAGACGGCCCTAAAGATAAATACCATCACATGAAATTTCTCCAAATTTTGATGCTAAGAGTTGTTGGGTCCTGTCTGCCACTAAGAATACACGAATGAACAGGAGCATGGGGCATTTCAATCTATCTTACAAAGAGAAACAAATGTAAAAGCAAAGAGGGCATTTAGATTTTTGTTTAAACCTGGTTCAAAATGTATTTTTTAGATAAAAAATACTTTCACCCTCATAGAGCAGAAAATAAAAAATTGCTTTTCTCTTTTTTTTTTTTTTTTAATCTAAAAAAAAATCCATGATGAGTAACAATTTCTCAACTATCACATAACTTTACCTGTTGATAAGAACCCATTGACAAACTTATCTCTAATTTAAGCTTTGCGATATCCATACTTCCTCAATAAACCATCTTTCAAAAACCCAAATCTTTTCTTTTTAGTTAAAAAAAAAAGCTTTCCGTATGTTGGAATTTTTCAAACTTTGATGCTTTAATGAATTGTGCATCTGAATCTAGGTATTTTTTGGACTAAAGATATTTTTCATTAGTAAGTAAAAAAAAGTGAGAAAATTTTGCATACCTCTTTTTCCATCTGACCATAAAACATCTATAATCCAGAAAATTTCCATGACAAAAATCAAGGTGACAATTTTTCCACTGTTATATAACCTTATATATCTGTTGATAAGAAACTATAGACATACATGTCTCTAATTTCACCTTTGCAGTACCCATACTTCCTCAACAAACCTTCTTTCAAAAACCCAACTTTCTCTAATACCCTTTGAGACCCTTTATTCTCTACCTCTACCACAGCTTCAAGCCCCACCAAATAAGGGAACTCTTTGAACACACTAGAAACTGCCATCTTCAACGCAACTGTGACAATCCCATGTCCCCAATACTTGCTACCCAAACCATAACCAACATGTGCTCTACATTTATCGTCACCTGATTCCGGCTTGACGGAAACATATCCGACAGAATGATCATCCAAACATATGGACCGACGCCAAGGGTGCGGTATAGCAACCTTCTCAAGGTATGCTAATGCCTCTTCTCTAGAGGTAATTGTGTTCCATCTAAGATAACGTGTTACTTTATCATCACTAGCCCATTCAAGGAAGTCATCAATATCGGAAAGTTTAAACGGACGAAGGGAAATTCTTGATGAATCCATAGAAACAGGGCTTCAATAGAACATTTTTGTATTAAAAGGGTGTGGTGTGATTTTATTCCAAGGTCAAGTTTCAAAGCCATGATATATAAGAACAATCATGCTAGTCTCTATTGAGAACTTAATTTAGATAATATTATAGATCGAGCTGGGTTCAGTGAACCTGCCTGGTAGCAGACAATCTGGTCCCTACCATATACAACAAAGGGTAGAATTGACTAGAAAAAGGAATTTAAGCACATTAGCTTACCACACAACCATAACAAATACAGGATAATAGTGAATTTCCATTTTTAACAGTGAATAAAATTTGGAAAGGAATGGCTCAAGGAATAGGATCAGTGGATAAGAGACCATATATGACCATATCTCTGATCTCACCTTTATTATAAGTATACTTCCTTAAGACAGCCTCCTTAGTGAACCCAAGTTTCTCCAACAACCTTTGTGATGGCTTGTTTTCCACTTCAACCATAGCTTGAAGCCTAACCACACATGACAATTCCTTTAACCCCTCAGACATAGCCATCTTCACAGCTCTAGTTGCTATGCCTTGCCCCCAGTACTCAGCAGCTAAAGCATACCCAATCTCTGCCCTACATTATCATCTCCAGAATGGGGCTTGATTAAGATGAATCCAATCGAATGGTCTTGATCATTGCATATTGATCTACAAAATGGGTGTGGAATGCAAAATTCCTTGAGATAGTTAAGAGCTTCTTCCTGAGAGGTGGAAGTGTTCCATCGGGTGAATCGAGTCACTCTATCATCACCAGCGTAAATCAAGAAATCATCAACATCAGAGATTTTATATGGACGGATTGTGATTTTCAAAGAATAATTTTCCATCTTCTTTTTGTGGATCTACGGTGAAATGATACAAGTTCATTAATTAAACTTATCGGCAAGACTGATAAAGAAAAAAGAGAGATCGAGTCAAAGGAAGTTTCAAAGAAATGAGGTCACAAGAAACTGATCAAGTAATATAGTGATGAAAAAAAAGTTTTGCATTTCAGTTTGGTAATAAAAAATTGATTCAAGATTATTTTAAACTTGGGTTTGTTTTGGTAAGGTCGACCTTGTGACTGTGAATGAAGTTGGTATCAAACAATTTTCTTAAAGCAGGCTGAGAATTTGATCCTTGATTCGAAGAAAATATCATATTTTAATTTCATGTTCGATGTCGTCTTGGTTCGTGAACAGTTTCTTGTGGGCATTTTTAAAAATGAAATAAGGCAATCATTTTTGACTAAGTTTGTTTTATTTATCTGTTTGGTGAGGGCATTTGGGCTCTCTCCGTTTATAGTTTGACCTAATTCTCTACAAACTAGCTTGATAATATTGCAGATTAATACTCAGCAAAATTGAAATGGGCTTACACCAATACTTTTGGAGAATCTCTTGAACACCCCCAGGTTTGCTAATAAAAGAACCATCCACATTGCCTCCGGGGCATATGGCGCAATGGTAAGTTCGGCCTTCGAGATGACGGTGATCCCGTAAGGTCTCGGGTTCGAGTCCTGCCACTGCGCTGCACATCTTGTGATTTACATCCTCCACAGGGTCCTAAGGCAAGGATTGTGGGGGCGGTCGTAATGGTTTGGCCGGACTTTTTACAGTTTGGCTCTTACCCTTTTGTCATTGTGTTCAAAGGGTAATCGATCTTCTTTTATCCCAGTCAGCTCCATAGTCCGAATCTGCATAACCTTCAAAACAGATGGACTTACCCCTCTTCTCATAAATTAGCCCCATATCTGGGCTTCCTTTCAAGTACCTCAACAACCACTTCATCCCAAGCTAATGCTCATTTCTTGGATTACTCATAAACCTGTTGAGAACACTTATTGCATGAGCAATGTTAGGTCTAGTGCTTACCATGGTGAACATTACTGAACCAACCGCACTAGAGTAAGGGACCTTTTCCATTTCCTTCTTCTCCGCCTTCCTCTTACGAACAACCCTTCTCCACTTGATGCCTCCCTACTCTTGGCTTTGAAATCATGAGCCCTTATAGCATTGACCATAATTTCTTTGGTTAGTGTATCTCTTCCATATTCAATTGCATTAATTAAACTATCAAAACAATCAAGAAAATAATTTAATAACATAACAACCAATTATTCATCCGGGAATTTAATACTACAACTAGCCAAATCTTGAACTAGTTTATTAAAGACATCAAGATTATCTTACAACTCTTTATTAGGATTCATTTTAAAAGTAAAGATTCTTTTAAGAAGATAAATCTTGTTAGGGAGAGTTTTGATAAACAACAACTCATCTAGTTTCTTCCATATGATAGCAGGATCTTCCGAGTCTCCGCACTCCCTTGTGACACTACCTGACATGTGCAAGAAAATGGCGTTGTATGCCATCTTCTTCATCTCAATCCGCTGGTCCTCCGTGATACTTGTTGGAAAAGCATCATCTTCTCCAATAGCCAAGTCCACCTTATGTTGCATAAGAACAGCCTTGATCTTCCGCTTCCACAGGGAAAAATCTCCATTTCCATCAAACTTCTCAACAACGAAATTTGAACCCATCTTGCGGAGATGATCCCAGATTGTGCAGCACCCACAAATGTTTTCCAACTTCTTCTAAACCTCAAGAACACGATCAAAGATTGATCTCAATACCGTTCTTGAATCAACCTCAAAAACACGATCTTATCTTGATCTTTACTTCGTCCTTGAATCACCCAAGAAGTTTGTTCTTTGATTCTTGGAGTCTTGCTCCGATACCTTTTGTTCTTGCTCCGATACCCAGCTGTGGAAGCTCTGATACCACTGTTGGGAAACCACCTTAGATGATGCCCAGGAGGTGATCTTCCAAACACCCAAGTCTAGAATGACTTGTAAAGAAAATAGACAGCAACCAATCAAAGCAAGAAAGAAAAGAACACAAGAAATTTGTTATCGAGGTTCGAAAATATGCCTACGTCCTCGTGAGCTCCTCTGAGCTCTCTGTACAATCTTATGAATGGAGTTCTTTACAATCAGCAACACCTCTTCAAGAACTCACAGGTTCTTGAAGGAAAAAAGAAGAAGAAGAAACAGAAAGTGATAAGAACTAACCCTGGAATTTTCCTAAGAAAATTCCCCTTACAAGCCCTTGAATCCCCTTTTGATTCTACTCTCTCTCTTCTAAACAACTAGCCTTACAAATGAGTCTCTCTTGTTTTGTGTCTTTGCACTCTTACAATTGATCTCCCTTTCAATCACAAATTTTCATTAGTTCTTTTACAATGAAGCTAATTGACCCTTTATATAGTGCACCAACTTCTTGACCAATCTTGAGGGTCAATATCCACCTTTAGATCTTGAGGACTAATCATCCATAGCCCTTCATCAATCTTTAGTAAAGCTGTACATTTTAAACATGTCTCACGCACCTAACATAAGACTGAACCACAAGGACCATGTGTGCCTTGAAGCTGTGGCCTGGAACAAGATGTGTTGCGGCCTGGATCAGGGCACACTTGCTACCACTCTTCCTTGCACTCCTCTTTGCTGGGCGCTGCGGCCTGGAAAGAGCTGGGCCACGGCCTGACCTGGTGCTGATTTGATGAATTTATTCTTCCATCTCCTTGTTTAAACCTCGAACAAAATACCAACAGATTGCCTAGACTTCTGATAAGTAGAAATAGGATCAAGATGACGATATTTGCAAGGGCCATGTTCTTAATGCAATGTCCAATATATTGTTTGAAGCTTACCACAATGTCAAGACTGCAAAAGAGTTGTGGGATTCACTGCAAGCAAGGTACATGAAGGAAGATGCTTAAAGTAAGTGATTTATTATTACAAAATTTAACACTTACAAAATGGTTGATACTCATTCTATTATGGATCAGTTTAGTGAAATAAAAACTATACTAGATCAGTTCTCTCAATATAAACAGAAAATGGATGAGACTATAACTGTTACAACCATTATAGATAAACTGCCTCCACTTTGAAAAAATTTCAGGAGTGGTCTGAAGCACCAAAAGGAAGACTCGACTCTTGAGGAGTTAGACAATCATCTCTGAATTGAGGAGGATTTACGGAAAGAAAGAAAGGAAAAAGCCCTCTCCAAAATTAATTTGGTAGAGGAAGAAGAGATTTTGAAAGAAATCTCTCAAGATTCTCACAAGAGAAAGAATCCTTCAAACAATTGTGATAAGAAGACAAAGGGTACTTGTTTCCATTGCGGGAAACCAGGACACTTCAAGAAAGATTATCGAGTGCTGAAGAAAAAGGGCAGAGCATAACAAGATTTTGTGGCTTAAGAATGTATATGGTCTAAAGGAGGAGTGTTTGTTAGTACTTAAATGTATGAGATTATATTTAAGTGAATGAGAGAATGTTTGAACACAAAATTAATAATAAGAATATTATTTATTTATGTTTGTTTAAATTCATATTTAATTCAATTTATAATGATTTATGAATCTTATATCTTGTCAAATGGTATATTTTAATTACAAAAGCTATATATTTTTCTATTGGTGTTATATATGTAAGGGGTATACATATAAATTGAAACACTGCTTAAGAAAAGTGTGAATTCTCAAATAAGTCTTAAGAAGATCTTTAGTGCATTTTAATCAATACTTGACTTAGAATTGATTGTATTCTTGTGACAGAAATTTACAAGAATATGAATCTCAAGAAGTCACTTGTGGTAAAATCCAGTTTGGATGATAATATCACTTGGACTAGTGATATGAGTATATGCTACCGTGGGTATTGTACAATGGTATAAACACCAAGTTAAAACTGAGCATGATAATGAATTTCAAGTGGGCCAAGTCAAGTAATTATAAGTGATAAAAAAAATATTGCTTATGGTGGGGTGATTCTAAGTGTAACTACGATTGGTATTATGTACGCAATGGACTACAATGAATTATCTCAGTCATTAACCAAGTATAAAAAAATTATAGATGTTAACCAAGTTTTAGTTAGCAAATAATTAAAATTTATAAAGGATGGGGATCAAGCCCATTCAATGAATCACCCATGATGAAACCTCGACTCAATGCTTAGTAACCATCAGTTTTGAGTTCAATGAGAAAAAGTACATCATCAGTTGTGATTGCAACACCAACAATAAATATTCCATCCCATGAGAAGGGTGTTTGGAAACTGTAGGATAAAATGAAGGGTGAACTTTAAGTTCTTAATAAGGGTTATAAAAATTTTCTTTGGTATGTTAAATTACGGAACATACTTGATAAGCTTACCTAGTGAGTGTGAAGTGTGGTCGCTTCTGTCGAGTTCAAGGGCTTGATTCTAGAGCACCCATGACATAAGATACATGACACAAGATCTGTAAACATGTCGCCATATTTTCTGACAAATTCTAAGAGCAGAAGTCTCGTGTGTGAGACATGTCCGGTTAAACAAATAAGATTTGTGATTCAAAGTATTATACTCTCACATATTATGTTTAACTTTGATGTGTTTTCACTAAGTGAAGATTCAAGTCTAAAAGACATCTTCATTTAGGCATGAACTTCAATGATGATAAAAGATCAGATTTTCAAAGTTTTATCGAGTCAAAATATTTTTGAAAATGGTGGGAGATTGTTGATTTTTTTCAAAATAAACTTGGATTTTAAGTTTGAGATGTTTTAGAATCAAAGGAAAGAAGATAAGAAAAGAAAATTCAAGTTGTGAATCATTCAGTCGACTGAATGATTGATTCAGTCGATTGGATGGAAGGCTGAAATATTCTGGAACTCTCTGAAACTTTTTCAGTCGACTGAATGAAAGACCCAGTTGATTGGATGTTCAAAAATTTGAATTTTCAGAACTTTAATTGACAGTTTCTCGTGAATTAGAGTGTCTGTTGAGAAGAAACAGTCAGTTAAGTCAATTTATTATTGAACCATAGTGTCTATTAGGAAAAGACACTAATTAAACACTATAAGAAAGTGTTTAACTGTCATAATTTACAAATTAAAAAACAAAACAAAACAAATATATATTTCTTTTCTCCTTCTTCTTCTCATTCTTTAAAAAACTGATCTTTTTATGTTTAGAAATCCTACAAATTTCCAAACATAAGTGTCTTTCACCCATAAACTCATAGAAGCTATTATGGGTTATTCTTCACGAGTGCAAAGTGTAAAATAATAATAGAGCTTCATTGTATCTTAAATGAAATTCGACGGAAACCTACTTGCACCAGTGAAGGGCGAATTAAACCTTAAGAAATTATCACCAGCGTAAATCAAGAAATTATCAACAACGGAGATTTTATATGGATAGATTGTGATTTTCAAAGAATGATTTTCCATCTCCTTTTTGTGGATTCTATGGTGGTGCTTTGGTGAAATGATACAAGTTCATTAATTAAACTTATCGGCAAGACTGATAAAGAGAAAAGAGAGATCAATTCAAAGGAGGTTTCAATGAATTGAGGTCACAAGAAACTGATCAAATAATATAGTGACGAAAAAAGAGTTTTGCATTTCAGTTTGGTAATAAAAAATTGATTCAAGATTATTTTAAACTTGGGTTTGTTTTGGTAGGGTCGACCATGTGACTATGCGAATGAAGTTGGTATCAAACAATTTTCTTAAAAGCAGACTAAGAATTTGGCTTAAAATAATAACAGAGAATTTGATCCTTGATTCGAACAAAATATCATATTTTAATTTCATGTTCAATGTCGTCTTGGTTCGTGAACAGTTTCTTGTGGGCATTTTTAAAAATGAAATAAGGCAATGATTTTTGACTAGGTTGGTTTTATTTATCTGTTTGGTGAGGGCATTTTGGCTCTCTTCGTTTATAGTTTGACCAAATTCTCTACAAACTAGCTTGATAATATTGCAGATTAATACTCAGCAAAATTGAAATGGGCTTACACCAATACTCTTGGAGAATCTCTTGAACACCCCCAGGTTTGCTAATAAAAGAACCATCCACATTAAACTTCAGTGCATCTCCATTAATATCAGGAGGAGACCAGATAACAGCTAATGTTGGGGGTTTCTTTAACATTTGGCTTCCAACCATGGGCAAATTAGCAATGAAATGAAAACCCAGATTGATTTTGCAGTTAGAATTCACCCTCCAAGCAAACCTGATTTTGGCAACATCTAAAATGTTTGAAACCATAAACTGGCTGTTGAACACCAGATAGAACAAACAATGACAAAAGGCAACACATTCCAAAATCAATGTTGTTATCAGTTATGACAACCTAAAGGCTAAGAGCCAAACTGTAAAAAGTCCGGCCAACTACAAATTGGTCAAAACCGATTTATTTTGCATCGAAATCTAGAAAGATGACTCCCAAAATAAGAAACAAACAGAGCCTTCGAGCGAATCTAGAGAAACCTAAGGGCTAAGAGGCCAAATAAATCCGGCCACTTCATTTAGCCCTGGATTAGGTTACAATGGGATCGGTAGACAAGAGGCTATACATAACAACATCAATAGTACTCTTGTTCTTGATAATGATATATTTCCTAAGGACACCTTCCTTTTGGAACCCAGCCTTCTCCAATACTCTTTGAGAAACTCTGTTTTCTACATCAACAAAGGCCTCCACTCTCTCAAGATCTGGGAACTCTTTGAACACAATTGAAGTCACCATCCTCACAGCCATTGTCATGATACCTTGTCCCCAGTACTTTGATCCTAAAGCATAGCTGATTAGTCCTCTGCACCTCTCATTACCAGACCCTAGCTTGAACGATATGAACCCAATTGGAGTAGTACCTAAGCAAATGGCACGGTAGTGTGGGTGTGGTATGACAACTTCCTTGAGGTAACTCAATGCATCTTCTCTTGAAGTGAAGTGCCTTAACCGGCTCCGGCGGATAACTTCATCGTCACATGCCCATTCCATGAAATCATCCACATCGGATAGTTGATAGGGCCTCAAGGTGATTTCCATTGATGCAATAACCCTGCTGCTACAAGCCTACAAGTGAATAAGCACAAGTACTGCTTGATGCTGATTATGTAGTGAAATGACTCATCCATTTATTAAGGGTAAAGAAACATCGTACAACATCCATAGCTTGACGAATGAAAAAGCAAGATATATATTTTTTAATCCTTCCGTATAGAGAAAGAATTAAATGAATAGTATATTTTTTTAATGAATTTTTTCTTTTAATCCTGGAGAGTTTGTGTCGTACAGAGGAATACTTAGCTAGATCGAGTTTAAAATATTAGTTTTAGATTTACCCGAAATTTTATTGATAATTTTAAAGAATTTCATTTGTAATATTATTTCTTAGATTCCACGTTTATACTGACATTACCAGTGAAATTTTTTAAATTACCAATAAAGTTTTGAATGAGTTTGTAATACCTGTATTCGTGAATTAAGGGTAAAGAAGTAATATGATAATACATCATAAAATTTAAATAATATATGTGAAATATTAGAAGTGAACAGTGAATGACAGTTGTGAATAGTAAAGTGTACAGTGAACAGTGAATATCAACCGTAAATAATGAATAGTGTACAGTGTACAGTGAATAGTGACTGTGACCAGTAATAGTGAACAGTAAATCTCCTCAATGAACAGTACAATGAATAGATAAAAAAGTGTATATATATATATATATATATATATATATATATAAATATATAAACACAAGCATAAGAGATTGAACGATTTCGTTCAGTTTCTTTTAACTTCTTATGTGTTTTTCCAAGTAATTAGGGACTTAAAGAAATGCTGAAAGAGCAAAATTTTGAAGGAATTTTCTGTGGAATTTCATAGAGGATCATGAGAAGCTATCAATATCTGAAGGTAATAGCATAGTGTTTATTTTGAATCTATGATTTTTATAACATTCAAATGAAGTCAAAGTGGGAATTTTCCAAGTGTGGTTTATATCAAATTGAAGAATAAAATTAGAAAATTTGCATAAATATGATCTCAGGTGTTGACAATTTACAATCAGGAGAATTTCTGAGAGAATCAGGAAAGACAATGAGGTGATCCACGAGTAGTTTTAAGTTCTACCGGGTGAGTTGAATTTACTTTAAGTAGTCTAAATAAAAATCAAATTATTTGATGATAATATTAAATTTAATTATTACAGTATGTTTGGGTGGTAGATAAATGTTTGGGTGAATAGATATGGTATAAATATTGGATTTTATGTGAGAAAAAATATTATTAGGAAAATGAGTTGATTTAATAATAGAAGTGAGAAATGAATTCTTGATGAGTTATGGTTGAAATGGTGATATGAATTTTGAGGAGATAAATTTTAGTGGAGCTTAATAAACTTTGATGGATGATTTGATGAGATTTGGGATGAAATTTAGTAAATATTGACAAACTTTAATGAATGATTGATGTGATTTGGGATGAGAGGTAATTAGTGAACTTTTTGTTATATAAATTTGAGAATAATCAAGATTGTCAATTTATGCATTTTGAAATTATATGTTGTGTTTATATTGCTGTTTATATGCACACTTTATATCATGGCTCATATACATATGCATTAAATGAGAAAGAAAAGAACCGAGAAGGGGCCGGTCTAATGAAATAACTGTGACAGCCGGTATATGCTGGAAATAAAAATGACACCGTGCCAGCCGGTATATGCTGAGAAAATCCCGTGGTAACCGGGACTAAGTTGCAAAGTAAAGAACCGAGAAGGGGCCGGTGTAAGATAATAACAACCTGTCGACAGGTGGGAAGACGTTCCCATCATATGCATTCATTTCATTGCATCTGTTGCAATTATTGTTGCATTATTGAAAAGCTAAGATGTGTATATTGTTGGGAATGATAGCTGAGTCTCATAAAAAGAGACAGCTATGATGACAAAATTATTAAAAAGCTGAGATGTGGTATAGTGTTGTGAATGATGGTTGAGTCTCATAAAAAGAGACATTTATGATGACAAAATTATTAAAAAGCTGAGATGTAGTATAGTGTTGTGAATGATGGTGGAGTCTCATAAAAAGAGACAGCTATGATGATAAAATTATTGAAAAGCTGAGATGTGGTATAGTGTTGTGAATGATGGCTGAGTCTCATAAAAAGAGACAGCTATGATAATGAGATTATTGAAAGAGGCAGTTATGATGATAATATTATTGAGATACTGATGTGTAGTATGTTATTTTAAAATTGTTTATAGATGATTTGGTCTCACAGAGAGAGACAATTATGGCATCTAAATGATGGACTTTATGTTGTGAACCTCATTACAAGGTAATTATGAGAAAATTGATGGTCTTAAGGTGGACCAATGATTGAGAAGAAGAGATTGATAGAGAATGAATCTCATGACTTGTGAAATGATAGGAGAGTGCTAGTATCGAGGGTATGGGATATAAATTGATTAAATATTTATAGACAATTTATGCAAATGAATACTTTTAGTAAATTTAATTCACTAAGCTTGTGAAGCTCACTCCTCATTGTACAATGATTTTCAGGTAGCAGGTTTGACAAATAGTTGGGTGAGTTGAGGTTCAGAATAAATCATTTTCTGTAAGGCGTGTACGTGTCATCATCCTCAGACTAATGGGAAAAAGTAAAATGAAAAATTTATTTGTAATATTCATGCATTTCACGCTGTATAGAATGTTTAAAATTTTGATTGATGTAAAATATCTATTTAGTTTATTTTATTTTTATGGTTGCATATATGTGTTGTGCTGGGATTCTCAAAATGTGATGATACCGTCTCGGGGGTGGCCAACCCGGGATGGGTCGTTACAGAGTTAGACCTAGTCTAACCAAATATTTTTGTTCTTTTACGTTTTCTTTCCTTCCCAAGTGTTGTATACTTGTGTACTAGTCTAGTTTACAGTATATATAACTACAAGATTAGTTTAGTCAGGAAGAATTTTGAAATAATGTGTTGAATATTTTGGGGGTCCAAAATGTTGATTTTTTTTTCAAAATAAACTTTAATTTTAAGTTTGAAATGCTTTAGAAAATCAAAGGAAAGAAGAAAAGAAAAGGAAATTCAAGTTGTGAATGATTCGGTCGACTGAATGATTGATTCGGTCGACTGAATGATTGATTCGATTGACTTGATGAAAGGCTAAAATTTCATGAAACTCTCTTAAACTTTTTCAGTTGACTGAATGAAAGACCTGATCGATTGAATGCTCGAAAACTTGAATTTTCAGAACGTTAAATATCAGTTGCTCGTGAACTAGAGTGTCTGTTGAGAAAAGACACTCAGTTAAGTCAGTTGAGTTAGTTTATTACTTAACCAAAGTGTCTATTATCAAAAGATACTAATTAAACACTACAAAAGATGTTTAACTATCATAATTTACAAATTAAAAAAACATAACAGATACTAATTTTAGATTTCCTTTCTTATTATTCTTCTCATTCTTTAAAAAACTAATCTTCTTATGTGTAGAAATTCTGCAAATTTTCAAACATAAGTGATTTTCATCTATAAACTCATAGAAGCTGCTGTGGGTTATTCTTCACAAGTGCAAAATGCAGAATAACAAAAAAGCTTCATTGTATCTTTGAGGAAATTCGCCGGAAACCTTTTTGCACCAATGAGGGGCGAATTAAACCTTAAGGAAACCAATCTGGTTGTGCCTTGAAGCCATTTCTCTTATTCTATCATATTTCTTTTGATAAACAACCCTCGTTTTCCCATAAATTCCCCAAACAATTTTAAGGTTTAATTCTCACTTTGTTTATCAAAATGACTACTTCTTTGAGTTCTTTGAGAGATATGGCGTTGGACTTCAACAAGCTTGTACGTTTCAATGGAGGAGATTTTTATCGCTGGCAAAAGAAACTGTTCTTCCTTCTGACATCTTTGTGAGTATATTATGTTATCACTACACCAAGGCCAGAACCTGTAGAAAATGAGACGATTGTGTTGGGAAACCACCTTGGATGATGCCCAGGAGGTGATCTTCCAAACACCCAAGTCTAGAATGAATTGTAAAGAAAATAGACAGCGACCAATCAAAGCAAGAAAGAAAAGAACACAAGAAATTTGTTATCGAGGTTCGGCAATATGCCTACGTCCCCGTGAGATCCTTCGAGCTTTCTGCATTATCTTATGAATGGAGTTCTTTACAATCAACAACACCTCTTCAAGAACTCACAGGTTCTTGAAGGAACAAAGAAGAAGAAGAAACAAAAAGTTATAAGAACTAACCCTGGAATTTTCCCAAGAAAATTCCCCTTACAAGCCCTTAAATCCCCTTTCTATCCTACTTTCTCTCGTCTAAACAACCAGCCTTACAAATAAGTCTCTCTTGTTTTGTGTCTTTGCACTATTATAATTGATCTCCCTTTCAATAACAAGTTTTCACTAGTTCTTTTACAATGAAGCTAAGTGACCCTTTATATAGTGCACCAACTTCTTGACCAATCTTGAGGGTCAATATCCACCCTTAGATCTTGAGGACTAATCATCCATAGCTCTTCATCAATCCTTAGTAAAGCTGTGCATTTTAAACATGTCTCACGCACCTAACACAAGGCTGAACCAAAAAGACCATGTGTGCCTTGAAGGTGCGGCCTGGAACAAGGTGTGTTGCGGCCTGGACCAGGGCACACTTGCTGCCACTATGTGTGCCGCGGCCTAGGGGAGGATGCACAGCGGCCTGCCCCTCTTCCTTGCACTCCTCTTTGCTGGGCACCGTGACCTGGAAGGAGCTGGGCAACAGCCTGACCTAGTGCTGACTTACTGAATTTATTCTTCCATCTTCTTGTTTAAACCTCGGACAATTGTTCAAGCATTTAAACCCAAACCCATTGTGCAGAGAACTCAGTATCCAAACTCATCTTGAGTCACCATATCAACCGACTCCAATCCTAAGAAGTCCAAAGCAATGATCGAACTTTCTTAGAGGTAGAACTTTAGTACTTAAATCCGTATGGTTTTCTTCCGTGGCTACCTTGTCCAGATGGATGCATCTTTTCGTAACATTTTCCCGAATGAAATGGTATCGAACATCCATGTTGTTGACCCTCGCCCGTATTTTAATGATGGCAAAACACAACTGTTATTTAACTAACTTGTTTAAACTAAGTTGTATTAAGGATCAAACACATTCAACCAAGGAACAAAGTGCAAAAACTCGAACCAAATCAAGTATCAAGTGAAGACTGAAGATCTAGTATAGGTCTTAAGGTTTAGAACCAATGTAAGTCTCACTCATACATTGTATTAGCTTGTTCAATGGCTCAAACACAAAAGGTTTTTCTAAAACCATTATTTTTAAATGTTTTTAATGAAAAACAGAAGAAAAACTGGGTTGGAAGACAACCCAATCGACTGGGTACATATACCAGTCGACTGGTATATGGGTCAGAAGGTACCCAGTCGACTGGATGAACCAACCCAGTCGACTGGTAAAATGGACAGAAAGTCCCCAGTCGACTGGATGATATATACCAGTCGACTGGATACCCAGAAGGTCTGAAAACATATATTTTTCAAGTGAACCCAGTCGACTGGTATCTCGACCCAGTCGACTGGTAGTTCAAAAATATGACCGTTGGACTCCAAATCTGAACGTTTTAAAGTAAATCTTTTTCAAATTAAAGTCCAAAACGGCCATATTAATTGATTGCTCTATAAACCCATTCAGCAAAGCATTCAATAACAAGAAGCACATATTCAAAAAGAGTTGATCTCATATAATCAAGTTTTTATACTCTTGAAACACAAAAAGCTTTGAAATAATCTTATTGAGCCATTTCTTCAAGCTTTACTTTGAAAGAGAGACATTTCTGTTGTAATAAGCTTTCATTTGTTGTCTCTCTACCTTTTACTTTACACCATCTTTGTAAAGGGATTACTTCCGAGAGGAAGGGGAAACTTCCGAAAGGAAGGGGATTTTTCGGTTTAAGCAATTCCTGTAAATTGCTTGTGTACGGTTTGTGCAACACCCGGCTAAGTTGTGCGACTAAGTTTTCTTAGTGGATTACTTCAAGGAGTTCCTTGAAGAGAGTGGACGTAGGGTCGGAACGAATCCGATATTGCCGAACCACTATAACTGTGTTTGCATCCTCTTTCCTTAAACTCTTTATTTACAGTTTTTTTCTTGTATTAATTATTTGTTGCTTATCAGTTTTTATAAACTTGTATAAATTCCGCAAAAGTTTTTAAAAACCCAATTCACCCCCCCTCTTGGGTTGAAACCTCGAGCTACAATTGGTATTAGAGCCTCGTTCTCTTTATAAGGCTTAAATTCCTAGAGTTGATCCAATGGCAGCAAATAGCTACTCTGAGGGACACTCTTATACTAGACCACCATTGTTCAATGAATCAAATTATAACTACTGGAAAAATAGAATGAAAATCTTCGTCGAAGGACAAGATTACAATCTATGGAGAATTATAGAAGAGGGACCTAAAATTCCCTCAAAAGAAATAGTTATTGGAGAGACTCTTCATACAATGCCTAAACTCAAAACTGAGTTTACTGACGAGGATTGTAGAACGATGTCTCTCAATAGCAGAGCAACAAGCATGCTACATTGTGCATTAGATATTTCTGAATATAACAAAATATCTGCATGTGTTTCTGCTAAAGAAATATGGGATAAATTGCAAGTCACATATGAAGGAACAAGTGAAGTAAAAAAGTCTAAAATTTACATGCTAATTTCTGAGTATGAATCTTTTAAGATGTCTCCTAACGAAACCATTTCCGAAATGCACTCACGATTCACTACTATTATAAATGGTTTAAAATTGCTTGGCAAGAATATTGAGGAAGTTGAACTAACCAGAAAAATCTTAAGATCTCTGCCACCAGAATGGAAACCAAAGAGGACAGCCATTCAGGAGGCCAAAAATCTTGACAAGCTTGATGTTGAGACGCTGCTTGGGTCATTATTGACATACGAGATGGAAGAAATGACTCCTATCGTCAATAATGATGAGAAGAAGAAAAAGCAAATTGCTCTCAAAGCTTCTACGAGAAACAAAGAAAAGGAATTAGAACAAGAAGCAGAGAGCAGTGAAGAGGATGGTGAAATGGCTTTAATCACCAGACGATTCCATAGGTTCTTGAAGAAAAGCAAGAAACCTTACTCAAAGGATCCCACCTCAAAAAGGGAACCACTTATGTGCTATGGCTGCAAGAAGCCAGGACATATAAAAGCTGACTGTCCGGTTTCAAGCAAACCTTACAAGGGCTTCAAGAAGAAAGCTATGGTAGCAACTACCTGGAGCGATGACGAAGAAGATGAGTCATCAGACAAAGAAATCGGATACGAAGAAATTGCCAACCTTTGTTTGATGGCAATCGATGATGAAAGTGAGATTTGCCTTCACACCAAGGAGAAAGGTAACTGTTGGTACCTTGATAGCGGTTGCTCGAAGCATATGACCGGTGATAAAAGCGTATTCAATGAGCTAACTCTAAGAGATGGTGGACTTGTGACCATTGGAGACAATACTAAAATAAAGATTATCGGGCATGGAAAAGTCGGTAATGATTTCTCAACTTTAGATAATGTATTGCTAGTACAAGGCCTAAAGCCAAATTTACTTAGCATTAGTCAATTATGTGACAAAGGATATAAAGTCACATTTGAGACCTCTCATTGTCTAGTTATAGACATCAAGAGCAACAAGATCAAATTCATTGGCCATAGACATGAAAATGTCTATATAGTTGATTTGAAATCCTTACATTCCAATAATGAAAAATGTTTTCCTGCTTTTAGTGAAAATCAATGGCTATGGCATAGAAGGCTTGGTCATGTAAACATGAACTTGCTAAAAATTGTTTCAAGAAAAGATTTAGTTATTGGTCTTCCTAAAATCAATTTTGAGAAAAACAAAATTTGCAATGCTTGTCAAATGGGAAAACAATCTAGGATATCTTTCAAAGCAAAAAATGTTGTCTCAACTACTAGACCTTTGGAACTTTTGCATATGGACTTATTTGGTCCAATTAGTACCATTAGTCTAGGTGGCCATCAATATGCTCTTGTTATTGTTGATGACTATTCAAGATATACCTTTGTTATTTTTATTGCTTATAAGGATGAAGCTTTCAAAGGATTTGAAAAGTTTTGCAAAAAGGTACAAAATGAAAAAGGTATTTGTATTTCAAGCATAAGAAGTGATCATGGCAAAGAATTTGAAAATCAAAGCTTTTCAAAATTTTGTGATGAAAATGGAATTAATCACAACTTTTCAGCTCCTAGAACTCCTCAACAAAATGGAGTTGTTGAGAGGAAAAATAGAGTTCTAGAAGAATTCTCAAGAACAATGCTTTGTGAAAATAATTTACCAAAATATTTTTGGGCTGAAGCCGTGAATACTTCTTGCTATATTTTAAATAGAATTTTGATAAGGCCCCTGCTTGATAAAACACCTTATGAACTATGGAAAGGGAGAAAGCCCAATATTTCCTATTTTCGTGCCTTTGGTAGTAAGTGCTTCATCTTAAATAACAATAAAACTAACTTGGGTAAATTTGATTCCAAGACCGATGAAGGGATATTTTTAGGATATTCTACTACTAGTAAGGCTTATAGAGTTTTCAATAAGAGAACTCTAGTAGTAGAAGAATCTGTGCATGTAACTATTGATGAATCTAACCCAATGAGTAGTGGAGAAGTTTCCTTTAAAGATGATGCAGATTTTATTCCAAGAATGGAAACTCCTACTCCCATTGTTGACCTAAAATAGAGTTCTACTCAAACAAATGAAGGGATGGCAACTCCAAATTTGGACCAACAATCCTCAAGTCAACAAGAGGAAAATCTACCCAAGGATTGAAGGTATGTAAATCATCATCCAATTGATCAAGTAATTGGTGATCCTTCACAATGGGTAAGAACTCGCTCTTACATTAGAAATATTTGCAATTTTGTAGCTTATTTGTCTCAAGAAGAACCTAAGACATTTATAGAAGCTGAAAAAGATAATAATTGGATAATTACAATGCAGGAAGAGATAAATCAATTTGAAAGAAACAATGTTTGGGAACTAGTTCCAAGACCTAAAGATCATTCAATTATTGGAACTAAATGGGTATATAGAAATAAAATGGATGAAAATGGTATAGTAACTAGAAATAAGGCTAGACTAGTTGCTAAAGGATATAACCAAGAGGAAGGAATAGATTTTGATGAAACCTATGCTCCCGTAGCTAGATTAGAAGCTATTAGAATGTTATTAGCCTTTGCATGCTTTAATAAATTCAAGTTGTTTCAAATGGATGTGAAAAGTGCCTTTTTAAATGGCTTTATAGAAGAAGAAGTTTATGTTGAACAACCTCTTGGATTTGAAAATCCTAGTCTTCCAAATCATGTCTATAAACTTTCTAAAGCTCTATATGGGTTGAAGCAAGCTCCAAGGGCATGGTATGAAAGACTAAGTAAATTTTTGATTGATAATGAATTTGTAAGAGGAAGAATAGATACAACTCTCTTCACAAAAACTCACAAAAATGACACTTTGATAGTTCAAATATATATTGATGATATTATATTTGGTGCTACTAATAAATCTATGTGTCAAGAGTTTGCAAAGTGCATGCAAGGTGAATTTGAAATGAGCATGATGGGAGAACTTACCTACTTCCTTGGACTGCAAATCAAGCAACTAAAAGGAGGTATCTTCATCAATCAACAAAAGTACATCAAAGATCTACTAAAAAGGTTCGGGATGGAAAGCTCAAAGCCAATTGGAATGCCTATGAGCACAACCACCAAACTTGATCTTGATGAAGGAGGTAAAACTGTAGATTCTAAATATTATAGAAGCATGATAGGTGCTTTAC
Source organism: Bretschneidera sinensis (assembly GCA_023935145.1). NCBI lineage: Eukaryota > Viridiplantae > Streptophyta > Magnoliopsida > Brassicales > Akaniaceae > Bretschneidera > Bretschneidera sinensis. Next base: position 84,549,199 of record CM043705.1, on the reverse strand, counting down.
TGTACTTGACTGCAAGTAGACCTGATATAATGTTCAGTGTATGCATGTGCACTAGATTTCAATCTAATCCTAAGGAATCACATGTAGTTGCAGTAAAAAGAATCCTTAGATATCTACAAAGGACCCAGACCATAAGATTATGGTATTCTAGAGAATCATCTTTTGAGCTAGTAGGATATACGGATGCTGATTTTGCTGGATGTATGTTAGATAGAAAAAGCACAAGCGGAACATGCCAATTCTTAGGTGCTATGTTAACTTCTTGGTTTTCCAAGAAGCAAAATTCAGTTGCGCTATCAACCGCTGAGGCGGAATATGTAGCAGCTGGTAGTTGTTGTGCCCAAGTACTATGGATGAAACAACAACTAGAAGACTATGGCGTGAGTCTAAAAAATATTCCTATATTTTGTGATAATACTAGTGCCATCAACCTAACCAAAAATCCTATTCAGCACTCTAGAACCAAGCATATAGAGATTAGACATCTTTTCTTAAGAGACCATGCTCAAAAAGGTGATATAAGATTAGAATTTATACCTTCAGAAGATCAAATAGCTGATATTCTTACAAAACCCTTAAGTGAAGCTAGTTTTTGTAAGATTAGAAAGTTGATGGGATTGCTTGATTTTGATAAATTGAATGTTTGATTGCATCTCATTTCATCATTTGCATGTTTGACATTGAGTGATAGAGTATTAATCCATGTTTAACTATTCCCTTCACTCAAAAATGTCATAGATAAACAAAATCGTGCTAAAAATTCAGGACTGGAAATTTTACTCAGGATCCAGTCGACTGGTAAATGCTCTCCAGTCGACTGGTAAGTCTCTGCCTGTGTTTCTAGTCGACTGGTAAGTTTAATCCAGTCGACTGGTAACTCTCTGTCAAAACTTCCAAACGACTGTTAAGTCTTCTCCAGTCGTCTATAAGATCAAATCCTGCTTGGAACCAAATTTTTTTTAATACCCCTTGTCCTCCAGTCGACTGGTAAAGATAGCCCAGTCGACTGGTATCTCTCTGTCAGTTGACCCAGTCGACTGGTACGTTTACCCAGTCGACTGGTACGTTTACCCAGTCGACTGGTAAAGAAACTGTTCATCTTTTCAAAGGGACCCAGTCGACTGGTATATCGACCCCAGTCGATTGGTATCGCGATTCTATAAAAAGGACTGTTCATTTTCGCCATTTTTACGCCATTTTCAAAGAGCCCAAGCTTTCTCTCTCTAGAAAAATTCATCTTTTTGATCTAAAAACCATCCAAATCCCTTCTAAACACACCGATCTACTCATTCCTAAAGAGATTTTTAACTTTCTACGGTTAAAATCTCTCATTTTTACCAAATTTCATTTTTCAAAAAACTTCAAATTTCTCGAAAATGAGTGACAAAATCCGTATAAAACTCACAACAAGTGGACCTAATGCGCCCAAAAAGCCAAAGTCTTCAAAACCTTCGGCTTCGGAGTCGAAAGGGAAGGGATTAGCAGGGTTATCCAGCAAGGAGCCCAGAACAGAGTTGGAGCAGGCTCTGTTTTACAGCCCAGCGGCTCATAAGAGGTATAACTCTATAATCCGTCACAAGAAAATCATGACGGGTAGAGTCGTTGATTTCGACTCCATTCGTCATGGTAATTTCGATATTCTACCAGCCTTTGAGGCAATAAATCTGACCCCACTGGTCAGAATTCATGAAAAATATTACCCGCGACTGATTCACCAGTTCTATGCGAACTTGGTGAAACCCAGTCCTCTGGCTCTGAGATTCAGAACCAGAGTTAGCGGTGTGGAGTTTGAGGTCAACACTGACCTCTTGATGAGCATTCTGAGAATCCCTATAAGGGGGGTTCAATGGAGTCTGGATGGATGGCCAGACAACTTTGAAGTTGAGGAGGCCTGTCGGATAGTCAGTGGCGACCCTAACTATGTGTACAGACCCACTACATTTCACACATGTAGTGACTTGCCCCTCGACTCAAAGATGTTTCAATTGATTGTCAGTTGGACCATCCACCCGAGACTCGGGAGTCGAGGGTATCTATCTAAAATAGATACGGTATTGATTTGGTGCCTAAAATCTGGGCAGCACTTCAATATATATCCTCTGCTGCTCGCCAACATGATAAACGGCGAAGCAAACGACTCCGGGTGTCTTCCTTATGGGATGCTCATTACGCTCATCCTCCAGCACTTCCGGGTACCTTTGCCTGCCTCCGAGGCTCAGGATATCGGATTGACTGATATCATCAACATCTCATCTCTGAAGAAGATGGGATGTACTGTTCGTGAAGGTTTTCTTTATCCAAAGGCCGGAAAGCGCCTAAGGATTCGAGAGGATGCGAGTGACAGTGATGAGGATGCTGATACGGCTGCTGAGATGGAAACAGATACCCGAGCACCTTCCATTGGTGGCTCGAGTACTGGTCAGACTGGATATGGTGACATCCTACGAGCTATCACGAGTCTTCAGATGACGATGGAGTCCGGTTTTCAGTCCATGCAGTCCGATTATCAGAGGTTGAGCTCCTCCATAGACCACCTACGGGATGACTTCGAGTTACATCGAGAGCACACCGAGGGTTCCCTAGCTGAGATTAGGAAACTTCTCCGTGACAGCTCGGACTCTCCCGCACCATGAGTCTCTTTCTTTTATCAGTTCTTAGCGCTTTTCCAGTTTTTGTCACATAGCACGGACATCTCATGTTTGTTTTTTTCTTAGTTATGGCTCTATGAGGCCCTACTTGTATTGAATTTTTCTATATGATGATGTAATACTATTAGCCATATTTCTTGCATTTATTTACGCTATTTGTGATATGTTAGAACTGTTTTAAATATCTGTTTGGTCACTAAAACTGCTATAAAATACTTATATGCTTGAAAAACTTCCGGTTCTTCCCGGGAAGGCTTCTAAAATTTGAAAGAAGCCACATCTTCGCGTAAATCTTTGTATTCTTATAACTTATTTGACTGTATTGGCTAAGTAGCTTATTTTTTATGTTATGCCCCCTTTGGTTGCTGTTGTCAAAACGGGGGAGAAAAATGAGAAAAACGAGAAAATCTAAGTAAAACGCAACCAATGCATAGATTTAGGGGGAGCATTGCTCCATATCTGTGTAAAAATGTTTATTGATTGGTTGAGTTTAATTCTAGATTGGTTGAAAGAAATATAAACTGTGTTTGCTTGTTTACAGGGTGGTTTTACTCGAAAAACAGAGGAGACTCTGTCCAAATTTTTGTAAAATCTTAACACTTAGTTTTTAAAACTGTTTTTACATTATTAGTTTTATCATCATCAAAAAGGGGGAGATTATTGACCCTCACCAGTATTTTAATGATGGCAAAACACAACTGTTATTTAACTAACATGTTTAAACTAAGTTGTATTAAGGATCAAACACATTCAACCAAGGAACAAAGTGCAAAAACTCGAACCAAATCAAGTATCAAGTGAAGACTGAAGATCTAGTATAGGTCTTAAGGTTTAGAACCAATGTAAGTCTCACTCATACATTGTATTAGCTTGTTCAATGGCTCAAACACAAAAGGTTTTTCTAAAACCATTATTTTTAAATGTTTTTAATGAAAAATAGAAGAAAAACTGGGTTGGAAGACAACCCAGTCGACTGGGTACATATACCAGTCGACTGGTATATGGGTCAGAAGGTACCCAGTCGACTGGATGAATTAACCCAGTCGACTGGTACTTTGACCAGTAATTTCCCAGTCGACTGGATGAATCAACCCAGTCGACTGGTAAAATGGACAGAAAATCCCCAGTCGACTGGATGATATATATCAGTCGACTGGATACCCAGAAGGTCTGAAAACGTATATTTTTCAAGTGAACCCAGTCGACTGGTATCTCGACCCAGTCGACTGGTAGTTCAAAAATATGACCGTTGGACTCCAAATCTGAACGTTTTAAAGTAAATCTTTTTCAAATTAAAGTCCAAAATGGCCATATTAATTGATTGCTATATAAACCCATTCAGCAAAGCATTCAATAACAAGAAGCACATATTCAAAAAGATTTGATCTCATATAATCAAGTTTTTATACTCTTGAAACACAAAAAGCTTTGAAATAATCTTATTGAGCCATTTCTTCAAGCTTTACTTTGAAAGAGAGACATTTCAGTTGTAATAAGCTTTCATTTGTTGTCTCTCTACCTTTTACTTTACACCATCTTTGTAAAGGGATTACTTCCGAGAGGAAGGGGAAACTTCCGAAAGGAAGGGGATTTTTCGGTTTAAGCAATTCCTGTAAATTGCTTGTGTACGGTTTGTGCAACACCCGGCTAAGTTATGCGACTAAGTTTTCTTAGTGGATTACTTCAAGGAGTTCCTTGAAGAGAGTGGACGTAGGGTCGGAACGAATCCGATATTGCCGAACCACTATAACTGTGTTTGCATCCTCTTTCCTTAAACTCTTTATTTACAGTTTTTTTCTTGTATTAATTATTTGTTGCTTATCAGTTTTTATAAACTTGTATAAATTCCTCAAAAGTTTTTAAAAACCCAATTCACCCCCCTCTTGGGTTGAAACCTCGAGCTACACATGTGCTTTATCCTCTCATGGAACACCGGATTCTTACACAAATGCAATGCACTTTGGCTATCCGAATACACCACAACCTGCTTCTCTAGTATCTTCAACTCTTCCAGCAACTCTTTGAACCACATAGTCTCCTTGATAGCTTCTGTAGCCGTTATGTACTCAGTCTCGGTTGTTGAGAGTGCTACCACCGGTTGCAACTGAGCCTTTCAACTTACACAACATCCATTTAAATTAAAGAAGTAGGAGGTAATCGATCTTCTTTTATCCCGGTCAGCTCCATAGTCCGAATCTGCATAACCTTCAAAACAGATGGACTTACCCCTCTTCTCATAAATTAGCCCTATATCTGGGCTTCCTTTCAAGTACCTCAACAACCACTTCATCCCAACCTAATGCTCCTTTTCGGGATTACTCATAAACCTGTTGAGAACACTTATTGCATGAGCAATATTAGGTCTAGTGCTTACCATGGTGAACATTACTGAACCAACCGCACTAGAGTAAGGGACCTTTTCCATTTCCTTCTTCTCCGCCTTCCTCTTACGAACAACCCTTCCCCACTTGATGCCTCCTTACTCTTGGTTTTGAAATCATGAGCCCTTATAGCATTGACCACAATTTCTTTGCTTAGTGTATCTCTTCCATATTCAATTGCATTAATTAAACTATCAAAACAATCAGGAAAATAATTTAATAACATAACAACCAATTGTTCATCCGGGAATTTAATACTACAACTAGCCAAATCTTGAACTAGTTTATTAAAGACATCAAGATTATCTTACAACTCTTTATTAGGATTCATTTTAAAAGTAAAGATTCTTTTAAGAAGATAAATCTTGTTAGGGAGAGTTTTGATAAACAACAACTCATCTAGTTTCTTCCATATGACGGCAGGATCTTTCGAGTCTCCGCACTCCCTTGTGACACTACCCGACATGTGCAAAAAAATGGTGTTGTATGCCATCTTCTTCATCTCAATCCGCTGGTCCTCCGTGATACTTGTTGGAAAAACATCATCTTCTCCACTAGCCAAGTCCACCTTCTGTTGCATAAGAACAGCCTTGAACTTTCACTTCCACAGGGAAAAATCTCCCTTTCCATCAAACTTCTCAACAACGAAATTTGAACCCATCTTGCGGAGATGATCCCAGATTTTACAGTACCCACAAATGCTTTCCAACTTCTTCTAAACCTCAAGAACACGATCAAAGATTGATCTCAATACCATTCTTGAATCAACCTCAAGAACACGATCTTATCTTGATCTTTACTTCGTCCTTGAATCACCCAAGAAGTTTGTTATTTGATTCTTGGAGTCTTGCTCCGATACCTTTTGTTCTTGCTCTGATACCCAGCTGTGCAAGCTCTGATATCACTGTTGGGAAACCACCTTGGATGATGCCCAGGAGGTGATCTTCCAAACACCCAAGTCTAGAATGACTTGTAAAGAAAATAGACAGTAACCAATCAAAGCAAGAAAGAAAAGAACACAAGAAATTTGTTATCGAGGTTAAAAAATATGCCTACGTCCTCGTGAGCTCCTCCGAGCTCTCTGTACTATCTTATGAATGGAGTTCTTTACAATCAGCAACACCTCTTCAAGAACTCACAGGTTCTTGAAGGAAAAAAGAAGAAGAAGAAACAGAAAGTGATAAGAACTAACCCTGGAATTTTCCTAAGAAAATTCCTCTTACAAGCCCTTGAATCCCCTTTCGATTCTACTCTCTCACTTCTAAAAAACTAGCCTCACAAATGAGTCTCTCATGTTTTATGTCTTTGCGCTCTTACAATTGATCTCCCTTTTAATCACAAGTTTTCATTAGTTCTTTTACGATGAAGCTAAGTGACCCTTTATATAGTGCACCAACTTCTTGACCAATCTTGAGGGTCAATATCCACCATTAGATCTTGAGGACTAATCATCCATAGCCCTTCATCAATCTTTAGTAAAGTTGTGCATTTTAAACATGTCTCACGCACCTAACACAAGACTGAACCACAAGGACCATGTGTGCCTTGAAGCTGTGGCCTGGAACAAGATGTGTTGCGGCCTGGATCAGGGCACACTTGCTGCCACTCTTCCTTGCACTCCTCCTTGCTGGGTGCCACGGCCTAGAAAGAGCTGGGCCGCGGCCTGACCTGGTGCTGATTTGATGAATTTATTCTTACATCTCCTTGTTTAAACCTCGAACAAAATACCAACAGATTGCCTAGACTCCTGATAAGCAGAAATAGGATCAAGATGACGATATTTGCAAGGGCCATGTTCTTAATGCAATGTCCAATATATTGTTTGAAGCTTACCACAATGTCAAACTGCAAAAGAGTCGACTGGATGATTGATTCGGTTGACTGGATGAAAAGCTAAAATTTCCTGAAACTTTTTCAGTTGACTGAATGAAAGACCCAGTCGATTGAATTTAAAAACTTGAATTTTCATAACGTTAAATGTCAGTTGGTCGTGAATTGGAGTGTCTGTTGAGAAAAGACACTCGATTAAATCAGTTGAGTCAGCTTATTACTTAACCAAAGTGTCTATTATGAAAAGACACTAATTAAACACTATAAAAGGTGTTTAACTATCATAATTTCCATATTAAAAATCAAAACAAATACAAATTTTAGATTTCCTTTCTTATTATTCTTCTTATTCTCTAAAAAACTGATCTTCTTATGTGCAGAAATCCTACAAATTTCCAAACATAAGTGATTTTCATCCATAAACTCATAGAAGCTGATGTGGGTTATTCTTCACAAGTGTGAAGTGCAGAATAACAAAAAAGTTTCATTGTATCTTAGAGGAAATTCGCCGGAAACCTTCTTACACCATTAAGGTCGAATTAAACCTTAAGAAAAACAACCTGGTTGTGCCTTGAAGCCATTTCTCTTATTCTATCTTATTTCTTTTGATAAACAACCCTCGTTTTCCATAAATTCCCCCAAAAATCTTAAGGTTTAATTTTCACTTTTTTTTTTTTTTATCAAAATGACTACTTCTTTGAGTTCCCTGGGAGATATGGAGTTGGACTTCAATAAGCTTGAACGTTTCAATGGAGGAGATTTTTATCGCTGACAAAAGAAACTGTTCTTCCTTCTGACGTCTCTGCGAGTATATTATGTTATCACTACACCAAGGTCAGAACCTGCAGAAAATGAGACGATTGCCTAAACTCTTGATAGGTAGAAATAAGATCAAGATGACGATATTTGCAAGGGTCATGTTCTTAATGCAATGTCCAATACATTGTTTGATGCTTACCACAATGTCAAGACTGCAAAAGAGTTGTGGGATTCACTGCAAGCAAAGTGCATGAAGGAAGATGCTTAAAGTAAGCGATTTATTATTACAAAATTTAATATTTACAAAATGGTTGATACCCATTCTATTATAGATCAGTTTAGTGAAATGAAAACTGTACTAGATCAGTTCTCTCAATATAAACTGAAAATGGATGAGACCATAACTTTTACAACCATTATAAACAAACTACCTCCACTTTGAAAAAATTTCAGGAGTCGTCTGAAGCACCCAAAGGAAGACCTGACTTTTGAGGAGTTAGACAATCATCACTGAATTGAGGAGGATTTACAGAAAGAAAGAAAGGAAAAAGCCCTCTCTAAAATTAATTCGGTAAAGGAAGAAGAGATTTTGAAAGAAATCTCTCAAGATTCTCACAAGGGAAAGAATCCTTCAAACAATTATGACAAAAATAACAAGAAGATAAAGAGTGCTTGTTTCCATTGCGGGAAACCATGACACTTCAAGAAAGACTGTCGAATGCTGAAGAAAAAGGGTAAAGCATAACAAAATTTTGTGGCTTAAGAATGTATGCGGTCTGAAGGAGGAGTGTTTGTTAGTATTTAAATGTATGAGATTATATTTAAGTGAATGAGAGAATGTTTGAACACAAAATTAATAATAAGAATATTATTTATGCTTGTTTGTTTAAATTCATATTTAATTCAATTTATAATGATTTATGAATCTTATATCTTGTCAAATGGTATGTTTTAATTACAAAAGCTATATATTTTTTCTAGTGGTGTTATATATATAAGGGGTATACATATTAATTGAAACACTGACTAAGACAAGTGTGAATTCTCAAATAAGTCTTAAGAAGATCTTTAGTGCATTTTAATCAATACTTGACTTAGAATTGAATGTATTCTTGTGATAGAAATTTAGAAGAATGTGAATCTCAAGAAGGTACTTGTGGTAAAATCCAGTTTGGATGATAATGTCACTTGGACTAGTGATACGGGTATATGATACAGTGGGTATTGTACAATGCTATAAACACAAAGTTAATACTGAGCATGATAATGAATTTCAAGTGGGCAAAGTCAAGTAATTATAAGTGATAAAAAAAATATTACTTATGGTGGGGTGATTCTAAGTGTAAGTGTGATCGGTATTATGTACGCAATGCACTACAATGAATTATCCTGGGCTTTAACCAAGTATAAAAAATTATAGACGTTAACCAAGTTTTAGTTAGCAAATGATTAAAATTTATAAGGGATGGGGATCAAGCCCATACAATTAATCACCCATGATGAAACCTTGACTCAATGCTTACTAACCATAAGTTTTGAGTTCAATGAGAAAAAGTATATCATCAGTTGTGATTGCAACACCAACACTAAATATTCTATCCCACGAGATGAGTGTTTGGAAACTGTAGTGATCAAGTGAAAGGTCAACTTTAAGTTCTTAATAAGGGTTATAAAAATTTTCTTTGGTATGTTAAATTACGGAACATACTTGATAAGTTTACCTAGTGAGTGTGAAGTGTGGTCGCTTCTGTCGAGTTCAAGGGCTTGACTCTATAGCACCCATGACATAAGATACATGACACAAGATCTGTAAATATGTCGCCATATTTTCTGGCAAATTCTAAGAGCAGAAGTCTCGTGTGTGAGACATGTCCGGTTAAACAAATAAGATTTGTGTTTCAAAGTATTATACTCTCACATATTATGTTTAACTTTGATGTGTTTTCACTAAGTGAAGATTCAAGTTTAAAAGACATCTTCATCTAAGCATGAACTTCAATGATGATAAAAGATCAGATTTTCAAAGTTTTATCGAGTCAAAATATTTTTGAAAATGGTGGGAGATTGTTGATTTTTTTCAAAATAAACTTGGATTTTAAGTTTGAGATGTTTTAGAATCAAAGGAAAGAAGAAAAGAAAAGGAAATTCAAGTTGTGAATCATTCAGTCTCTGAAACTTTTTCAGTCGATTGAATGAAAGACCCAGTTGATTGGATGTTCGAAAATTTGAATTTTCAGAACTTTAATTGACAGTTTCTCGTGAATTGGAGTGTCTGTTGAGAAGAAACAGTCAGTTAAGTCAATTTATTCTTGAACCATAGTGTCTATTAGGAAAAGACATTAATTAAACACTATAAAAAAATGTTTAACTGTCATAATTTACAAATTAAAAAACAAAACAAATACATATTTCCTTTCTTATTTTTCTTCTTATTCTCTAAAAAACTGATCTTCTTATGTTTAGAAATCCTCCAAATTTCCAAACATAAGTGTTTTTCATCCATAAACTCATAGAAACTGTTATGGGTTATTCTTCACGAGTGCGAAGTACAGAATAACAATAGAACTTCATTGTATCTTAGAGGAAATTCGCCGGAAACCTTCTTACACCAGTGAGGGGCGAATTAAACCTTAAAAAATCATCATCAGTGTAAATCAAGAAATCTTCAACATAAGAGATTTTATATGGACGGATTGTGATTTTCAAAGAATGATTTTCCATCTCCTTTTGTGGATTCTATGGTGGTGCTTTGGTGAAATGATACAAGTTCATTAATTAAACTTATCGGCAAGACTGATAAAGAGAAAAGAGAGATCAATTCAAAGGAAGTTTCAAGGAATTGAGGTCACAAGAAACTGATTAAATAATGTAGTGATGAAAAAAAAGTTTTGCATTTCAGTTTGGTAATAAAAAATTGATTCAAGATTATTTTAAACTTGGGTTTGTTTTGGTAGGGTCGACCATGTGACTATGTGAATGAAGTTGGTATCAAACAATTTTCTTAAAAGCAGACTGAGAATTTGGCTTAAAATAATAACAGAGAATTTGATCCTTGATTCGAAGAAAATATCATATTTTAATTTCATGTTCAATGTCGTCTTGGTTCGTGAACAGTTTCTTGTGGGCATTTTTAAAAATGAAATAAGGCAATCATTTTTGACTAAGTTGGTTTTATTTATCTGTTTGGTGAGGGCATTTTGGCTCTCTTCGTTTATAGTTTGACCTAATTCTCTACAAACTAGCTTGATAGTATTGCAGATTAATACTCAGCAAAATTGAAATGGGCTTACACCAATACTCTTGGAGAATCTCTTGAACACCCCCAGGTTTGCTAATAAAAGAACCATCCACATTAAACTTCAGTGCATCTCCATTAATATCAGGAGGAGACCAGATAACATCTAATGTTGGGGGTTTCTTTAACATTTGGCTTCCAACCATGGGCAAATTAGCAATGAAATGAAAACCCAGATTGATTTTACAGTTAGAATTCACCCTCCAAGCAAACCTGATTTTGGCAACGTCTAAAATGTTTGAAACCATAAACTGGCTGTTGAACACCAGATAGAACAAACAATGACAAAAGGCAACAAATTCCAAAATCAATGTTGTCATCAGTTATGACAACCTAAAGGCTAAGAGCCAAACTGTAAAAAGTCCGGCCAACTACAAATTGGTCAAAACCGATTTATTTTGCTTCGAAATCTAGAAAGATGACTCCCAAAATAAGAAACAAACAGAGCCTTCGAACGAATCTAGAGAAACCTAAGGGCTAAGAGGCCAAATAAATCCGGCCAACTTCATTTAGCCCTGAATTAGGTTACAATGGGATCGGTAGACAAGAGGCTATACATAACAACATCAATAGTACTCTTGTTCTTGATAATGATATATTTCCTAAGGACATCTTCCTTTTGGAACCCAGCCTTCTCCAATACTCTTTGAGAAACTCTGTTTTCTACATCAACAAAGGCCTCCACTCTCTCAAGATCTGGGAACTCTTTGAACACAATTGAAGTCACCATCCTCACAGCCATTGTCATGATACCTTGTCCCCAGTACTTTGATCCTAAAGCATAGCTGATTAGTCCTCTGCACCTCTCATTACCAGACCCTAGCTTGAACGATATAAACCCAATTGGAGTAGTACCTAAGCAAATGGCACGGTAGCATGGGTGTGGTATGACAACTTCCTTGAGGTAACTCAATGCATCTTCCCTTGAAGTGAAGTGCCTTAACGGCGGATAACTTCATCGTCACATGCCCATTCCATGAAATCATCCACATCGGATAGTTGATAGGGCCTCAAGGTGATTTCCATTGATGCAATAGCCCTGCTGCTACAAGCCTACAAGTGAATAAACACAAGTACTTATTGATGCTGATTATGTACTGAAATGAGTCATCCATTTATTAAGGGTAAAGACGAGTGAACATCGTACAACATCCATAGCTTGACGAATGAAAAAGCAAAATATATTTTTTTAATCCTTCCATATTGAGAAAGAATTAAATGCATAGTATATTTTTTTATGAATTTTTTCTTTTAATTTTGAAGAGTTTGTGTCGTACAGAGGAATATTTAGTTAGATCGGATCTAAAACATTTGTTTTAGATCTGTCCGAAATTTTATTGGTAATTTTAGAGAATTTCATTGGTAATATTATTTCTTGAATTTCACGTTTATACTGACATTACAGTAAAGTTTTCTAAATTACCAATGAAGTTTTGGATGAGTTAGACCCAATCTAACCAAGTATTTTTGTTCTTTTACATTTTCTTTCCTTCCCAAGTGTTGTATACTTGTGTACTAGTCTAGTTTATAGTATAGATAACTACGAGATTAGTTTAGTCAGGAAGAATTTTGAAATAATGTGTTGAATATTTTGGGGGTCCAAGAAATAAGATTATGTGTGAGATATGTCCGGTTAAACAAATAAGATTTATGGTTCAAAGTATTATACTTTCACATATTATGTTTAACTTTGATGTGTTTTCACTAAGTGAAGATTCAAGTCTAAAAGACATCTTCATCTAGGCATGAACTTCAATGATGATAAAAGATCAGATTTTCAAAGATTTATCGAGTCAAAATATTTTGAAAATGGTGGGAGATTGTTGATTTTTTTCAAAATAAACTTAGATTTTAAGTTTGAGATGTTTTAGAAAATCAAAAGAAATAAGAAAATAAAAGGAAATTCAAGTTGTGAATCATTCAGTCGATTGGATGGAAGGCTTAAATTTCCTAGAACTCTCTAAAACTTTTTCAATCGACTGAATGAAAGATCTGGTTGATTGGATGTTCGAAAATTTGAATTTTCAAAACTTTAATTGACAGTTGCTCGTGAACTGGAGTGTCTGTTGAGAAGAGACACTCAGTTAAGTCAATTTATTATTGAACCAAAGTGTCTATTATGAAAAGACACTAATTAAACACTATAAAAAAAGTGTTTAACTGTCATAATTTACATATTAAAAAACAAAACAAATACATATTTCCTTTCTTATTCTTTTTCTCATTCTTTAAAAAACTGATCTTCTTATGTTTAGAAATCCTGCAAATTTCCAAACATAAGTGTTTTTCATCCATAAACTCATAGAAGCTGCTATGAGTTATTCTTCACGAGTGCAGAGTGCAGAATAACAATAGAGCTTCATTGTATCTTAGAAGAAATTTATCGGAAACCTTCTTGCACCAGTGAAGGGCGAATTAAACCTTAAAAAAAGTGACATGGTCATGCCTTGAAACCATTTCTCTTATTCTCTCTTATTTCTTTAGATAAACAAGCCTTATTTTCCCAGAAATTCCCCCAACATAAAATACAATTATAAGTGAGAAATATCTTGGTCTTATGCCTTTGATTGGAATATCTAAGAATTTTTTTTTCAAGTTTTGGTGGAACGAGTTTGGAAGAAAATCAAGGGGTTGAAAGAAAAGTTGTCTAGAGTTGGTCGTGAATTTCTATTGAAAGTGGTGGTCTAATCTATCCCAACATATGTCATGAGTAGTTTTCGATTGTCGGTGTCTTTTTGAGATGTAGAGAGTTCAAAAACTGATGAGCCAAGTTTTGGTGAGGTTATAAGGGTTACGAGTATAAGATTCATTGGTTGAGATGGGAGGAGTTTTGCAAATCAAAGGACAGTGGAGGGTTGGGTTTTCGAGACATGCATTGTTTCATTTTGGCCATGTTTGCGAAACAAGAGTGGCGTTTTTGTCACTATTATTTCAAGTCCTCCGTGCTAAATATTTTCCAAATGACTTCTTTTGGAGTTCACATTGGGTTATGTACCATCCTTTACATGGAGAAGTATTTGGAAGGTTAAGAAGGTTTTAAATTTGGAGTTGAGATGACGTATTGTGGTCACCTTCAAATTCTCCATATAAGATATACATGTTAGATCTCCGTCTCCTACTAGAACTATAGAGTGACCATTGAAATTGAGTAAATTCTTGTATAGATTACTCAGTCTTTTAAATTTAATGATCATCTCCTAGTCATCGATAAAAAAGATCCGAATTAGATTTTATGTAAAAGAAATCTTGTATAGACTTTGTTTACGATTTGAAATCAAGTAATGCATGAAATTCATTGCACTAGCAAAATTTTGATATGGTTTTTCTTTGGTTACATTGCCAAAAAAGAGAATCGAACATATGTATCTTAAATGGAAGACTCGAATGTAACCTATAAGACCAAAAAGTCTAGGCCTTTGATATGATCTTTTTTTACAAACTTACCCAATTTAAGAGTGATATAATATACAAATGAATTCTAAAGTTTATTAACTTTCTAAACATAAAAAAACTATACAATTACAAATTAATAAATTTTATTAAATTTATAAAATTAATTTATTCCAAACAAGTCATTAGTAAATTATCAAGTTGTTTAAATTGGTTTGCTAAACATAGACTGCAAGATAGTATGCTCCTTGCTGACTAGTGACGACTACAAGTAAATAAGTAATGTGAGTTGAAATTAAGTAGAAAGTAAATATGGGTATGGTTAGATAAACTCAAAATTTGGGTGAACCATAACCATAACTATAACTATAATAGTAATTTATCCAAAATCATAACTAAATACCTAACCATTTTTTTTTTGTAACCACACTTTTGGTTATGTTCGGTTATCAAAATGTTACAACTAACCACGGCTAACCAAAATAAAACAAAAATTTTATCAATTCAATAAAGCTATACTAATCAAAGCATAATATAATTTAAACAATCCATATTAAAATTCTTAACAATTGATTCACGTTTAAATACTTCAAAAATAAGTTACAAAGTATAAACTTTCAAATGAAAACTAAAATAACCAAAACATTAAACAAACAAGCTCTTCTCCTCCAATTTTTTCTCATCAATCATCAATGTTCAAGAGTGATTGATTTATTGTCAAAGTTGATATATGTGATTATGCTCCACAGTCAAGAATAATTATGATTAACTGAATAAGCTATAGGGAGTTAATATATTTTACTTATAAGCTATTTTATAGTTATACTTTTGGTCTTAAAACATAAATATAATATACTATTGTAATTTATAAGGATAAAATTATAATTACATATATAATATATATTTAATTATATATTTATAAAACATATATAACTATAAATTATGTATATAATTTTAATATGATTATGTTAAATGGTTAACTAACACATTTAAAAATCAAGAATCATAATCATAACCATAACAAAAAAAATAAATAATTTGAACCATAAATCTGACAATTTTTTTTGATAATCATGTTTTTTATTCGGTTATAAAATAATTCAAGTTTTGTTGGATTTTTAGATTATCTGTCTAAAAGTCATGTATGATCCAACTTTATAATGTTCAAGTCATGGTCCCTCTCTCTCTCTCTCTCTCTCTCCACTTAATTCTCTACAAAATTCCTTGATGATATTATCGAATATTAGTAAAATGGTCAATGATTATTAAAAATTATTACCAGTTGAATCTTGATTAGGATGTTAAAGACGATATCTAGCAAATTCCAAGCGGAAAGGGTCGAAATTAATTAGTTTCTTAACAACGATAAAATGGCCCCACAACAATGACTTGTTTCTTGTGGAAAACTTGGCTACTTGATTTGCTTATGTAGCAGTGTTTGGTAGCACGGAAATTAATTAGTAGTTTCATTTGTTAAGTCAGGATTTTTTTAAATTTTAAATAATCATTTATCAATGAATGTCTTATAAATGTCACTTGGCTACTATTCCGCTAAGAAAATATTACAAATAGATTATTACTTTGAATATATCTTGAGATTTAATCTATGATTTTTTTTTATAATGACAAACTACGTTATCAACTAAGTTAGATAGCAAACACTGATAATTTTCCTTTATGTATGCTCTTGCCTGAGTGAAGTAAATAGTGACGATATCATGGATCCAGTTTAGTGAGAGTTATCATAGAACTAGAAAAGTCCACTAATAATTATAAAAAAATTGAATAATAATTTTGATTTTTAATTTTTTTTTAAATTATTATTATGCAATTTTTTTGTGATTACTAAGAAACTTTTTTCGATTTTATGGTAACTCTCACAAAACCGAGATCATAAAATCACATCTCCAAATTAAATAGTCAACCAAAAACACTACTCTGTACTTTGAGAGACATCCTTCTTATATCTTCTTATAAGCAAAAGCTCATATAATTGACATTCATTTGAATTAAAGGCAGATTCTTTCAAATCAGAAGTTAAAGGAAGCACCGATGAATCTTCTGAGATCTCTCTTCGACCGTTGGATCTTTCTAGGATAGATGATTTCATGGTTTGGGTCACAGATGAGAAAGTAGCTCGATTCTGCACATCGGAGCCTTACACAAGCAAAGAAGATTCTCTAAACTTCATCAAAAACACTGTTTTACCCCACCCATAGTTCAGGGCTATAAGCTTTAACAACAGGCCGATTGGGGCTATTTTGTTCGCAACAAATTCAGGCAGTGATAGATGTAGAGGTGAGCTTGGCTATGTTTTGGGGTCCAAGTCTATTGGGGCAAAGGGATTGGCACACAAGCTGTGAGATTGGTGGTGATGTAGCTAATAATTCAATCTTCAATAGCTTGGTGACACGTTGATAGTTTTTCCTCCAATGACCGAATGACACATGATCGTATCAATAACAGACATTCTTCGGTCATCTGATGACACGTGGATAACTCTCCTCAAATGATTGGACGACACATGGTCGAGCAGTTGGCGAAGCTGTCACCATTCACAAAATTCTCACACGCAAAAGTGGAAGCGAGATTTCAGGGATTGCACCGTCCCTGAACACGGAACAATACATTTCACCAAAGAAGCGAGATCTCAGGCATCGTACCATCCCAAGCATGTGGTCAACTTGCACCTGAAGCACTATAAAAAACCTAAGGTATGTAGACCTAAAACTCAATTCAAGTTTATCACTGAGACGTTAGCATCTCAACTCTCTCTATTTTCCCAAAACTTTGCACTAACATTGGCATCGAAAAGTCTTCGAAAGCATTACTCCCTTTTTCTTTGGTGACTTTTTAATTCACCTCATTTTTTTGTGCAAACTGTTGAGTATTGGACCTCCAACTCAACGGTAGATTCTCTGCATCAATAGGTGACTAAGACAATATTCAATGAGTGGTCACAATTAGAGAGACTGGAAGCTTTGGTTGATGTAAAAAATGTTGGGTCTCAAAGGCTGCTTGAAAAAAGTTGGGTTTACAAAGGAAGGTGTTTTGAGGAAGTTTTTCATTCAAAAGGGAAGGTCGAGAGACATGGTGACGTTCGGTCTACCGTCTTCTGATTCTAAATTTTGAGTCAGTTTGTACAAAATTCAAGTCAAAGTTTCTTGATCAATGGGTGTTTGTGAGCAGTTTTATAATTTATAATATAGCTTTGTTAATTCTATTAAAAAAATACAGTTTGGTTAAAAAAAATTAAATTCAAACCATATATATAAATTATTTTAATTTTTTTAGATATGGAATTACTGGATATCCTAACAGCCATTATTACCTTCTATTCTTAAAAATAATGCCTAAAATATATAATTACAAATTGCCTTTTTATTCTTAAAAACAAACAAATGCCGAGTGTCTATAGAGTTTTAGATAACATGACTAGATTTATTGTCAATAATTAGAATGAATTGTATTGACTAATGGTTGTAGTCAAAACTAATTAAAAAAAGTTGAGTTAACGGTTTTGTTTGGGTATTTGCTTAACTGTAATTTAAGATTTAAAATTTAATTTTTTTAAAATTTTAATGATTTAAATTGAATTTAAGTAAATATCCAAATAAAACCCATATAAATTATAATTAAGCATATTAAAATAAAAAATAATGATTATCGGATGCTTCCTCTAAAAACCCTAAAAAACAGTATAATGACTTGAGTGATAACTAGCGTATGAAATATGTATGTTTTAGTGAAGTATCCAAATAGTACCACTCTAAAGTTCATTAACATGAATATTTTCATATAAATTTTTTTTCCATACATGATCAACTCAACAGTACAATAAATCATCTTTTAGTAAATTGATATTAAGCCTTAGCGATTATCTTAGCAAGTTAAACACTAAGATTATATTATCGGAATCCAATTCTCAATAAAAAAAATTATTAAATAAATTTTTACCAGTTACCACTACCCACGAGTGATTCGAATATCATTATTTTCTTCAAATAATGAAAGCTCAATTGAATCAATTTTTTATAGTGAAGATAGATTAAAGAAAGATAGAGGAGAAAATAAAGAAATAGAAATAATTTACTATAATTTATTTATGGATGTTTTAAAATCTTTAAAGACAATAAAATTTATTTTTAATTTTCTATTTCTTTGAAAAAAATGTCTTTATGTTTTCAAATTTAATAAATTTTTTATATAAAAATTTTAAGTGTTGGAGGTAACTTTTCATTTTCTAAACCACGGCTTTGAGTGAGGGTACATTGAAGTTCATTATCATTAAAAAGTCTTAAAAGTGTTTCGGGATTTAATTGTAACAGGTCGTCCAATCTGCCCATACATTACATATTAAATTATACTAATACTAATAAAATTTATAGTAAGCTGTCATTTAGTTTATTACCAATGCATGTATGCAACTCGCAATTAATATGTAATTAGCATTTCAGCATTATGGTATTAATCTGTTTTTTTTAATGAAGTTAAGCCACATCCACACGTGTAATGTTAATATTTATTATTTTAACGTACTTTTTTTTATCTTATAATTTTATTATGTTTACTATTTAATCAATTAAATAAATAATTTTTTCATTTTTAAATCATTAAAAAAATTCAATTTTTTTTTTCATATATACATAAATTGAGTTTAAAATTTTCTAAAAATATTTTTATATTTTTAAAATAACATATATGTAAAATAATTAAAACTAAACTTAAATTAAAAAAATGATAAATAACTAAAATTATGAAATAAAAAAATAACTTTTTATAGATTGTATTACGATTAAACTAACTTAAGAAATTAATTTTTTTAACAAGAGTTTTGGGTAATCTCATAAGTCAGTTTTAACAGTCAATAACATGAATAGTAAATAATAAGAGTATCACTTGTGCATGTAAAAAAAGTAAAATGATTTTTATATTATAAATATAATTACTGAATAAAATAAAAATATATAATAAAAGCGAAATTCTATTTTTATATTTTGTGACGTCATGATAAAATCATGTCCTCAAACACGCCCCAAGATTTCATAGAAAGTACTTATCAATACGGCACACGTATGGTAAACAAGTTAAAGCCGAATCCGGCCGTTACATTATTAGTTCTATTTGTTGCTCTACTCGACCACTCTCATCTCCTCAATTTCACTATTACACCCTTTACTTCTTTCTCTGTCGAGAAAACCCGATAGTTCAACACAAACAAACTCTGTCGCTCTTTCTGTGTCCCAATGGATCCCTTGTCGGTGCTCCGGGAGTTTACGATCCGGGGGGAGCTGGACAAGATCGTGCGGCTCAACGATGAGTATCGTTTCGGGTCGGGCTACGCGTTCCTGTGCTCCGTCGAGACCGCGTACCGCTCCAAGCAAGGGAACCTGTACACATTGGAAGCCCTTGTCCACTACGTGAAGAACCAGAACCTCAAGCACGGAGAGTACATGCTCTACACCGTCAAGAACAGCGTCCCCGCCGTCACCCTCCCCGACCGGAAGCCCCTCCTCGATTACCTCACCGGAAAGGTCTCCTCCTCCGACTCCATAGAATTCCTCATCCCCCAACGCAAACAACAACAGCTTAATCAACAAAACCCTTCAATTCATCATCTTCATCATAATTCCATAGCAGATGAGTACCACCCAGATGATGATTCCTTATTTACTGCGGCTCCCAACTCGATTAACAACATTGCAGTGCATACTCCGGAGAGGGGTGTCGAAAACATGGACTGCATTCCCGTAATTAAGTCTGCGGAGAGGCCATTGAAGAACAGAGAATCGATATTGGAGTGCAAGAACAAGGAATTATACAGTGTCTTGGTGGCGTCGACGAGGAGAGAAGATGAGAGGCAGAGGATCGAGTCGCAGCAGAGGAAAGACGGGTTGGTGGCGAAGAGCAGGTTGATGGGTGCGGACGATAGGGGTTTAGGGTACGGTGGTGGTGGTGGGGATGAAATTGGATCCGACGCGACCCCGAAGCCCAAACTGCACTTGAAGGGGAGCAAAATCGGGGAAGGGGTGCCAATAATTCTGGTGCCGAGTGCGTTCCATACGCTGATTACGATATACAACGTGAAAGAGTTTTTGGAGGATGGGATTTATATACCGACGGATGTGATGGTGAAGCAGATGAAGGGGGTGAGGCCTGAGTGCGTTACGGTGCAGAAGAAGTTCAGTAGGGATAGGGAAAGAGTGGTGGCGGCCTACGAGGTGAGGGACAAGCCGTCTGCGCTTAAGTCCGAGGATTGGGAGCGGGTGGTGGCCGTTTTTGTCTTGGGTAAGGAGTGGCAGTTTAAGGAATGGCCTTTTAAGGACCATGTGGAGATTTTCAACAAGAGTAAGTGATTGGAATTTTTTTTCTTTCTTTTCTTTTCTTCTTTTGAATAGAAGCTAAATTGGATTGTTCAATTTTTTTAGAAATAGAGTTTTAAATTGATCTTCTTTGGCTGAATTGGGTTGCATTCCGAGTATAAATTAGCTTTAGAATGGTGGTAAAAGTTGATTATATTTGCATTTAGGATGTGTGGGTTCTAGCATTGAGTTTGAATTGGAATGATGTTTTTCGTTGCAGTTACTGGATTTTACATGCGGTTTGAAGATGACAGCTTGGAATCAGCAAAGAATGTGAAGCAATGGAATGTAAAGATCATCTCGGTGAGTTTTTTTTAGCTGCCTCAGAGCCCGTTTGGTTTGCACAATGATCTAGACGGAAATAAAATCAGATTAAGGCTCTAAAAATGAAGCTTGAAGCAGATTGAGGGAATGAGATGTTGGTATTTTTGTTGGTAAAGTTTGTTTTCTCAAATTCAACGGAAAGGAACAGGTTCACCATCTTAAATTGGCAACGGTATTCCTTTCTTTTGGGCATGACGCAACACACTTCTCATAAAAGATACCAACACCTCATCCTCTCAACCCCTTTCAAGGATCATATTTAGAACTTTAATCCTATTCCATTCCTGTCCTTATGCAAATCAAACATGGTGCCTATGTGGCATGTGTACAACAATAGTTTTGTTGTATCTTCCGCTTAACTCCATTTGTGTGCATTTATGATACGCTTTAAAACGTGCAGATTAGCAAGAACAAGCGACACCAAGACAGGGCTGCTGCACTGGAGGTCTGGGAAAAACTGGAAGAATTTGTGCGGTCATGTTCACATTCTTAAGTGTGCGGGCAGAGTTGTGGGGAAAACTTTTATGTATGTTCCTTCTATTCGTGAGCTGACCCTCATACGTGATGTTACTTCAGTCTTGTTAGTTTTTAATATATCTAAGGATACTTAGATATTGATGCATGTTTTCGGCTAATGGTAATCTGATTACCATTTTTTTTTTTTTTTTTTTATGACGGAGCATAAAAGTTGATGAAGTTGGCAGCATATAGTGCTAACGTTGCAATTGTTTTTTCTCCTTGTATTTGCTTGTGGTTTATAATTATTGGACATGCATGCGTAGTAGAGTACTTTGTCGTATGTTAAAATTTCCATTTGTTGAAATTTTTTTGCTAAAATTCTGGTAGTGCATTCATACGTTGACAATTGTGAACTGTGGGGCAGACATGGATGAAAACAAGATTTGAACATGTGTCGAGGGTTAAGGAAGAATTAGATGGGTTTTATGTATGTTTCTTCTATTCGTGAGCTGACCTTCATACGTGATGTTACTTTTAGTCTTGTTAGTTGTTAAAATATCTAAGGATATTGATGCATGTTTTCGGCTAATGGTAATCTGATTACCTTTTTTTATGACGGAGCATAAAAGTTAATGAAGTTGGCAGTATATAGTGCTAGCGTTGCAATTGTTTTTTCTCCTTGTATTTGCGTGTGGTTTATAATTATTGGACTTGCATGCGTAGTAGAGTACTGTTTCGTATATTAAAATTTCCATTTTTTGAATTTTTTTTCCTAAAATTCTGGTAGTGCATTTGTGCCTTGACAATTGTGAACTGTGGGGCAGACATGGATGAAAACAAGATTTGAACATGTGTCGAGGCTTAAGGAAGAATTAGATGGGTAGTACAAATAGGTTTCCTCTGTACTTATTATGTGGAGTTAAAATAATGCGGTCTTATTGATTGGCATCATATCATTCTAAGTATTGTTATTTGACATGGGGAATATAGTGGCCTGTAATTCAACATATAAGGATGGTAACAGAGACTTCATGCAATCAACTTCTGTCCCTAGAAGTGTGGATGAGGCTTGCTTAGGGAGTTGAGTTTTTTTTTTAGCTGTATAAGGTTGCTGCAAAGTTCAGGAAATCTTAAACCTCGTCATACAATTAGTTGCTCGGCTCGCACTATAAATTTCTGTGGAAGGCTCAAATAAGGCTGAGTAACTGACTAATTTGGATAATAAATCTTATGTACTGTAAGGAACCGTCGTTTGAGAAGTCTGGATTATAACTCAAATCACTTATCACACTTCACTAATTTATTAGCAGAAGGCACTTTGATCCTTGGCTTAGATTAGTATAGCTGAAGTTATCATAGACTTAGCAGATGGATTTTTGCTCCACGAGTGTGTTTCAAGCTCCAATTGGGCAGATTTTTGAAAAGTAGGTAGGTGAGGAAGGATCGATGAGTGATGATTTTGGAAGATGGATTTGTGATTTTCTTGCAAATCTGGGGAAAAAAGTGTATGGATATGATTATTAAATGATTGTAGAAATGGTATTCAGCGTTTCTCACATTGTGGAGTGTGATGTTTGTTCCAGGAAGGGGATATATATACACTTTCTTGAAACCAAGGGAAAAGTGAAGACAAATTCTATTGATCCTCCCATGGAGACCAGACATATCCTTGCAGCTAATACTTTTGAGTGTAGATACACTGCATTAGTTTTTTTCTCTTGTTCTTGTGTCTACCCTAGCAAGAAATAATCTGTTTTAAGATCACTCCATTTATATTGCATGGGTATTAACTTCCATTTAGCCACACTGATGATAAAATTTGATTGCATTAGCTTCTTTAACATGCAGTTGGGCATTCTTTCCCATTATGGTTGCTTTGTGTTGCCATATTCAGTTATTATTAATCAAATTTACCTATTCTGTTTGGTTGCCAGCCTATGTCATACTGAAGGGCATCTAATTGATATCTTTCAAAATTGTACAATATTAACTTCCTAATAGTCATGTTTGGTTTCATGACTCTTTAATCAAGAAGTAAAGTTGCGTGTGTGTGTCAAGAGGGCTGATTTTTTGCTTTAACGCATATATAGTAATAAAGTAATTACTTTCTGGAACAGGTATGGAAATGGAAATTGCGGGCCACGCATTGTGCCTAGAGAAGGCTGAAACGACAAAGATGCCATGTGATGTGCAGACAGGGATGCTTATGATCTGCCATTGGTTTTCTTACGTTGAATGTCAATGGCAAATATTTTGTTCAGCTGTGACTGGTTTGATGTTCTGGTGGAATGAATTTTCTTTTTGGTATACAGAATTTAGATAGCAGCACAGAGTCAGTTCTGAAGATACTTTTTTTTTTTTTTTATAAAAAAAATGAGGAAACCTCTGACTTTATTTTGTTATTTTGGTGTTAATCCACCAAATAACCTATCGGGATTTCTATTTTAAGTCTTTTGATGAGAAAAAAAATTATTTAACATTGTTGATTATTCATTTTGGTCAGGTATATATATTATTGCCTTATCAGTAGTGGTGTTTATTTGACCTGGAAGTGAGATAGGTGCCCAGTATGCAATCATAAACCAGAAAAATGATCTTTATTTTGGAAGGGAAGGGATCTAGGACTCTCTTCAGCAATAGAAAACTAATATCAACCCTCAAATAGGTTATAAAAAATAAATATTACATGCGACCTCAACCATAATAAAAATAAAAATACAGTGATAGTGACCATACTATCCAGGAATAGGGAGTAGGGAGAGGTAGGCTAAGTGATGAGAAAATCAGTATGTTGTGAAGACTGAAGCATATGATGCTGCAAAAAGAAGGAAGGTAAGCAGAGAGAGTGAGAACTTGATGGAGCTTCCATCTGATGAGCCATCTCCTTGTGTTGATGGTACAGTTTTAGATCCACTTCCTACACCCATTTAAATATCAACAGGAATAATTTAGACCAAGCTAGGTAATTCTTGATGAAATTGAAAAATTCAGGAATGATTCTGTACCTGAAGGAATTGTACTTGGAGAATCTGGTGTTTCTCCAGGAGAGTCAGCTGGAGAAGCAGCTGATCACATACAAAGGTAGTATAGTTAGTAGAAGATGAGAATGATCTTGATGAAATTGAAAAATTCAGGAATGATTCTGTACCTGAAGGAATTGTACTTGGAGAATCTGGTGTTTCTCCAGGAGAGTCAGCTGGAGAAGCAGCTGATCACATACAAAGGTAGTATAGTTAGTAGAAGATGAGAATGATCTTGATGAAATTGAAAAATTCAGGAATGATTCTGTACCTGAAGGAATTGTACTTGGAGAATCTGGTGTTTCTCCAGGAGAGTCAGCTGGAGAAGCAGCTGATCACATACAAAGGTAGTATAGTTAGTAGAAGATGAGAATGATCTTGATGAAATTGAAAAATTCAGGAATGATTCTGTACCTGAAGGAATTGTACTTGGAGAATCTGGTGTTTCTCCAGGAGAGTCAGCTGGAGAAGCAGCTGATCACATACAAAGGTAGTATAGTTTAGTAGAAGATGAGAATGATTTTTGAGTGTAATGAAATTATTGACTTGAAAGAGTTCTATGTGCATATATCTTCATTCCAAAATCAAGTTCCTGATTCAGAGTTCTTGCATTAATTCTTGAAGCTTAGGTGATTAATTTTTTAATTTAGTGGGCAAATTTAGATTAGATTGAGATGAAATGAGAATTATAATTGTATTCTTACAGTTACAGCTGCTGGTTGGTGGAGTCTGAACATTGCAAGCACCAGGTAAGGCAAGAGCCTGAGTCTGGTTGACATTGATACCCAATGAAGAGCCTCCACCATTGAGGACCTGACACAAGCACTGTGGTGATGAGCGGACAACATTAGCAAGCTGGGAGCAGCATTGTGAAGAAGGGATTGAGGAGTTCCCTGTAATGTAATTGAGGCATGGTGACATGCTTATTAATACATTTGTGCAATCTGACTGAGCTGCACCTCCTGCCCACAGAATGTTCACTACCAGCAGGACCAGACCCATTGCCACTTTGCCGTTTGCCATTAATTAGTTCTCTTTGTATGTATTTGTGCTGAAGATGCCTGTGGGGAATGTGGAGATTTCCTATGAATGTTTGATTGAGTTTGATTACTATGGTGGAATGGGAAAAGAAGGGTGTGGTTTATACAGGGAAATTAATTAGAAAAAAAAGACAAATGAAAGATCTTGCCTTTTTTGGTTGACCAACTTTTCCTACCCTCTTAACGGGTTATTTAGTTAAGCTGCATCTTTGAGCAGGTGTTCAAACCTGGAGACTTGGAAAGATAGTCAAGTGGCTTTTATAACAAAATTTAAACGGCGGTTATGCGGTTGACCTACTTCT
Organism: Bretschneidera sinensis; assembly: GCA_023935145.1. NCBI lineage: Eukaryota > Viridiplantae > Streptophyta > Magnoliopsida > Brassicales > Akaniaceae > Bretschneidera > Bretschneidera sinensis. The sequence continues at coordinate 84,523,389 of CM043705.1, read as the reverse complement.
GGTTGATGGGCCTTTTGATAATGAGGATTCTTGGATTTTGGAAGGCTCAAATTAGACTTGTAGAAACTGTTCGGAGGAGAAAGCATAAAGCGTGTCTGACTCTTACTTTTCATATGATTCCGCTTTATATATCTCTCTTTAAGAATCTGACACTGGATGTAGAGAGCAGAAAATTCTTATGGAAATTTAAAGATGCAACAAGGGATATAATATGATGCAAAATAGGAGTATTGGAGAAGGTGGTATTACTTACCGCAGATGATTTGCCTGGATCCTTCTGATAATGACATTTGCTATGTGCTTTTTATTGCTTCAGACCAAAGAAAAATGACATCGAATAATTAATGGCAGCGAGTGAAGATGATGGACACTCGTATGGTAGAATTTTCCATTAAATATTGTTGTAAACTTAATAAAAATTGTTATAAACTTAATAAAAAAAGGATTACGGTCACTTCGATTACATGTCTCTGTTGCAGAAGTTTGCTGCTACTAACCTGATATGGGGTTTCTTACAAAGAAGATCCTGATACGAGGTTGACACTCACTGCACAAAGTAATCTTTTCTATCAATTGGGTGAATTGATAATTATTAATACTTAAAACATGAAGCTTAGTGGGACTGGATATGAAGTGATTGTATTTTTTTTTTTTGTTGGTTGTGAGCCTAACAAAAAGAATGAAAGTACCATTTTAATTTTGATAATCATATTTCTTTCAATTGAATTAGTAAATTTTAACTACTAATAGAATCTTTTCATAGAGAATACGGTTCATTTCAATACAATACGATGATATTGGATGGTCAAGATCAATTAGCATATAACCATCTTGAACATAAATAATCATTTTATGTATTTGATTGTCCTTGATGAACAGATAAAGCTTGAAATTCATGATATGAGAGGAATAAAAGGAATCTATTGCTTTCAAACAATACATTTGGTCAGGATAATTAGGTTGGTTCGATAAACTAAACTCAAATTGAAAAGAGTGGTTGAATCATGAAATCACTTTTGACTTGAAGAGGATCCAACTATAGGCTAACACTTGATCAGGGCAAGTTCCAAATCAAAACAGGGCCCACAAGAGAACATGTGTGGCCAACCTCAAAACTTTTTCTTTCACAGAAGTTAGTTAAGGCAGTTGAGCTCCAAAACCAACTTCAAATCCATCTATATTATTTTTCCCTCCACTTCTCTTTTAACTAAACCCCTCCATCTATAAATTCACTAACCCTTCTCTCTCCCAAAAATCAAATCCCAAAATTCCAATCATCTCCATTAATTTCTCTTCGCCAACATAAACTCCTTCACTTCTCAAAAAGACCCACAACATCCCTCAGCCCAAAAAGTTAAAGACAGATGGAATTTTCCGTGCATTTTTCACGCCAAGTTCCAGTCTTGGCCATAGCTTTGACAGTGTTGATTTTTCCTGTTTACGGGCAGATCAATAGCCCGTGCACGGCTTCCATGATTTCTAGCTTCGCCCCTTGCTTCAGTTTCCTTTCCAATAGCACTGCTAATGGTACTTCACCGACAACAGATTGTTGCAATTCGCTTAGGTCTCTATCAGCCAATGGCAAGGACTGTTTGTGCCTCATTGTGACGGGAATTATTCCCTTCATTATACCAATCAACCGAACCTTAGCCATCTCTCTTCCTCGTGCTTGTAACATGCCTGGCGTTCCCCTTCAATGCAAAGGTCAAATTTTGTAAATTTATCACATTAATTTTTTCTTATTTTATAGTCTTAATTAGTTTTTAGTCAACACTAATGTGAAATTTTTTCTTCATTTGCAGCAATTGGTGCACCTATTCCTGCTCCAGGTATCTACTAGTTTTAACTACCATAATTTTCTTATCATCATATGATTAGTTAAATCAATTGACAAATACTTGCAATTGATCTATAATTGTACATGAGATTTTCATATTTGACACCTAAAATTGATTAGTGTTCAACAATTACATGTACTTTTAGCAGGTCCTGTAGCTTTTGGGCCAACTCTTTCTCCAGGAGCTTCAACATCTCCAAGTCCAAAATGTAAATATTTGCTTTTGTCTTTTGAAATCAAAAGCATAACTAAGAACAGTGACATGAGTGTTTATGTTGCTAAAAGCAAGAATTAATATCAGAAACTGTGTTTTTTCTTGACAGCTTCTGTTGTTCCTGAACCAACACCATCAAGTCAAGCACCAGAATCCGACACAACACCACTTTTAACTCCACCATCTCCAACTGTGGATGCTGAAGCGCCAACAGGGAGCCGCCCTGTTCTGACCCCATCGGCTGCAGTGCCTTCTTACCATCTTTCACCATCTGTTCTGTTAATTGCATTAGGCCTTGTAGGTCTCAAGTACTACTAGTTCTCTATTTTCCCATCGCTATTTGTGTGTGCTTATGGATCGTTTGAGAACGATGCTTTTGGGGTAGAGGGATGTCATTAAACAAATTAGATCTTTTTTTTTTTTTTTTGTAATATTTAAGTACTTGTGGTAATAGAAATTTGAATATTTTGTTTTGCAAAATTTTCATCCTGATTAGCGAAAACTCTTGGATAGCTTCTAAAATAAACTAGAAGAGGCAGCATGAATGGTTGGCAAAAGATCCACAAATGCAATACTTTATATATATTGATCATCTGTAATATATTTTTTAGTCTTGACCCATGATTAAAACCGTGCACTTCTCATGAGCAAAGTGAAGTGCTAAAGTCTTGTGCATAAAGATTCAACCCTTTCAATTTCATCTCATGCTTGACTCATGCCTCAGTCATTAAATTAAGGCCTGCTAGTTTGTTAAGAAATATGTTTATTTGTGCATAAAGATCTTAATTCTTTCCTTTTTCTTCAATTTGATTGCAAGATACATGTTTATTTGTGTTTCTTTTCTCTTTCTTGTTGAACATAACATGTTTTTTTGTTCTGGATTTTCTACCCCATCTGAAGTTTTAGCTCCAATGCCAGTAGTGCTTCCACCAGAATCTTACACAGCCTTCTGTGCCTCCTGAAGCTGTGTTTGTGGCCCACCTCCACTAGAGATGCAGCTTCCCTTTAAATCAAAGAAGGAAAATAACTCTACTACAATGGCAAGGCAGCCAGATTCATGTGAAAATGTTGTTCCCGAGTTTGTCCCAAGTGTGGAACTTGACATCAAATGCGAAAGACAAGGCCAAGTTATTAGTGCACCAAAGTTATTCTTGTTCTTGGCTCTTCTTTATCTTATTTTAACTTAATTCTCTTTTAAACATTATAGATTAGTTAGAGAGTGATGTGAAATCAATTGCAGCATACCAAATAGAGGCACGAAACTTGATTATAAGCACACTTAGGTCCTTGCAAATTTTAAGAGCTATTTCAGGCTTCCCTAATGTTCTGTTTTGTGTTGATTTCTTTTGGTCTTGGTTAAGAAGTAATTCCTCCTTAATATGGGTACATTTGTATGATTGAGAAGATAAGTTTTACTTCAATAAAAACAGGGAATTCTAAATCCATTTGGGTTTGAGCGTTTGTTTAGTCTGCAGGTTGAGTTCCTTGTTAACAAAATTCCACTAATGTAAAAGATTTAATATATAAATTCTGATTTTGATGCTACTTTCACAATTTATTTGACATTTTTTAGTTGAGCATTTAATAATCATTGATATACAACAAAGCTTCCCATAGTAAGCCACTTGATTAGTTAAAACCTCCTGACCTCCTCAACAGTCGAGTCCTCATCAAAATACACACACAGATAAATCAGTAAATCACCAAAGACTCGAAGGGTAAAATTGTAAAACCACCAATTCAACAATGTATCCTTTCCCGCTACTACCTGCCATGACTAACCTCTTAGCAGAAACATAACAACCAAAACAACCCATTCCCCCAAATAAACCTCACAAAGCAAAGAATTAATCTTAACTCTCAAGAAAAAAAATCTCCATAAATCTCAAAGCCATGACTGCCACCGTCATCTTGACCATCCTCCTCAGCTCCCCCCTCCTCGCTGCCGCCATGGCACCACCGCCATCGCTACCGCTGCCAGGCTGCGCCAACGAGCTGGTGTTTTTCTCGCCATGTCTGTCGTACGTGTCGGCACCACCGAACAACTTGACGGAGACGGTGACTCATCAGTGCTGCGAGGTGTTCTCATCGGTTTTCGAGTCTGGCTCCGGTAACTGCCTCTGCTACCTTCTTCGACAGCCGATGATCCTCGGCTTCCCGTTGAACGCAACGAGAGTCCTTTCGCTGCCTACAGTATGTACAGAAGGGAATGGGAGCTTGGCCAGCAGCGCTGACGGTTCATTGAAGTCTCTTTGCTCATCAGGTTCGGTTTTTTCTTTTTTCTTTTTCTTTCTTTTGGGAGTTCTTGATTGGTTTTGTTGGATCTTGATGTTTTCTTGGTATAATTTTGATTTAATATTGAAGAATTGAGATTTTTAGAGCTTTTGAATTGATATTTCTCTCTTTGATTGAGTCTTTATGTGTTAAAATCAATTGTTAAAATTTTTTGTCATTTAGTAGCTGAAATGATAACATGGTTTTGGATTCGATACTAACAAGCATAAACCTTTGAGTTGTTGTCCATACATACATGTATATCAAGTTTTACGTTAATTATATTTGTTAATCATACTTTAAATAATTATTGCATAATTATAATTAGAATACGTTTTTGCTGGTTGTTGAGAAAGATTGGCATCTATAGTTTTTTATTTGATTCAGGTGAAACTGTTGCTTGTATATAAAGGCTAAGGCATCAGTACTCAGCTGTGAATGATTATCTGATTGCACTACTGGACTGACATTTTTGCAAAAGATTATCTGATTGCACTACTGGACTGACAATTTGCAGGTCCTGAAGGTTCTGCATCTTCTTCAATAAGCTTTCCACCAGAATCTGATAGAAAGTCGCCTTTCCCATTTAGCTTGCCACCAATATCGGCTGTGAGGTCACTGCCACAACCAAGCTCATCGGTACCAGCAGCCAGAGGTCCATCCACAACAGACCAGATCTGCAACAGAAACTGTTGGTTTCTTCTTGGAATGCTGATTTGCCTAGTATCCATTCGCATGTAATCCTACAGTCACATATTCTCTACTCATTTTGATTCTCTCGTGCTCACTGATATACCGGTTTTGTAAACAAAAATACCTAATTAGCTGCCTGTACTCAAGCATATTACCTTCACCAAGTTTTTAAACTTGTCATTAGATGTATATGCATATATTCCCAGGAATTTCCAAGCCGGTTTGAGGAAGCGTCTGCATCATCTTACTCAGTCTTGTTCTTTATAGGGTAGGGTAGAAGAAAAGCATTGCACTGCAATGTTGCATGAAAGCATTGCTTTTCACAACTGTATCACATCATTACATACTAAATTCTGCATAAGTGATCTTTTCTGCAGCATTTAAATTGTTTGATATTATCAAAAATAAAATTGTTTGGTAGAACTTTATTAGATATAAAACTCCTAAGTCACTACTCACTACACCATATGTTCACATATGCAGCACCTCTTATATGACAATGAAAGACAATGTCTGAGAGCAAAACCCTTGCCTTTTACTTTCCTAATATACCTGTCAGATTTTCCACCCATCAGACCATTCAGCTTCATCTTTAATAGGTTTTTGAAATTCAGCTTGAAAGGACTCTTCTCGCCACCCATCAGACCATTCAGCTTCATCTTTAATAGGTTTTTGAAATTCAGCTTGAAAGGACTCTTCTCGACCCCGTTCAGCTTGAAAGGACTCTTCTTGACCCCATTCAGCTACTGCAGAAGGCTGAGGTATGTCTGCTCCATAGCTAAAGCAACCTTCCTCAACATGGCCTTCATCAATGTATTCCTCCTGCCTTTCAGGGAGAGCACAACCCTGATAGGAATTGTTGTCTGCACAGCGCCATAAAAGCTTATTCCAGTATGCATCCTGCCATATGTTAACAATTAAATGTTAATTACACTTAAAAACTGAACCTTGACCATGCATGTGTGAAAATCCCACAGATTCCATTGGTATGCATATTATAAAACTATAGCATGTGGGTTTGAGATGTCAATTTGGGTCTGAATATAATAATATATTTAAATGACATGGCAAACATTCTTTCACATATTTCTATTAAATTTTACTCTGTCTGGTTTTGCAAGTTCAGAGATAGGAAATGATTCGAATTTTCACGGAGCCTTCAGCTATTAGAGCAGCACTTAAAGAGAACACTAAGCTACAATTAAGTGATGAAATTAAAGAAAAGATTTAAATAATATATCTGACCATGATGTCAAAGCATAAATAAGTTAAATCATATATTTGCAAAATGTTGATTGTGAGAATATATAACATAATTAACATAATGGAAAACAAATTTTATGACTTTGAGCATAAATCATTGTAAGGTAAAGCTATAAACTAGAAAGTTTCAGTTCTACAACTTTTCAAAAACACTCTTACAGATGAATATATAAGATAATGCTTCTGTATATACTAGATGAAGCCCACCAAGATCACATGCAACTACAGCTCATATAGCAGCAAAGTGGAGATACGCACTTGAGCAATATATAAGATGATGCTTCTGTATATGCTAGATGAAGCCCACCAAGATCACATGCTCTGCTGTGTGTGTGTTCCGTGCATGTGCATGTGCATGTGGAGAATATTTTATACAACTGAGATGCAATATTTTCATAATTATCATCATCTTTGTTCTTAGCATGACAAGTGTTTTGAGATCCAAGTAGAAAAGCAATACCTTGCTAATTATGTGTGGATTCCCAATAATGACAAGTAAAGAAATGGCACGGGTAATGGCCACATTGAACCTTCTTGAATTGCTCAGAAATCCCAAGCAATGGGCTCTGTCAAACTCGTTGTGTTTTACAGTTGATCGCACGGTAGATACAATTATCACTTGTCTTTCTTGTCCTTGAAATTGTTCAACACTGCCAACTTTGGTATCAGGCATATCCAACCCTTCTAGGACTTCCTTTAGTTTGAGTACTTGCTGCCTGTAAGGTGTTATGACCCCAATAGTTTCCTCTTTCACATTGCCACTTGCTGTCAATCTCTTGATGATTTCCACTACCTTACTTACCTCGATCCGATTGAACCATGATGGATTATTCCCTTCCCTCTCATCACAGCCTTGGATACCATAGAAAAGAACAGGAAACTCCCTGTTAGGAAGGAAGTTCACCGAAGCTAGGAAAGAGCTTGTATCATCTTTACAAGCAATCAATTCACCTTTATAGAATAGTTTTGAAGGGAGATCCAAAATTTCTGGGTGGCATCTGTAGTTTCTAACCAATTTTGTCACATAATTTTCATCCCCAACATAATAATGCTCACATTCAAGCAGCCTTTCCAAGTATGATTTCCCCATGCCGTAATTTTCTGCCTGTTTGGAGTATATTACTGGACCTAATTGCATGGGATCCCCAGCAAGAACAACAACAGTATCCTTCAAGCAGAGGTTAGATATAGGGATCATGCTTTCTGGCTCTGAGGCTTGGCCAGCCTCATCCAAGAAAATATGAGTGAAGTGGCCATGCTCTACACCTTCTGCATAAAGAAGAGAGGCACTCATATAAGTTGATATGATGATCTTATAGCGAGTGAGAGCACTGAGAGGAGGACACTTGAATATAAGCTCATCATAGAAGCAAAAGCGGATAAAATCAGGGTTGATATCCTCGAATGGGCGAGTAGTTGCGTTAAGCCTGAATACCTCACTCTCCCGAACTTCAGCAGCATTCTCATTGAGAAGTTTCTCTAGTATATGATCTGCTGCACTATTCGAAGGGGCACAAACAAGAATCCGGGCATCCTTCCGAGTTTTGTAAAGCTGGAGAATTGCTTCCACGAGTGTCATAGTCTTACCTGTACCTGGAGGTCCATAAATCACATAAGGGGGTGCTCCTTTGCAGCCAAGAATCATCTCAATTGAACGCATTTGCTCCTCATTAAGAACACAAGATATTGGCACCAAAGGGGTGATATCTATTATCCTCTTTTCATAGGACTCTGATGGAAAAAGGAACAATGTCTCTAATGCTGCTGCAGCATCAATGGCCTGATATAACCTTCTTGCATTGATGCGATTATATGTGAAGTGTACACTATACATATTCCCATTTGTATGGCGCAAATGGAATTCCGGAGCAAACTTCAAATACACTTCATCAGCCTCAACACGGTGGATGAAACCCTGTGCAATACTGAGTTAAGATGTTGACAAAAGGATGGGGGGCATAATGAATTGAAGTGCAAAAGAATGAATGAGAGAGACACATCAAGAAAAGGGAGGAGGAGTGGAAGAAACCAGTAGAGTACAGGAAATAAATTTGAAAAATATAAACAAGTAATGTGGGAAAAATAACATACTATGCATTTACCCATGAATGCATGCTCATCTATACATAGATGACATAGATTGCTCATATTGGAACTACTCATGCTAAGGGTTGTCAGCAGAACATGAAACCGATATTGGAAAGCAATACACCTCAATAATACAAAGTACATAAATGGCGAAGGATTAAAGTTATTGGATGATTTAAACTCGACAATGAAATTTTTCTGGAAAACCAAAAAAATAGTGCCAAGAAGAAGGTAAAACATCAAAGAAGTCACATGGAGTACTATGTGATCCAACCTAAACAAACTCCAATAAATATCTCCTCAATAACTAGTAAAAAAAACTCCTCAATGGACTGGCTGTATATTTAAGGCCAAAGATCTAGCCACATCAACGATCCAAATGAAAACAATTTTTTTGCTTGATAAATCACATTAAAATAAATATTAGTGCAACTAATATGGTTGGTTATTCGATTTTATACAAGCTGAACTGCTTCACCATCTGATGAGAAAATAAGTACTTTGTAGTTTGTATTGTTAGGCACAAAACCTGAAAAGTCGAAGTTGTATCACTTCCATCTTCGGAGACAAATTGGGCAAAAATACAATCTCCATGAACAAGTGAAGGCCTTCGCTCTGCAAGTCCTGGGACTACGAGGGCCAAAAGATTTCCCTTCTTTCTCATGGTAACACTCTCCATGTCATAAGCCCTCATGTCTTCCTGAACCAAAAAAGAATCATAAATTTCAGAACAAAATTATACAAAAGATTTTATATGATCACTGCTGCTGTTCTCCATTCATGATCAAAAGGGTTACCTCCAATTGTATTTCCTCCATGATCAATAATGTTTTGAAGTAAGAAGCATAATTCTCTCTCATTAGACCTTCTCCGATAACATCTGGAATCTGTTTGCTCTCAAGTAATTCTCTAATATTCTTAGGAATTTCGTATCGAGGAAGCCTGTTTCTGTATCCTCGGTCTATCACTCTTGTAGGACGTGATCCCGCAACAAATGCATCGACGACAAAATTCTTCTTTCTCCTACTTCTTGAATATGGCTTTCTAGAAGTTACAGACTGGGAGATCTTATCCTCAGCCAAGAGAAAAATCGTTCGTTCTATCCTGTCAGAATCAATATCGAATTGCACAACTGTGGTGTGCAAACCAATTTCCTTTGGTTTACAAGAGACCCAAACAGTTAAAGTCTCACCCGGCTGAAGCATTCTGTCCTCCATTGTAAAAAATTCCAGGAAACCCTGGGAAGCACCTGCATTTAAATTTTCTGGAGGTTTCATCAAAGAAAGAGTGAAAGAATCCTCAGGGTTTGAGGCATAGATTTTAGTCCAGAGATCCACAGCTTCACCAGTGGTGTTCTTGAGGGTGACTGAATCAGCAACAGTTCTCCCAACGAATATAGATTGAGGCTTCCCACTCACAAAAGGGAATGGAACAGAAATGACAATAGGACCCTCTTCCACTGGATTGTAGCTACAAACAGACTTGTCATCCTGATAATCAATAAATCCAATTTCTCCTTTGTCTAGCACGACAGAGTATTCATCATCCCACTTACCACCAACCGTACCCATTATCAAAGGGCAACTACTACAAATAAAAAAAACATCCATGAGCTTCAACCACAAGTTATTAATATTCTCAATACATAAATAAAACGGCATCAGAATGGAAAAAAGAAAAATGTCGGCTTCTCATAGACTTATTATGCATCTAAAAGCAAATTCACATGGTAGTACTACAAATTAGCTGCAAAGGCTCAAACTACAATGAACACAATCCACAACCAAAACCGCCAAAGCTTATGAAGGTAACAAAATAAATCTAAAAGGAAAAAAAAAATCAATGCAAAATCATCAACAATAACATTCACATCAATCATACCCTAAAAAATCCCAAAATTAGATGCACAATGATAATATGAAGGTGAAAGAAGCTGGTGATAAGAGAAAAAGAACTCACGTTTTGAAGAATGCTGAAGGATTAGGATCTTGAGATAGAGAACGGAAAGTATCAAATGCAGATCGAGAGAGAATGACTAGTTCACTAAAGATCCCTCTTTTTTTTTTTTTTATTGTACTAGAGCCCTTCCATCCAACAGTGATATGTTTCCTGCACGTGAGTGAATATCCAACCCAAAATAAATACTCCGTACATAAATTATAATATTTACTATTGGCTTAAAATTAAAGAACAAAAGGTATGGTGACAGAAAAACAGAAAATTAATTGAATGAAACAATAATTCACGTTTAGAAAAAAGCAACCATTCGCAAAAATTAATTGAATCCAGTATTGTCTGAAAAGTTGTCTACTGCACGTTTATATGAGCGAATCTTTCTGAATCAGTTTTACAGTATTTTGCAGAGGCGAGAAAAATTCAATGTGCATTGGGTCCTTGTTTCAAAGAACTCTAAAATGGCTCAAGAAAATTCATACTCCCTATTGATTTTTAGGTTTACTGTTTTATAAGAACGGGCCCGCTGACACTGTCAACTATTGTTGTTCCGGTAGCAACGATTTTTTGATTGCATCAAATGGAAAACAAGATTTTTACGTCGAATGAAAACATGATTAATAATTTTTAAGAATTTTATTATTTTTTAATTTTATTTTAAAAATTAAAATGCATTTTTTTTTTCTACTAAACAATTCAAAATTAATCAATAAAGAAAAACAAAACAATGAAAGTGAAATTTAATAAAATACAATTACATTTCATGGAGTTTTGAAAGTAAAAAAAAGGTTAATAGATGAAGGCTATGTTTGATGATTTGGATAGGGTAGATTAAGGTAGGGTATGATAGGATAAGCTAATCAATGGATGAAATTTTAAGCTAACTTATATTTGGAGCACATAGAATAAAATGTTGAGTAGGGTACTAATGAATTAAAAATGCCTAGAATATCCATTCCATGAGGTATTTGATTTTTTTTACTCTCTCAATTCCATATTGTTTGCCCATTTTGAATTTTTGATGTAATTTTGGCATTTATTTTTTAAAAAATTATTTTTGAATTAAAATTATAAAAAATACTTTTTAGAAATTAATATGCTCTGTAAAAATATATTTGAAAAAGATTTGATAATTTATTAATTTAAAATTAACAAAAACTTCTAGAAGACATAATAGGAAAAATTCGCTTTCCCACTCCTAAATACATAAGGAAATAAATATAAAGAGAAAATCTTAATTCTAATTGGAATATAAATCCAAAACGTGATAAAAAATAGTTGTAATAAGATAATTATAGAAGTTCACACCGGAAAATTTTTGGAACCAATTTTTTTTATTCAAAAACTCAACTACAATAGATTAAAAATATATTTATTCCACAATAATACTAGATATAAATAAAGCACAACATCATTAGAAAAAATCAAAATACAAAATAAATGTTTGATATAAGGTATAAACACTGTATTATTTCTCGTCACCACAAATCTAATTAATGTCATCAAATTAAAATTAAATCACAAAATAAATTCAACATCAAAAAATAAATTTTACTTTAAATTCCTATTTATATAGCTAAAGGTAATTGGATAATTATCAATTTTATTTAATATATTTATAGAATAAATAAAAACCTAATGTACATAGAGAACGAGTATTTTTCGGGTCTACGACGCCATTCGTCCTCATCCTCACTGAAGATTTTTAAAATCTTCATCCTCGTCTCGGTGGGGATAAAATCGTCTTCATACTTGTCCCTGATGGGTCGAAGTGAAGGGAATTAATGTAGAAAATGCAACTGAAAATTAAAAATTTCCATTGATTTATATAAATCTTTGATCACCTTATGATTTATGTTCAACATAAAAAAAAAACATTTAAGGATAGAAATATTACCTTTGATTTGCAGTGTTCTTGAATCCCTGAATTTTTTGTGCATGAATTCTCCAACACGCCCGAATCCAAATTGTTGCGTTCTTGAATCCAAAACAATCACAAAATTATGTGATCTCTAAAGAAAGTCCACAATGGGAAAATCTTGAATTAGGATTTCTCTTTTAATTAGCTCTTTCTCTTTTATGAAAAAGAAGAATTAAAACCCTATGAGAAACTTGTGTGTAGACAAATTTCTGCACACTCATAAACTATTTACGTGTTAGGGTTAAGTACAACTAAACATTAGTTGTAAACTAAACATCTGTAGTTATTTTCTAATTACATATTGCCCATTTTGGATGTAACCCTTTAGGTTTAAACTAATATGGTTATAGGTTATAACTTTAATATAATTGTAATTAAAACTCTTTCCAATTTATTTTGAATCAAAACTCTTTTTAATTCTTTCTTTTATAAGAATTAATTAATTATTTGTTAAATTAATTCTCAAGGCTTTTACAATTATGAGTGACATTTAGCAACATATCATGACTATCAAGATAGTGCGAATTTGGTTGTGAAACCTTGAACCTTTCTATTATCAATTACCGTGCAATTCAATCATTCCATCATGCAATGCCCTGACTAAGTTAATTTGGGTATGGAATTACTGTCAAACCCTTAGCATTAATACGATATGTCTAGATTTCAAGAATGTAATTCTTATGGTGAAATGAGAAACTTCTTTTTAATTCTCACCATGCCTTGACCAAGAAACTTTAGGAATTATATATTTGTAGATCACATAGGACATTCTTTCATTTTACTTAGGAGTGATAGATCACTTATTGTACACTTACATACCTTCATATGAAGCTAATTATACCCAATTACTACCAATTAATGATATATGAATATAACCATATTAAATAGCATCAAAGTATAATAAGTCGTATACAAGGTAACCATAGTGCCTCAGGTCTATGGATCGCATGCACAACTGTAACATAAGAACTATCTATCGACAAGTAAGTAAAACTCCATTAAGTATTCTTAAGTTGAGTCATGTTCAGTGAACTCATTCTCCAATGAGAACCCACATACTTGTTTTAGTGTCTACTATACAGGTGACATTGAGATCAATCACCCTCCCAATTGAGCAAACATAGTATGTATCAGTCTATCCAGATTACTAATCGTCCAATTAGTATCCTACGATCAGGAACATTTAAGAGAAAAGCTTTTAAGAAGACTAAGTCTCAAAATTATGATCTCATCATAATTGTATCTCCATTGCTTACTCTTTGGACTTAATCACAAATATTTACGATAAATAAACTTGCCATAAATTATGATAACAATTTGGATAAGATTGTTTTACAAATAATATCTCTAGAAATCAAATGTCATTGGCTTGTAGGAGGGCATACGACCAACACAAAGAATACTAAAGCTTCGTCGAAGGTGAAAACTTTTGCTATCCCTATCTATTGGGCCTTGGGCTCGATATTCCCAAGCGTTCACACTCTTTCGTGAAGTTGGTCTTTGATGTGCTCCAATCTACAACCAACATCATGCCCACAAAATTTCCATCATAGTGCACTTCATTGACTTCTAACTCTATGCTTTCGGTCTTGTCCACACTTGCATCCTTACACCATAAACTTTTTACCTAACAGCCGTGACTTGTGCCTCACGTGTTTCACAAACAACTCCCCTTGAGTCTCTACTTATCAAGTCTGACTTGTGCGACCTAAAGCTTCTGTTAAGGCCAGAAGTACTTCACACAGTAGAAAATCATATGAATACGTGCTTGATATATATAGATGAATACCAACATGACTCAAAAGCATAAGCTCATGAATCTTGGGCCCAAATCATGTATATAACCACATTTTATTTTTTATTTGTTTCTAATATGGGAACTCGCATGTGGATATCCTAACAAATCTCTCCCTCACATGTGAGTTGTATACCAGACTCCCTTTTGATTAGAACTATAGGTTACTCAATTAATAAGGGAAGCCAAACCAAACTCAACCATGTGAGATGCAAACCATGGGAGTCCTCACAAGGCAAACAACTGTGGGCACACAAACGCTTCTCATCTATAGACTCAACGACATGGTAGCATCATGGGAGTCACATGATCATGACCAATTCAAATCAGGCTCTGATACCATTTGTAAAGGTCAAGAGTTCACACAACGGGAGATCATACGAACACATGCTTTATATACATGGATGGACACCAATATGACTTAAAGTAGCTTAAATTCATGAGTCTTGGGTCCAAATTATGTATATAACCACCTCTTAATTTTTATTTCTTTATGATGTGGGATAACTCGCATGTAAATATCCTAACACCTTCGTTATGCGCACCACTCGTTGGCACTTGCAACAGGAAAATGTTTTTCTCCTACAGTCTCGACAACTGTGACATCACAAGCATGTCATCTTCTCTTTGGCTTGAAGCTTTGCGGCTAGAGAATCTGCACAAGATGCCTAACAAGATGTATGTTGTTAGTGCGTTCATGGCACAAAATAATACGATGGTTTCAGTGGTAATAATTTATTACCATTTTTTCAATTTGAAGTGTGCCATTATTTTCTTAATCCTATTTGGACTTATTTCCTATTTTATTTAATTACCATATGCCTTTATTTTTCATATATAATTATTTCCTAAATTAGTGTTAATTTCTTAGGAAAGATTAAAGTAATTTAAGGTTTCTTGTTTTACGATCCTAGAGACCTTATTGATGTCGTATGGCCAATTATGATTGAATAAAATAAACTTTTCTTTATTCTCTTTTAATTCTCTGGATGCTTGATTCCCTTGAAGTGGTAGAATTTTTCAACTAGATACAACAAAATCATATCATTTAGTATCAAAGTTATGGTTGACGGGACTCGTCAACACAACAGTTAGAGAAACGCATAGAGAGTGATATGAAGAGTATGAAGGAGACTACTGAAAAGGTTATAGAAGATCTGAAAAATTTGAGTACGAAACTTGATGTCAATACGGCCAAGTATTCATACAATCTCAATTGTCCTCTACAGAAAGATCGTTTATTGCAAGGCCGGAGCTAGAAATTTTATCTTAGAGGGGCTGAATAATACTATAGTCTTGTAACATAATTACATATGTGAAAAATATATAATACGGTAAATATATTTTAACCCCATTTTTAACACCTTAACTAGTGAACTGGTAATTTTGGACCACATAAAGAAGCTTAACTAGTAATAGACTATTTTACCTTTGAAAATCACTGTAGTGAGTAAAAAAAAAATCATAACGAGCCAAAAACAACTATTCTTGGGTGTTGAAAATTGGTGACAAATGATGGATTAACCTAATAATGCTCAGTATAATAAGTATAACTTTATATAATGATTTTTTATAAATTAAAAATTGATCACAACCTAAAAATGCATCTTTTTAAACATGTACACACAACTACATATCCGAAAGTAAAAAATTTTCTAATGTCTATTTTCCTTCTTCATTGCATTAACAAAAGTTTGGGGTGGATTTAAGGTCTCAAGTTGAGATTAAATAATAATTAATTTGAGACCAAAAAATGAATACCAATTGAGAAACAATTAAACAGGACTACAAGAGTAAGATTTAGATATATCATATATAACTATAAATTTTTACAAATATTATTATCATTAATTAAGATTTAAATGAGAGAAATAAAAAAAATAAAAAAAGAACCCACTTTTGAACCCAAATTAACAATGTTTTAAAAAGAGAAATATTGGTTTTAATTCCTTGTCTTAAAGATTGTTTCTTACTTAATAGGGAATTAATCAATAAAAAAGTTAAGTATTAAATAGAAAATCTAAACTAAAATGTTGTGTTAACTCCATGAAAAGTAAAAATTAAAAAAGAGAGTTAAAAGTAATTTTTTTTAGTAAAGATACCAAACTATTGGTAGGAATCTTGGTTGACATCATAGCAATTTAGGTGGAGAGGGCAAATTCAGTGGAGTGGCCAACCTCTTATTTGGGGCTTTGGAGTAGCCAATATTGTAGGTTTTTCTCAAGGGCCTAAATATCAAGGCATGGTTAAAGAAGTTTTCTAGAGATTTGGGGCGGCCATGGACCCTCCATCCTTTAACATGCCTCCGTCCTTGGTTTATTGGATATTGAAACGGAAACCAGTTTCTCAAGGATGGAATAAAGGGTAAGATCGTAGGCTTGATTTAACCTAGAATCACACCTTGTTTTGATGGGATGATATGAATATCTCCAAGGGCGAGCAGATGGATTGCTCCACACGTGCTCGACCCACTAGCTCCAAGGTCCGAGTAGATGGACCCAGCTCCACACATGCTCGGACTTATGTCTCCAAGGTCGAGCAGATGGATTGCTCCACACATGCTCGACTTGGCTCTGTCAAAACACGGTACGTTACCCCTTTCATTAAAAACTGAACCCTACAATACTTCCTTAAGCACATAAATGTACTCAAGGAAGTGGGGGGCCTTTGATACTGCTAAAAAACGCACATCCAATAAAAAGACGACACATGAACCATTATAAAGGTAGGCAACAGGTCGACACGTGGACTCCAGGTCATCACCGCCCTCCAGGCCACCAACCGCCCTTGGCATAAGGGCCGCCTTATACATGGACGACCCTTAACCAAGACAACAAGGTGAAACACAACGGACAACCTAAGGCCACCCAATTGGGCCTCCTAAGCATCATTGCCCACCCCGCTGGAACTCCACATCATCACCTCCCTAGGTGAAAGGCCGCCTCACACGTGGACAACCCCTAATCAGGGCAGCAAGACAACACGTGGATGACCCAGGTTCACACAACTGGACCTCAGGTCATCACCGCCCTCCAAGGCATAATTACCCTCCCAGTTGGACTTCCACGTTATCACTGCCCTGAGCACAAGGGCCGCCTCAAAACCCTATAAAAAGACTCAGGTGCGCATTCAAAAGAGAGATGCTTCCTGACCTAAAAAAAAGAACACCATTACTCTCGTGCACCTTACCACATACTAATAAAAGCATCAGAGCATCCTCGGAGGCATCCCCTCCGGCGACTCTTAGCTCATCTTTTCTCCCCTGTGCAGATTTCTTCGAGGCCCGACCTCCAGCTCAGCGGACACATTTTTGGCATCAACAGCGACACGTGGACCATCACAAGGGTAGACAACAGGTCGACACGCGGAGGACCCAGACGCCGACAACTAGACTCCAGGTCATCACCGCCCTCCAGGTCACCAACCGCCCTTAGCATAAGGGTCGCCTCATACATGGATGGCCCCTAACTAAGACAACAAGGTGAAACACAACAGACGACCCAAGGCCACCCAGCTAGGCCTCCTAAGCATCATTGCCCACCCCACTAGAACTCCACGTCATCACCGCCCTGGGTGAAAGTCCTCCTCACACATGGACAACTCCTAATCAGGGCAGCAAGGCAACATGCGGATGACCCAGGTTCACACAGCTGGACCCCAGGTCATCACCGCCCTCCAAGATATCATTACCCTCGCAGCTAGACCTCCATGTCATCACTGCTTTGGGCACAAGGGCCGCCTCAAAACCCCATAAAAAGACTCAGGTTCACATTCAAAAGAGAGCTGCTTCCTGACCTAAAAAAGGGAACACCATTATTCCCGTGCACCCTACCACATACTAACAAAAGTATTGGAGCATCCTCGAAGGCATCTCCTCCGGCGACTCTTAGCTTATCTCTTCTACTCTGTGCAGATTTCTTCGAGGCCTGGCCTCCAGCTCAATGAACACATTTTTGGCATCAACAGTTGGTTTACTATGCTGAGCAATTTTTCAAATTCAATCTGATCATGGAGGCATAAAAAGTTCCTTTAGCTTCTCTCTATCTAGAGAAAAAAGCTCTGCAATGGTATTAATGGTTTGAGAAATGTCGTGGAGTGGTAACCTGGAATGAATTTTTAGAGGCACTTTGTATGCGTTTTGGCGCAAGTGCTTAAGAACACTACAGTGGATAACTCACCAAACTTCCTCTGTTCGAGAGTACCAGGCGAAATTTGAGCAACTTGCAAATCGCACTACTGGTCTTAATGAGAAATTTTTTTGTGAGTTGTTTTATTAGTGGTCTTAAAGAGGATTTAAAACATAATGTGCGTATATTTCAACCAACCACTATAACGACTACCATTACTTTGGCTTAATTGAAAGAAAAACATTTGCTAGCTTTACACAAAAGTAATAAGGTTTGCATTGCAACTTCTTTCTCTGTAATTACTACATCTGACTCAACTTTTGGCTAAATGGTTAACCTCGAGAGAAACTAAGACTAGGAAAGATAGGGTTGTGTCATAACTGTGATGAGAAGTAGTCCTTGCCATCGTTGCAAAAGAAACAAGTATTTCTTATTGAAAGTGATTGAACAAAAGAACAAGAGGAACAAATTAAGGTGATTGAAAAGAAGAGTTTTTTTAGATGTACCTCTTGAAATTTCTTTGCATGCTCTAGAGGGATCTTTAGCCTCTCAGACAATGTGTCCAAGGTGAGGTTAAGAAACATAAAGGCTACAATGCTTATTGATTCTGGAAGCACTCACAAATTTGTAAGCCCATCCTTTGTACAACAAATTAAATAACCTTTGATCAAAAGCAACCTGTTGACAGATTATGAGTTATGACCGAAATTTGATTATGATTACAGTTTTTCGTTATTAGTACGGTTATCAAACGGTGCCTACTGCCTACCCCTAAATTATTATCTATTATGTGAGATTGCCTTGATTAATTTACGAGGTAATTGAATGACAGATTAGGAAATACTTGATTACCATGCTTGGTTCGTATCATATTCCTATAAGATATTTTCAATAATGCCTTTTATTACAGAATAATAATTATATTATATTATTACATCGTGCGTTCTAACAAATTATTTATTCAATCATATATGTTTTTTTATTAATATTTGTATATAATTACAATGCTATATTATTTTATCATAATATTATTATGTTTATAGGAATTAATAATAACCTACCATATATCAATCGTATTACTATTATGAATTTTATTTATAAAAAGTTATTACCATTATCATTGTGGCTAAGGTAATCATGTTCTGCACTGGCCTGCGAAAGTTATCATGTAATGCAATCACACCATATTTGGCTAGCATGCTGGTTGTCAAAGGCCTCACCACCAAAGTGGTGGACCCTTTCCTATGTTACACCATAAAATCCGGGCCACGCCCCAACTGCAAGTCAAGTTTATGACTAACATTAAATCATTCTCCACCAAGCTGTATATTGAGGAAAAATATACTTGGTTCCTGAGGCATGGACTCTGAAATTTTTGAGCTTCAGAAGAAAGTAGCATCAACTTTCAAAATCATATCTATGAAAATCATAAATTCAAACAATACAGGTACCAAGTATTTGAACTAGTTTTGGGCAGTCAAATGTAGCATCCCGTATCAGCCCATTCAAATTAAACACCAGGAAAAAAAAAGGAATAGAAAAGCATGTCCAACTCAAGAAACCTCAAACTGAAGGGGCGAAGGGGCTTAGGTATCCTTGACGGATTCACGCCAGGCATACTCCCTCGCTCCATCCTTGTCCACAATCTTGATCACAAAATTTGGTGGTGCCACAACTAGCCTGGATCGAATCTCCATTATGCACTTGTCAACCAAATCGATTGCTTCTTCCACTGACATCCCACTGTGATAGTGCCTATCCATCATGGAGAGTGAAAAATAGGACCCATAACCAAATGCTGCCTTGTCAACCTTGTGAAGGCTAGCAATGTAGTCAATGTAGTAGAGAGACGGGCCAGTCTCTTTGTCATAGCCAGCCATAAGGATGTTCACGGAGTAAGGATTCTGAAAGACCAAGTATTGCAATCAGCTTGTATTTCACATCTCTTGTATAACTAACAATAGGTGTCTAAGTCCGCATAACAAAAGGACTACATAATGCATGCTCACATACAAAGCAAGTATTGTACCCAATAAAATCGAGAAATTAAAACTATTGTATATAACTAATCTATTTCAATCTTGCTTGGTTCAATTACCAACCTCTTAAAAGTTGCATTGACTTGAGAAACACACCTGTATGACCACAGCCAACCAAATCTTACTCTAATTTATCATTCTAAAGGTAAATGATATATCTGCAGCACAACAAATAATGCATGCTTATGCTCTCTTTTAAATAAAAAAAAATCTTCTATTTGGTTGCCTTCTCATCTATCCCAACCTTTCAATTGCTATTCACCACCCATGTTCCGAGACAAGCTGCTACATGTTTTCACCTCAATCTAATAAGATATAGACCAACATTCTTCCTTGATAAGGACTAGATCACATTTACAGAAAAGGAACAAATGTCAAAGTAAATGAGGAATGACAGGTAAAAAGTAAAAATAATGATATTACGTAAGCTGTAGTATCCACATGCTCACGGATTGTTTAAGACACTTGCAAAAGAGCAGCACTGCATGACAAAAGGCAGACAATGGCCATCAAAGCAGGATTTCCTAACTATCCCTGGCTTAGATTTGAGGTGCTTCTAGTGATTCTATGACTGGAAAGGTGGAGAAAGAAAGTTATTAGTTCAGCAAGCTGAATGGCCAACTTCCAGAATCCATTGCAAAAGATCAATAACTTGAAGAATGACAGCACAAAGGTTACAGTAGACGGAATCAATACATGTAAGGCCTAGCCCATACAGATTTCAACCATCAAAATCAGATTTTCATCTTTTCCAATAAGAAAATGGATAGTATGAGTAAAGGAAAGATGAAGAGAAAGGGAAAACACCTCCAACCAAAACATGAACTTACAATTCATTTCGACTCATTGAAGCATTCCAAGTACTATAGGACGCAACTGGAAACCAAGTGATTTAGTTAGGCCGTGAAAGAAATCAGATTTGGTAAGACTCATCAAGCTGGAGTTGAAAAGGCAAATAAAAAACCTTTTTGATATCCAAAACATCATTGGAGCAGACCCTGAGTTTCAAAAACATCTGGGTTCAATTAAGTATCCCATTGTATTGAAGAACTGCTCTACCGGAAGAAGAAACAACATTTCAAACTAGATGAACAAGAAAGTGGGAGACCCCCTAAATATCAATACCCTTCTCTTTCTTACGTATAAATCCGAGTTTAATTGCATTAACAAGACAAATTGATAAAATCAATTAGTAAACATTAACAAAATAGAACCCAACAAAAGTTTTTACTCATGATTTATTATTTCTTTACTCTTCACCCAACACACAAGCACCACCTTGGGTAACCCACCACCAGCACCACGAGATTTGTATAAGCACTATAACCATATCCACCTGTCGATATCCTAACACCTTATTGCCACCACTTTCATTTCAGCCACCTTTAACACAACCATCCTTGACAGCTTAGTAGCATAGATCCAGTGACCATGAAGTTTCCCAAATATATTCAATGTTGTAGTGTACTACTTGCAAGACTGATAAATCAAGAGCTCAAACATGCCAGACAAGGCCAAGTAGGCTTAATGGTTCATAAAGGACCACATAGACCTAACAAACCCTGATAACAGAACGAATTTAGGCCTTTGTAGATATTCAATGTTGTTGGGTACTACTTGCAAAACTAAAACATCAAGAGCTCAAACTGACAAGGCCAAGTAGGCTTCATATTTCATACATACACCTACTGAAACCCTGATAACAGAACAAGATTTAGGCCTGTAGACCATCTACACTTCTCCTGATGTATTAAGGCTCTCAAGCCATAGGAAGTTTCAAGGACCAAAAAGCGTTCTCAGTGGCTAGTCAAGGCTCTCAGACCCCATGGAGGAAGGCTCCCAAAATCCAAATGAGTCCAGATGGAATTACACGAAAAAGGGATCAGTGAGCACAAGATTATCCACCACCAACAGTTACATGTTTATATACTGCTTTAGTGTGTCCTATCCATAGCCTAAGACATTAGGGGATAAACACTTCTATGGGAAAGACAATTAAACAAAATGAATGGGAGACACTAGTAGCTATTAAACACAAATGAAGTCAATGACTCTAATCTTCCTATAAAAAAAAGTTCATCTATATTCCACCCCATATATGGTTGGAGAGAAAAGTGCATGTACACTTTCTCTGGTTCAATAACTATTACTTGCTTCATGGAAGTAGTGCTTTATATGCTCAGTTTTGCAAATAAAAACAAAGGAGATGTGTTTCCACATATCGCTTTAACCAATCATGATGATAAGTTTTGGCACCAATTCCATCACTACAAGAGTGATTCAATAAAATGGACCACAGCAATATCTTCACTTCCTTAAGAAAGACATGGTAATACATGTGTGACAAGGTGAAGTCTCATGTCATGTTAAGGATTTACTAACACATGATATCCAAGTCAATAATAGCAATATGATTCTGGAGCAATCTTCTTCATAGAGAAATCATAATAAATGAATCACACTATTGTGTCTATTACTATAAAATTTCTACATTGTTCCCTTGTTGGAAATTTACTTATCAAAGTCAGATTGCTGCATTCACTCACTACAGAACCAATAGTTCTCTTGTTTCTCGTTATAAGGCGCCTCTATTAACTCTGGTAGGACGAGAATTCCTTAAGAAATTTCAAATTGATACCATGAAGAAGCACTTGCTTCAATTAACAAGAAAAAAGAATCACATGAACTCGCAGCGACATTTTCACAACCACTTCAGATCACCACTAATTCCATATTGGTAAAGCGAAAGAAAAGAAAAACCCCGTAATTTGCATCTTCTTATAAACCCTTTCTTTTAAGTAAACCCTAATATTTACAAAAAGCAAAATAGTAAAGTAAATTAACAAGAAAAAGAAAAAGAATTAACCTTTCTCAAAGCAGTAGCGAGCTCTCCTCGAGTGAAATTAGAAGCAGCGGCAGTAGTCAAAGGGATGCCGTTCCGAAACTGATAGAGGGCCACGTTCTTCTGTATGTATTCTGTGAACTGAACTCTGTACACATAGCAGCATACAAATATAAGTTGCGTATATGAGACACAGAGAGCGAGAAGATGTGAGGGGAAGCTTACCTGTCACCGGCTTCTCCGCTAGCGGCGATGAGCTTGTGGGAGTCAAGGATCATGATCTTGTCCTCGTTTAATTTGTGGACTAATATGCTGTTCACCGCCGATGTGTCCGCCGCCACCACAGCGAAGCCGTTCCCAACCAGACCAAACACGCACTCCATTTTTCTTTTTCTACTTCGGATCTGTCTGTTCGATTTCTACTTTTGTTGCTTCTCTGATTTTGATTTCCGGTGATGTGAGGAAAATAAATAGCAAGCGACTTGAGGAACAAGTTTTTAGTTACAAGATCGAGAATTTGGGGCTCGAACACGGATCGGGTAATTTAGGGGAAACAAAAAGAATAGTTCAGACATTTTGGAATGGGCTTATTTGATTGAGGGGTTGAAATTGAAATATTCATTTTTTCTTGGGCCTAAAGGTGGTGTTTATCGCCCAAGTCATATGTGGTTGGGTAATTTGGGTTGCTATTACAAACCTAGTTGACGTAAGAGTAAAAACAGTTTATGATTAGCTTATGGTAAAATAATAATAGAGTTATAAATTATTTAATAATTAAAAAAACAATAGTAAAAACAGTTTCTTACATTTCAGTTTTTTTTAGACAAGTTAAGTTTTTTAGTGTAGAGATTTGAACCATACAAGATCCAACATTTAGAAACATATTTATTTCATAAACTGTCTTTTTTACTATAAAAATAAATTTAAAAAAGATGATTTTTACTTAATTTTTTTTATAAGAAATAAAAACCATTACCAAAATTTGTAAAATTAAAGTAAATCAAAAAGAAAATGTAAGCAATTGAAAAATAAACATCACTTTAATCAAGCTCTTATTTACCTAAAAACATAATTCAATTAAAGTACTTTATTAAAGATTAAATAATTTTGTGTCATTATTAACAAAGAAAAAATGTATTCATTTCCCTAGAAACTTTAAAATCTACTTTGATTTTAAAACAAAAAGTAAATAATCTGAATTTTATTTGACATTCATTTATTTTCTTAAGACTCCAAAATTAGATTGCCCAATGTGCCAACGAAACATCCATCGTTATTAGAGTTTTACAATTTTTTTTTTTTTAACATCCAAAATTAGATTCCACAAATTGAGTGCAAAACCAAATGCATCGTTCACGAACTTGCTGGTGATTAATTTATAATCAAGATATAATTATATTTTTTTTACATGATGGATTATATATTTTTAATTAATTTTGTATAAACTGAAAACTGTTTTAACATTCCTTCAAACTTGTTGGTGTTTTTGCGGCCAAGGTAAATTGGTGAATGGCACTCTCCAATTACCATTCACAAAAGAAAGACTTCATGCATATATTTTTTCCTTTTAACAATAATTTGTAATGCATCCTCTAGGTTTTAATTTATAAAATATTCTATGCTCACAGAATTTAATCCGCCCACATGTGTTTCTTTTTTATTTTTTGCTAAACAATATTTTTTTTGTTTAAAATATTAGAAATATTGTATGCTTATATGGTTACATATAGAAAACAAAATCTCATTCACTACCAATTACGCTGGTGCTTCAAAGGACAACTCATTTGGCTCTGTCTCCATTTGGTTGATCATATATTCTCTTGCCGTTTAATTCATAACACAGCAGACTTCAAAACCAGTTAGTTAATTTCGCTATAAAAAGAAAAGATAGTTCTATCATATAGATTAACATCTTAATAAAGCATTATACGCGAAATTAGCAATGAAGTGTTAACACTTGAAATTGAAGAAATTCTTCTCCGACTCCGGTTCAAAACATTGGTTTTGGATCGGATGAAAATTTTATTAGTAATTTTAAGAAACTCCGGTTCAAAACATTGGTTTTGGATCGGATGAAAATTTTATTAGTAATTTTAAGAAACATAATTGATAACTATTTTTTGAACCTCACCTGATTTTACTAGTGAAGTTTGTCAAAATTACTAATAAAACTTTTAGCTTGTCCAAAATCAATGTGTGAACCTGAGCTAGGGAAGAATTTCTCCTTAAATTGACGTATATTTTTGACACTCTGAACGGTGCATTTTGCACCACTCTAAACTTTACTAATAACTTAGTATTTTACCTTCGAAAATCACTGTAACTAATTAAAACTGACTTTTGATTGGTTTATTCTTGAGTGTACATGTGCTCATAAGAAATACTTCGTACTTTGTATAATCGTATATTTGGTTTGAGATTCTTGCCTAGAATCTTTTTATTGGATTTTCTTTATCAAAAGGACTTTTCAGCACCGTTAGATTAAGATTAAGAGAAAAAAAGAAAATTTCTCAAACTTATAAAAATTTGTACGAAAAAACTAGAGCTTAGATTAAATGTTAAAAGTTTTAATAATATTTTTGAAAATAAATTCAAGATTATACTTCAATATTCAATAAAATTCATATTATAAATCAAATATAAAATTTTAAATTAAAAATTATCATTTGTTGTATGATTATACTCGTATTTCATTAACGATTTAAAACTTATAATTTTTTTATGAAAAGCTTATTGAGTGTAAAGATGTGTTCATGTATGAGTAAGCCGGTGTTTCTTAATATGTCCCTCTTCGCCTTTATCTATTTTCTTTTTTGTTCAATTCTCTGCCTTTTATAGTGTTGTTACGTTTCTCTTTAGTTCTTTTTGTAGGAAACTGAACAAATAAAAAACGTATGAAGAAGTCTTCATTAGGTCTTTTGGTTTCTCAATTGAAGTCTTAAATTAGTGGAGTTTTATTTTGTTATTTATTACAATAAAGAAGGAAAAGAAAAAGTCATGTATGCTTATTTTGTGTGCCTATATAGGCTTCTTGCATTGCCTGAAAGGTAAGAAAAAAGTAAAAAAAAAAAAGAAAAAGAATTCCTCCTCTCTTGTCTTATGCTCTTTGTCTTTTAATTCATAAATTTGTTCTCTTTTCTTTCAAATTGGTATCAGTGCGTGGTTTTGCCCAAATTCTCATTTTTTTTGTCCTTTCTTGAAATGGGTTCTAATATTGTCCAGCAACAAATTCCTAGACTATCAAAAGATAACTATGGGTCGTGGTCTATCTAAATGAAAGCCCTTTTTGGATTTCAAGATTTTTGGGAACTCATCACCGATGGATTTACGGAACCCACTGTGGAGGAAGAAGTTGTATTGATAGTAGATGAGAAAAAAGCTATTAAGGAGAAGAGGAAGAAGGATAAAAAAACTTTGTTTCTACTCTATCAAGGGTTGGACGAACCTACCTTTGAGAAAGTTGCCGAAGCAACGACAAGTAAACAAGCATGGAAGATTCTATCTTCCATCTTCAAAGGAGAAGAACAGGTGAAACGGATTCGTATCCAAACATTACGAGGCGAGTTCGAATCTCCTCACATGAAAGATTGTGAATCGGTGTCAGATTATTTCTCACGATTGCTAGTCATCATGAATGGTTTGAAAAGAAACAATGAGAAGGTCGATGACATCCGAGTCGTCGAGAAGGTACTTCGATCCCTTTCCTCTAAATTTGAGCATATAGTTGTAGCTATCGAAGAGTCTAAAGACTTGGAGAAGCTTACAATTGAGGAGTTGTTGGGCTTACTACAAGTGCATGAGCAAATGATATTGGTAATGATTCTATCCTACTTCTTCTTTGTAATTAAATTATTATATTAACAATTATTATTATATTAATAGTTATTATAATTATTGTAATTAAATTATAATAATGAAAAGAATTGTAATAATAATTGTTATATTAACAATTAATAATATAGTTATTATAATAACAATAATGATAATAATAGTAATAATAATTATTATGATAATTACCATTATAATGTTATTATAATATTTATAATTTTAATTGTAAAAATCTGAACTCCAAAGCCTCACCTAATGTGTTGAGATCCTGACATTCTTCAAGAGGTCCTTTGACACGTACGAGTCTTTACCTCCTCTTAGGCACTTAACACTGTTTTGACATTAACAAAAAGCCACATGCTACAACAAAAAAGAAACCAAACGTAAGCGAAAAACAAAAATTGTGAGATCTACAAAAGGAAAGGAAATATGCTATGAATCAGAAGTAAATTTGTTTTTCAGGGTGGTCTTGTCTTACCATAGTAGTATAGATAAAAATATAATGAACAAAAATAAGCAATTTGTTTTAGCTGAAACAAGGCCAATCAAATCAAAAATGAGAAATTATTTTATAAAAAAAAAAAAATACAACTGCTAAGCTCATAATGTGAAATTAAACTTAGAAAAATGAAAAATATAGATTTTATAAATACAAAATTAAATTAGAGAAAATAACAAAATCCCTAATAAAAGTGAAAGCGATTACAAATCTCTGCATCAAAACCTGCAAGAGATCCCAATACGGTGAGCAATAACATCATTTAGGCTTCCAATATAAAAGTCATGTGATAAAAAAATTATATATCTATATATTTATATTCATCAACATAAATAAGCTAATCATAGGTTCATCTTCGTTTGGGTTAACTAAAATAAATAACGATACTATTTATAGTGATCGTGAAAAATGAAAAATTATAAAGAGCTCATCATGACAACCTGTCAACACAATAAAGATTTGTTTACATAATTTGAGCTTTCTCAATAAAATTAAATCAGCTGATAAAAAATTACATTTAATCATAAAAAAGAATGACTTTAATTTCAAATCAAGTCTTAATTGCAAATAATTTTAATTTCATAACAGATTTTCTTATTCAACCTCTACACAAAGTGGATAAAATGAATGAAATTCAAAATTGTTAAGAAATATAGTTTTAAAAAGAGAATTATTTGCTGCAAACTCAAGAAATTTCGAGATTCGATACAGAGAATGTTAGTATTATTATGATAATTGCAGTCAATAAAAACAAAATATAAGATTACGGGTCTTTTTGGATTACTAAGTAATCTCATCACAAAATCATATTACCTATTATGTGAGATTGCCTTGTTTGATTACCAACCGTCACATACCAACTATTTGATCTCTCAAATGCACGCCGAACCGTGCAACACTTGGGTAAAAACAAATTGGAAGATACGCCTAAACCAACTTTTGTCTCGACAATTGTGCTCTCTTAACATTGACTCATTATCCCCTCGTGTTTCTCTCTTTAATATGGTTAGCCTGCTCACTTGACCTTTCTCAACTCACACGCAAGAAGAAACTTCAATAGGTGAGAATGAGGGAGAAGAATTGTGTTGTTTTATTAATCTTTTCTGTATGAATTATAACTAATCCCTAAATAACTGTTTATAAGCTCTAGCCTTTTACACAAAAAAGAAATAAATAGTGATCCTAATCCTAGTAGGATGCGTTGTGCACACTAGAAAGGAAAACATATAGTTATTACTACTGTGTAGGCACGCTGCGCGCAAAAAGGAAAGGGCGGAATACTATTTAGCACGCTGCGCGCTAAATAGGAAAAAGACATAATAAGAAAAATTGTGTTCACACTCCTAATTACATAAGGAAATAAACAAAAAATAATTTCACATAATTAAGTATTCCATCAGTGTTGTCGCTCCGTGACCATTTCTCTCCCACGCCAGCCCGCAGATGTTAAACCACTCCATTTATAAGGTTACTATGTTGTTGGTAGGGATGACAAATTTTGAAGCAAAAAATGTCATCTTCAACCATATCCTTGTTCACAAAAATATTTTTTGTCCCCATCTTTGTCCTTGCCAAAGTTTCATTTTGTCCTTTGTCTCCGTCCCCGACAGAGATTTACGAAGACCTCAATCTTCATTCCTATCCCCATTCTTTCTTAAAAAATCGAAGATTCCCTGTTAACCAAATTTTTTATTAAAAAAACTCAACTACAATATATTAAAACAAATTGCTTCACAATAACACTATGTTAACCATATTTGATTTTAATAATGACAAAACACTAGTCTAAATGTACTAACAGTTTTATCTAAGTAGTTAAGCGGTAAAAGCTTTCAGCATAGAAATAAGATGCAAGAACTCAACTAGATTCAGATGCCAAGACAAGACAGAAGATATAGAATAAGCATTAAGGTAGTGAAAATAACTGTAAATCTCTCATGTTCAAATACTTAACTTGACCTATGACTCATTTTACAAAAGATTTTGACAAAACTATTAATACAAATGTTTCTAAGTCAAAAATAATTTTAATACATGAAAAACTAGGTTGAAGGGCAACCCAGTCGATTGGGGTATGAGACAGAAAGTCCCCAGTCGACTGGCAACTAGGACAGAGAGTTCCCAGTTGACTGGTACAAAGACTCAGTCGACTGGTAATTAGAAAATATAACTGTTTGAGACACAAGACTTGAGCATTTAATGCACAAAACCTACCAAGTCAGTGTCTAACAGCCATATTGATTCAAGGCTATATAAACTCACTTCAATGAGCATTTAAAACAAGAAGAGAACACATTCAATTCACAAGTTTCTTCGTTAATTCTCAAAAGCTTTGAAAAATTTATTGTTGAGCCATTATTCAAGCTTTTTCTTGAAAGAGAGATATTGTTCATTTGTAAAAGCACTTATTGCTATCTCTCTACCGTTTACTTTACAGTAAATCTCATTAATTGTAAAGAGAAAAGAGTTGTAAGAACTCTTCGAGTGTTTAAGATTAAACACTTCTTTGTAAGTTTCCGTAAGGAAGGGAATAGCTTCCGTGAGGAAGGGATTGGTTGTAAGGTTTGTACAATACCCGTAAAGTTGTACGATTAAAAGTTTTAGTGGATTACTTCAAGAAGGTTCCTTAAAAAGAGTGGACATAGAGTCGGAAGGAATCTGATATTGCCGAACCACTATAAATTGAGTTTGCACTTTCTCTTCCTTAAACTCTTTTACTTAAAGCACATTACTTGTTTGTATGCTTTGTGCATTTAACTATTTTTATAAACTTGTAAGTAATTAGCAAAAGTTTTTAAAAACTCAATTCACTCCTCCTCTTAGGTTTGAACCTCGGTTACACACTAGATATAAATAAAGCACAACATCATTAGACAAAATCAAAATACAAAATAAATGTTTGATATTAAGTACAAACACTGTATTATTTCTCCACACCACAAATCTAATTACATATCACAAATTAAAAGTAAATCGCAAAATAAATTCAACATCACAAAACAAGTTTTACCTTAAATTCCTATTTTTATAGCTAAGGGTAGTTGGGTAATTATCAATTTTATTTAATATATTTATATAATACATAAAAACTCAATGTACATAGAGGACGAGTACAGAGATTCTTCAGATCTAAGACGCCCTTCGTCCTCGTCCCCATCCCTATCCCCGCCAAATATTTTTAAAAATGTTCATCCTCGCCACCGTAGGGATAAAATCACCTCCATACTCATCTCCAATGGGTCGAAGTGAGGGGAATCAATGTAGAAAACGCAACGAAAATTTAAAATTTTTCTTTGATTTCTATAAATCTTTGATTACCTTATGATTTATGTACAACATCAAGAACATTCAAGGATATAAATATTTGTTGGGAAACCACCCTCAAGATGCCCAGGTGGTGATCTTCCAAACACCCAAGTCTAGAATGACTTGTAAAGAAAAGAGACAACAAACGAAGCAAGAAAGAACACAAGCAATTTGTTATCGAGGTTCGGCAATAGTCTACTTCCCCGTGAGTTCCTCTGAACTCTCTTCACTAAATCAATTGTTCTTACAATTACAGCAACACCTCTTCAAGAACACGATCTAATCTTGATCTTAACACCGTTATTGAAGAACGAAAGAAGAGAAAAAAAAGTGATAAGGTCTTGAGTTACCCTGGAATTTTCTCCAAGAAAATTCCACTTACAAGTCCCTTGAATCCCTAATCTATATTACTCTCTCTCTAAACATCCAGCCTCTCTACAATGAGATCTCTCTTGTGTTTAGTGTCTTTGCACTCTCACACACCCATGTGTTCTATTTCACACACACTCACATGTCATCACATGTTATGTCACACACCTATTGAGATTGAAGCTAGGTGACCTTTTATATAGTGCACCACTTCTTGAACCTATCTTGAAGGTCAATCTCCACCTTTAGATCTTGAGGACCAATCAATCATGGCCCCTCATCAATCCTAAGTGATCCTGTGCATTTTGATCATGCCTCACGCATCATTTGAAAGGCTGAAACATAAGCATCAGGTTTGCCTTCAAGCCACGGTCTAGAATAGGGCATGCCGCGGCTTGGGGAGGGGGGAGGTTTCTTGTCAAGTTGGAGGCCGTGGCATGGGGTGGCTGAGCTGCGACGCGTACATCTTGGGCCGCGGTGCACAACCCTTCTCCCATCTTCTGGACTTCCTGGTGGCCGAGGCACACACACTTTGAGCCGAGGCGCCAAGACCTAATGCTGAACATTTTCAAACCTTGTTTAAACCTTGGACAAAATACCAACAATCTCTACCTTTGTCTAAGCATTTAAACCCGAACCCATTGTGCAGAGAATTCATGATCCAAACTCATCTTGAGTCATCATATCAACCGACTCCAATCCTAAGAAGTCCAAGGCAATGATTGAACTTACTTAGAGGTAGACCTAAATCTGTAGGACTTTCTTCCGTGGCCACCTTATCCATATGAATGCATCATTCTGTAACATTTTCCCAAATGAAATAGTACCGAACATCCATATGCTTTGTCCTTTCATGGAACATTAGATTCTTGCACAAATACAATACATTTTGGCTATCCGAAGACACCACCACCTATTCTTTTAGGACATTCCACTCGTCCAATAACCTGTTGCACCACATAGCCTCCTTTATAGCTTCCATTGCCGTTATGTACTCTGCCCCGGTTATTGAGAGTGCTACCACCGGTTGCAACTAAGCCTTCACATACCTCAGCAACCACTTCATCCCAAACCAAAGCTCCTTTCCGGGATTACTCACAAATCTGCTGAGAAAACCCATTGCCTAAGAAATGTCGGGTCTAGTGCTTACCATCATGTACATGACTGATCCAACTGCACTAGAGTAAGAGAACTTATCCATTTCTTTCTTCTCTTCATCCATTCCAGGACATTATTTGTTGGAGAACTTGAAATGACCAGCAAGGAGAATCTTCACTTGTTTACCATCTTCCATAAAAAACTTGTACAACACCTTTTCTATGTAGGAAGACCCAGAAACTTTCAACCCGTTTCTCTCCCTTTCTCGAATTTTTCTCATCCCAAGGATCTTTTGTGTAAGGCCAAGATCCTTCCTCTCGAACTCTTCAATGAGTTGAGATGTCAAATTTTCTATCCTCTCCCTGTTGTTCCGAACCAACAGCATATCAACAACATAGACAAGGATAATCACCACTTCATCCACCTTGTGTCCAGGTGAGAAGGTTTTTGTGAAATCTATGCCTCCTCTTTGCGTACCTTGTGTCCACTTCATCCACCATCAGCCTAGCCTTATTCTTGACTTCATCCCCTGGAGGGTTCCCTTCTTTGATCTTGTAAGTGCACTTACAATCCACAACTCTCTGTTTTCCTGGAATGTGTACCAATTCCCAAGAGCTGTTATTCCTCAAAGAATCCATTTCTTCCTCCATAGCTAGCTTCCATCTTGACGAATCCTTACATCTCATGGCATTAATGTAAGTCTATGGTTTACTTATCCCTCATTTTGTCTAAGGAGCTGCTGCATCCACAGCCGCAAAACCATATCTCAAAGGTGGTCTGACCAACCTTCTTTTCCGGTCCCTTGTGAGCTGATAGTCATTCTGACTTGGTGTATCATCCTCTTCTAGTTCAGCCTCCTCATGAGTGTCCTGAGCTTGGCATTCATCAATGGACTCTATTTGGTCCGAACCCTCTTGTCTTCCTTGCTCTACCTAAACTGAATATTCCTTGATGTTATGCTCCACAAATACTGAACTAGTTTGCTCACTAGCCCCTGCAGGGTTAGTTTTCTCCAAATGGGGAAATAAATGCTCATTAAAAATGACATCCCTACTTATTATGAGTTTAAATCCTTTTTGCTCTAAGGACCACAACCTATACCCTTTAGCCCCTTCTCTATATCCTAGAAACACACATTTTCTAGATCCTGGGCTAAGTTTATCATCCTTTTGATGTGCATATGCAGCACACCCAAAAGCTCTAAGGTTGTCCAACTCAGGGGGTTTACCACTCCACATCTCCAATGGAGTCTTAAGGTCCACAACCCTAGAGGGTGATCTATTAATCAAATACGCAGCAGTAGACATCTTTTCCCCCCAAAAACATTTGGGTGATCCGGATCCTATTAACATGCACCTAACTTTTTCCCTAAGGGTCTTATTAATCCTTTCAGCAACTCCATTTTGTTGAGGGGTTTTCACAGCCGTTCTATGTCTTAGAATCCCATTTAACTTACAGAATTGATCAAGTTCCTTGTTAAAAAATTCTAAGCCATTATCGTTCTTAACACCGTAACTACCCTGCTCGTTTGAGTCTCCTCCAGTTTTTTCCACACCACTAATTTATTCAAAGTATCTGGTTTATTTTTAAGCAAATAAACTTAAACCTTTCTTGAATAATCATCAATTAAAGACAGAAAGTAAAAATTACCTTCCTGTGTTGGTGTTCTTGTTGGCCCTCAAAGATCAGCATGGATGTAGTCAAGAATTCCCTTAGACTTGTGCACTCCAGTGTTGAAACTAACCCGGTGTTGCTTCCCAAGAACACAACACTTGCAGAAATCAAGTTTCTCTACTTTGTCACCATCAAGTAGACTATCCTTGCTGAGAACTTGCAGGTCATTTTTGCTCATATGTCCCAAGTGAGTGTGCCAAAGAGCTACCCTATCCATCTCAGCCATCAAGCTTGCTGCTTGATCCTTGATCTTCGTGTCTCCGATCATCTCATAGAGACCATCCTTCATTGCTACTTTGATCACTACCAAAGATCCTTTGGTTACCTTGATCTTTCCTCCATCTGCTTTGTATGTGTACCCCATGGAATCTAGCTGCCCCAATGAGATCAAATTTCTTCTTAACTTTGAAAGATATCTCACATTCCTCAGCAGCCTTTTTATTCCATCAAACATCCTCAATTGGATGTCTCTCGTGCCCCTCACTTGGTAAGAAGTATCATTCCCTCAGAAAACCTTTCTATCATCAGTTTCCTTGAAATTCTTGAACTAATCCTTGTGAGGACACATATGATGAGTGCACCCGGTATCTAAGATCCATTTCCCATTGCCTTCTTACCCCTTGCTCACACTTAAGCACATAACAAGAACATCATCATCTTGCTGTTCTCCCTTGGAAACCGAAGCCTCTCCATTCTTGGTATGGCTTCTTCCCTCATCCCTCATCATCTTCTTGTAATCTTGTTTGAAATGACCCTTCTTATGGCAGTAGAAGCATCTCTTCCCTCCAAAACTCAGTATGGAGTGCGCTCTCCCATGGTTTTCTCCTCTACCTTTGTCCTGGTAGTAGCCATGTATATTATTGTGCACTTTCCCATAGCTTTCTCCTCTACTTCTGTCTCAGTAGTAGCTATGTATGTTACTGTGCACTCTCCCATGGCTTTCTCCTCTACCTCTGTCCCGGTAGTAACCATGTATGTTACTGCCATACTGAGTTACTGGCCTTCCTTTAACGAATAACCCTTCTCCACTTGATGCACTCCTCATCTTGGCATCAAGATTATCTTGCAACTCTTTATTAGGATCCATTTTAAAAGCAAAGATTTGTTTATGAAGATACCTCTTATTAGGGAGAGTCTTGGTAAGAAACAACTCATCTAGTTTATTCCAAATTGTAGCTGGATTTTTCGAGTCTCCGCACTCCCTTGTGACACTATCTGACATGTGCAAGAAGATGGTGTTGTATACCATCTTCTTCATCTCATTCCATTGGACCTCCGTGATACTTGCTAGAAAAGTGTCATCTTCTCCAATAGCCAAGTCCACCTTATGTTGTATTAGAACAACCTTGATCTTCCGTTTCCAAAGGGCAAAATCTCCCTTTCCATCAAACTTCTCAACAATAAAGTTCGAACCCATCTTGTGGCACCCATAATTGCTTTCTAACTTTTTCTAAATCTCAAGAACACGATTAAAGATGGATCTTAATACCGTTATTGAATCACCCTCAAGAACACGATCAGATCTTGATCTCTACTTCGTTCTTGAATCGTCTCAAGAACACGATCAAATATTGATCTCTACTCCGTTCTTGAATCACCTTAAGAACATGATCAGATATAGATCTCTACTCTGTTCTTGAATCACCCCAGAAGTTGACCTTTGATTCTTGGAGTCTTGCCCTGATAACCTCCTGTTCCAGCTCCGATACTCGCTGTTCTTGGACTATAGCTCTGATACCACTGTTGGTGGTATCTCTTCCAGCTCTGATACCACTATTGGGAAACCACCCTCAAGATGCCCAAGTGGTGATCTTCCAAACACTCAAGTCTAGAATGACTTGTAAAGAAAAGAGACAGCAAACAAAGCAAGAAAGAACACAAGCAATTTTTTATCGAGGTTCGACAATAACCTATGTCCCCGTGAGTTCCTTCGAACTCTCTGCACTAAATTAATTGTTCTTACAATTACAGCAACACCTCTTCAAGAACACGATCTAATCTTGATCTTAAGACCGTTCTTGAAGAACGAAAGAAGAGAAAAGAAAGTGATAAGGTCTTGAGTTATATTGGAATTTTCCCCAAGAAAATTCCACTTACAAGTCCCTTGAATCCCTAATCTATACTATTCTCTCTCTAAACATCCAGCCTCTCTAAAATGAGATTGTGTTTAGTGTCTTTGCACTCTCACACACCCATATGTTCTATTTCACACACACTCACATGTCATCACATGTTATGTCACACACCTATTGAGATTGAAGCTAAGTGAGCCTTTATATAGTGCACCACTTCTTGAACCTATCTTAAAGGTCAATCTCCACCCTTAGATCTTGAAGACCAATCAATCATAGAACTTCATCAATTCTAAGTGATCATGTGCATTTTGATCGTGCCTCACGCACCATTTGAAAGGCTGAGACATAAGTATCAGGTGTGCCTTTAAGCCGCGTCCAAGAGAGGGGGGAGGTTTCTTGTCATGTTGGAGGCCACGGCCTGGGGTGGCTGAACTGTGGCGCATAAGGTTGTGCCACGGCCCGCACACATTGGGCCGAGGTGCACAGCCCCTCTCCCATCTTCTAGACTTCCTAGAGGGCGAGGCGCACACACCTTGAGCCGAGGCTCCAAAACTTGATGCTGAACCTTTTCAAACCTTGTTTAAACCTTAGACAAAATACCAACAATATTACATTTGATTTACAGTGTTCTTGAATCCCTGAATTTGTTGTGCATGAATTCTCTAACACGTCTGAATCCAAATTCTTTCGTTTTTGAATCCACAACAATCACAATAATATATGATCTCTAAAGAAATTTTATATAAGCCAAATCTTGAATTAATATTTCTCTTTCAATTAGTTCTCCCTCTTTTGTGAAAAAAGAAGAACTAAAACCCTAGGAGAAACTTGTGTGTAGACTATGTGCTAGCAAATTTCTGCACACTCGTTAACTATTTATAGTGTTAGGGTTAAGTGTAACTAACCATTAATTGCAAACTAAACCTCTATAGTCATTTTTTAATTATATATTGCCCCTTTAATATGTGACCCTTTAGGTTCAAACTAATATGGTTGTAGGTCATAACTTTTATATAATTGCAATTAGAACCCTTCAATTAATTAGAACTTTTTCTACTTTATTTTTAATCAAAACTCATTTTGATTCTCCCTTTTATAAGAATTAATTAATTATCCATTAAATTAATTCTTAGGCCTTTTACAATCATGAGTGACATCTAGCAGTATATCATGACTACTGAGATAGTGTGAATTTGATTGTGAAACCTTGAACCTTTCTGTTATCAGTTATTGTGCAATTCAATCCTTCCATCATATAATGTCCCGATTAAGTTAATTTGGGTGTGAAATTACTGTCAAACCCTTAGCATTAACACTACATGTCTAGATTTCAAGAATATAATTCTTATGGTGAAATAAGAAAATATTTTCTAATTTTCACCTTGCTTTAACCAAGGAATTTCCCAAATTATATATTAGTAGATCACATAAGACATTCTCTCGTTTTACTTAGAAGTGATAGATCCCTTATTGTACACACGCATACCTCCATAAAGCCCATTATACCCAATTATTACCAATTAATGATATATGAATATAACCATATTAAATAGCATCAAAGTATAATAAGTCGTATACAAGATAACCATAGTGCCTAAAGTCTAAGGATCACATGCACAACTGTAACATAAGAACTATCTATCGACAAGTAAGTAAAACTCCATTAGGTATTCTTAAGTTGAGTCATGTTCAGTGAACTCATTCTCCAATGAGCACCCACATACTTGTTTTAGTGTCTACTACACATGTGACATTGAGATCAGTCACCCTCCCAAATTGAGCAAACATAGTATGTATCAGTTTATCCAGATTACTAATCGTCAAATTAGTATCCTACGATCAGGAACATTTAAGAGAAAAGCCTTTGAGAAGACTAGGTCTCAAAATCATGATCTCATCATAATCCTATCTCCATTGCTTACTCTTTGGACTTACTCACAAATATTAGCGATTAATAAACTTGCCATAAATTATGATAACAATTTGGATAAGATTGTTTTACAAATAATATCCATGAACATCAAATATCATTGGCTTGTAGGGCATACTACCAACACAATGAATACTGAAGCTTCATCGAAGGCAAAAACTTTTGCCATCCCTATCTATTGGGCCTTAGACTCGATCTTCCTAAACATTCACACTCTCTCCTGAATTTGGCCTTCAATGCGCCCCAATCCACAACCAACATCATGCCCATGAACTCTCCACCGCAATGCACTTCATTGACTTTCAACTCCATGCTTTCGGTCTTGTCCACACTTGCTTCCTAACACCATAAACTTCTTACCTAACAACCATGACTTGTGCCTCAAGGGCTTCACGAACAACTCCTATTGAGTCCCAACTTATCACGTCTGGCTTGTGCAGCCTAAATCTTTTGTTAAGGTTGAGAGTACTTCACATAACGAAAGATCATACGAACACGTGCTTGATATACATAGATGGGCATCAATATGACTCAAAAACTTAAGCTCATGAGTCTTAGGCCCAAATCATGTATATAACCACCTCTTATTTTTTTATTTCTTTTTTTTCATGTGGGATAACTCGCATGTAGATATCCTAACAAATCTCCCCCTCATATGTGAGTTATATACCAAACTCCCCTTTGAATAGAACCACCGATCACTTGATCGACAGGAGAAGCCAAACCAAACTCAACCATGGGAGAGGCAAAACATGGGAGTCCTCACGGGGTAGATAACCGTGGGCACGCAAACGCTTCTCATCCATTGACTCAACTACGGCGTAACATTGTGGGAGTCACATAATCGTGACCAATTCGAACCAGGCTTTGATACCACTTGTTGAGGTCATGAGTACTTCACACGGCGGGAGATCATACGAACACGTGCTTGATATACATAGATGGACACCAATATGACTCAAAATCTTAAGGTTATGAGTTTTGGGCCCAAATCATTTATATAAACACCTCATATTTTTTATTTCAT
Organism: Bretschneidera sinensis; assembly: GCA_023935145.1. Taxonomy (NCBI): domain Eukaryota; kingdom Viridiplantae; phylum Streptophyta; class Magnoliopsida; order Brassicales; family Akaniaceae; genus Bretschneidera; species Bretschneidera sinensis. The sequence continues at coordinate 84,484,537 of CM043705.1, read as the reverse complement.
TCTAAGTGGGATAACTCGCGTGTGGATATCCTAATACTTTCACTATGCATACCACTCGTTAGCACTCTTGACAACAACAACGTCACGTGCAAGTTTTCTTTTCCTTGAATTGAAACTTTGTGGCTAGAGAATCTGTACAAGCTGCTTAAAAATATGTATGTTGTTAGTGCGTTCATGACACAAGATAATATGATGAAAAATCAACAGTAATAATTTATTGCCATGTTTTCAATTTGATGTGTGCCATTATTTTCTTAATCCTATGGAATTATTTCCTATTTTATTTAATTACCAAGTGTTTTTATTTTCCATATATAATTATTGTCTAAATTAGTGTTAATTTCTTAGGAAAGATTTAAGTAATTTAAGGTTTCTTGTTTTATGTGTTAAAGAAAATTAGCAAGAATCGAAACAATACGCACACACAAAGAATTGAACATAGAGATTTAACGAGGTTCGGCAATATGCCTACTCCTCAGACCCACACCCGAATTTGTGTTATTTGGCAAAAGCCCAGAAATAAAACCAGAGCAGTGCTCCCTTACAAATAAACCACACACTTGGTTTTGTACAAGACACTTATCTCTCACAATATTTTCTCTCTATATTTATCTTCAGAACAAATGCTAATTTATAGGCAAGCAAGCGACACCGATCTCTGATAAGCATAGAAAGCAATTGTGCATTAATTGATTTGCAGCTACTTCACATGGCCTGTCCTTCTCACAATTAATTGATGTGCGGCTATGTAATAAACAAAATGCTGCAGCTAAGTCTCACAATTAATTGATATGTGGCTATGCAATTAATAGACAAAAGCAACCACATTGATGACTTTGACAATAAAGATGAAAACGCATGGCCTTGTCCCCACCTTGTCTCCACCTTTAACAATCTCCCACTTGGAGACAATATGCCATTTGTAACGAAATTCCAACTAGGTGTGAGTCTTCTCTCGCTTCTTCAAGCATGAAGACTGATCGAAGCTGAACATCCTTTCAGCTTTTCAATCGTAACAGTCTTGGTTAACATGTCTGCTGGATTCTTGCTGGTGTGAATCTTTTCCAGCATAACAACCCTTTCTTCTAAGAGCCCCCGTATGAAATGGTACCTAATGTTAATGTGCTTTGTCCTGGCATGAAATGCAGAATTTTTGGCCAAATGAATTGCACTATGACTGTCATTGTAAATCTTACAGTCCTTCTACTCTTTGCCTAATTCTCTGAGTAGACTTTGTAGCCACACCATTTCCTTACATGCTTCCATTACTGCCACGTACTCTACTTCTGTAGTCGAGAGAGTTACGATCTTCTATAATCTCGAGACCCAACTCACTGCTGCACTGCCCCGTGAAAAAGATATACCATGTAGTACTCTTTCTACCATCTATGTCTCCTACCATGTCAGAATCGACATAACCCTTCAAACTGACCTCTGATCCATCATAGCATAGGATTAGTGGTACCTCTCAAGTACCTCATAATCCACTACACAGCCTTCCAATGCTCATTGCCTGGATTATTCATGAATCTGCTCACGACTCCTACTGCTTGTGCAATATCTAGTCTGGTACAGACCATAGCATACATAAGGCTACCAATTACTGAGGCATATGGTACTTTTGACATGTATTCATATTCTTCGACTGTCATCGCACCTTGTCCTTTTGAAAGTGCGAAGTGACTTGCTAATGGAGTGCTCACCGGTTTAGCCCGATCCATGTTTGTTGCGCGATTATCTACCTAAATAAATAAGTAAATAATCGTACTAGTTTTACTTGCAAGTACACAAGGTCAACAGTGTAGTACAGTGTGCGAAAGCAAGGTCATCTCTACAGGGATTGGTAAAGTTTAATTTTTAGAATTAGTTTCTTTAAGTAAAAAGAAATAAAATAACTGTTGTGTGTGATTTGATAATAATAAAGACATAGGGCTTTGATATCCACCACTAGTCATACTTTCCTAATTGTATAAGGTATCAGTGCACTAGCCTTATCATGTATACCTACTGGTTGCCAACCTAAGGGCATGGTATTTACTCCTTAAGCTATTGATTTCCCTAAGCAACGAGTTAGGCATGGTATCTACTCTAACTCTTTTCTTCCTTAAGGGATTCAACATGGTATCTGCTTGAGTTGTTCCTTAAGAAAACATAAGTGCTACGGAAATCGACAACCACATGAGACCTAGGGCATGGTATCTACTCCCGGTTTTCCATGTTGATTTACCTGGATATCCGGATAAGATATCCCTTATTACTAATGTTAGACCCAGAACTCAGTCATCCAAATTGATCTAACTAACAAGTCCATACCACATGCATACGCTGACCATACACATACATATGAGGAACTTAAATAAGCACAGAAATTAATCAAGTTAAGCAACATAATAAAGGCTATTGGCAAAGATTTATAAATGCATAAATATATGAGAAAGCATAACTAGGGCTTCAATCGAGCCCTATAAGAAAGTTAGTTACACATGTTGTCTAAAAACATCATATATAAATTAAATATAAAGAGAAGAATAAGCCCGAGAGAAGAGGCGTCAATTCTCTCCCAAAGCTTACAACTCTAAGTAAAAGCTAAGAGAAGTGTTCTCTAAGTTGTGGTGAATTGTGTGTGCTTTACAGGTGTATTTATAGGTCTTTGAGAAGTCCTAAGAGGTGCAGGAAACCCTAAACTTCCTAAACCGATAAAAACTCTTTATTTTCAAAACAAGGTTCTGCAGTTACTGTTCACGCCCGTATGTGTGCGCTCGATTGCACATGTCTTGCACTCGATCACAGTGCTGCACTCGATCCCTCTTCTGTGCGTACGATCGCAATGTGTGCTCGATCGCATTGCATGGTGCGATTGATCGCAGTTTGTCCAGAGACTGCTCCAGGGATTCCAGGCTTCTTCTTTTAAGTGCCAAAACTGCTTTTTTTTTTTCTCCAAGACCACATGTAAAACACACAAATGGAGTAAAAGAGATAAAATTAACGTAATTAAGGACCTAACAAATGTAAATAAGGGTGCTTAAATATAATATTTAAGCACCTATCACACCCCCAAACTTACATATTGCTAGTCCCTTAGCAATATTAAATTAAAAACTAAAACGAAAAAAAACAGATAAATCCAATGTTCATGGTGTCCAACAAAAGTTTAAATCTTACAAAACTATGATGCGCATTCATGAGCAATCTTAATAGATACAAACATATTTTTTCAATGAATAAGAGCTTTGAACGCAAATCACTTTCATGAGGCAATTTAAGACATCACAAGTTCAACTTTGGTGTGTGGTGAACTAGCACACAAAATATTGGGTTTCCAAGAAATTCAAACGTGTAATGTTTCGATGACTCAAGATTCACCAAACTTCCTATTAGAGTCAACAAATATGGCATAAACTTTTATTTGTGAGATTTTTGCCAAGTTAGTTCCCTTAAGCTTTCTTGTTGACTCGTGTAACGAGCGTTTAGCCAATGACTCCCAAACCAGATGGTTTTAGGGCATTAGGTGTAAAGACACCCCTAAGGACTTACTAGCTCGAGTCAACAAGGCTACGAAACTAACTGGTTTTAATGCTACCACTTAGAATTTTCCACCTTTCGACGTGACACTCAATGCTTACTGAGGCAAGAGGGCCAGTTATTCAGTGGAAAGTTCTTTTTAATGATCACTTAGAATTTTCCACCTTTTGACGTGACACTCAATGCTTACTGAGGCAAGAGGGCCAGTTACTCAGCAGAAGATTTGTTTTTATTAATTATTAGGAGCAATTTTTTTTTCTTTTTGAGCACTAATCAATATTTTCTATTTTCATATGCCAAAATGTCAATCTAATAGGTCATCTAGTTCATAGTTAAGCAAAAGAAACATACCAATCCAAATAACATGTCATACCCCACACAGTTATGTGCTAGTGTGCTTGTGATAGTTTAGGCCAAACTTGTAAATCCTTAAATGTCTAAAAGACAGTGATCTAGGTTCAAAACTTGATTATTTGGCCTATATGTTCAAAGTGCTAAGCTTGTTGATGAAGTCAAATCATAAAGTTTTGTTTAGATCACAAAAAAAATTTATTGGACAGAATGAACATGTATTTATCTATGAAAATAACAACAAAAAGAAAAATGTGGGACATAGTGAGTGTGTGAATGTGTCCCCATGCCCCCAAACTTAAATTACACATTGTCTCTAATGTATGAATAGCATGGAAGGAACTGACCTAGGAGATGGAGAACTGATGGATGGCATGGCTCGTAGCACGCCCCCAAACTTCAACTGGATGCACTCACGCTGCCCTTAAAAAATAAAAACAAACATAAAATGGAAAACAAGTAATAATAAACAAAGAGAAAAATCAACTAGGAAATACAAATAATAAAATGAAATAAACTAAGAAAAATGATATCCTTTGGGGTGCCTCCCATGAGTTCTAAGTTTAACGTCTTCAGCCAGATGTGGTATCCTCTCACTGCTGATCATCAGGTGGTGCAGTCGAAAAGGTACCGGGTGTCGGAGGTAGGCGATCAAGAATGGCCTGTAGCATAGCCTCATGGCGTGCTAACCGTGCCTCCAAACTATCCATGCGCTGATGCACGAGTGTGGTAGCAGAGGAAACCTCACCTCGGAAGGATGACAACTCGGCTAGAAAGTGCTGGGACTCAGTGGGTCCCATATCCGAATAGTCCTCCTTATGTACTAGGCTAATGACCGGAGTCTCGGTCTCCATGCAATCCTCCTCAACTCTCTCAGCTGCTGGAGTGGGTGTCGGGAGTCCTCGTGGCATATGCGAGATGTTGTGTGTCCACTGAGCCTTCCCGAAGAAAGGATGCTCTCGCACTGGCCCGTCGCTGTGGGTCCCCTTAATCCCCTTCTTCTTGAGGATGGAGGAGAGTAGGAACGGGAAAGGGAGGCCCCAAGCATTGGCTGTGGTGGTCTGACGACCATGTATGTGATCCCAAAATTTGTGCAGCTGGCTCCAAATGATAGCCAGGATGGAGTACCAGTGGCCTCTATGGAAGACATATAAGGACTGGAGAAACTGGTCTCGTTGCTGTGTCTTGTGCCCCAATGGACACACATTACGCTGTAGGATAGTGTCGATAAGCCATAGTCGTGGAGGCAGCTTGGATCGGCTAGCTGCATTGTTATGCCTGTCGGCATACTGGCCAATGCACATGTCTGTGATGATCTCAGCCAGGGCAAAAGACTCTAGCTACTCCTCGATATCTGTGTCCTCATGAGGGGACTAGTCGGTGCAATGAAGAGTAGCGGCTATATCGGCACTAGTCACCTCGATGGGTGTGCCCCGAACTGAAGAAGTGAGAACTCCCGGTCTGCTGCAGTTATATGATAAAATCGCGTAGAACTGGACTACAAGCTGGGCGTAAGCAGTGGAATAGACCGCTTAAACAGCCTCTTCAACCCTCGGTGTCAAAAAGCTTGGACGACCCATTGAGTGGCGTCCATGTGCCGAAATACATAGTCGATGGCGAAGGAGGTCTTGAATAAAAGCTCTTTTTGCTCTATGCTAGGCCGGGATGACGAAGCATGACTGCTGGATGCACCAGAAGTGGAAACAGATGGTCTAAACATGATTTTCTGTAGTTTCTGCCTGATTTGCGATCGATCTTAAGGAGGTGCACTCGATCGCGCATTGGCTATGCACTCGATCGCAAATGTCATGCGCTCGATTGCACACGGCCAGGCTTTTCCTCGAACAGGTGGTGTGCACCAAAAGACTAAGCTATGGTTTTGAGATTTTGAATGTGATCCCAACCTCCTGCAAATAAGCATGCACTCAATTACACATAAGAAAACATATATGTATAATGATTTTTAGAAATAAAGTATTAAAATTCGTGTGTGTGTGCAAAGAGTACCTTATGGATGTATGTAATGGGGAAGGGAGTACGGTGGTAATGGATGTTTGATGGTGAGAAGGGTGATGGTGATTGGTAGTGATGGGGAGTGGAGAGTGTTTGTGAAGTGGATAGTGTGAGTAAGAACAGCTGAGTGTGAGAGTGTGAGTGTGAGAGTGTGAGTCTTGTGCGAGAGGGAGTGAGTGAACAGTGAGATAGGGAGTGAGTGTGGATGTGAATGAAAATTTGCAGATTTATTTCTGTTTTTTCCACGAGTGCGCTCGATCGCACGTGAGGTGCGCTCAATCGTATTCGTGCCCTCGAGCATATGGGAAGACACTCTCGATCGTACATATACGCTCGATCACATTGGATGATGCGATTGATCATAAGTAGTGTGCATGGGACAAAAGAAAAACTTACCTTTAGCTGAAAAATGATAAATTTGGAATGATACATCCTTACCATGTGTCAGTGGCCTTAGTACCACTAACCTCCGTAGAGTTGCTTGAGCTGTATGAGTGATCGAAATGAATATTTGCTCAAGCACTCTCGTGTTTTAGTGCTAATTGGTTGGATGGAAGCACTTAGAACCCACATCAGGTGGTTTAAGTGCTTTTGATGGTTGCTTTATCTCCCATTTTGATGCCTGGTCAATAAGATAAGGAAAGGTAGCATCAGTAAGTGCATGAGGTTTAATTTGAGTAACATACTTACTTGAAGGCTTTGGTGTGTTTTTGAAAAAGTGCACAGCTTTATTGACGTCTTTAATCATATTGTCCTCCTCCAGCCTAATGTCAACTCTTGTGTCCTTATGGTTGGGGATAGTCTCTAATTGAACAGTGTGATGGACCTGTGAAACTTCCTCAACAATATCTTGCATGAGGCTCACATTAGAATATTCATTTTCCTCATTGACTGATTTTGATGTATTAAATATTTTTAATTCTATCCCCTCATTATTTATTTTCATAGTGACTACACCCCTTTTTACACTAATATTAGTGTCAGCAGTTATCATAAAGGGGCGTCCTAGGATGATGGGGAGAGGTGATGGTAAAGTATATTCTTCCATATCTAATACTACAAAATCAGCAGGTATAATGAATTTACCTACTTTTACCAACATGTCCTCAAGGATACCTCTCGGTTGTTTGATGCTTCGGTCAGCTAATTGTAAAGTGATGGAGGTCGGTTGAAGCTCCCCCAAACCTAGTGTCTCATATACACTGTATGGCAGCAGGTTGACACTCGCTCCTAGATCCAATAGTGCATGCTTGAACAGTTGGTCACCTAATCTGCAAGGAATAGAAAACTACCCGGATCTTTTAGCTTAGGTGGTAATTTTCTTAAAAGTACAGCACTTACCTCTTCGGTTAAGGCTACCGTCTCATGCTCCTGGAACTTCCTTTTGTTAGTGCAATAATCTTTTAAAAACTTAGCATATGCAGGTATTTGTTTGATTGCATCTAACAGAGGAATGTTAATTTCAACTTTCTGCAAGGTTTCAAAAATATCAATTAGTTTATTGTCTTTCTTTTGTTTTACTAACCTTTGCGGGAAGGGTGGTGCATCCCACTTCTTTACTTCACTTACCTTTGTTGCCGATGGTGTCTTTTTGGATGCTGTTGCAGATTCATTGGACCCTATTACCTTTCCATTTCTCAAGGTTGTCACAACATTTAGTTGTTGATACCCCCCAGGGTTGGGTAATGTTTGAGCTGGGAGTCTGTTTTTGCTGAGTCATGAATTGTTCTTGTGATGTCACCAGTTGTCTTACTAGACTTTCGAGGTCGTTATTCTTTGGTTCGAGAGTAGCATGAGCAGTGGGATGAGGGTTTCGTTGCTGTCCTTGATTGTTCTGGTTGTTGCTCCACGAGAAATTTGGGTGGTTTTGCCATCCAGGGTTGTACATGTTGGCATATGGGTTGTTCTTAGGTAGTTTCAGATATGCAGATGAGTACAAAGGACACGTATCAGTATTATGGTCGTATTAAGAACAAATTTCACATACCTGGAGTGGGGTGGATGGTAGGTTGGATGAGGCATTTTGATTAGCCATGGCTTTTACCAATAAATCTATTTTCCTTTCCATCGCTGCCATTTGAGGGGAAGATCCTCCATTTACATTTATCTCATACATACCCTTTCCCTTGGTCACATGTCTACCTCGAGAGGAGAACTGCTGAGTGTGTTCGCTGAGGGTTTCGAATAGTTCCATTGCTTCTTCGCTGCTTTTCTCCATCAGCACTCCTCCACAACCTGAATCAACAATACTCTTATTAGTGTCGTTTATACCTTCATAAAAGGCTTGTACCAGTTCATCTTGAGGCAGGTTATGGTGTGGGCATTTGAGTAGCAAGTCGTTGAAGTGTCTCCATGCTTTTGTTGGAAGGACTGGATTTCCTTCCTCATTTGCCTTGTCTTTTGGGCTGGGAAGAACTTTCTCAGGAACTTGCTTGCCAACTCCTCCCAAGTGTGGATGGAAACTGCAGGCAAAGAATTATACCAAAGTTTAGCATTATCTTTCAAGGAAAAAAGGAACATAATCAACCTTATTCCTTCTTGGTCTAGTCCTTGTATGTGCTGGAACTTGCAAAGATTGAAAAATTCTCGAAGGTACAAGTGTGGATCTTCGTTAGGAGTGCCTCTAAAATGAGTCAAAGCATTCAAGATTTGCGGAGATATGTAATAATTTCCCGCCGCCTCAGGTTGATATGCAATGCATGATGGTTGATCAATGTTCCGAGGGATGAAGGAGTGCTTCATCGGTACTCGTGCAGGTGGTTACTGGTTCTCGAGCTGATCAACCATTTGTGGTTCGTTCTCGACTTCTTCTTCGTTCTCCTCGAAGTTGTTCCTTAGCTTTTGTTGGATAGTCCGCTCAAGCTCGAGATCAAGGGGAAAGAATGTTGGATGTCGGGATCGTAGTCCGTGCATAAATCAGGAAAACTGGTTTCAATGCAGCAGTGCAACTCTGCTACTCGGGTAACTCTCTGCCTTAAATGCGCTCGATCGCGCAGGAGGTTGCAATTGATTGCAAATAGCACAGAAGGTGCGATTAGGGTTTGATGTGCCTGAAACAGAAAATAAATAGATTAAGTTTTGATAAAACAAAGATGGTAAAAATAAAGTAATCCTAAAAGAAACTTTTAGCACAATCCCCGGCAACGGCGCCAAAAACTTGTTGCGCGATTATCTACCTAAATAAATAAGTAAATAATCGTACTAGTTTTACTTGCAAGTGCACAAGGTCAACAGTGTAGTATAGTGTGTGAAAGCAAGGCCATCTCCACAGGGATTGGTAAAGTTCGGTTTTTAGAATTAGTTTATTTAAGTAAAAAGAAATAAAATAACTGTTGTGTGTGATTTGATAATAATAAAGACATAGGGCTTTGATATCCACCACTAGTCATACTTTCTCAATTGTATAAGGTATCAGTGCACTAGCCTTATCATGTATACCTACTGGTTGCCAACCTAAGGGCATGGTATCTACTCTTTAAGCTATTGATTTCCCTAAGCAACGAGTTAGGCATGGTATCTACTCTAACTCTTTTCTTAAGGGATTCAGCATAGTATCTGCTTGAGTTGTTCCTTAAGAAAACATAAGTACTATGGAAATCGACAACCACATGAGACCTAGAGCATGGTATCTACTCTCAGTTTCCCATGTTGATTAACCCGGATATCCGGATAAGATATCCCTTGTTACTAATGTTAGACCCAGGACTCGGTCATCCAAATTGATCTAACTAACAGGTCCATACCACATGCATACGCTGGCCATACACATACATATGAGGAACTTAAATAAGCTCATGCATTAATCAAGTTAAGCAACATAATAAAGGCTATTGGCAAAGATTTATAAATGCATAAATATATGAGAAAGCATAACTAGGGCTTCAATCGAGCCCTATAAGAAAGTTAGTTACACATGCTGTCTAAAAACATCATATATAAACTAAACATAAAGAGAAGAATAAACCCGAAAGAAGAGGCGTCAATTCTCTTCCAAAGCTTACAACTCCAAGTAAAATCTAAGAGAAGTGTTCTCTAAGTTGTGGTGAATTGTGCGTGCTTTACAGGTGTATTTATAAGTCTTTGAGAAGTCCTAAGAGGTGCAGGAAACCCTAAACTTCCTAAACCGACAAAAACTCTTTATTTCCAAAACAGGGTTCTGTAGTTTACTGTTCACGCCCGTATATGTGCGCTCGATCGCAGTGCTGTGCTCGATCCCTCTTCTGTGCACACGATCGCAATATGCACTCGATCGCATTGCATGGTGCGATCGATCGCAGTTTATCCAGAGACTGCTCCAGGGATTCCAGACTTCTTCCTTTAAGTGCCAAAACTGCTTCTTTTTTCTCTAAGACCCTATAAAAACATGTAAAACACACAAATGGAGTAAAAGAGATAAAATTAACGTAATTAAGGACCTAACAAATGTAAATAAGGGGGCTTAAATATGAATATTTACGCACATATCAATGTTGAACCTTTTTAGTACCTTTTCGATGTATTGTTCCTGAGATAGCCACAATCTCCGATTCTTCTTATCTCTGCTGATCCGCATACCAAGGATTTGTTTAGCCATACCCAAATCCTTCATAGAAAACTCTTTGGAGAGTTTTCCCTTCAACATTGTTATTTCCATCATGCTTGATCCTGCAATAAGCATATCATCCGCATACAATAGAAGAATGATGTAGGAATCATCAAACTTCTTGAAATAACAACAATGGTCAGCGTTACATCCTGTATACCTGTTTTTAAACACGAAATTATCAAACCTGATATACCATTGTCTAGGTGCTTGTTTCAACCCATACAAGCTTTTCTTGAGCTTACACACCAACTCTTCCTTCCCTAGTTCTTCATACCCCTATGGTTGCTTCATGTAGATATCTTTATTCAGATCACCATGAAGGAAAACGGTATTCACATCTAGCTGTTCTAGATGTAAGTCCTCTACTACAATAATGCTCAATACATATATGATGGTACACAACTTTACAACAGGAGAGAAAATCTCAGTATAGTCGATACCTGGCTTCTGTTGAAATCCCTTGACTACCAGCCTGGCCTTGTATCGCTTAGTTCCATCTTGTTCTTCTTTCAACTTGTAAACCCACTTGTTATACAAAGCCTTTTTGACTTTTGGAAGCTCAGCTAAATCCCATCTCTGATTTGCTATCAGGGAGTCCATTTCTTCATTCATTCCAGCCTCCCACTTGAGCTTATCCTTAATCTGCATTGCTTCTTTATAACATTCTGGTTACCATTGTCAGTTAAAAGTAAATAATTTAGAGATGTTAAATAACGAGTCAGGTGTTGACCTTTGTTAAATCTTTCTGATTTCCTCAATTCTTGAGGGGGAACTTGGGGAACAGGAGTGTGAAATTCTATATTCTCATATCTGGGTTGTAACACTCTTTTTGTAGAAATTTTCTCAAGTTCTATAAACTCTTTCTTTTCTGTTTCCCCTTCCACCTGTTTCATCATGTCCATATATAGAACATTCTTGTTAAACACTACATCTCTACTTCTGAAGACTTTTTGGTTTTCTGGATCCTAAAATCGATAGCTAAACTCATTAATGCTATGTCCAACAAAAACACACTTTTTGGATTTTAAGTCTAGCTTAGATCTTTCATTTGAGTTTATATGGACATAAGAGCTGCAACCAAATATTCTTAAGTGTGATAGGTTCACCTCTTTTCCCGTCCACACTTCTTCTGGAAGTCCAAACTCAAGTGCAACAAATGGTCATCAGATAGACTGATGTGTTCACCACTTCTGCCCAGAACTGTTTGGATAATTCAGCATTAATCCTCATGCTTCTAGCACATTCATTAATGGTTCGGTTCATGTGTTCTGCCACTCCATTTTGCTGTGGTGTTTTAAGAATTGTCTTCTGTCTCTTGATACCATTGAGAGCACAATATTCCTCAAATTCATCGCTGCAATATTCTCCACCATTATCTGATTTCAAACACTTTAGCTTCCGACTTGTTTCAGTCTTAACCATAGCTTTCCACTTTTTGAAGACATCAAATACATCAGATTTATGCTTCAAGAAATACACCCATAACTTCCTAGTGGCATCATCAATAAAAGTAACATAGTATTGAGACCCATTAGGAGATAGTACCTTGGTTGGTCCCCACACATCTGTATGGACCAATTCCAACTTTTCAAGCTTTGGTTTTCTGCTCGTCTTAGAAAAACTCACATTTTTTTGTTTTCCATAGAGACAGTCTTCACAGAAGCTCAGGTCCAGATACTTCAAATTTGGAATCTTCCCTTTTGATAACATGACCTTAATACCTTGTTTACTCATGTGCCCAAGTCTGCAGTGCCAGGTATCTGCGCTCGAATCTATTGATGCAGCTGTTAGAACACTATTTGTTCTACTCATCACATAGAGAGTGTCTTCTTTCTTTCCGTGAGCTATCACCATAGCCCTTTTCGACACCTTCCATGAATCACTTGTGAAAGTGGTTCTGCATCCTGAATCTGACAGTTGGCTTACTGATATCAAATTTCGTGTGAAATTCGGAACATATCGCACGTCCTTCAAATGTAGGGTAGTCCCATTCGCCAGGTTTATCTGTACATCTCCTCTTCCAATTATGTTGCATGGTTCATTATCTCCGAGATACACTTTCCCGAAATCACCCTGCACATAATTTTGGAGTATCTTCTTCTGACAGATAGCACGAAAAGATGCAGCAGAATCTATCACCCACAAATCATTTTGAACAGCAACAAAAAGGATCAAAGCATCAGAATCTTTATCAGAAAGATTAATAGAATTTTTACTTTCCTGATTATCATTCTGCTTTGGTGCTTTGCAATCTCTCATCAGATGTCCTTTCTTTTCGCAGTTCCAACAACCTCCACTTCTTGATTTTGGTCCTCTTGATTTACTCTTCCTAAATTTAGAACTTCCACGATTCTTGTTTCTTCTATTTGAAGATCTTCCTCTTTCTTACTCTCAAAGCATTCCCAGACGTTTCCACAGATCCTGAAGATCTTCTGCGCAATTCTTCGCTTAGAAGAACTCCCACAACATCATCGAACTTTAGTTTTCCAGAGCTAGAAGAGTTACTAACAGCCATTACCAGACTATCCCAGCTATCTGGTAACATTGACAAAGTTAGCAGTGCTCAAACTTCGTCATCGAAGCTGATCCCAATGGATTCCAACTGACTTGTCAGTGTGTTGAAACCGTTCAAGAGTTCAACGATGCTACCGCCGTTTTTCATCTTCATATTGAAGAGTCTTTTCATCAAGAATACCTTATTTGAGGCTAATGGTTTCTCGTACATTTTGGACAGAGCCACCATTAAATCTACAGTGGTTTTCTCCTTCGAGATGTTGAACGCGACAGTTGCAGCGAGAGAGAGTCTGATCGTGCCAAGAGCCTTCCTGTCCAGCACCTCCCACTGTTCATCTGTCATTTCCTGTGGTTTCTTTGTTTTTTCGCCAAGAGGAAGATAGAGGTCTTTCTGGTAAAGATAATCCTTTATTTGCATCTTCCACAAACCGAAGTTTGCTCCATTGAATTTCTCGATCCTTGCTTTACCTTCGTCCGCCATTACTCCCACTCAAATATGACTTTCTCTAGATCTTTTCTGACAATTCCTGCGAACCTCCGTGTATTAGAACACCGTTGCCGATGAATCGGTACCACCGACAAAATTTTACTATTCACGAAATTTATTATTCACGTGAATAGTAACCTCGCAAAAAAAAACAGACAGAAATTTATCATCAAACGCTCTGATACTAGTTGTTAAAGAAAATTAGCAAGAATCGAAATAATACGCACACACAAAGAATTGAACACAAAGATTTAACGAGGTTCGGCAATATACCTACTCTTCGGACCCACACCCGAATTTGTGTTATTTGACAAAAGTCCAGAAATAAAACCAGAGCAGTGCTCCGTTACAAATAAACCACACAGTTGGTTTTGTACAAGACATTTATCTCTCACAATATTTTCTCTCTATATTTATCTTCAGAACAAATACCAATTTATAGGCAAGCAAGCGGCACCGATCTCTGATAAGCATAGAAAGCAGTTGTGCATTAATTGATTTACGGCTACTTCACATGGCCTGTCCTTCTCACAATTAATTGATGTGTGGCTGCAGCTAAGTCTCACAATTAATTGATGTGCGGTTTTGCAATTAATAGACAAAAGCAACCGCATTGATGACTTTGACAATAAATATGGAAACACATGGCCTTGTCCCCACCTTGTCTCCACCTTTAACATTACGGTCCTAGAGACCTTACATAAACCTTACAGATGCCGCATGACAGATTATGATTGAATAAAATAAACTCTTTTATTCTCTTTTAATTCTTTGGAGGCTTGACCCCTTCGAAGTGGTAGAATTTCTCAATTAGATACAACAAAACCGTGTCATTTGGTATCAGAGCTATTGTTGACAGGATTCGTCAACACAACAGTTTGAGAAACGCATGGAGAGTGATATGAAGAGTATGAAGGAGACTATTGAAAAGGCTATAGAAGATCTGAAAATTTTGATTACTTGATGTCAAATACGGCCAAGCATTCATACACAGTCGTCTCCTGCAGAAAGATTGTTTATTGGATTTTGAAGTGGAAACTAGTTTCTCAAAGATGGAATAAAGGGTAAGATCAGAGGTTTGATTTAACCTAGAGTCACACCTTGTTTTGATGGGATGATCCGAATGGTTGGCTTACTACGCTGAGCAATTTTTCAAATTCATTCTGATCATGGAGACACAAAAAGTTTCTTTAGTTTCTTCCCATCTAGAGAAAGAAGATCTACAATAATATTAATGGTTTGAGAAAAGTCGTGGAGTGGTAACCTGGAATGAAGTTCTAGAGACGCTTTGTATGTGTTTTGGCGCAAGTGCTTATGAAGACTATAATGGAGAACTCGCCAAACTTCCGCTATTTGAGAGTACTAGACGAAATTTGAGCAACTTGCAAATCGCACTACTCGGCTTAATGAGGAATTTTTTGTGAGTTTTTTTTATTAGTGGTCTTAAAGAGGAATTGAAGACATGCCATTATTTTGGCTCGATTGAAAGAAAAACATTTGTTGGCTTTACACAAAAGTAATAAGGTTTGCATTGCAACTTCTTTCTTTGTAATTACTGCATCTGATTCTAAACTTCTGGTTAAACGGTTAACCTCAACAGAAGCTAAGACTAAGAAAGATTAAGGTGTTATAACTGTGATGAGAAGTAATTATTTCTTATTGAAAGTGATTGGACAAAAGAACAAAAGGAACAAATTGAGGTGATTGAGAAGAAAACGGTTTTCTTAGCTGTACCTCATGAAATTTCTATGAACGCTCTGGAGGGATCTTTAGCCTCTTAGACAATGCGTGTCCAAGGTAAGATCAAGAAATATAAAATTACAATGCTTATTGATTCTAGAAGCACTCACAAATTAAGCCCATCCTTGGTACAACAAATTAAATGACTTTTGATTAGAAGCAACCCATTGACAGATTATAAGTTATGTCAAACCAAAATTTTGATTATGATTATAATTTTTCATTATTAGTACGATTGTTGAACTGTGCCTAACCTAAATTATTACCTATTATGTGAGATTACCTCGTTTAATTTACGAGGTAATTTGATGACAGATTAGGAAATACTTGATTACATGCCATTTATTACAGAATTACAATTTTATTATATTATTTCACATCTTGTGTTTTTACATATTATTTATTCAATCATATATGTTATTTATTAATATTTTGTAAATAATTACAATGCTACATTATTTTATCATAGGATTATCATGTTTATAGGAATTAATAATATCCTACTATATATCAATTGTATTACTATTATGAATTTTATTTATAAAAAGTTATTACCATTATCATTTTTGCTAAGGTGATCATATTCTGCACTGGCCTGCGAAAGTTATCATGTAATGCAATCACCATATTTGGCCAGTATGCTGGTTTTCAAAGACCTTACCACCAAAGTGGTGGATCCTTTCCTATGTTACACGTATCAACTTTCAAAATCATATCTATGAAAATCATCAATTCGAACAATACAGGTACCAAGTATTTGAACTAGTTTTGGGCAGTCAAATGTAGCATCCCGTATTGGCCCATTCAAATTAAAAACCAGGAAAAAAAAGGAACAGAAAAGCATGTCCAACTCAAGAAACCTCAGACTGATGGGGCTTAGGCATCCTTGACGGATTCACGCCAGGCATACTCCCTTGCTCCATCCTTGTCCACGATCTTGATCACAAAGTTTGGTGGTGCCACAACTAACCTGGATCGAATCTCCATTATGCACTTGTCAACCAATTTGATTGCTTCTTCCACTGACATCCCACTGTGATAGTGCCTATCCATCATGGAGAGTGAAAAATAGGACCCATAACCAAATGCTGCCTTGTCAACCTTGTGAAGGCTAGCAATGTAATCAATGTAGTAGAGAGACGGGCCATTCTCTTTGTCATAGCCAGCCATAAGGATGTTCACAAAGTAAGGATTCTGAAAGACCAAGTTTTGCAATCAGCTTGTATTTCACCTCTCTTGTATAAATAACAATAGGTGTCTAAGTCCGCATAACAAAAGGACTACATAATGCATGCACACATATAAATGAAACCAAGAAAGCATGTACTGTACCCAATAAAATCGAGAAATTAACTTATCAAAAAAATAAAATCGAGAAATTAAAACTATTGTATATAACTAGTCTATTTCTATCTTGCTTCCTTCAATTAGCAACCTCATAAAGTTGCATTGACTTGAGAAACACACTTGTATGACCACAGCCAACCAAATCTTACTCTAATTTATCATTCTAAAGGTAAATGATATATCTGCAGCACAGCAAATAATGCATGCTACTCTTTTCAAAAAAATAAAATTCTTCTATTTGGTTAAAAAGAAATCTTCTATTTGGTTGCCTTCTCATCTATCCCAAACTTTGAATGGCATATGCACCACCCATATTCCGAGACAAGCTGCTACATGTTTTCACCTCTATCAAATAAGATATAGTCCAACATTCTTTCTTGATAAGGACTAGATCACATTTACAGAAAAGGAACAAATGTTAAAGTAAACGAGGAATGACGGAAAAAAGTAAAACTAATGATACTACATAAGCTGTAGAATCCACATGCTCATGGATTGTTTAAGACACTTGCAAAAGAGCAGTACTGCGTGACAGAAGGCAGACAATGGCCATCAAAGTAGGATCTTCCTAACTAGCCCTGGCTTAAATTTGAGGTGTTTCTAGTGATTCTATGACCAGAAAAGTGGAGAAAGAAAGTTATTAGTTCAGAGAGCCGAATGGCTGACTTCCAGAATCCATTGCAAAAGATCAATAACTTGTAGAATGACTGCACAAAGGTTACCAGTAGACGGAATAAATACATGTAAGGCTAGCCCATACAGATTTCAACCATCAAAATCAGATTTTCATCTTTTCCAATAAGAAAATAAGTAGTATGAGTAAAGGAAAGATGAAGAGAAAAGGAAAACACCTCCAATCAAAACATGAACTTACAATTCATTTCGACTAATTGAAGCATTCCAAGTACTATAGGACACAACTGGAAACCAAGTGCTTTAGTTAGGCAGTGAAAGAAATCAGCTTTGGTAAGACTCGTCAAGCTGGAGTTGAAAAGGCAAATAAAAAACCTTTTTGATATCCAAAACATCATCTGAGTAGACCCTACGTTTCAAAAGCAACAACTGGGTTCAATTAAGTACCCCATTGTAATGAAGAACTGCTCTACCAGAAGAAGAAACAACATTTCAAACTATATTTACAAGAAAGTGGGAGACCACCTAAATTCCAATACTCTTTTCTTTCTTACCTATAAATCCAAGTTTAATTGCATTAACAAGACAAAATTGATAAAATCAACTAGTAAACATTAACAAAATAGAACTCAACAAAGTTTTTACTCATGATTTATTATTTCTTTACTCTTCATCCAAACACAAGCACCACCTTAGGTAGCCCATCACCAGCACCACGAGATTTGTATAAGCACTATAACCATATCCACCTGTTTGATATCCTAACACCCTATTGCCACCACTTTCATTTCAACCATCCTTGATAGGCTAGCAGCATAGATCCAGTGACCATGAAGTTTCCCAAACATATTCAATGTTGTAGTGTACTACTTGCAAGACTGATAAATCAAGAGCCCAAACATGCCTGACAAGGCTAAGTAGGCTTCATGGTTCATAAAGGACGACATAGACCTAACAAACCCTGATAACAGAACAAATTTAGGCCTGTGTAGATATTCAATGTAGTTGGGTCCTACTTGCAAGACAAAGACATCAAGAGCTCAAACTGATAAGGCCAAATAGGCTTCATAGTTCATACATAAACCTAATGAAACCCTGATGACAGAACAAGATTTAGGCCTATGTAAACCATCTACACCTCTCCTGACTTATTAAGGCTCTGAGGCCATAGGAAGCTTCAGGGACCAAAATGCGTTCTAGGGGGCTAGTCAAGGCTCTCAGACCCCATGGAGGAAGGCTCTCAAAATCCAAAGGAGTCCAGATGGAAATGCAATAAAAGGGGATCAGTGAGCACAAGATTATCCACCACCAAGAGTTACATGTTTATATACTGCTTTAGTGTTTCCCATCCATAGCCTAAGACATTAGGGGAGAAATACTTCTATGGGAAAGACAATTAAACACAAATGAAGGGAAGTACAAGATTACACTAGTAGCTATTAAACACAAATGAAGTCAATGACTCTAATCTTCCTATAAAAAAAAGTTCATCTATATTCCACCCCATATATGGTTGGAGAGAAAAGTGCATGTACACTTTCTCTGGTTCGATAACTATTACTTGCTTCATGGATGTAGTGCCTTTATATGCTCAGTTTTGCAAATAAAAACAAAGGAGATGTGTTTCCACATATCGCTATAACCAATCATGTCATGTTAAGGATTTACTAACACATGATATCCAAGTCAATAATAGCAAGATTATTCTGGAGCAATCTTCTTCAACGAGAAATCATAATAACTGAATCACACTATTGTGTCTATTACTATAAAATTTATACATTGTATCCTTGTTGGAAATTTACTTATCAAAGTAAGATTGCTGCATTCACTGCACTGCAGAACTAAAATTTCTCTTGTTTCTAGCTATAAGGCGCCTTTATTAACTCTGGTAGAACGAGAATTCCTTAATAAATTTCAAATTGATACCATGAAGAAGCACTTGCTTCAATTAACAAGAAAAAAGGAAACATTTTCACAACCACTTCAGATCACCACTAATTCCATATTGGTAAAGCGAAAGAAAAGAAAAACCCCGTAAATTGCATCTTCTTATAAACCCTTTCTTTTAAGTAAACCGTAACATTTACAAAAAGCAAAATAGTAAAGTAAATTAACAAGAAAAAGAAAAGGAATTAACTTTCTCAAAGCAGTAGCGAGCTCTCCTCGAGTGAAATTAGAAGCAGCGGCAGTAGTCAAAGGGATGCCGTTCCGAAACTGATAGAGGGCCACGTTCTTCTGTATGTATTCCGTGAACTGAACTCTGTACACATAGCAGCATACACATATAAGTAGTGTATATAAGACACAGAGAGCGAGAGGATGTGAGGGGAAGCTTACCTGTCACCGGCTTCTCCGCTAGCGGCGATGAGCTTGTGGGAGTCGAGGATCATGATCTTGTCCTCGTTTAATTTGTGGACTAATATGCTGTTCACCGCCGATGTGTCCGCCGCCACCACAGCGAAGCCGTCCCCAACCAGACCAAACACGCACTCCATTTATCTTTCTTTTTTTTATACTTCGATTTCTACTTTTGTTCTCTCTGATTTTGATTTCCGGTGATGTGAGGTGAATAAACTGCAAACGACTTGAGGAACAAGTTTTTAGTTACAATATTGCGATTTAGGGATTCGAAAAGGGATCGGTTAATTTCGGGGGAATAAAAGAATAGTTAGGTCATTTTATTAAGTGGGATGAAAACAAAACCTCGTTCACTCTACATTCAACAATCCATACTAACTTCCCATAACACAAATTAAAATTTATATTAAACATTTATTCTTAATCAACAACTCAAATATATATGTTAAATTTAAAATAAAATGTTTATTTTGATTTATAAAATTTGAATTTATTTACAATTGAATTTTTATGATTTTAATTTAAATAATTAAAATTTTAATTTATTAAAATCATAATAATTAAATTCTTGACAATGATTTCGTAAAAAAAAAAACTAACGGAAAAAATGCAAAATATCAAAATCACCCCTTAAATTCTTTCTAAAAATAAAAGAATAGAATAAAAAAAACTAGAGAGGTATTGCCTCTCTTACCTCTCCTCTCCTTCCATCTCCCACCGCATTTACAAGTTCTCAGGCGCCAAGTTCCTTCTCCTCTCCTTCATCCGCTCCGATACCCGACTCTCCCTCCACCACTCCCTCCTCCCGCCGAACCTCATCGTCTTCCCCAAACCCTCCAATGCCTCCTCTACACCTCCATCAACGCCTACCTCCAGTCCTGGAAGCCCCACCTTTCCGTCCAGATCTTCATTGTGGAAAATTTTGATTAAATTTGGTTTGGTCATGAGAATCAATTAGCAAATTCTCTCCTATTTTTCTGTTTTTGTTTCCTTTTTTTTTACTTCCTGCTATTCCGCCAAGAATGATGAAGGGTTGAGGTTGAAACCTTGCTTGTCTGATTGTTTAGATGAGAACCTCATTTACTTCTTTTCATCTCAAATAAATTTTGTTGCAGATACAATTTTTGTTTATATCAATCTAATTTCTCATCTCAAGTTCAATCCTATGATCAATCAGCAACAACCCAAGCTTATTATCCCTATAACAAACCCAACACCAATACCAACAAGAACCCCCTTTGATTCAACCTTCTGGGTCCCAATCCCATCCGACCCGACCCATAACATGGCGGCTTACGAGCAGACCCATATGCAGAATCAGTACAATGCTTATTACGCACAAAGGGTTGTTGAGAATCAGTCGCAACAACAAGCGAATCTGGGTGTGGATTCGACTGGGTTGAATCTGGCTGCTTCAGCGGCGGTGGCGGGGTTTTCGCAGCTCATGCTTGAGTTCGTGGGATTTCACGATGGCCGTCCGAGGAAGCCGAGGTGGTGGGTCAGGGTCAGGATTTTTCTTGTACCAGATCTTCGACTCCGCCATGTTCTTTCACTTCTTCCTCGTTACACCACCCACCTTCCACCTTGACACCATAATTGCACTCCTCCCTCTCTCTATTTTAATTTCGATATATTGTTTATTTAAACTCTCGGCTGGTGCAGGCGTCGGCAAGGTTACTGGAGACGGTAGTTGCACCACCCCCAATTGCGACGGTGTACAATGTGAGGGCTGCACCGAGGGAGCTGGGTGGACTGGAGGAGTTGTTCGAGGTGTACGGCATAAGGTATTACACGACAGAGAAGATTGCAGAGCTTGGTTTCACAGCTAGCACGCTAGTGGACATGAAGGAGGAGGAGCTTGAAGAGATTATGAACAACTTGACTCATGTTTTCAGATGGGAGATTTTGATAGGTGAGAGGTATGGTATCAACAAGCTTGGATTTGATACACAAGCACGTCAACGAGAGCTGACGCGAAAGAGGACAAAGAGGGGAGTAGAAGGTCTAAGGGATAAGGGATAGTTTTGATATTTCACGTTTGTCTCATTAATTTTTTTTTGGCAGCTCAACGATGGAATTATTATGATTATAGGGAGTTAAAAACTCGATTATTTAAATATAAAATATTAATTATGATTAGATTTAAATTTTAAAAATCAAAATAAATATTTATTTTTAAATTTATAAGTTTTTAAAATTAAAACTAACGACAATTAAAACATTCAACAACGAAAAGCACAACAAATGAGCCAAATTTTTTTTAATAATACTTTTGAATACTCAATCAAATTTCAAGGTGGTCAATTCTAAGAATTTTAAATGAATTAATGTTTACATTTAAGTGATCAAAAATTATATTGTATTTATTTGCACCTTCCATAAAGTGTTGTCATGTATACACGCACATAATTATTCATATGTATAAATAATTTTGGTTAAGTTTATCGATATTTTGAAAAATCAATAACCATAACATGAAGAAAAAAATATTCTAATCATACCAAATCGAAAAGTTTGATCAATTATTTTTTTGTTTGTGTTAGTTTCGGTTTTTTGGTATTTTTGTCCAAGCATATCTAGAAAGCAATAATACTTCCAAAAAAAACGAAAAAGACTTAACAATATCTTTTTATATAAAAAAAAAATGAGAATGGTATCTTTATCAACGCTATATGAGTATCCCACACTCGAACCCGATAAAACTTGAACACAAACACTTTTGATAAAGAAAAAAAACGAGTTTCTACCAACCCAGTGACTAGGAGTATTGACAAATTAAATTGGTGCTCTTGTTAATCTTTGGAAATAAAATTTGGAATTCATCGATGCACTTGAAATTATGTTTTATAAAAATTATGAATAAGTTACATTGACTATAACAGCAGGTGGGGCGGGGCAACGGGGTGGTCCAGGTGGGGGGCAAGGGGCACCGTTCTTGAATTCGCATATGCATTCGTCAAAGGGAATTCCTGCACCAGCCGGACGACAGAAAGAGCTGACTTGACCGATGCCACGGTAGCACGGACTGCATGTTTCTATGCATTTGCTTTCGTCAGGACAACCTCCTCCCCTTGTGGCTAATGAACATGCATTCACCTTTGGTACCATAATTTTCACTACAAACATGCAAAAAAAAAATTGAGAAAATTATAATTAAGATTAATAAACTGTTCATCAGCAACTGTTAATTCACTAATGAAATTAACAAACCTGAAGTTAAAACTACGAGCATCAGAAGCAGCAAGTAAACTGAAGCAGAGAAATTGGACATCTTCATTATTGATAATGCGAAGTAACTCAGGAGATCACTAAGGGGAACTTTGGCTGTGTACTTGCTACAGATTTGTGTCTTAACTTGGCTGAATATTTATAGGCTAGAATACTAATACTGTGTACTTGCTAACAGATTTGTATATTAATGAGTAAGATCTGCTTACTTTTCATTTCAATAACTTTGAGGGAAAAAAATCTGCATCTAATTAATTACATAATGATCGAGTTAGATGTTTAGTTCGAGTTGAAATTATTTAACTAATAACCCAATCCAATCCACCAAATTTAAAAATTCTTCACTTTAAATCCAACTTAACTTTTAAAAATATTAACTTAACATAACTCATTATACTTATTGGGTTGAGTTCCCGGTCTACCGATTTTTATGCCCACTCCTAAAATTTCGGGCTCGAAAAGGAATCAGGTAACTTCAGAGGAAATAAAAGATTTGTTAAGTCATTATACAAAGTGGGATGGCCCATTTGATTGAGAGGTTGGAATTGAAATATTCACAAATTTTTGGGCCAAATAGGTTCATTGGGCATGAAGCAGGTTTCCATCGCCCAAATTATTTATGGTTTGGTGATTTGGGTAAAAAAATTATTATTAGTTTACGGTAAAACCGTAATATGGCTATAAACTGTTTAATAATTAAAAAACAATAATGAAAACAATTTCTTATATTTCAATTTTTTTTGGATAAATTTAATTTTTCTTAGGCATCTTAAGTTTTTTAGTGTTGAGGTTTGAACTCGACAAGATCCAATACTTAGAAACATACGTATTTCATAAATTGTCTTTTTTATTATAAAAATTGTTTTTAAAATATGTGTTTGATTTAGTTTCTGTTTATAAAAACAAACAAAAAAACATTTAATAAAGTCTACCAAAATTTGTAAAATTGAAGTAAATCAAAAAAGAAACGTAAGCAATTGAAAAATAAACATCACTTTAATTAAGCACTTATTTACCTAAACACATAATTCAATTAAAGCACTTAATTAAAGATTAAATAATTATGTGTCATTATTAATAAAAAAAATGTATTCATTTCCATAGAAATTTTAAAATTTAGTTTGAATTTAGAATAAAAAATAAATAATCTGAAGTTTATTTGACATTCATTTATATTCTCGAGACTCCAAAATTATATTGGCCCAACATGCCAATGAAGCATCCATCGTTTTTAGAGTTTTATATGTCTAATTTTTTAAATCCATTCAGGAAATTCCCTACAAAAAAAGAGGTATATATAAATATAGTATCAAGTTACTCTATGATAATTAGGGAAAAATTTTCCTACATCAATATCATGAATGATGTGGCATTCATCAAATGGTGTATTGAGAGAAAAAAGAAGATTTTCACTCAAAAACTTATACTGAGTACATATTGCGATCTAATTTTTTTTTGTTTGTTATTTTTTTGAATAAAGTTGTAGGTTAATAGTTGGACCAAAAAAATAATAATTTTGATTGATATAAATATTTTTTATAATTATATTGCATGGGTGTAGATAAATGTTCACAGTATTTATTGGGATGCTTTAAAGGTGTTAGAAAAATGAGAGTAAAATGTTGTTTGAAAACCCAAAAGGAATTAACTTAAATCAAATGATTTTTATTTAAATAGAAAATGTGTGATGTTAAATCAAAATCCATTAGTTTAAATCAAATGTTGTGATTTAAACAGAAAATGTGTGAGATTTAATAATTATTTTTTAAACAGATATGATATGGTTTGTTAAAAACTAACGAACATGATCGTAAGGCTCTCATTAAATCTAAAAAAACCATGTCTTTCCAACTGGAAAAACATGACTTTTCAAAACCTTTTGAAGATGTGCTTCTACACATATAAATACCCTCCCTCCCTCCACTTTCAGAATACAATTCATTTTTCATTCTTTCTTCTCTCTTTGTCTCTAAAAAATTCTGCCATACTATTTTAGTATTTCAAAGTAGAGTTAAATCGGAATTTCTTCAAATTTTATTGTCTGCAGACTTCAAGTTTGAGACTTGGTTGTATCCTGGAAGACTATTCGTCTGTAACCCATAACAAACTTGTTTATACAAGTGGGGACGAATAAAACTTTAAAGACAGTGATTAATTCATGCCTCTAAGTCTTGATTCTCATATTCTGTTCCATTTAAAAAAATATTACAACAATTTTAAGGATTTATTTCTGTCCAACAAAATGGAGACAGAATCATTCAAGATGATGAATCAAGACTTCGTCAAACTAGACAGATTCGATGGAAATAATTTCAACTGATGGCAAGACAACATTATGTTATTGCTTACTGCGTTGAAAATTTATGGATCCCAATCTGAAACCCATTCCTGATGATCCAGTACCTAAGGAAGGAAAGTAACCTCAAACAATTGTGATTGAACAACTACAGAAAGAAAATAAGAAAAGAGAGGAGATCGCTTGTACAATCAATTCACTGACATCAAATCTATGAAGTCAAGGTTTGATTAATTTCATATGAAACCAAAAGGTACACTTAATTTTATTTTTTTTGCGCACTTATTTACACAATCAACAATGTGAAGATGGTTTGTGGTTTTAAAGTTATTAAACTTTAATTTATGTGCACACATATTAGAGTTTCTAAAAAAGATAAATCTCATAACTAGTATTATGTTTTTACGAGAAAATAGTGAAAACTAAAAGGCAACACTGAATACAATGTGAAACTTGAAAAGTAATATCTGTGGTATCAATATGATACATGTGGTTATTTTATTTTGCAAAGTATAATATTACTTCATTTGCAAGAAGAACTTCTTTAGTCGAATGAAGAGATTGTAATTAAAAGATAACAATTTAAATCTAATTTTGTTTATGTTTCTTTTACTAATCAATTTTCAATTTCCGTTGAATCTAAGCGGATTGCATTTGTGATGCTTTTTTATTATATTGTTAGAATTTGCATTTAAAAGAATGCTAATAAAATATCACATGGTACTGATCTATTTGGGGTTTTGTGTTATACATGTTTGATTTTACTGAATATGTAACTCCATGCATCATGAAAAAAAATTACAATAAGACATTCTCGAATTGGTGAATGAGGATGCCATATAGCACAAACAATGTGATCACCATGACTGCAATTGTATGAGTGCTATTGTATGTTATCATAATGAAAAATACATGTTGATGTATATAGTAATATTGAACAAAGGTTCTAATGATGAATGAAAGAGTTTGATTACTTGTTTCAGACAAAGTAAGAGTCTTTGTACTGATAAAGGTGTGGTTATAGAGTCTTTGTATTGATATCAAAATTGGGCTTCATTTGCATGATTCAAATCCTCAAGCATATTTGTTTATGGCTACATTATTGAGTAGTAAGGATACGTATATTCAGAAATAGCACTCGTAGTAGAAATATGGGGGTCATTTCGTTGTTTAACAATTAAATAATTAATTTCTTATTATTGTTAATGTACAAAAATTATATATTTTAAATGTGGGGGTATTAATTATATTATAGAATATCATATACATATGTGAAAATTTGTTGAAATCTTGAAACTTATATGGTTGATATAAGTGAAACCAGGAAATATACTTTATGAAAATTAAAGTGAGAAAGCTTAATAGGAGTTATACTTTGAGTATTTCATTGTACATTACGAGAATATACAAATTTAGTATAATCTTTGGTTACCTAGAAGAAATCATAGATTTGATTTGAACCGGCTGTATCAAGAGGATACACTGATGCCATAGTAATCTGATTATATCAAGAGAATACATCGATGCTAGTTGAATGATGAGAATGAGAGATATAAAATACCCAAGAGGAGGTGATGTCTCTTGAATACATCGATGCTAGTTTAATAGGAGGTATGTCTCACACAATGAAATCTGAATTAATTGTTTCGATAGCAATTGAGAAAAAAAATGTTGAATGGATTAATTAGAAATTTATTGTTGAAAATAAATTTTGTGGCCACATCCTATACATTTAAAATCTATACTTTATGATAATGAAGTTTTGTGAAATGTACCTTAAATAGTAAGTCTAGATATACCAATCTTAGACTTGAGTATGTGAGATAATTGATACAAGATGGTATCATTACAATTGTCTATGTAAAGTCAAGTAAGAACTTGACTGATATACTTACTAAGGCACTCGCAAAAGACCTAGTAAGTAATACATTTATAGAGATGGGGCTTAAACTATTTAAAAGTCAGTAGTGATGGTAACCCAACCTAATGCTAATAGACCACCAGTCCTAGGTTTTAATGGGTAATAACAAGTTACTGTGATTCACTGTTGATACTGTCATAAAGTTAGCCCATAATTGAGAAAGATAATATCGTCCATTACGTTTTAGAGGATGAATTAAACTCTTAATGAAGTTATAGAAGGCATTCTAATAACGGAAACACAATAGGAACTTCACCTATATGAACGAAAGAATGGTGCTGCTTTTTATAGAGAGTTATGGTTTGCTCTCGTGAGGTTCATGAAACTAGGATATAGCACATGATCATAATAGTGCTAAGTGAAAATAAATTATCACCGAAATAAGAGAATTGTATGTGTGTGATGGCTCTGGTCATATCACACAAGAATGTTGGTTTAATCCAAAGGAAACCATTCATTTCTATATGACTTTGAGTTGTTTACACTAATGGAAGGTTTTAAATCGAAAGATATATTCTTTATTCATACGAGACTTGAAGATATTATAGTAGTATTTTTCAAAATTGATTTTTCAAAAAAGTGAGGGACTGTTAGAAAAATGAGAGTAAAATGTTGTTTACAAACCCAAAAGGCATTAATTTAAATCAAATGGTTTTGATTTAAATAGAAAATGTGCGATGTTAAATCAAAAGCCATTAGTTTAAATCAAAGTTTGTGATTAAAATAGAGAATGTGAGAGATTTAATAATTATTTTTTAAACAGACGTAATCTGGTCCGTTAAAAACTAACAGACATGATCGTAAGGCTCTCATTAAATGTGAAAAAACATGACTTTCAAGAACCTTTTGAAAAGGTACTTCTACACCTATAAATATCCTGCCTCCCTCCACTTTTAGAATACAATTCATTTTTCATTCTTTCTTCTTTCTTGTTCTCTCAAAAATTCTGCCATAATATTTTAGTATTTCAAAGCAGAATTAAATCAGAAGTTCTTCAAATTTTGCTCTCTGCAAACTTCAAATTTGAGACTTGGTTGCATCCTGGAAGATTATTTGTCTACAACCCATATCAAACTTATTTATACAAGTGGGGATTAATAAAGTCTTAAAGACAGTAATTAATTTACGCCTCTAAATCTTAATTCTCATATTCTGTTCCATTTAAAAAAAAAAATATTACAACAAAAGATATTCTAATACAAGCCCCGATATAGCAAAGCAAATTCTCCACAAGTTACCTAATTTCAAGTCTTCGAGAAAATGAAGGATGTACTACAACTAAGTAAAAAAAACATAATTCAAAACCACATAATCCTCCGTCTTTAAAGGCTCATCACTAATTTAGCCATCGAATCCCTACAAATACTAATAGCTAGGTTGTAACGACCCATCCCGGGTTGGCCAACCCCGAGACGGTGTCATCACATTTTGAAAATCTCAGCACGACATATATATGCAACAATAAAAAAAAATGATACTAATAGAAATATTTATCGTACTCCTCAACCCTCAACAGGGGAGGTACACAAACTGATATTAACTTATAGAACGTAAAATGCATGAATAATTACAAATAAAATTTTATTTCATTTTCTCTTTTGTCTGAGGATGTTGACACGTACATGGCTTACAAAAAAAGAAATTGTCTGACTCTCAACCCACCAGACTAATTGTCTTGTCTGCTACCTGAAATCATTGTACAATGAGGGATGAGCTTTACAAGCTCAGTAAATTAAATTTACTAAAAGTGCTCAATCTGTATAAATAGTCTTTTAATATTAAATCATTTATATTTAACATAACTTGATAATAACTTTCTACTATCACTACACATGTCATAAGTCTCATTCTCTATCAATCTCTTCTTCTTATTTATCGGTTCACCTTAAGACCATCAATTATCTCATAACTACCTCGTAATGAGGTTCATATCATAAAGTCTGTCATTTAAATGGTTCTTATCATGTCATACTTCTATATTTCTTTCTCACCATAACTGTCTCTCTCTGTGAGACTCATTTATATATAAATAATTTCACAATAACACACAACACATCAGCATTTCAATGATGCAATTAATATTTTAAAATAGATGCAATGCATGAATTATTATTAGGGAACATCTTCCCACATATCGACATGTTTTAATCTTAGATTGGTTGCCTTCTCAGTTCTTTTATTCTCATTAGACTGGCTGTTTTACCGTTTCTTTCATTTTCCATTTAGACCGGTTGCCTTCCCAGTTCTTTTATTCTCATTAGACTAACTGCCTTCTCGGTTCTTTTATTTTTCATTTAGATCGGCTGCCTTCCCGGTTCTTTCATTTTTTTCGTTTAGACCGGCTGCCTTCCCGGTTATTTTATTGTATGCATATACATATGAATAATGATATGAAATATGCATATGAACAGTAATATAAACAACATGAATTCAAAATATTTAAATGTTGCTAACCTGTCTTTCCTCAAAGTTCTATTTGATGAATTTCACACATTCTTTCTCTTCATATATCACATCAAATCATCCATCATAGCTCATCAAGATCCACTAAATTTCATCTCCTCATAATTCGTATCAAAACATTAACCATTGCTAATCAAGAATTTCACTTATCACTTTTATTATTAATCAACTTATTATTCCAAAAATATTATTTCTCACATAATAATTTTCTACACGTCCCATATTCATATCGTATCCATTAACCAAATCTTTATCTATCACCAAAACATAATCTAGAAATTTTATTTTGATATTATCACTAGTTTTTTCATTTTCATTTTCTTTTATATTTGGATTACCTAAAGTAAATTTAACTTACCATGTAGCACTTAAAGCTACCTGTGGATCACCTCTTTGCCTTTCCCGTTCCTCTAAGAAATTTCTCAGAATTTCTACACAATTCTCCCAACTTAGACAACTCATAAATCCCTCAAATTAAATCCAAATGACCTCAAAAAAAAATCAAAAAATCAACATCAAGAAGTTTAGTTTAATTTTGTAGTTGACAACTTTTCGAAATTACCTCAAACTCTGCACGAAAAAGCCAAAGGAACAAAATGGGTTGTTTCTCCCCTGCTCGACGCGTGTAGGCTATGCACCACCCTGACCTGCTCGTGGAGGCTCACCTCCCTGGCTGGAAGACAGCTGATGGTGGCAGAAGAGGTTTTTGGAAGTTTGGGGGCAAAAAGATGTTGAATGGTTGGGTTAAGGCTATGTCAAAGTTTGGAAGAAAATGGGTTTTTGAGAAGGAAAATTTTCTGTTGTTTTTCTTTCTCTCATTTCTCTTCTATCGAGCTCTCTCTTTGCTAAATGAGAGATTTCACTCTTCTAGGTTGACTTTTTTCTTATATACTCCCACTAACACTTGACCTTTTACCAATCTACCTTTCCCTTTATTCTTTTATTAATTTACAAGTTCTTCTTTTAACTTTCTTTCTAGTATTTAAACTCCCCAAAATAACTACTACGTTATTACTTTCTATTTTCCTAATTACTTCTCGTGACTCTCTATAAAATTTCCCCGTAAACTCTTTCAAAATTTTGCTTTTTCAACCTTTTTTCCAGTGCTCAAGTGTTCAAACATGCATTAAATTCTGTCTCAATGCATTAATTCCTTTACTTCCCACCATTTATTTCTTTGTCTCCCACCATTGTGGCCATTAATTTGTCATTTAATTTGCCATCAATTTGGCATCTTGTTTTTTTTTTTACTTTTTTTATCTTTTTAATTTTTTTTATTCCAATTAGACTTTTCGCATTTGAAATATTTTTATTTTATTTTAACTCTATGTTATATTTATTAAAGTATTTTTTTACTAAATTCGGGTATTAAATAGGTCCTCTTTAGAGAAGGTGAGCGTATCCCAGCAGTGCAGGAAATTAAAGAAGAAAATTAAATCTATTAAAATGGCAAACAAAGTTGCAGCATTGTTGGCGATGTGGCTTGTTCATGTTGCAGCAGTCCAGTTTATGCCTACGGTTGGTGATTTCTTAGCTGGGTCGGGTTTAAACCCGAAGGTTTAGATCAGCTGAAAACTGTACTGATAAATTTAAAAAATTTAATAGTAATTTTAATTTTTGAGTCTCACATTTATATTGATGTTATCAATAAAACTCATCAAAATTATTAATGAAATTTTTAATTGATGTAAACCATTAAATTTAAATCCAAACCAACAAAAAAAAAAATTTTTGACAGTTTGAGACGATAAACTGCCAAAAAGGACGACTGCTACAAGAAATGCCAGAAAGGCTGCAACACTAACGGAGTTAGCCAGAACTTGTGCGAAATGAAGTGCAAGTCTGATTGCTTTATTAAAAAACCAGCTGGTAATTTATTTATAATTAAAATATAATTATATTATTTTACACGACGAATTAAATATTTTTCATTAATTTCGTATAAACTACAAACCGTTTTAACATTCCTCCAACCTTGTTGGTTTTTTGCAGCCAAGCCAAGGCATCACACTCCCCCCAAATAGCTGATTGAGCAAAGACGAGATTGGTGAATGACACTATCCAATTACCATTCACAAAAGCAAAACTTCATGCATATAGTTTTTACTTTTAACATTAATTTGTAATGGATCTTCTGAGATTTTAATTATAACACAAATTAAAATCTATATTAAACATTCATTCATTATTCAACAACTCAAACATATAAGTTAAATTTATAAACTTTTAAAATCAAAACTAAAAACGATCAAAACATTCAAACAACAAAAAAACACAATAGATGATACAAGTTCTTTTTTCATAATATTTTTGAATAGTCAATCTTCAAGTTTCATGATGGACGGTTCTATGGTTTTTATATGAATTAGTGTTTATGATTAAGTGGTAAAAAGTATATTGTATTTATTTGCACTCTCAATAAAGTGTTGTCATGCATACACACACATAATTATTTGTATGCATAAATAATTTTGGTTCAGTTTATTGATATTTTGAAAAGTCGATGACCATAACAAGGAAAAAAAAATTCCTAACCATACCAAATCAAAAAGTTTTGGTTAAGTGCTTTTTCCTTCTTTTTAGGTTTGTGGTGTCTTAGTATTTTTGTTCGAACTTATCTCCAAAGCAATAATACTTCCAAAAAATAGTAGACTGAACAATATTTTTTTGGTATAAAAGAACGTTGTAAAAAAGAGTGGTGTTTTTATCAATGATGTATGAGTATCCATATTCGAGTCAAATAAAGCTCGAACACAAAAACTTTTGATGAGAAAAAACATGAGTCTCTACACTCCATTAAAACTTTGGTGGTGATAGAGAGTATTAAATTGGTGCTCTTACTATCTTAGGACATAAAATTTGGAATTCATCGATGCACTTGAAATTATGTTTTATAAAAATTATAAGTTACATTGACTATAACAGCAGGCAGGGCGGGGCAAGGGGGTGGTCCAAGTGGGGGGAAAGGGGCACCATTCTTGAATTCGCAGATGCATCCGTCAAAGGGAATTCCTTCACCAAACCGACGACAGAAAGAGCTGACGTGACCGATGCCACGGTAGCATGGACGGCATGTTTCTCTGCATTTGCTTTCGTCAGGACAACCTCCTCCCCTTGTGGATATTGTACATGCATTCACTTTTGGTACCATACTTTTCACTACAAAAATGCAAAAAGAACAAAATAGAAAATGATAATTTATTATAATTAAGATTAATAAACGGTTCATCAACAACTGTTAATTCACTGATGAAATTAACAAACCTGAAGTTAAAACTACGAACATCAGAAACAAGAAGTAAACTGAAGCAGAGAAATTGGACATCTCTATTATTGATAATGCGAAGCAACTCAGGATATCACAAAAGGGAACTTTGGCTGTGTGCTTGCTACCAGATTTGTGTCTTCACTTGCTGAATATTTATAGGCAGTAAAATTGTGATAGGCTAGAGTACTAATACCGTGTACTTGCTACCAGATTTGCACATTAATGAGTATGATCTGCTAGATGCAACTACAGATATTACTTTTTATTTTAATTGCTTTGAAGAAGAAAAAAAAGCTGCATCTAATTAATTAAAGTATTTGTTAATTTCATAGGTGCATTGCACCCAGAACAAACGTTTATTCATTTTTAAATTTTAATCTACCTTTTTATCTTCCGTAACTGATTGAGAGTGTTAATGCTGCAATTATTTCTATTGACCAACTTTTCACCAATTTACCTAAAAAACAAAGGAAAAATAACTTCCCTCCCTTTTCTTTATAGTATTATTTCTGTTTTCATTCTATGTTGTATTCATTTTTTTTTTGGCATTATTATATACCTTTATGATGACCATTTCGAAACAAGTGATTTTATTTTCGTACATTAAAAACATAGAAAAATTTGCGCACACTATAAGCACAGAAAAATGTTATAAGTTGTCGGAAACTCTTCGATGATTAGTCAGTATCTCAAAATAAGATAATAAGAAAACAAGAGTCGTAGAGAAAATTGTATTGTATCTCGAAAATGATGATGAGAACCTCTTTATATAATACTTATGAGCTGAGTATGTTACGGAAAATAAAAATAAGAAGTAATGTCGTGGTTATTAGGTGTAATGATTGTAATAATATTAGATGTGATTATGATATAATAATATCAAGATTTACTTAGGTTTAATTTTGGAGTAACTGTGATGAGATAATTAATGTGATTGATCAAAATATTTAAATTTTAAAGATTAAATGTAAAAATATCATTTTATTCATGTCACGTGTAAATATATAATTGAACATTTGATTTGACTTGTAAAACTACAAGAAATGTCAAATTTTCCATCTTATTGCCGTAAAAGATAATATGTGTGAAAAGACAATGTGTGTGAAAATACCGAAACAAAATGCAATATAAGGTTAAATAGGCATTTTTATCATTTAGGTTTGCTTGTTTTAATATTTTTGGTGTCTGCAATTTGAAAATGTGCAATGCTGGTTTGAAAATATTAATGATATGTTTGGGTAACAGTTTTCTGCTTTCAGTTTTCGAAAATGAAAACTGAAAACAGTTTTATGATGTTTTCTGAAGAAAACATGTTTGGATAACTGTAACTCGAAAACTGTTTCCAAAATAGAAAACAATGAAATGTTGTTTGGATAATCTTATTTTGAAAACTGTTTTGATACACCTTGTAATTATTTTTAGTTTTGAGTTTAAATTTAAAATCTATATTAATTTTATTTCTCAATAATTAATATTATTTTATTTTTAAAATTTTAATATTTTTTATATACCATGGAAGAAGAATGAAACAGAGAAGTGAACACTGATTTTAGGGTTATTTTTTGAAAATTATGTCAGAAAACACCAATTTGGAGTTTTCAAAAAAGGTTTTTGAAAACTGATTTTTTGAAAACTGTTTTAGAAAATTGCTTTTGAAAACTGTTTGTCAAACATAGAAATAATTTTTGAAAACTGTTTTCAATTTTTGAAAACTGAAAATTGTTTTCAAAAACTGTTTCCAAACATAACCTAATGATCCTACTGCCATCAATGTTTCCAACCAACACTTAACAAAAAATGATGTAGAGCCTAGTTAATAGTCAAATTGAGAAAATAAAAACTTAATTGCAAAATTAACACATGTTTTTCACTATTGACTTTCATATAAATAGATTTAAAAAATTAAAAATTAAAACAATCTGCAAAACCAAAAAAATTGAAAAGAAAACATGGGTCTATCTCTTCTTCTTTTAGAAAACTTGAAAAATTAAAATGAAGCATATGCAAAAGCAGTTCTCCACATAATCATCTTCTTGTCATAAACAATTTTTCCCTTGAATTTCACTTTACGGGTTCGCCTCTAGTTTTTTTTTTCCACAGAAGAAGAAAATTCATTAAACACCAACGAGGTCATTACAAAAAATGATCTGCAACTCGGGTGGGGAGCAGCCAACCCAGTTAATAGGTAGCACCCCATTTTTACAAGCTTTAGCAACAAAATCCGCAGCCCTATTAGTTGTTCTCTTAACAAAAGCCACAGAGAAGAACGGATAATCCTTGAGCAAACGTGAAGAACTTGATGGTACTGACCTGATTTTTAACCTTTCAAATCTCAATTTTGATATTACACATTTTTAAATTTGACCTGCAATATAATATAGCAACAACAGAAAGCTCATTTCATTCAATTCTAACTAAATGTCATAACAAGACATTACAAAATGAGGCAACTGCCAAACCTCAACCAACAAACCTAAAGCCCTAAAGGAAACTGTCAAACCAAAAGCATGCCTATTGTGAACTCAATGAACACTTTCCCTTCTCCATCAGCTAACAAAGCCAACACCAATATTAACACCCTTAACAGTATAATAAACAACAAAACCCATGCACTAACACAACAACACATGTCTCCTATGGTTGCTGACTGGTTCATCCATGATCTCAGTTCCATAATTGAATATAACATTAATAGAATTCTCGTCAAAAACTTCAACATTTCTTCTCCCACGAATGGCCTCATCAACAGAAGATGACTTCATCTCCAGCTTCGAAATTCTTCATAACAGACCTGGGACAACTTGCTTTGATCTCTGGTACATGGTTGATTCGAGCCACACGAAATGCTGACAAGCTCTTGATAACCCATAATTACAACAGATATAAAATTGACGGTCAAAATTACGATCGGTCCACTAAGTGACCACCCGCGTCGGATGCCCACAATTACAGAAATCTTGGCTTCCTATTCTCAATTCCATGAAGAAATAATGAACAAGCCGCATTGATGGAGTATTTAAAAATGCATCCTCTAAATGATCTTTTAGTTTAATTAAATTATTTTGTTAAATTAATAGGTGATTTGATTTGATTATGTTTTTTGTATTTTTTATAAATAAAGAACAAGAAACACCTTATTAAAGCGCAGAAAAACTCAGCTAACCCCGCAAGAAAAAATGCAAACAAATCAAGCTTAGAATGATTTAAAATAAAACAACTCCTTTATTTATTAACACTAGAAAGCTAAAGCTCTCTCTGCAGTTTGCGTTACATATAAAACTCACTCCAAGGCTAGCTTAGCTGCTCAAAACACATTTTAACTTAAGTACACTCTCCTCTACAGATCGATTACGGTACATTTATATACATACATACTTGAGGAAAAAGCAAGTTTACCGATCTCCTTCACATATTTGATTTATACAACTTAATTAAGTTGATAATATTCTCACGCCCTTTTATTCATAACAAAGCAAACATCAAAACCAGTTAGAAAATTTCACTATAAAAAGAAAATATATTTCTGTTATATAGATTAACATCTAAATAAAGTATTATACGTGAAATGAGCAATGAAATGTTAACACTTGAAATTGGAGAAATTCTTCCTCGCCTCGGGTCCAAAACATTGGTTTTGGATCGACCGAAAATTTTATTGTTAATTATTGAGATTTTACTTCTAAAATCCACCTACTTGAGATTTAGGTAAAAAATACAAGCACAACAATTAAATAGGCAAAACAAACAAAGAACAAGAACATCAATAATTAATGTGGTTCGACAACCTCTTTGCCTACATCCACCAACAACTCCACTATTTTATTAATCTTCAACTACTACCTTAGGAAGAGCAAAGTTGTCAAACTCTCACCCCAAAGTCACAATACAACAAAAACTCTTAACTTAACTCTAGTTGTAAGTATCTTCTGTATTTGACAACCCAAAACCCCAATACACCCAAAGCTCTCATCCTAACTCTAATAGTAAACCCCTCTAATTTACAATGTATATGAAATTATGAATGTACCTCAGATCTTCTCTGGGACCCCTTCATATAGAAGATATTTTCCTAATACTATTAGAAAAAGAACAACAACATCATAGTAGACTACTACTACTACTTGTACAATCAACAATCTAATAGGAAATTACTATTATTCCTACTAGAACAAGTAACTACAAAATAGGAAACATTTTTTCCCAAACCAATTAGAAGTCTTCTTTGTGGAAATTGAGCCAAAATCCTAACAAATCTCCACATTGGCTCAATTTCTCCACCTCATCATCAAATTTGGCTTTCTTCTTTGGTTGGTGCGATCGTTCCTTTTCATCTTTCCATCTCATTTGCTTACTCTTCGAAGCAATCATCCTATCATTCAACATGTATAAGCTTTCTTCGTTCACGATGTTTTTTATCACTACCTTTGAAGCATCAAAAACTTGCATCTCATCATCCTCATTAACCTTTCCATTATTACTCTGCTTCATTCTTCTCAACTCCTCCACTGTGGCCTTGTTTTGCAATTGTGTGTGTTGTTTTTTCTTCATTGTTTATACACTCCTTATTGAAAAATCTAGAGACTTTGATCTTGATCTTTCCTCCAGTTTTCTTGAAGTGCTCCACTCGCTCACTTTGTCTGGCTTTTCTCTTGATATAATAATGAACAATTCTTCAACCTTGAACACACTTGGCCTCTTCAACTTATCTCTCTATGGAGGTACCGCGGAAACCTTCTCATCCATCCAGACTTCATTTCCCACCATTAACATCGTGACTATGTCATCTAATTCCAGTTGCAAGTATTTCATCTATGTCAACATACTACTCAACAAATTAGTGATAATAAAATTGAAAAAGATAATATTCATCATACTTTCTTCCATCTTCAATTCATCAAATAGTTCAATATTAATTATACCTATTTTTTGTATTTTTGCCATCGAAACCATGGCTCTGATACCACTTATTGGGATTTTACCTCTAAAATCCACCTACTTGAAATTTAGGCAAAAAAACACAAGCACAACAATTAAATAGGTAAAATAAACAAAGAGTAAGAACACCAATAATTAATGTGGTTCAACAATCTCTTTACCTATATCCAACAACAACTCTACTATTTTATTAATCTTCAACTACAACTTTAAGAAGAGCAAAGTTGTCAAACTCTCACCCCCAAGTCACAATACAACAAAAGCTCTTAACCTATCTCTAGTTGTAAATGCTATATCTACTTGACACCCCAATACACCCAAAGCTCTCATCCTAGCTCTAGTAGTAAACCCCTCTAGTTTACAATATATATAGAATTATGAATGTACCTCAAATCTTCTCTGGGACCCCTTGATATAGAGGATATTTTTCTAATACTATTAGGAAAAGAACAACAACATCATAGTAGACTATTACTACTTGTACAATCAACAATCTAATAGGAAATTCCTACTAGAACAAACAACTACACAATAGGAAATAATTTTTCCTAAACCAATTAAAAGTCTTCTTTATGGGAATTAAGCCAAAATTCTAACAGTAATTTTGAGAAACATCACTGATAACTATTTTTTGGACGCTACATTTGTACTGACATTACCAGGAAAGAATTTCTCCTGAAATTGACATCCATTTGACACCTTGAGTGGTTCAGTAATAATCTTGCGCTATGTTAAGAAACCTTACTAAAAATTTAGTATTTTACCCTCGAAAATCACTATAACTAATTAAAACTGACTTTTGACTGGTTTATTCCTGAGTGTATATGTGCTCATAAGAAATACTCCGTATATTTGGTTTGAGATTCTTGCCTAGAATCCGTTTATGAGATTTTCATAATCAAAAAGACTTTTTAGTACTGTTAGATTAAGATTAAGAGAAGAAGATAAAAATTTTCAAAATTATAAACATTCATACAAAAAACTAGAGCTTAGATCATTGGTTAAAAGATATAATAATATTTTCGAAAATAAATTCAAGATCAAACTTTAATATTCAATAAAA
Organism: Bretschneidera sinensis; assembly: GCA_023935145.1. Taxonomy (NCBI): domain Eukaryota; kingdom Viridiplantae; phylum Streptophyta; class Magnoliopsida; order Brassicales; family Akaniaceae; genus Bretschneidera; species Bretschneidera sinensis. The sequence goes on along the minus strand of CM043705.1, from coordinate 84,445,810 downwards.
TTCATATTATAGATAAAATATACAAATTTTAATTAAAAATTATTATTTTTTTGTATGATTATACTCGTGTTTCATTAACGATTTAAAAATTATAAATATTTTACGAAAAAGTAGAGTTTAGATCATAAGTTAAAAGTTATAAAACATGTTAATTGTTTGTAACTTTAAAATTTTTATGAATGTTTGTTCCCAAAAAAATTCAATGAATGTATGTCAAATGATAAGTCACGATAAATAATTTTATTATTATAAAAGTGAAAATTTTAAGTAGAATTATATGGGGCATGTTTGGATTGAGTTTTCGAAAACTGTTTTCAATTTTCGAAAACTGAAAACAGTTTTCGAAAACTCTTTTCTATGTTTGGCAAACAGTTTTCAAAAGTAATTTTCTAAAACAGTTTTCTGAAAACTCCAAATTGGTGTTTTCTGACATAATTTTCTAAAAATAGTCCTAAAATCAGTGTTCACTTCTCTGTTTCATTTTTCTTTCACAGTATATAAAAAATATTAAAATTTTGAAAATAAAATAATATTAATTATTTTTAAGTATTTAGCAAATATGAGAAATAAAATTAATATAGATTTTAAATTTAAACTCAAAACTAAAAATAATTACAAGGAGTATCAAAACTGTTTTCAAAATAAAATTATTCAAACAACATTTCATTGTTTTTTGTTTTGAAAACAGTTTTTGAGTTATAGTTATCCAAACATTTTTCTTCAAAAACTATCAAAAAACTGTTTTCAGTTTTCATTTTTGAAAACTGAAAACAAAAAACTGTTACCCAAACATGCCCATGAACTTCATGTAAAGAATTTCATATAAATTTTACCCATGGAAAGAAAACTCAAAGGTGAATAAAAATGCTAATAAAACAACAGTGGAGTTAAAAACTATTTTGTTTTTGATAAAAAAAATTATGAAGTTCTTTTTTATTACAAACTCATTTTAAGCTTTTTATTAATTTATTCTATTGAAAAACAATGGTGTTAACCGTCTTAGAATTTCTACCAAACGATACCTAAGTAGAGGTCGAGTGAACACTGAGTACCATCACATAATTCAAACCATATCACAATTGTTTTAGGTGGATACCAGTGCCACCAAAGATTTTGCAACCTAACCTGACCTAAACCATATACTAATGTTGGTAACGGTAATGAGATTGCATTTTTCTAATCACTGATTAACTTGAGATTGCAAAAAATCTCTGAGGGTTTTTTTAGTATGGGAGAAAACTAGAAAAGTGAGAGGAAAGAAAAGTGTACGGAATGAACTTTTAACTTGTTTAATATGAGTGAAAATTGAGAAGAAATAAAATTAAGACGATTGGTGTTTTTCTTTTACATGTACAAATCATAATCCTCCCAAATGGGATGATAAGATTATCAATTTACCAATTAATCTCTACATAATCTTTAACATTAATATTCATTGACATTATGATGGATATAATGATAAAAATAATACTATTACATTTTCTTTCCTTACTTTTACACTCTACAAAACAAACGTCGTAGAAAACTATTTTCTTTCATCGTAATTTTCCATCATCTTTAATAAACACATGAAAGAAAGCACTAATCTTCTTAGTTTTTTTTCTCTTGGTTTTCTTTTATCTAACTTTTCTCTTCTATTAAACACACCCTTAAAGTTAAAAAAAAATTAAATCATAAACTTTATTGAAATATCTAAATACCCTTATGTTTGTTTAAGACAAATTTAAATTCATCTGGTTATTTTAATCATCTCATCATCAAATGGATTAAGTGAAAATTAAAGGATTACCAACTTAAAAGCATCCTAATCCAATTTTTTTTAATCTAAACCTGGCCAATTTTCCTTTTTAGTTGTATTTTTTTGTGAACTGTGATCTTAATTTTCATATGAGGTATAGGTAGTGATGGATTTTATAGAAAATCACCCCATATAAGCTAAGCACAAATTACAAATCAACGGTGATAAATTATAAATACAGAAAATACTACGCCCTATACATGTAACAATTTCTAGTCCCTTTTAAAAAAAGTCAATTTAGAGTCGTATCCGAGGACCAGTGGGTCACACCACAGAGAATCTGGATCGAATCACAACAAAACAGGTTTAGTAGGAAGAATCCAAGCCGTAACTGTAAACCGTTTAAGGCGCCAAGTCAAACTCAAAAAAAAAGGACCAAATGACAGTCCAATCGATTTCAAAACCCTAAAACCTTCTCCTTCAACAACTCGTATCTCCTACTTCGAACAAAAACTCTAAATCCTATATCTCTTTCTTTGTATGTCCCCTGGGGACTCTGCAACTCAGTTTATTCAAGAACCCCGAGAAACAACCTTTCTTCTTTAACATCCATTTATCAAAACCCTAACCCTAGTTTCCTTTATTTGCACGCAAACAAAACACCTGAAACTCACTTTCTTCAGTAATCCAACAAAGGCCCAATTTTGCTTTCGTCATTTTCTTCTCCATCAAAACACAGAACTCGCATTCCTGTCTTCAACCAATTACCCTCAATTAAACCCTAAAATTTACTCCTCTTTTTCCAGAACCCACAAATGAAACCCAAGTTAAACATTCTCTCGTTTCTTGCTCGATTAAAGTCCAATAAGAAACCCACCTTCTTTATCTTCAACAAACCCCTAAACCCTACCAATGGCTCCATGACGCTATCGCGTTGTCCTGTCATCGAGTCAAGGAGATAAAGGAATTTTCAACCAAATCCAACCTATTGATTCTCCGGTGGCATGATTCCATAAGAAGCACCCAAGCTCCTTTCCCTGCACCTGAACTGATCATCAAAGACTCGAAGCCTCTGGTGCAGAGAGAGGAGCAGCCTCGCCCGAGCATCTTCACGTTGGGGTCACCGGAGAGGGAGGCGAGTGATCCAGGGTCCAAGAAGAAGAAGCCCATTAATGAAGGGTTCTGTGAGTTTCTTAAGGCTTGTTCTTTATGCAAGAAGAAGCTTATTGAGTGTGAATATGTGTTCATGTATGGGTAAGTCGTTGTTTCTTAATATGTCCCTCTTTGCCTTTATCTATTTTCTTCTCTTCTCTTCTCTGCTTATATAGTTTTGTTATGTTTCTCTTTAGTTCTTTTTTCTTTGAATTTTCTCATTGAGATGTAGAAAGATTAAGGGAATGAAGTAAATTGGATGCAATATTATTAGTTCTTAGGCTCACTTTAATAGATAGGAATAGTTAAATTGGAATAGATAAGAAACCCACATCACCATCTATAAAAGTGAAACCTTATGAAAAAAGAAACACTATGGCTGCGGTTTTGAACCCTAGGCATATCAAAGCACTTCTGCTAAGTTTAAATAGTATACTGAAAGTTGATTTGGTAATTGAAGAGGTGCACCTCTGTAAGGTTTTTGCATTCAACTAGCACTTTTGTGTAGGAGTAGAGCCATGTCATACAGATTTCCTCATAGCAGACGCTCTAACTGTTTTTGTACAGCCTCATTTTCTTTTTTCAGAAAACAGAGACCAAGATGCTTATGAGTAGAATTCTACTCAAGTTGCCTTTCTAAATCAATTGAATTTTTAAGGGTGCTTTATTTGTTTATATCTTTTCCATATTCTGTATACAGATCACATTTTAATCAACTAATGAGGACCCACATGGTTAAAGGTCTTAATTCTGTTAATTTGATTGTATTCTTTCAAACATTCCTAAGGTCATGATGCTTGAGCTTCTAGCAGGTTTGCCAAATGCTCACATGATCTGACAGGGGAAAAATAGGGAGATTATGACTTGCATAAGTTGCATAATGAATGAAATAGAAATTTAATACTCCCTTAGCAGAGAAAAGAAAACATAGACAGGATTTAGCAGTATTGTTTGCTCTCTGGATAGCAACATCTTTTCAAAGTAACTTATATAAAAAAAAAAAGAATCTTTTCAAAGTAACGACTTTGGGAAGCAGATCAATCCTTTGTGTGGTTTGCACTGCAAAGACAACAGGGATATGCTTTTGCCTTGATTATTATTTGTCTATCTGATGTTGCTTTCACTTCCCGCTTACAAAAGTCTACTTCAGGTTTATGCAACCCTTACGTCTGATTTAAAGAAAAAAAATCTTTAAAACTAATGCCTCCAAGCAATAAACAATCTGACTGCTGTATTTTTCTTCCTCGTGTTGTGCTTAGGAAGATTATTATTCCTGTTCCTAATTCAGTGATCAGATGCAATTTCTCACTCTCTAATGTGGCCTGCTTGTAATAATTTATAAGGGAGCAGCAAAAACAGCAAAGAGGAAATGAAAATAGCAATCTCTTCAAAAGGAAAAGAGTTTCTAAAATCATAACTTTCCAGTGTTAACTGTCAACTGTGTAAGTTGTCATGTGCTCTTCAAGCATGCTGTTCACGACATAAAAAAAGGGGAACTCAGAAACGACCTTTTTTCAGTAAATCATTAGCATAAACAGAGAAAGAAAGAAACTCTTAACCCTTTTCATCACAAAGAAAAAATTTGAATGATATATTGGTTGTTTAATACATGTAGCTAAATAGCTGAATTAAGGGAGTTTTTTTTTTGTTTGTTTTTGCTCCTACAATTATGTCTTTGTACTATCATTTTCTGATTTAATGGGATTCCAATCCTCTACACTGCTTCTTCTTGATATGCATCTCTGTAATAGCTGAAATGGTTTTCTGTCAACAAGAAAAGTAATAAAGAGGGAGTTTTTGTGTGGTTGGTTAATACATATAGCTAAATAGTTGAATTAAGGGAGGTTTTTTTTGTTTGATTTTGCTCCTACAATTATGTCTTTGTACTATCATATTCTGATTTAATGGGATTCCAATCCTCTACACTGCTTCTTCTTGATATGCATCTCTGTAATAGCTGAAATGGTTTTCTGTCAACAAGAAAAGTAATAAAGAGGACCAACCCTTTTCAGATGGTGCATTATAGGAATGTCTCTATCATCCTTTAAGGCTGATTTTTTTTGAAGTAATTCCTGTCTGCAACTGGGGACCAATCGCAAGAAACAATAGGAACAAGCAATAGATTGGCTTAAGAGATTAGAACCAGTCCTTCTTTTTAACCCAATTTTTGTAAGAGCGAAATTGAACAGTATCCATATTCATTCATCTTACTTCTGAGGACTGCCAGAGATTGTGTATAATTGAAGATAATGATCATGATCTTGATTGAGACAGTGGCTCAGCTAAGTATCTAAAGATATTGTTTGAAAGGCTTGGCTATAATTTGGAACCAATTTCTGCTTTGAGGAATTCAATGAAACCTCATGTTTTTCATTCCTTCTCTGCTTGATTTTATAGGATAAACAGTGACATGGAACAATTACACAAATATACTCGTATGGGTAATAGGTTCTTCCTGTGGCTGATAAAGCCATAAGCTGCTGCAAAATTTTGTACATGAAGAGAAGGATTCAAGGAATGACAATCACCTTTGATTACAGATGAAATTTTTTAGAGCAAATGTGTTGAATGAGATAAAGTAGTGCTTGAGTACCCTCAATATTACTAGTCTTTGAAATGATCAAATTTGTACCCATTTTGGGTTTTCTTTAAATTTTAGGCACCACGCTTCACCGCTTCTCCTGTTTCCTCTGTGGCTCAGTGCCCATAAAAGCTAATGATCAAGAGAAAACAGCAAAAGACAAGTGTGGATTGTTGGACATAGAAAACTCTCCAAAAGATAAGTCTCTAAATCATGGCTTCCAGTATGACCTGCCAAACCTGTAAACCTGTCTTGTGCTTTTCTAGTTTGTTATGCACACCACAGTTAAAAAAAGAAAAGTAAACAGATGTGCAGATATGAGACCATCAAGAACCCCAACTTTTACAGTAAAATCATTAGAAACAACAGAAAGCAAGAGTGTTCTGATTTCTACCACAAACTTCAATTTTATATAATTCTTCCCATCACTTTGGTAATCTTTACTTCTTTTTTTCTCTTGGCATTTAAAACAAAAAAGTAACTACACATGATTATATTGACCATCCTTCACCTTCTTTCAATCATAAAAAATATACCCTAACACTAATAAAAGAATCATGAATAAAATAATCCTCAGCTGTCCACTTGTCAGTTTCTGATAGGGTGAGTTCATATCCTGCAAATAAAAAAAAGTTTCATCGTAATTTCATCTTCTTTAACTTATGTATAGAACTAAACACACTAATAAACAATAATAAAGTACCTAATCATTGTGCAGGACTGCAAATGCTCATATGGAACTTTGAGATGCCACGAAGGTGGGTGTGTATTAATCGGGAAACTGAATGATGGATTGTGCTGAAACTGGTGTGTTGTTAGCTAACAAGATATGATGATCGAAGGTACACCGAACTGGCCATGTGTGAAATCAGTTAACCAAGCAATTTACAAAATTTACAACCTGATAAGAGAAAGTAAATGTGAGATTAGGCAAATAAATTCAATGACAACAGAGAAACCAAGAAAAGTAAAAGAGAGGAAGGACCAACCTTTTTCTGTTAGTGGGCAACGGAATGTCTCCATCACCCTTCAAAAATGAATTTCTTCAAAGTGATTCCCGCCTGCAAATGGGACCAAATTCTATTTAAGCACAGGAACAAGCAAGATATCCTCTCAAAAAGAAGATGTAAATATGAAATACTTTCCCTTTATGCCAAGTAAATATTCTCTTTTGGAACAGGGTTTTCATATAGATTCAGATAATCGTGCTAAATAACCAAAAAAAGGGATGATTCAGTTTCTTGGTAGATATCATGTGGATATCTTCCATGTTAAAAATCTATGGTCTGCAATAGTTATAGCCTTAGGACCACTATAATAAAGGGTCCTTGCATGCCAACTCATTTCTGTACAAACGGTCAAACATAACGAGAAAGGCTGGGAAAAAGGAAAAAAGGAGCAAATAACATGTTCAATGGAGGTTTCACCTGATTGATTAAGGATGCAAACCATTAACCAATATGCAGAAACAAATTGAAATTCCTCAACTGGTATTTACAACCTGGTTATAGATGATAAGCATTTACTTACTAATGGAAAAGAGCAATTGTAATTGCAATTAAGCATAGACAATTAAGCATAGACACTCAACTCATTCCCTCATAGTATAGCACTATAGCTTAAATAGTACGCAAATATTTTCATGTGTATATGTCTAAGAGACAGAGAGAGGACTTACTTGATTTGTTGCGTAACATCTCCCTCATCTTCAGAAAAAACTTAGTTCAGTGTATCCATGCGAGTATGGCAAAAGCTCCTCAACCTCAATCCGGGAACTAGAGTAACTCATGCTTTTCTTCAGTCGGCTATGAGGTGACTCAACCTCGGCCCAAAACATACCATAGACTGGTCTATGATCTGAGAACCTAGATTCCCCACGGACATAGGATAATTGATGAAGGCCTTCACCATACCATAATATTCGATCACACCTTCATACAAAACAAATTCAATAAGCCCCTAAAGTGATTAAAATTTGTAAAAATGCTGACACATGGCAGTGTCTAATTCCTTCAATGCTTCACATTGTCGTGTTTCAGTGTTTCCTAAAGCCCTATGGTAGGAGACTAGGAGATATGTTCTTACCAAGCGGGTGTTCGACGTTTCTCCTTTGGGTGCATATCATCCCCTGCATATCTGTCTGAATTAGTTGAATATTTGTAAGTTGGTGGGAAATAAATCTTTCCTTCGTTCCATCCCACAAAAACACGATGCCGTTTCTGCTCTATCCGTAACTGCCAAGAAATTGATTGACAAATCAGGTCAAAAGTTTTCTCATTATAAGCATTATGATTGAAGCCAAGTAATTTAGAGTTTAAGGAGAGAACACGAACATATACCTGGTCATTTTCTAACAATGCCCTCCAGTTTTGCATCTCAACAAGTGCCTTAGCAGATCGGTAAGAGAGAGCAATACGATAGTTCAAATCCCCAAGCCAAATTACTCGACTAGATCAAAATGTACAAAATCAGAATACTGAAAATAATATGCAGTTAAAGAATGATAAAGGGGTGGCGGTATGCAAAGTATTTGAACGTGTGAATTAATAAAGATTATGTCAATCCTGAACTCCACAAAGGGATGTTTGAGAAGTAAATAAATGAACCCAATAAAAGATGCCAAGACACAACTGAACCATTTCAAATCCAAAGAAAAATAAATCAATTTAAATTGTTTTCCCTTTCTCCCTTTCACTTTTTACAAGTAATAAGAGTACATTCAATTGATGGTAGATCAACAAGGGTCTTACTCATGTTGAAGGATTGTTTCAGGGAACTTCTCATCACTTGCACCATTAACCCGTGGAAACCTCGTTTTCCTAAGGATCTCCATGACATCAGAATTCCTTCTTAGCTCATCACCCTCTTTCTGTCCAGAGGTTAAATGACTACAAATGAAGCAAAAGCTTGTTTGATGCAATAACATGCTGACCGAGATAGATCCCTACAACACAAGCAGCATATTCTTAGTGGCTCTGTTTATTCAGGAAAAGAAAAATACATAGAAAATTAAACCAAATAGTAGTTCACGTGGTTTACTTGTAGTATACCTTATTTCCGAGGTAACCCATCAATCCTCTGCCAACACAAGATACTTTCATGTTCTTTACATGTTCTCTCAACTCGCTTCTCACCCATATTGTAAGAAATATCCCAACCATTTGCTTGCTGGCAACTAAGCAGTACCTTGAATGCCCTGGCATTCTATATCCATGGTCATTGGATGCAGATCCACCATTGGACATTGGTGACTGTAATACAGTACTTGGTGAATCCCCAGGTCCATTATCATCATCGGATGAACCCCATCGGGAGTAATCACTAGGCCTTGAGTAATCACTAGGCCGGGAGTAATCACTAGGCCTGTGATTCCATCTACAACTGGGGTCAAAATCACTAGGCCTGTGACCGAAAATTACCCGATCACAAACACTGTATCGTCGATCAAGCCTTGGTTGTGGCATGGAAGGGTCATTGTCCATTCTCCAGCTACTTGTTGTCTGGAATGATCTGCGATGGAAGAAAGAAGAGTTCTTCTGCCTAGATGATCCCTCAAAATCTGCATCCATTTCAACAATTGGCTCGGGAATAGGAGATGGTGTATAACACCCACTACTCCCACTAGTCCCTGGACGACTGTTAAGCGTCTTCCTAATAAGAGCCAGCCACTTTTTGGCAGGGCCATTGTTTTCTGCCCCAAGAACGTTACCAGCATTCAAAGGAACTATCTCTTGAAATCTAAAAAGAAAATAAAAATGGAGATGCTTATATTAGTATGAGTCTCTATCAGGATTTGATAAGCAAAAGTTTGAAGATAAGAAAAAAAATTGAAGATAAAAAACAAAGAAAACATACCCAAGTACATAAATGTCTGCAGGTGGAGAAGCAAGAAGCCAATCATCTAGATTCAAATTACTTGGTGGGGATCTTCCAGCCACATTCCATGTAGCTACAAAAATGCTGCTCCAAATCATAAAGAAAAAAGCATTCAGTAACTTAGTATCAATATATCAAAGAGACATCCATAAGAAATTGAAAAATAATATTCCAAAGATAACTAAAGATACCTATGGTTCTGCACATCAATGATTCGAGGGTTGTCAAGATTCATTCTCCCTCGTCGGGCCTGCTCCCAATTTCTGGTAAATTTCTCTGAGCATCAGAGTCGAAAGAAGATATTAGGGGGGAAAATGGCATTCGAGGAGATATAAATATAAAACCCTTAATCCCAAAGACACTGATCGGTGTGACTCAAATATTGCTGGTCTTATAATAGTGCACCTGTTTTGCTCTTTTTGATTGTGCAGGGCTCCCTTTCTGAGAAGCTAGTCCTATATTCCACTTCGCCTCCTGGAGAACAAGAACAAAAACAAAAATCCAGGGTCAATGCAGTAGTTCTAATTTCAATGTCTTAGATTGGTATTAGAGGGAGAAAACTAGATAGCTGATTAAAATCTTGTCTTCCAATAGCAAAATCAGAGGAATAAAAAAGGAAAAAAAAAATAGAACTTAGAATCTTAGATGGAATCGAGGAAGACAGAACCTTCTACTAGAGCCTTACTCGACTTCTTGGTTAGTCATCAAATTTTTGAAAACCCAAAAATCATGGAACATAAATACTAAACCTAGAATTCTATCTTCTGTCTACTGTGATAAAAGGTCCAGTGATGTAAAAACCCAGAGAAAAGGAAAAAAATGTACCAACCTCCATAAACAGGATCATCTGCCTGGAAGTCCTCAGTTTTGCTCTTGATATTGAACCACTTCCTGACCATTTTCTTGGACCAGGAGAGCTTCACCAAAATAACAGAACCAAGAATCAGTTATTGACATCAAAAAATTGGGACAATTTTTTGAAAACGAGGGAAACAGGAACAAAGAAAGGGAATTAGGAAAAACAAAAAACCTTGCTTATTTTGGAGTTCTCATCTCTCATTGTTTCACTCCTACTTCATACAGCTCTCCTTGTGCTGTCTGCTTAGAATCAGCAAAAGATTTCATACATTCGAGGATTAAAACCCCATAACTGGGATTCTCTTTCCCCAACTCTGTACTCGGAATTACAAGCTCAGTTTTTTTAAGATACCAAAATAATCTACTAAAGAGACCAAACAACAAATTGCGCTCACTTTGCTTTGAAATTCTCAACTAGCAAATTAATTAAGCTCAAAGACTCAAAGAGACCAAGCAACAAACAGGTCCCTTGCTTTCCAATGAAATCCTCAAAACTACCAAAAGAAGCTTAAAAAAAACTCAATCAAAGAGACCAAGCAAACAAATGGGTTTCTCTTGGTGTCCTCTTCTAGTGCTATGTTATGTTATTGAAACACCGAGGAGCAAGAAAGAAGCAAAAACCCAGAAAATAAGAATATACCACCAACGACTAGAAGAGAGAGAGAGAGAGAGAGAGAGAGAACACTTTAATGCGTGGAAGTGAGATGAGAGATTCTTGAAGTAGAACAAGACAATGCGGCAGAGAGAGAGAAAGTTTCCTAAGCGAGAGAAAGTCTAGAGAGAGAAAACCAATAAGCCTTCTCTTTCTCTCAGTCTGTCTCTCCTCTTTGTTAAAACAAAGAGCCTCGTTCTCAGTAAACGGCAAAGTATCGAATTTTGAACAGAATAAAGTGCAGGGAAGAGAGAGAGAGAGAGACTCGGTATTAATGGCTCTCTATCTTTTTTTGTCTTTTTTATTTTCTGTTATTTCTTTTTTTGGTATTTTACTTCAAATCTCAAGGCAGGGCCCAGCATGATTGGGGCAAACGGGCAAGTCGTTTTGGTGTGGTTTAACAGTATGAAACGGCAGGGTCAGATGATTAAGGCTACCCGTGGTCAGCAAAGTGTAGGGTGTGGTGAGATCTAGTGTGCTCTGTAGCTGTACCCTTCTTCCCCAATGGTCTTCCAATCAAAGTAAAAGCAGTTAAAGAAGGATAAAGATAAAGAGGAGGTATGTGTAGTTGTACTATATACTTCTTTCTCTCTCTTAATTTTTCTTTTTCTTTTTATTTTCTAATTTTTCTTTGAGTTTATTCTTTTCTTTTGTAAGGTATGTTTTGTGTATTGACAAAGGGATGCCTCCCCTTCCTCTATGTGGGTTTTGTTCAATGAGATTGTTATATTTATTTGAAGGTTTTGGTGGAATTGGGCAGAATTTCTCACTGGTGTATCTCCTGATTTTCTTCCAAAACTTCATACTTGTCTTGATTTTTGTTTATTCAAATATTCTATTAACTTTTCTTTTCACTTTTTTGAATGTGGAGCAATGTGCAAAGGTTGCTTCTGTAGACTGAGTATAGGTGGCATACCATGGAATGTAGGGAATGTTTTGTTAACCAATCTGGGAGTCCTTTTTTGACTCAATCCAGTCTGTGTCTTTGGACACAAGGGCAGAAGTCCCAGTTTTATGTTGTTGTGTGTGTGTATGTGTTCCTCTCACAAATCACAATGTCCTAGAAATTTTCTAATTCTAGCTTGATGTGCCCCGCCGTCTATGCTGGCTAGCTCTTTAGGCATTCAACAGCGGCTCATAAGTTTGAAACCCCATATTTTAAAACCAAAAAAAAAAAAATAGATTTTTGGGCTTAATCTCCTCAAGTTTGAAAAATCTTTACTACTAATTGACTAGTCTTAAATCTTAATACACATGCAGCATCAAACAAGAGACTTGTCTGTTTGGCTCCCCCTAATCCTAATGATTGTTGGGCCTTAATCATTGATTAAAAGCAAGTTTTAATATTTTATAGTAATGTTTTAAGGACAATTTTTATTGAGCTTGACGGCGGAACAGACCATGTTGAGGCATATAAATCCACATTAAAAATGGAAGTACTTGACAACTTCAGAAACATTCACTAACCATTTTAGTGTAGTTATCACTGGCATCATGACCAGTTGTCCCTATTTGTGATTATTATTATCAAGGGCTTGTTTAAAGGTTTATCTTCACTCATTGTTTAAGGCCAGGTGTCCCATAACATAATGTCTGAATATTCTCCATTTACCTTTATATTAGAAAGGGAACCCCAAATGAGAGCTCAAAATCTTCTAGTAGGATTTATTATCACCAAGACTCTGAACCAGGTGGTGGGAAATGAATGTAGGGCATGAATCATATGGTGCACAAAATTATTAATGGGTTATTTTTCTTTAGTCATGCCATTGCCATTGTGTAATTTCTTAACATGTATAATGTGAGTGGACTTCCATTGTTTCAAATCAAGGTTACCTAATCAGCATAATATCAATTGGCTCCATGAAATTAAGGGTGATTGTGCTTTTCCTTTTTTGTATAAATTTTAAAACACGTTTAGTTTTGGTTTTTGCTTCTTCTAATGTGGGCCTTAGGGAATAATTTGCTAGCAGTAAGGAGGAAAAAGTGAAAATTGTATAATACAAAGAAGCTTGTAAAGTGAAAAATTGTATCAAAGACTTAAGATAAATGGGCCATAATTAGCATTTGGATATCTAAAGGGCAAAGGAACTGGCCCCACAATTTCACATTTTTTTTTCCTTTGACAACCTTGATGCATCAATTCTACAAAATAGGTATCTAACCAATGTTTTTGGATTCAATGAGGACATGATGATAAGGAATATTTGGATGCGCATTTTCTCCAAGCCTCATGGTGCGGAGGAAACCATGGGGCACATATAAATGATATCTACGTTAGAATATTCATGAACGAGTGATTTGACATCTTAAAAATAAAAAAATAAAAATTAAGAATAATTTATATACATAATTTAGGCTCAACATTTTTGAATTTAAGTTTTTGAATCATATTGGTACTCGTTCATATATATCAAACTTGTGTTCGTGTGATTTCTCGTCACTCTTACCGTATTGTCTTTTGGTTGAGTCTATGGATGCCCAGAGTTGTTGTTTGCCAGTGTGAGATTTATTAAGATATTCACATGTAAGTTATCCCATATTTGGAAAAAAAAATTAAGAATAACTTATATATGTGGTTTGGACCCAAGATTATTGAGCTTAAACTTTTAAGTCATATTAGTGTTTATCCATATATATCAAGTCCATGTTCATGTGATTTCTTGCCGTGTAAAGTAACTCCGATATTGTGATCTTTTGTCGTGTGAAGTACTCTCGATTTTAATAGTCTATGTTTTATCTTCATCAATTTGATTCGATTGTCTATAAGTAAATGGATAAAAACTAAAATATTTTTGAATGAAAAATAAATTAAAATCATTGTGTACATGAAGGCATTGCCTCTAGGAACTTTAAAATGAGATAATATAAAGCAAAGTCTATGGGGGTGATCATTAATTTTGAGTTGTGTTAAACAAATTTAACTAGGTGATGAAAATTTAATGTTAACAAAGAATATAAAATATAAAATGTATGAGAGTTATCATTTGTTTTTTCATTGGAAAGTTAAAAAATAATCTTAAAAATAAATAACCTCAAGTCAACCAAGACGATGGCTTTTCTGTCTCAAAATAATTGTCTCCTTACATTATTCATTCAATTAAAATATTTATTTTTTTAAAATTTTTTAGATAATAAATTAATTAACAACTTTCAAATATATTTTCACGGTGTTTACAAGTTTTCAAAAATTAGATTTTTTAATAATTTTATAATAATAAAATATTGTATAACATAATCAAAATGAATTCAAAAAAATCAAAAGCAACGATCGTTATAGAACAGAAATTTTTTTTTTATCAATTGTGAAATTTATATAAAAGATTTAGAAATAAATTTTTTTCTTAAAAAGAAATATACGATTATCGATCGAAATGAAATATAAATATCTCTTTAGTCTTGTGAATATGAGCTCCACTTATATATAAAGCCCACACTCATACAAGTATCACGGAAAATACTGAAAAATCACTCGTTGTAAGGACCCTACATTTTGCAATCAAATACTCAATTCATTTTCTAGGGAAGTCTAGTTGATCAATTCCATCAACTGGTATCAAAGGAAACAGCGTGCTTATAAATTCAACAAGAACATAATGTGTTTATGATTTTCTACACATTGTGGATTAGTGAGAAAAAAACTACTAATGGTATCTTAGAATCATCATAGTCTTCTGCATTGACTATTTAACTATTTTGAAATGCCTTGTGGCCCCTGTATTTGATGGTTTAAAGGTTGTAGTTCGGAGATCAGGTTTTTTTTTTTTTTTTTTTTTTTTTTACGATTTTTTATTTATATTTATATTTTTTATTAATAAAGTTATAATCCTCGTTTGATGTTTAATGTTCATCTCTCAAAATGTCTCATAAATTTCTATTTAAATATATAAATCTTATATTTAAATAAGATTATATATGTAACTCAATTAACTACATGATAAGGCCTAAAAACACTGGCCCAAACAGACACCAAGGCCCAAACAAACACCAGGCTCGGTAAGCTTGTTCTGGCCCAAGCAAACGCTAAACCAGTCTCAAACCTGCGGCCCAGATAAGTTCGGACCCCCGGAAGGGTGACCTATCCAAGCTGGTAAGCTTGTTCTGGCTCAAGCAAACGCCAGACCAGTCTCAAACCTGCGGCCCAGATAAGTTCGGACCCCTGGAAGGGTGACCCAGCCCAGCTGACTCAAGGAACACTCCGGCCCGGACAAACAATCAAGAATGACCCAGCTGACCCACACCAAGATCTCCCCTATCAACACTAGCCACTCCACAACCCTATGGCCGCCCGCCACCCTACGGCTGCCCTACAGTGTCCCCTCTCCAAGGCTCGCAATCATATCCTCTCCACCAGCAGATGACTATAAATAGGCCAAGGTATGGACATAACAAGGGGAGAGTAAGGTAAACGCACGCACACCCCACTTGATTTTCTAAAGAGTCCTCGGTTCCTCTCTCGAACCCGTAACTCCTCCCTTGAATTCATGCTAACTTAAGCATCGGAGCGCCTTCGGAAGTCTCCCCTCCCCTCATTTCGAGGGCCTTCAATTTGTGCTTGTTACTTGTGTAGGACCCAAGCGGAATCACCTTCCAGACTGAGCCCAGCTCACAAGACACGCAGATCCCAGCCCACACCAGCTCACAAGACACGCGGATCTCAGCCGACACCAACTTGACCAGACACGTCAGTACCAAACGATATCAGGCATCAACACTACAACTCTCTATATTTTTCACCCATAACTTGTGTTAAGATACTAATAAATAATAATCATATTTAAAATGAGTTTAAATATCGAGTAGTATACTCGATGCAATAATTAGGTGATCTTTCTCGTTAAACCAAACTATTATTTCACCATTATAACATCCAGAGCATATCGCTATGTACTCACAGCTACATAAATCCCCATCTTAAGATACCAAAAGGAAATTAAGGTAAAAAAAACATAAAGAATACCAAGAAGATTTGCTTTGCTTTTCTCTTTTTTGCTTCCCATTCTACCCTTCATTGGTGAATCTAAGGATATAACTTAAATCAAGATTTACGAGGCAGTCAAAATAAGCAGCAATTGATTTTCTTTTAGATTCTTTTTTTTTCGCTTTTTGAGCTTGGAGACCCCATTCTTACTTTATCTTTACCAATGTAATAATCAGTTTTAAGGCATGGTTCTTGTCCTTTTATTTTCAAACTGTGCTTGCTTAGGCTTTCTTCACACGTCACCATCTCTTTAGCATCTACCATTGATACAGATATCCCTGAAATTCATTTGTCTCTGTATTGCGCTTACTGCTTAGATTTATACACAGTACTCTCTGATGTGGACAAGTCTAACATATTTGTGTTTCAATTTTTTTTTCTCTTTTCAATTTATAGTATTTTGTACAAAGAAACATGATAATGTTATGTATCTATATTTGTAAATTCCCTATTACAAATGTTTTTATTTTTTATTTTTATGTGTTTTTCTTTCGCTATATATTTTTTTATTTGTGTAACTAGTAAAAAGGAGACTCAATCTTTGATATATTGGTAAACTCATTTTTCGGTATTCAAGTTTATCTCTCGTAATATTTGGATCTTTGGAATTTAATTCGTTTTAATTGGATTTTTGACGTTATAATCATGATCCAATTAAGTTTTTATTGATATGAATTAAATAAAAGAAACTATTTTATTCTGCTGATAAAAAAAAATTTAGTTTAATCGAAATTATATTATCAAAGACTCAATTTAAACGAATTAAACTTCAAAACATGCAAATAAAACGAGAGCTAAGCTTGAAATTCGAAAAATGAAATTATATCAAATATTTATGAAGCAAGAAATTTGATGCATGAGCTGTATATATTCATCGAGTAATATGTGGTGCTTTATGCGTGTGGCTTTCTATGAAGATGATAAAAAAAATGTCACAAATAATAAGCCCACTTTTGAGATATTCTTATTGAAAAAGTTAGTAATAATGAGTGAAATATGTCGGACCAATTGATGTGATACATTCATTTTTGTTTCTGTAGCAAGAATTTTGTTTGTTTTTTTTTCCAGATTTTAAACAGAGAAATTTCATCCAGATAATGTAAAATAATTGTAAATAATTAAATGATGATCATTCTAGACCAGTAATATCTATGAGTAGTCATCCTACCAAAATGCAAATGGGCTCAATTGATATGAGCCTGTAAGGTAAATATCAATCACTACAGTTTGTATCAGTGGTCAAGGCTTAACTGAATGTTTGCCGCTAGGACCACAAATTAAATGTGAAAAAGGGAGGAACTGAATCGAAATAATTCTCCCTTGGATTGCTTGCTGGGAAAAGAAAACCTGAATCAGGGTGAACATCCTATTATATACAGAGTACAAGAAATCGGTATTAAACCCTAGGGCTAGTCGAATCCTGACTTACAAAGGCCGAGAAGTGTCCTCTTAATTAACCTGCTCATAAACGCATTGCAATTTAATTTGTTGTGAAATTGAAAGTATTTTTTTTATTGAATGATTTAAAACTTAACAATCACATTAATAATAAACATGATGAAAATTTCATTTCAGAATAACACTGTATCATGTCATAAGTTTTATTATAATCAGCTTTCTAAATCTCTTGTTACAACGTGCGTTCAGTACATAGAAAGTATTTATAAGTAACGTAATATGTTTTAATTAGGGTTTCCATCTTGTTGTAAAATTATAATTATTCATGAACTCAAACTCAAACCGTAAAACAAAAATAAAACTCAAAACGGGTACAAAACACTATACTTACTAAAAAGCAAGATCTTGTGATCATCAAAAACTCTACAAATCTAAATCAATAAAATATGTAACTCTAACCCTGTAACTTGTTTAAATAATTATTTATTTTTTATTGTTTTATCTTTATAGCTTTTCATTCTCTTGTTTGTTTATTACTAAAAACATTTTATAAAAACCATGAACTTACCAGTGAAGTGAAGGAAGTGGTGATCAGACCAAGAAAGAACACATAACAAATGGAAAGACTTTACAGTCAATGGTGCAATTAAAACAAAGATGTAGATGTGATGAGATGATTCATTAATTGTTCACACGGGGAGGGGGGTCAGATGCGCCACTCACCACTAACTCACATTTTGTTGACATATGCGGCTTTCACTGGTTTTTCCACCCTCTAAACGTTATATATCACCCTTCCATGTTGCCTATCAAATCAAGAGGCTTTCTGTCAATTTCAAAGTCTTGTCCTCCATGAATCTCCAGTTTGCATTTATTTTTTCTGACTGACAAGTTACCTCTATTTCAATTTTGTCATCCTACCCTACTAACCTCCCTAGAACCACTTTGTGAAGTTGCTATTCACCCCATTTCAAACCTCTGGGCTGGCGGTAGTTGTTTGTACTTATTAGGCTCATTGTAGAATATGATTTTTTTTTTCCCATTTTAGAGTTGAAAAAAGAGTTTGGGTTAATTCAATATAAATTGGAATTTGGAAACGCAGATGCACAACACATGGAGTCCATGTATAGGGTTAGGTTAAAATCGATTAATCTAATCATTTTAAATTATTTAAATAAAATAATTCGATTAATAAATTAAATTGATATTAAAATAATTGATTAAATAATATATAGGTTAACTTATGAATTTTTAACGTAGTTCGACATCTTTTACTTACGTTCACAAATCAAACATTATATATATAGCTGTTAAAACTCGCTACACTATAATATACAATTTTTCTAAACGAAATTGTGTGAAAATTTTACTCAATCTCATAACTCAAAACCTCAATACATTTAATGATCACTCAATTTGGTTGCTATACTTCATCCGACCAATTATTCATGGTTAAAGAATAGGGGTGAGTGGCTAATTTTATTTATATTTATATTTATAATAACTAATATTCATATCTTTTTGGTACATAGACGATGTGTGACTAAAACAATTTACAATTACACTTTTCTTCAATATGAGATTTGAGGAGTTTTCCGACAAATTTCTCCATCAACTCAAATTTTCAAATATTTTCGATTCCCACGCTGGTTTTCCTCCACCCAATCAACATCTCTCTAATGAATCAGGCTTTCAATATCGCTTTATTAGATTTTGAACATAATCTCAACAAATAATAATATATTAAATATAATATATAATATATAAACAATGTCGATTTAATCGATAGTATTAATTAAAATTAATTCGATCATTTAATTTTAAAATATTTAGATTAACTCAATTGAAATATTAATAAAAAATTAATAAAAAAACCAATTAAAAATTCTAATGGATGGAACCAACCGTTTACACACCTTTTTTATATATTAATGTAAATGTGTTTGTCTCTGTTCAGCAGGTATGTTTCTCTGATGAGTAACATTATTGTTTGCTACTTACACAAGTTAGAAAGGAAATGTTTTTGTTTTTCCAATAAAGGCAGCAGCATGACACAAATCAAATCCCCAGAGGAAACAATTCCTCTCAAATCCATGTCAGGTACATAGCTCAGAGTCTGAGAAACAGGAATATAGTTAAAACAGACAAAAGGAAAGTATTCTCCAAAATCAGCCGCTTCGTTTGTCTCCGAGTGGCCTGTGGGATAATTTGTACTCTCTCTTCTATCATTTTTGTAATGTTTATTATTTAATTGATTAAATAAATAAATAATTTTTTATTATTAAATCATTAAAAAAATTAATTTTTTTTTATATATATACATAAATAAAATTTAAAAGTTTTTAAGAAAATATGTTTTTATATTTTTAAAATGATATATATAAAATAATTAAAATCAATCTTAAATAAAAAAAAATTGACAAATGACTAAAATTATTGAATAGAAAAAGTAACTATCAAGTATTTTCAACAAAGACCCGCGGTTATGAAAAATTGCTTCATTAGGATGAAACACTGTTTCATTTTGCTTAGAAAGAGAAACCACATGTTTTAAATGCAATTTAAATCATCAAAACTTAAAGCAAATTATATAACCAACGCAAATGTCATCTTATTTAAAGTTTCCATCACAAAAAAAACCCAAATTCCCATATGCATTTAAACCAACTTGAAACGAGAGGTGACCAGTTAATATGGATAACAAACACATGCTTGATATATATGAATGAACATTAATATAGCTCAAAAAATAAAACTAATGAGTCTTGAGCTCAAACTATGCATATAACTTATTTTTATTTTCTATTATTTATTTCAGGTATGAGATAATTCACATGTAGATATCTTAACACTAAAAAAGTTTACAAACCGAAATTGATCATAACAATTTTCTTTATAGTTAATTTTGAGCATTATCATCATTATATCAAGTGAGTTATGCAAGGTTATTAAAATAGGTCATTTTTAAAGAGAGGTTTTACATTCCAATTTCCCTCCCTCAATGAATCGAATTGATAAAAAGGGGAAAAACAAGAGAGGAGTTTATGAGAACCAAATAAGATTGCGCAAACAAAGCCTACTCCTCCAAGGAGAACAGATATTATGGCCCTTTTAACTAAACATTGGTCTTTTTGGAGACCTGTTTGAATCTTTCCATCAACAAGCCCATATTTAATAGAATTATTTGTATTCAACTACAATCTACAACCTTTCATTTCTCTGTGTCCATCGTAACTGTATTGCCTCCTTAATTGGGCTTAGATCCTCCTTAATTGGGCTTAGATCAATCGTCCATTATTAAAAGACCATTATTTTAAAAAGCCTATCTTAGATTGAACCATAGCTTAAAACGAGGGATAAGTTAGGCATCTGTTTTTAGCTTCAAAATTACTACTGGCACATGCATTGGCTTTGGTTACTAACAATTCAACCAAGTCCTTTGCGGCTCCCTCTGAACCCGAATTCGACGTTGGCTCGAATGCTAAGAACGAGTCTCGCAATAGAAACCTGCGTTTCATCGATTCACCGCATGTTCTCCGAAAATTTGAAAACTAATACAGTACTAATACTAATTACTTATCACCTGCAAAAAATCAACAAATTCTCACTTCGAAAATTTAGAAAGCAAATGGCATATTCACTTCTCCGACTTAGAAAAGTTTCAGCATTGGGCGTTTATCGTATTCTTCAAGGTTCGATCTATTCATTGAATATATGCTTATACATGTATGCATACAATTGTTTGTTCCCTTTGAAAGCGAAATTGTTGGACGTATGTTTTAACTATTTTGTTGCTGTTGCATGTTATTGTTGTTATGGAAAATAAATGTGAACGCAAATTAATGAAAGTGATTATGGACAGGCATTTAGGCTTGGTTCGCGTTAACTTTATTGTGTTATTGCTACAGAAACTTCTGTTTTGTACACTTTTCGCTAGATTTTCCAGTCATTTGTTTGGTTGTTGAGGAACTGGAAGATGATAATTGAATTATAAATCTATGAATTCATTCTCAGAAACGTGAAGCGAACATTGTTACTCTCTCAATTGATTCTAGGACAATATTTGGGCTAGTGGAACCTATAAAGTTTTTTTTTTTTTTTTTTCAATTTTCCAATTAAGTCTAAAGTTATCTAATTCTCCTTTTGGAACCAAATGAAAATGGAAAAAAATGAATTGAAAAAAGAATTCATTTAGAAATGAATTTTTATATTTGTCTTTCATATATTAAATTGTAGAATTCAATTGAATTCAAGTGTTTAAAGTGTTTGGAATAAATAAAGAATCCAAAAGGGGAGGGAGGAAGGGTGAGAGTATTTTGGTCTAACATAATTTTTCTCAACATTCTGTGGGATGCCCTCATTTGCTCTTGTTTTTCGTCTTCCAATGGTATTGTTTCATGGGATGTTCATTTGGTCCGCAATGTCCAAGGTTGGGAGATTGATGTTGTGGAAAGGTTATTAGAGGTTGTGTATTGCTCTAGGTTCAATGGAGGTCTAATCCAGATAAGGGTTTTGGGGTGAAGTCCTTTTTAAGGTCCCTTTTTATGAGACTCATTGGGAGGATTCTCACAACTTTCCTTGGAAAGCTTTTTGGAGTCCTCTTGCGCCTAGAAAAGTTTTCTTCTTTGTATGAGAAGCCTCTTGAGAAAAGATCCTTAGTATTGATGATCTTCAAATAAGGGGGAAAGTGCTTGTTAATAGATGCTATCTTTATAAAGTTTGTGACGAGTCCGAGTTTCATCTTTTGTTGGAGTGCCCGTTGGCTAGGACCTTATGGGAAATGGTATATCGTATTTTGGGTGATGGTCGGATCCGTGAAAGATGAAGTGTGGGCTTGGAGTGGCATTCGTGCTTTGATAAAGAAAGCTTACTCTTTAATTCCACTATACTTTTTGGATTGTTTGGAATGAGTTAAAGAAGGCTTACTCTTCAATTCTCTTGGAGTGTTTTTCTTTTATACAGAGTAATACGCTTTTTACTTGTCATTTTTTTTTTGTGGAACTCATTTGAAAATTTTACTAATTTTGATTGAATTTGCAACAAGCTAACCTCCGTAGTGACTTCATTTACAAATGAATTTCATAATTTATTAACTTTCAAAAATCCAACCATGACTCGAAATTGTAATGAACTCTATAAAATTTATAGAATTCATTTGTTCCAAACATACTTTAAAATTTCATTTTTCTTTATTTAAAGAGTAACAGGGTGTCCCATCTCATAATTTGTCATCACCATAGCCGATGAATAGAACATATTTACAAAATTTGTCGCGCAAAGTATGTTGGGCAGTACCTATTTATTCCTCATTTTCTTGAAGCCTTGTGGATTCTATTTCACTGCATTCATGTGCTAGTAATGTAAAGTAATTGTTCGTTATCAGATAATATTGAAATGATAGGAAATACAGCTTAACTGAGTGGTCTGTGTTGTATACTAGTGATTGTAGTTACGTGTTTTATTGCCTAATCGTGTTGTTCCGCTCACATTCTCCCACTAAATGTTTAGCAGATAATGTGGAGTCATTGAGGTTGCACTTGAAATTTAAATTTGGAGCTTTTGTTGCTGTTAATGTTACAATAAGGAAGTATAGCAGCCGCTCTGGCACCGCGAAATTCGATTTTACAGACCTGACGTAAGAAAGATGTAGCTCATTGCTCTTGAAAGTAGTTTTTGGCATGGACATGCAGTCATTTTGTACTCGAAAATTATATTTTTCAAAATTACTTGAGACATGCTTGGATGGAAAGATATTTTATATATACATATATTAAAACACACACACGCCTTGAACCTTTGTCCACTTAGTGGGCAGGATAGTGTCCTCACACCAATGCTCCAAAGCGGGCAGGACAAAATGACATGGTAAAGAGTCAAACCCATACACCATACACCCTTAAACTTGGATGGAAGGATATTAACCCCTGCTCCACTCTATACTGCATGTTATTTTTCAACTTTTTCTTTTTTCCAGACATGAATCTATTCTTTATCCGCTTTATAGATGTGTGCACTTTCAAGAAATTAAAAAACGGTGTAACCAATTTATCTCTTGGAATTTTTTTCTTTAAAAAAAATCCTGATTTGTTTAGTTAAAAGATATCATTTTCTGTTATGATGAACAAATATAGTGAAGTTCAACCCCCTCACCCTTATGATTAAGTTTTCTAAGATGAATTTGCTCATTTGGACTTCAAGAAATTGGAAAATCATACGAAAGATAAATTTCATTTATGAGGTTTTTCTTTTTCGTATTTTTTGGTGTGAAGTTTGATGTGTTTCAGCCACCATCTTAATTTTTTAATTGATGTTTTTATCTTCTTGTTTGTATGCTTATTCTAACAATGAATATCATTCTTGCTTTGGTGATATTCGCTACAAAGTATCAAACATCTTCTAGGTATCATCCTTTTTTGGATAAGTAAAACTTGTATAAAAAGACACCAAGGAGGTGCAACCCATATACAAAAAGCTATCTACACAATAGTAAGTCCACAAAATTACAAAAAAAAACTGCCCTTAAACTAAGTACCAAGGGAGTTAAACTATTTATCTCTAATCACTTCTAAAGGCCTCTCGTCACCATCAAAAGCCCTTTTATTCGGTTTATTCCAAATCTCTAGGTATCACCCTTGTAATTGAACTTCTGTTTAATTTCAGTTGTCCTCATATGTGGTATCTAAATGCTCGAAGGAAGCATTGCAAGGTTATTTTTCATGTAGGCCCCATGAATAGTGGCAAAACATACCATGCTCTGAAGCAATTTGAGTTGAGTTCTTCAGGTATACTTTGAATGCTGTTTCTTTTAATATAAATATAGATATTGAGTTCTAATTGTACCACAATCTTTATCAATTTTATTCTTTAATTTATTTATTATAAACAATAGGAGGAATTTACACTTGCTGTAATTAAAAAGCGTTACTATTTTTGTTGGTTTGTCACTCTGCAGGCATATATTGTGGTCCTTTAAGATTGTTGGCATGGGAGGTAGCAAAACGGATGAACAAAGCTAAAGTTCCTTGTGATCTGATTATGGGACAAGAGAGAGAGGAAGTTGATGATGCAAAGCACAAGGCCGTGACAGTTGAAATGGCAGATGTAACTTCCAGTTACCATTGTGCCATTATCGATGAAATTCAGGCAAGTGATGGTTTAATGAAGAAACTTTACACCATCTTCGAGCAAGCTTATAAGAATTAGTTGTGGTTATTTAAATTCTGATCTTTATGCTTTTTTGCAATGCAAAATTAGTGACCATAATTAAACAAGAACATCTTTGAAACAAATTTTTATGTACTATTATCCATAAAAGGGAATAAGTAGTCTTTACACCAGCTTGGGTGCAGATAAAATTTTAACCTGGTCTCAATGCTTCTGATAGGGAGTTTGCTCAAGACCATGCTGCCAATATGATCATTAAATATATACTAGCTAAAAATGAGGAAGAGGAGGCAAGTGCTTAACTCTATAAAGTGGCTATATCTAGATTCAGCTACCTTCATTATTTCCTTTTTATTGGAGTGTTAGAGCTGTAGAGTTAGAGATGCATTAGTAGTTTGGTTTTAATATATGGGTTGTATGTTTACTTTGTTGTCTTACCCTATCACATTCATTAGTGTGCAACTTGTTCTTAATTTACAAATTTACTCGAAAGTTATATCAACCTTGTGACTGTGGCTTGCAATTTACATATGTTTATGTCTTAATTAGTTGTTTGGATTTGTAATATTTATAGAGTTCATAGAATTTCTATCTTGTAGACTCCTTTGGTGCCTTATATATAACATTTTACTTATCAATTTTTTTTTTTGTAATATGTATAATGAGATAGGTTCTTTTATCGCGTAAAATAAAGGCCTTCAATATGAATACAGACAATAGCAACGGGGTTTTGTGATAATTTCCTCCCCTACACTGCACAACTTTGTGGTCTTTGATTCCTCTTAACATCATTGAATGTCCAAAAATCTTCATTTTGTTGTGTGTGTGTGTACATACACGCATTATTGGACGGCTTAAAGAAGTGCTTGTATGTATGGCTTATTAATTGTGGCATTTTTTTATCATTTGCATTGAAAGCCACACAGCATTATTGGACTACTACCAGGTTTCTTCTATAATTTCATCCCATTTGAGCATTGCTTATATGTTGTGCTAGCCACTAAGGCCCTCAAAGAGGTAACTCTTCAATTGATCTATGGTAAGAATCCTAATAAGGGTTGAGAGCCATAATATGGATGAATCTGCAGTTTGGATTACTAAATGCCATATGTTCTTAAAATGCGGAAATTGAGCCTCTTGAAATAAACTCAGAATTAATTTATTGAAAAATTTCCACTGTTTCTGGTATTGTAGTCCTGTGATTTTGAACCATTTGAGATTCAGGCTTAGCTGAGTTGGTTGACTTTAGAACATATGCATGAAGCTGATGGGCACAAATAGGATGAAACACTACCCTTAGTTTCTTGCTTTTTATCTATTTATATATTCATTTTACTGGCGGAGCTTCTGGTTCTAGGTTGAGTTTTTCTCATATTATATAAAATTTTCATGATAATAGCTTTTACCAATCTTACATCTTAACAATATGAAGCCTCTCTTTCCAATATGCTGTCCTGTTACAAAATTGAAGATGTGACTCTAGATAGAACTTAAGGCATATTGTAATGTGTGTTGTGTAATTTTTATCGTTACTTGTACCTTCGTGTTACTTCCTTTTTGTTTTCTACCTCTAAATCCAAAGAAATTTGATCTTCTATACATAATTGTTGTGCCATATATCTTATATTTTGTCTGTCTTTCTCCCTTTCAGATGATAAGATGTAAGACAAGGGGTTTTTCATTTACTCGTGCTCTATTGGGAATTTCAGCTGACAAACTACATCTTTGTGGAGATCCAGCTACTGTTCCTCTTATTCAGGAGATACTGAAAGTAACTGGTGACATTGTCCAGGTAGTGTAATTGTTTGGATTCTTTAGAATGGACCTGCCGCTCCCCATGTTTTAGCTTAGAGAAAAAATATTTATGCAACTGCCTTTATCATCAGATGAAATCTTATGGTTCCATGGGTTTGAAACAACATATAAGCTCTTCATGTGACATTGCTATTGCGATGCTGATTGTGGCTTTCTTGCAGCATTTCTATCTTTATTTGTTTCTATTATAAACTTTTCTTGTTTACTTGTATTATCTGGTGCCTCAGGTACATTCATACAACAGACTTTCACCCTTAGTTCCGCTGAAGGTTCCTCTTGGATCCTTTTTTAATATACGAACAGGAGACTGCATTGTAACATTTTCACATCAAGGGATATATAGATTAAAGGTCAGTCATTGCTTCAATCTTCTTTTCCTTGTTTTCCCCCCATCTTTCGCTCCTTATTTTGTGTATGTGTTTCCTTCTTTTATTACTTTGTACTGTGCTTTCAATCATTTGGTCCTTAAATATAATTATTTGGGGAAAAAACATTTTTAACCCTATAGTTACCCTAAGTTTCTAAATAATCCCTCAAATTTTTTATTGCCTTTATTGAACCTTATAGTTTTATTTTGATCTTAACATGAACCTTAGTTATATTAATGTTAAAATTTCCGTTAAGGGAGGTCAGAGACACTACTAGCTCGGCCTCTGTGAGGGACAAACCGGTATCGGTGTATTGCACATCCATCAGTTAAGAAAATAAACAAAATTGGAGTCATACCCAATTTGTTTTCCAAATAAAAATGAATCTGCAATATTTTAAGTATTTTAGGACCCAAGAAAAGCACATCTCTTCTTGAGAGAAGTTCTCCTAAGATTAAAACCTCTACCCCTACATATAAAATTGCTAAACTAGCTTACTCGGCCCCCAAGGCCTCATGCCTCTATAACAAACCTTTTATCAAGCAGACACCATGCATTAAACCACAGCAATCATCTCCACCACCTATACCATTCAGCTCGAAGACAACTCCAACCTGCCATTTTAAGAATACTGTGTTGGGTGTCCTTTATTTCCAACTAACAAGCCTAGCCAACCAAGCCATTTGCTACATAAACCTTGATTTTCCACCCTCAAAACTATCTCAGGACCCAAGAACGTAATGCTCCACAAACAACAATGGAAACATTGAGGATTTGCTTCTCTTGAAGACATAATAGAATGAACCAATCAAAGATCCAAGCCCCAATTTCCACACAAACCAAACAAACATAGTTGTACAGAGCTGCTAATTCCCTTGTCCTGCCTCTTTACTTCTAGCCTCTAGGATTACAGATTTTGTGGTGCTGACTCTTGCTTCGTTCCTTCCTTGGTCTTCTTGATCTGTCATTCATCTTGTGCCTCTTTGATTTATCGCCACTGATGATCTATCACTCCTTGGGTTCTTGCGGTTGGGGAAGAGGAGAAGAGGAGCTTTGAATCAACTGAAGTCGCAGAGAATATAACTGATGGAGGATTTCTTTTGCTTGAATTCCAAATTTATTTATTTAATTTAAACCAATGGCTGGTATGGAGAAAAGTAGTATCTAGTACCCATTTTGCCTCTCTTTGGGGTTGAAATCAGTGTCAGACCCCTTTTAACAGAAAATTTAACAGATACATGACAGAAGATTAACTTTGAAACAAAGATTAAACTATAGAGTTCAATAGATGTAATAAAAAATTTGAGGGACCATTTATAAACTTAGGGCAAACTATAGGGTTAAAAATGTTTTTCCCCCAAAATTCTTTTTACCTTATTATCCTCACGCGTGATATGATTGGAACTGAAAGTGCTTTCTTGTTTGCATAAATTACTAAAATAGATTGAAAACCTACTTTTTTTTGTCCATGTTTTTCTTCCGCACTCTGCCTTCGTGGGAGGAAGAAATATTTATTCAACTTTGTTGTTGATATCATTTATGATAATGTTTTCACCATAAAAAATGATGATTTTGTCATTTATTCTAACCCCTTCTCTTTATTTTTTTTTACTGAAGTCTGTTCATACGCTGCACTTCCAATTAATCATTTTTTTTTTCTGTGTGATAACTTGTCTGAGTGCATTTGTATCTTCTATATTTTTGCTAGAAAGAAATTGAAAGTGGAGGAAAGCATCTTTGCTCTGTAGTTTATGGTTCATTGCCTCCAGAGACTCGGACAAGACAGGTATGAGTTCCTTCCTGTTTGAGAGGTTGCTTGGTTTTTGGGAATAAGTTTTAAGAATGTTATCTTAAACTTCTTTGACCTTCTTTCTTTTTTCTCTTCTTTTGACGGGTACATGATCTATACTTTTTTGTTTTTTTTTAAACTTTGTTATGTGATTGTTCTGCTACTGTTGGTGAATGGTGAGCTGTGATTTTTCTCAGTCACTTTGTTATTTCAAAGTTTTTTATAATATATATTTATTGATAATATGTTCTTTAGGACTGCAGGCAACAAGGTTCAATGATGAAAGCAGTGAGTTTGATGTTCTTGTTTCCAGTGATGCAATTGGGATGGGTCTGAATTTTTCGAGGATCATTTTTTTTGACAATGAAGAAATTTGATGGTATTGAGAATCGAGAGCTTACAATACCAGAGATCAAACAAATTGCAGGTACCCTGTTTATAGGGTAAATTAGGTTTGCTGGTTTTCTTTGTACTCATGAGGCATATGCATCCTGTGCAAGTCTTGTTCAACTTCAATTATTTCTTTCACATTTGTGGTTGTTCTGAAGCTTGTATGTTAGGTCATGTGTGCTTATGCTGCAGCCTTTTCTTCTCATCCTAGCCAATTACACATACACCCACGATGGATCTGACATCTACCTCACCCTCCACCCCTTGTTTATTGGGTGAGGGGATGCCATTAGGCCAGGCCATTGGCAGCTGCAGCATCACTCGATTGTTGTCTGGCATTTTTTGTAGTTGTCGTTATTCTGCACCTGCACTACCCTTTGTAAATGCTTAGGTAGAATTATCCTATTAGCTAAAACAGACTTATAAAGGACAAACACAAACCTTCTGAAGCAGGATCAAAACTAAAGATTTGTGACTTTCAAATTTATTGGGCACTAACAGGGGAGCACAGGGGTTGGTTTGGTTTAAGTTTGAAGCATATCCAGAAATATATCAACTTCGATCAATTTCCAATACATGGAATTGGAATTGAGCTAGGAATCAGGAAAAAGCAAACTAAACAAACTCTGGAAAGTAGGTTTGGTTTGTATTTGAATTCAAAAGGAAAAATAAAGGAACTAATTAAGTAAATCTCAATATAAATATCCAATCACACCCGCTGAAAAAGAAATAAATGGTCGTAGATACAAGTATTTACACGAGGTTTCATGATGATAGCCTTGACCAGTCTAAATGGCTCAATGGTAGTTGTGTTAGTACCTTGGTTTAAGAAATGGAGAATGAATAAAGTAAGTACCAGAGAATTGAGGGCAGATTTTGCTCAGGAAGTGAATTAGAGGTTCTTATTGAGAAGAAAAAAGAAAAGAAAAAAAGAGGGTTTCTTGGTGTGTTGCCGATGCTACAAATGATCCAATTGCGATCAAGAATTTCAGCTCAAGTAAATCAGTATCAGATTTGAATTGAACATTGAGCTCATCAGCATTGATATCTGTTGAGAGATATAGTTTCCTAATTAGATATATATTAGGTTTACTAGTCTTTCTTAGTTTATATTTCCTAATATGTTTCCTATTCCTATTAGGAATTATAGTCTTAGATCTATATGTAGGGTTGTTGGTTCGTTCACATAACAACAACAATAATAAGAATTATTCTACAATATTTCTATTCAATCTCATCTTTTTCTCTTGATCTCTCTCCCTAGCCTAAATTGCAACATGGTATCAGACATCATGGTTTGGGACCCTGGTGCTATTTGAGTAAACCCTCATGAGCAAAAGCCCATTACATCTAAATAATAACCCAGATGGGTTAGACATGGTACCCAAATCAAACCCTTTATCTATCTAAAGTTCTACATATAAAGTCCTTAATCTCCATTTTTTTCTGAAATCCTAACACCCAAAGCAGACCATATCTTCTGCACCTCTACCAAATATATATATTTGTTATGTGTTTATGGTCTTGTGTTTGAATTCCTAAAGTTCCTAAACAAGGAGAAAAGAGAAAATAGAAAATAGAAGAAGAAAAGAAAAGAAAAGAAAAAGAGAGAAAGTGGCCGAAAGTGGAAGAAAAAAAGTAGAAAAAGAAAAGAGTAAGCATAAAAGGAGAAGAGAAAAGAAAAGGTCATCATCCTTGTGTTGATGTTGTTAACTCGATCCAATCTGTGTTGATGTTGTTATCCTCCTAACCTATTGATTGCTCATTCAAATCAAAGTCAAGGTTAGTAAAACAAAGACAAAAAGTCAAAGTCTTGTTGATCTGGTGTTATCGGATCTTGTCTTGTTAGGTGGCACCGAGATGGTGGCCAAACTGTTTGTCGTGGGTGTAGAGCCCTTACACGTTCTCACGGGTTATTATAATTTATGGGTTTGGTTTATTTGTTTCAGATTGAATCAGGTTTGTTATTGGTATGGTTTTATTTGTAACAAGTTGGTGCATGTGTATGCTCCAACTTGATAGGGAGTGTTGAGAGATATAGTTTCCTAATTAGATATGTATTAGGTTTCCTAATCTTTCTTAGTTTATGTTTCCTAATATCTTTCCTATTCCTATTAGGATTTATAGTCTTAGGTCTACATATTGGGTTGTTGGTTTGTTCACATAACAACAACAATAATAAGAATTATTCTACAACATTTCTATTCAATCTCATCTTTCTCTCTTGGTCTCTCTCCCTAACCTAAATTTCAGCAATATCCTATCATTTGAAGGGATAAAGCAAGCTCATCAATAAGAGGTTTGGTTGTGATGATGTGGCTGAAGTGGAGAAATTTTGCTTTGAATAGGCGGCTGGAAGGATTGTAGAGAGATCCAAAAAGAAGCTAGAAGAAGGATTAAGCTCAAACTTGTCTTATGTTATAGGGTTAAGCATGAACTTGCCTTATTTATTGGAGATTGGGTGCATGAATGTGTCCTTAAAGAGTACTCCCACCATGACCTAAGGATATGTAATCTGGAAAATACACATTATATCTAATGCTGGTAGTTGTTTAGACTGGTTCACTTTTGAAAAACATTCCGGTGAAACTGAATTATTGGGGCTCTGTAACTAGAAGATCCAAAAACAAAACTGATTTTTGTAAGAAAAAACAATCAAAGCAAACTGTAGTGGTCGAGTTAATTCTTGTTATAACTGGTTGTGCTGACCATCGTGGCCCCAGCTGCTTTGGTGCATTCATGCTCTATGATGTCATTATATGCTATTTTGATGCTTGAATTTTGACAATAGTTAAGAAGCTTGTTAAAAATAGTCGATTCCCCCCTCCCTCCGGGGGCGCTTGTGCTTTTTAGGTAAGGTTGGCTCATTATGTTTGGACTCTCTATCGATGCTTTAGATTGTGGTCTTGCTTGTAGGGAGAGCTGGCAGGTACAGATCAAATTTTCCTGTTGGTGAAGTAACTTGTTTAGATGCAGACTCTCTACCCTTGCTTCATTCATCGCTGCGGTTCCCATCACCTATTCTGGAGGTAATTGTGTACTATAATGAGATGGCCTTCTGAAATTTGCATCACTAGGATCCTACTTGTTCCATTCATTTTTATATTTTGATATGTGGTTCTATACCAATTTTTTTTTTCTGGGTTTCTCTAAATTTGAGTAACTTGTATGATTTAGCATGCCGGATTGTTTCCTACCTTTGATCTCATGTCTATGTATTCATGTCTTCACCCAGAAAAAGGCCTCTACCAGATATTGGTAGGTCAAAATATGATCATCCATGTATTCTTTGTTTTGGATATATCTATGTAATACGTATTGATCAACTAAGTTTTTTTTTCTTCCTCTAATTCTCAGTCTTGGTGACCATCAACTTTGCAACTACTTTGAACTTAATAGCTCTAGTCTCCAGCACACCATCAGGATATTTCGAAATTTTTAGATGAACTCCATAGATATGATTTGCAAGTGAGGACTATAAAAACCATCTGATTCTACTCTTTTCACACAGTCAAATAATTCCGTTCTTATGTTATGGTATTCTTGGGTCATCTTCAAATATGAAAATGATTATCATTTCTCTTTTCCCTACCTTGTGGTTGGGTGCCCTTCAACTATACTTTATGATTACCTCGTAACAGCTTGTTCTTTCTTTATAATTTCATGTGATTTCTACTTGGAAATTCTGGTTAATCTGAAACAAAATTTATGATTTTTGAATTATATGTAGTTCTTGTTAGGTCTTAAATCTTCATATGAATGTTTTTAGCTGCCTCAGAATTATGTGTATGTAAACCCTTCCAACTTTATTATGGGCAAATATTCATGCATATCAACTGTTATTCCCCTGCCTGCATAATAATCTGACCAAATTTTACCCTTATCTGAAAACTATTTCATTGTTAATATTGAGGAAACAATGGTATGTTTTGTCGGTCAATTTCCCTTTCCCATCTGTCAGGAATATATTAATTTTAAAAATTGTTCTTGGCAATTCCTTTCCAGAAAAAAGGAAATACGTGTTCTCAGCAAAGAAAGAATGTTAGCCCTTTGGTTCTCTTTATTATTTGATTATATTGTGACTATTCTTATCAAATACTAATTGCACTTTTGCTGACACCAAAAAGTTGCTGGTATTATTGATGAATTGCCCCTTGGGTTGCAGGAGAAGTACCTTTTCTGTGTAATGTAATATCTTGCTCACTCAAAGAAAAAGAAATTTGACTGTGAGCCCTTTGCCTTAGCGTTCATGAGTAACCCACTTCATCGGGTTCAAGGCGCATAAATACCAGGGGGTGGTGCTTAGCCCCCAATGTGACCTAGGAAAAAAACTTTGCTTTGAAGTAATACATTTGCCTCATAATTTATTTGGAATGTAGTTTACTGGATTTTTCCTCTGCCTGAAAGTTTTAACTTTCCCCCTTAAATTTCAATAACTTAAAACAGGTAAATTTATTAAGCATTTATTATTTTGTGCAGTCCAGTTGATATTGAAGATGAGATCTCATCTCAGGGTCTTACACAGGTAAGAATTATACCTAGCTCATTATTTGATTATGCTTGTTTTGAATAGGGAACTAGTATGATCTGTTTGTTGTAATGGACCAGTTTGCAGACAATTACGCAAAGAAAGGCGTTGTTAGGCTTCGAGAAATATTTACACCTGGTACACTTCAGGTGCCAAAAACACAATCTGCACTCAAGGAACTTGAATCCATTCATAAGGTTAGATTTTTTGGCAGTATCTTATCTTCTGATGAGCTGTGTTAGGGTTTATTTCCGTTATTGGTTAAGGTAATATACCCATTGATAAAATTAACTTCTTTTGAAAATGGAGAAAATGCATCAATTTAGAATGGGTTTTTATCTAATGTTGATGAGAATAATGTGGTCAGTAAAGTTCGGTTTTTTATAAGTAAAATATGTGGTGCTTAATTACTACTATGGACTCTTCTCTCTCTCTCTTTTCTCTTTTCACCATGATTGTTTGTGATTCTTGCTGAGATTTAAGGATGTCAAGGTAACAACGAAAGATTTCTTGTTATTGAGAAGAAATCGTTTGACTTTGTTGTTGAGGGTGATGGAATTGACTTTGTTATAGAGATGGATAATATATAGACATCTTAGAAACCTTAGTCCTACCCAAATAAGGAAACTAAATTAAACCTAGATATCTCATAATAATTAAATCCCTAAAGTATATCTCTAGCCTTAATACCCATAAGAGTATCCAAATTACATGATTACCATATAATCAACATAACCTATAATACTCAAATTAAAAGCCCTAAATCTATTCTTCCATGAGTATACCATCAACAATTCATTAATTCTCTGTTAAAGGGAGAATGGCATACTGCTGAGAATTTACAGCTTGAAGCATTGTGTTTATCTAAGGTTTTCTCTTTCTTCCACGCATTCTATCATTCTCTATTCATTTATCTCTTCCCTATTCAATTCTTCTAATTTCTCTTATCCTCTTTGTTGATGTTTATAAGAATGAATAGTCTACTAACCCTAAGGTTAGTAGTCGAGAACATAATAATGAGAAAATACTTGAATACCCTTAACACTCCTAACACTCCCCTTCAAGTTAGAGAGTATACATGCACCAACTTATTACAAATAGACCCATCCATCTGGTTACAAATAAATCCAAACCCAAATATAACCATACAGTTCGAGTAAACAAGACCCACGACAGCAAGTTAAGCCACTACGACCTAACGACATTGGATCAGCACGATCCATGGACAAGATCTCGGGACACTGGATCAACAAGACTTTGACTTTGTCTTGCTTTTGAATTTGACTGAAACGGACTGCTTCACATGGGTTAAATCTACAAAACGAGTTGGATTGGGTCTTCTTTAATAACACAAAACTACATCCACATCTAGGTTGAGAAAACGGCTCACAGTACTGTAGTGAGGCACTGTACACACAACACTATTGTTGGTACTGCAGCACAGTACTGTTCACATGTATTGTAGTGCAGCATTGTTCACAGCACTATTCAAGAAATTTTTTTCCAGAGATAAGAAAATAGGGCAGAACTAATTTAGGATAGGTTAAAAAGAAGAAAAAAAGAAAGATGGCTATGGGTGGACACACGACATTAGGCCGTTCGTCGAAATTGCGAAAGCTCTTTGACTCTAACAAGAGTAAATAGGCTACTAACTCGAAGATTAGTAGTCATATATAGAGAACATAATAATGAGAAAATACATAAATACCCTTAAAACTTCTAACCCTAATACTCCTAACACACTTCTTAAATTTCTGATTTCTGTCACTTATGATTAAATTCTGTCCAATCGCTAAACAAATAGAAAAGGCCCCAATTCCTTTCCAATATCCTCTAATTTTTATTCCAAATCAACCCTAAATCCTTTTACCTCGGCTCAAACCCTAAGTCTAATCCCCAATTTATTTGCTGGAATTTTAAGATTCTTACAACTATCCTGCATCATCTATGCAATTATTTAAGTGATATTTTGTCTTTCGGCCAATTTTTAGATGGACATGAACTTTATTTATGTCCATCTTCTGTAATTCATTTTGGCTGTGCTGCTAAGATTTTTTTGTTTTGGCACAATTGAAGGTATTGGATCTCTACGCTTGGTTGAGTTTCCGGTTAGAGGATTCACTCCCAGACCGTGAGGTGGAAGCTTCACAGAAGGCAATCTGCAGCTTGTGAGTACTCTCTGACCTTTCTCTTTTGCTTTCATGTAGCTCAATTTCTTTTCACTTTACATTCAATGTGTAGGTTGATTGAGGAGTTCCTCGAAAGGCTAGGGTGGCAGAAGCCTAGGGCAAGAAGGTTTCCTCCACACTAACAAAAGTTCTCTGTATATCAGACATTATCTGTGAAATATTACGCGTTAATCAAGTAATTTTGTTTGTTTCTTCACTTTTCTACTTCATTCGGTTTTGAGGAAGTAGGATTTAGAGCCCACACCATCCTCAATCCAGTATAGGTTTTAATTTTTCTATACTCCCGCAGTTAAAGCATTATCCTCAGCCGTAAATGAATTGTATTATATAATCCTGCACTCGGGTGATATTCACGATTTTGATATATGGTAAGAAATATCAAATGATTATTCTCTCTCTCTCTCTCTCACACACACATGCATGCATGCTTGCATAGACATGCACACGTTTTTATGCTGGGCCTTATGGTTTGTTGGAGAGTAGAGGGGGAGTATGTTCTAGAAAGATCTCCTTTATAACAATATCATAACTACTAGCAGGTAAGATGCATCATATGTTGCATGAGAAACACTTGTTCTGCATGGACAGGGAAGAAGACATTTAAGTGCATCATAAATTCATAATAGGTGTTGATACTTGTAATTGATGATTTCATAGCAACAATCAGTGCCTCTTGAAAGCATTCTGAGAAAACGCATCAAGAGAAAGCAATCACATCCACATTCAGAACAGTGGCTCCATCCTTAAGAAAAAGCTTAAAGTGAAGAAAACCTACAAGATAAAACATTTTCTGTCCAATTTTACAACTGGGGATGAACTAGAGTTTATGTTAAGTTACAGGACTGGATCCTGAGCTTAGAAATTAGCAACCATCCATAGTTTCTCAATAATTGAAGAATCAGTGTTGCTAATTGCAAGTTTCATTGAAGCTTCTAAGGAGAACTGTTATACTGCTCTTAAAGCTTCAAGGTATTGTCACACAATTGATTTCTTGCTTACATTGAATGAAAGATCCTCTGTGTCTATCAACAGACAAAAATGTGCAGTTGTTTTTTCTAAGAAAACTACAAACGGTTTATGATATTCTTCATCTTTCAAGACAGAACTGGAGATAAATACTTGGGCATGCGTTTCATCTCTGAAGGATTTAACGAAACTTCTTTTAAATTTATTGTCGATAAGCTTACCACTAGAATTTCTCAGTGGTATAATAGATTTTTGTCCTATGCAGTGCGATGTGTTGTTAATTATGTTATTGCTTCCTTACCTATTTATACTATATGTCAGTTTTCAAGTTCTCTCTTTCCATCCCTAAGTTATTGAATAAAAAGATTGGAACTTTTTGTGGAATGGGTAACCTATGTTCTTTTCTTTTTTTTTGCACAGCGGGTAACCCATGTTCTAAAGCTCCCTCCCCTGCATTTGTTATAAAAAAAATGAGAGGTTATCTATTAGAGATCTTCAATCTCTTAATAAAGCTCTTTTGTTAGAACAAATTTGGAGGATTCCTCAAAACCCAGATAGTCTTTGGGTTCAAGTGCTTAAGGGTCTGTTTGGTTTAGTTTAAAAATCGACTTATCACTTACTAATATCGGATTATAATTTGGTACTTAAAATTATTTTTAAGAAATGAACTGATTATTATTTGGGTTTGCTTAAAATTATTTCAAAGGCGTCCCCTTACCATAAAATAAGTACCAAGTCGCCAGGGCAGATGAGATTATCTAACACTTGTTTCCCTCTTGTTTAAACGCATGATAAGATCCAAAAAATAGAAAAGAAAAAGTTCATAAACCTTGAGCAAAACTCTTTTCTTTCTGTTTGTAAATATCCTTTCATTACAATAAACTATGCCTCGAAAGCATGTAGGCATTTTGGTGAGTAAGTTTTGCAATGCATTATACTAGAAGCATGAAAGCACCATCTGACAGTGTCTCGTAAGCTCACAAGATCATTCGAGTATACAGGCATCAGTCTTCAGACAACTAACATGTTGAAGCACAGTCATGAGACAAGAAAAAAAATATTGCCAGAGAACAATCAAGCGACTCAATAAGCATCTTTTAGGACAGCCTTGATTCCTTCTCACTCTTCGCCTGCGGCATCAATTTTTCAATCCTTCCCTTTGCTTCTGTCATGCCCTTCCCCTCAAGTTCCTCTACCAACATCTTGTATGTGCAGTCCATCGGAACCATTCCCTTCGACACTGCTTCTTCAAAGAACAAGCAAGCTTGTTCAAGTTTCTCGCTCTTACAGAGCCCACACACCAAAAGAGTATAGGTACCAAGATCAACACTGACATCATTCTTAAACATGTGGTGCAACAAAAAGCTAAGCATCTTCATTCTCTTCTTCCTGCAGCACATTTTCAACAAAGGTGCATAAGTCTTAAGGTCTGGCTTGCACGAGTCCTCTTCCATCTTCTGAAGCAACTTTAGAGCAGTCTCTTCCTTGGAATGAATGCAAGCAGAAGAAATCATGGTATTATATGTCAAAACATCTCTAGGAACTCCCTGTTTTACCATGTCCAAGAATACTTCAGTTGCATCCTTAAGCCTACCAGCCTTACTCAAAATGAATATCAATGAACTATAAAAAGAAGTGTCAGGCAAACAACCATTGAGCTTCATTTTCTCATAAACTTCCAATGCTTCATTTATTTGCCTTGATTTCCCTAGAGCATGCATAACAATAGAATACGTTATAGCATTAGGTTTACAACCCTTTTCTTGCATTTCTTCCAAAATCCTATCAACTTTGCGAAAATCCTTTTCGTGGCAATAAGCCACAATTAAAGTAGTATAAGAAACCACATCAGGGCAAAATCCATGTTTATCCATCTCATCCATAGTCTTCTTAGCTTCTTCTAATTTCCTAGCTTTGCAATACCCATGTATCAAAACATTGAAAGTACGGGAATTACACGGTATACAATCCCTAAACTCGACAAACACTTCATTAGCATGCTCAACACTATTCTCCTTAGCCAATACATCCATCACTATGTTCATTGCCATAGTGTCTTTGCCCACACCAAATCTTTCTAGTCCCCTAAATACCTCAATAGCATCAGTGTACATACCAGCTCTTGCTAGTCTCCTCATTACCTTATTCATTGTATCCAATGAAACATACCCAGTTGACCGATTCATTTCCTCAACCACATCCCACATTAACTTAAACTTTTTTGATTTTCCTAATATATCAACCATTGTGTTACACAGCTCTGGTGAGTGCCTATAACCTGCTTGTGATTTTGCCCAAGTGAAGACCCCAAAAGCTGGGATCCAATCATTGCTAAATCTCTTCAAAACCTGAGAAACTAAACCGCTTGACACATTTACATCACACCCATTTAAAGCTTCAACTATATTATCAGGAGATGGGTACCGGTTCTTGAGGATTTCGCTGATTTTATTGACATCCGTATCAGGTTTTTCACCAACCCAGTGCCTGACAACTTTGCTGTGATCATCATTAACCTTCTGGTTCTCAATCCAACTGGCAAGTGAAGGGATCACAAAATCTTCATCAGAATCTGCAGCTGCAGAGGGGTTTTGGGTATCAAGGGTTTTGAGCCAACTCGGGAGCTCGGGTGACTCGGTGATGATTGGTGACTCCATCATTGTGCATAGAGGATTGCTGGACCGTGACAAACCCAATGCACTGATTCTCTGAGGATGGAAACGTGAAATACGCTTGAAAAAATGGTATTTTGGGAGCATTTTATTTGGACAACGCAAAACCTAACAGCAAAGAAAGATTGTTTAGGTACTCAACAAAGCGAGGAAAATAAATAAACTGATGCAAGAAGAGAGCTCGGGGGTTTTTTTTTAAAGTTAAGATCTTTGATGATTGCGAGAGAAATCCGCTAATATCTTGCGACTGTGAAGGAATTGGTGTCGGCAGTTCTTTTAAACCAAATTAAGAAAGGACCTGGACGGATCGGTGACAGAAGCAGCAGACCTGTATAGAAGCATGAAGCATCGATGATATTAACAGCCAAAATCGGTTCCTCTTTGTCCCTGATACTTGGTTGCTGCTATAACCAAATTAAAATTTAGCCTAATCAATTTCAATTTCAGTTGCAGTTGCAGAGAGAGAAAATTGAGGTGCTTAACTCAATACTGGCTAATAAAAGGGATAGAGAAAAGGAAGGCAGCTGATGAAAAGGAGAGAGGGGATGGACGCGCAGCTGTTCTAGGAGAGGCCGGA
Source organism: Bretschneidera sinensis (assembly GCA_023935145.1). Classification (NCBI taxonomy): domain Eukaryota; kingdom Viridiplantae; phylum Streptophyta; class Magnoliopsida; order Brassicales; family Akaniaceae; genus Bretschneidera; species Bretschneidera sinensis. The sequence continues at coordinate 84,406,116 of CM043705.1, read as the reverse complement.
AGCGAGAGGTGATAGTGAGATACCGATACGAGAGACTGAGAAATGAACAGATCCGGATCCTTGGTGCAGTTTAAAGTGAAGTGTAAAAGGATCAAAATAACGTTGTGAATTTAAATTTCTTTATATAAAATTTAAGTAATTTAATTTAATTATTTATTTAATATTTTAAAATTTTCTCACACTTTTATGATATTGAGTTTACCTTATAAATGAAATCAACTCATCAAAATTTACATTTCGGTAATGAATTCATTATCTTCTGTTAAGCTCATTATATTCGTTCGTTGCTCTTATAATTGAATAGCGTTCAATAATAAATTTGTTATTTTTCTATAGTATTATCGAAAATCACTTACTTTACTGAATCAAATTAACAAAAAAAACAATCGAGCAACTGCGATAATGAAAACAGTTTGAACCGTCGGTGTTATGCATGAGTTTGGCTTTTGGTTATGAGTATGAGAAGAGAAAAAATAATTCTTCAAAAATCTCTACTTAATTTACATTGCGAAGTGATATTCTGGTTTCATATGAAAAATTTATAAAGTAATCCTAACTATTGATTTAAATTGTAAATGACGTTGCATGATATCCTACCATTAATTACATCCAAACTAAATTACAGAGGATTCAAATTTAAAATGAATTGATTAGATTAGTTCGTTAAGAATTTGATTTATATGTTGAATATGATTTTATGCTAAAAATATATTATATATTTTAAATACAATATAAAAAAAACATAAATTTTGATTCGATCTAAGTAATCAAGTACGAAGAGTAAAATAATTTAATATCCAAAATGTAAGGAAAAACTTCATAATTTAACCATGAACCCCTAAAGAAAAATATTAAATTTCAAACCGAAATCAACCTAAAAAAGGTTAAATGGTTTTCGCTTCAAAAGTTCGACATTGGCTTGTGAGGTTATTTTACACATCCTTGGTCCGGCCGGGCTTTAATATGGGTTGTGTATTTTAGTATTTATTACCGTCTAAAGATCAAATTTTCACTTAACACCTCAAAAAAATGAATTTATTAACGTTACGTTTGGTTGTCTTAAATAGTTTAGATTTGAAATTGAAGTTAAATTATAATATTTTTTTTAACAATTTCAATGTTGAAAAAATATGATTTTATTTCAATTTCAATTCCAAACAAACAAATTTAAACTAAACAGTAACTCTAAGCATATTAATATAACACTCGATAAAAGAAATTATTTTTGCTCCGCTATATTTCTCGGGTTTTTCTCTATAACATCTCTTCTGCCACTGCCTCATCTTCTAATTCGATTTTAGGAAGTTTTTTGGCTGGTTTCGGTCAAAACCATTTAGACTAATTAGAAATTCTACTGATAATCTTAAATTTTTTATTGATAATGTTAATTTTTTGATCTTACATTTATGTTGACGTTATCAATGAAACTCTTCAAGATTATCAGTAAAGTGTTCAACTGATCTAAACTACCGTAACCAGCCTAAGAATTTTTGGGGTTTCAGATCTTAGATCCTAGATCCTTGTATTGTAATGCACAAGCCAGGCTCTTTGTTTATTTAATTTTGCTCCCTTTTTCACGTCTCTTCTTCCCCCTCGTCGAGAATGGCGCTGCAGCTGCCGCTTCATCTAACTATGTTAAAACAATAGATGGCCATATTTGAGAATTTCCAGTTAGAAACAGGAAATTGTTTATATATAGAGACTAGATAGGAAGTTGATCACTAAAAGCATCCATTAAGTTTTTTATCTTCTAGTTTGATTTTATTTTTTATATATAAAAAAAAATCTTCTAGTTTTATTGACGCTGAAGAAATGAAGAGTGAAGCCTATCAATTTATGGAGTAGCTTTTTATGTATATTATCCTTCTCGATCATAAAGTCACACGTGAACATTTGTATCTTCAGAGGGAAATTTTATTCTTTAGCACTTGGCGAACAAAATTATAGTGGTATAATAATATATATCCAAGAAACTAGCCAACAAAAGCAGAGAAGTGCTACAAAAGAAGAACATGAACTAAGCTAAAATTTACAACCAGAAAACCTGAACAGAACAAGATGATACAACCAAGAAAACAATAACGGCAAATCTGCAGCAGAACAACACCAGGGAAAATAAACAGCCAAGCAGCTAACAAAAGGCCAATGATAAGATATAGAAGCATCAAAAGAGTTTCCTTTGAGGCTGGCAATTCCAAGAAGTTTGTTCTCACATACAGGACAATGTTATTGAGGACTACAGAAGGAAAGTGGAAAGTAGATTGATGAAGCCTAAGATTTCTTTCTTTCCAGATATAAATGAAGGCATTCCAGACAAGCTTAAGCAAAACAGTAAGAAGAGACCTGCCCTTGAGATAGGCAGTAGCCCAAAGCAGTTCGTCATGCCAGGTCCCAAGAGGAGGCCTATTATTAACCTTAGCTTTAACCAATACTTTATGCCAAATGTGTGTTGAATAGCAGCAGCCAAAGAAGAAATGATCTCTACTCTCGACCTCTTTGTTGCAAAGAACACAATCAGATAATTTAAAATTTGCAAGATGCCTAATTCTTAGTTCTTTCATGCTAATCAAGATGAAGAAAATATTGTAATATCTTATAAAAAAAAAAGAGAAAATATTGGAATAATAAACATTGTTATCAGAATTACTTATTTTGCTGAGTCGTTGATGTTAACTAATCTTGCTTTTTAGGGACCTATGTATAATTTTTGTGGCTAATAAATTAATTAATGTCTGATCCAGTGTTAACTTGGCATAACTATGGCTTCTTATTTGTTTCACCTTGGTTTCTGTTCATAAATCCTTTGTTGTTGTGTAGAATTCTCTTTTTTCTCAAGGCCCTTGAATGTACTCTCGTGTATACCAGGACTTCATGAACCAAGTCTCAATCCCTACACACTGTAGTTCAATTATTCCATTTACGACATGGGTAACATTCTCCTGAAACAGTGGGACCAGTTGAGGTTTGGCACAGAGGATAAACATGAGCCCCTGGACACTATTATTCATCCTCGTAAAGCTGAAGCTACCATCTGGCTCATTGAATAAGTTCGTCGACGCACCACATCTTATCATCATATAGCTAAACTCTGGCAATCAGATTTGATGCATCATTCTTTTGTTGATGCCATTTTTCCACAGTTAAGTGGACCCTAATGGACTCTAAATTTTACGCTTCTCTTCTGGTGGTTCTCTAAATGATGCGTTTTAAATTCCTGATTGTGGTTTGAAGTGTGTAGTATGCATTCAGGATGAAGTGCAATCTGTAAGTGTTCCTTAGATTACTATGGTTAGTATCTACTCTTGTATTCCTGATTTAGTGTTTTCATATCATTGTCTCCATCAAGGATTGAAGCTAAAAATTAGGGTCCGTTCTTTCGTAAAAACTTGAAGTTGCATATATTGACAAAATAAATATTTTTTTTTTTGTTTCAGCATACATTTATGTGAAACATACCCATGGGGACTAAGTTACAACTGTTGAGAGTGTTCTTGTACCCTATCACCAATAATCACCACAAGAACAGAATCCATGTCGAAAGAAGTGGAATCTGTTATTATCTCTAAGAATAATTTCTCGATCATATATTTTTGACACTAATCTGGCAAATGAGTGGCAATCTGAGCATATTCTTAGGTTCTTAACAATGTGGATTGGCATTCCTTGGCCGGTACTGATGAGCCCAAAAGCCATGGCCAGTTTCTCACTATGGCGGCTGAGCAAAAACTTCTTCTCTTGCTCATCTACATCAAGCAGAACATTAGCAAGATCAGGAACATGACCAGCATCTCTAAGTCTCCAAATCATTTCTTCTAGCATCAATGCAATTTGGGGCATTTCTGGGTGTGATTCATTGCCCGAAGTAAACTCATGAATTGTTCCATTGACCTCTATTGAGCTTGATCCAGGAACTTTACGTACCCCTTTCTCCTTCAAATGTAGTCTCACGTTTGCAACATCAGTCCATCTCCCAGCAGATGCATATATGTTTGACAGGAGCACATGAATCCCTGTCCTCTCAGGAGCCAACTTCATTATCCTTTCAGCTGCATATGCTGCCATATCAGCATTTTTGTGTACCCGGCAAGCAGCTAAAAGAGTAACCCAAATCACATCATTAGGCTCCATTGGCATGCTCTGTATAAGATCCAGAGCTTCTCCTAACAACCCAGATCGGCCAAGCAAATCAACCATGCATCCATAGTGAACAATTTGAGGGGTGATTCCATGGATTTCCCTCATTGACCTGAAAAGAAGCCAGCCTTGTTCTACTAATCCACCATGGCTGCACGCTGTCAGTAGTCCCACAAATAGGACGGCATCTGGTTTCACCTCTTGCCTGAGCATCTCATTAAAAAGGTCTATAGCTCGTTCACCATTTCCATTCATGGCCATTGCCCCAATAGCTGCTGTCCAGGCTGACACATCTCTCTTTGCCATTTTACTGAAAATCTGCATTGCACTTTGAGGATCACCACACCTAGCAAACATATTCACTAAGGCTGTACTGAGCTGCATATCACATAGAATTTCATTCTTCTTGATATAATAATGGGTCCACTTTGCAAGATCAAGAGAGCCTAAATATCCGCAGGCAGAAGCAATGCCCACCATTGTCACCTTGTCTGCTTTGATACCCTCACTTTGCATCACTCGGAAAAGCTCAATTGCCTCTTCAAACATGCTTTCTTGCACCAAAGCACCAATAATGGTGTTCCAAGACACAAGGTTAGTCTCAGGCATCTTACTGAAAATTTCCCAAGCAGCATCCACATCACCATTTTCAATCAAACCTGCAATTAACGAGTTCCATGAGACCACAGTCCTATTTGACATGCCATCAAAAATTCTACATGCCATTTCTTGTTTGCCACACTTCATGTACATATCAATCATGGTATTGCAAATGTTATCCCAACCTTCAAGTCCATTCCTAAAAACATAACCATGGCAACACTTTCCCCATAAAATATTTCTTAATTGTGAGCATGCTGAGATTGCACTTAACATTGTAACCCTGTCAGGTCGCAGGTTTTTCCGGAGCATTTCATCCAAGATTGCAAGTGCTTCTCTTTCCAGCCCCTGGCGCACATAGTTTGACATGATTGTATTGCAAAGAACCAAATTTCTATGCGAGTATTCATCAAAAAGCCGCTTTGCAGTATCATTAGCACCGCATTTCATGTACATATCAACGAGTGCATTCACCATAAGAGGGTTCACCTCCATTCCCGCCTCACCAACATAAGCACACACCTTCTCACCCAGCTCAAGATCCTGCAATTTCGCGCAAGCAGATATCACACACACCATCGTAATCGGATTGGGCCGAACACCATCGTCCACCATTTCCAAAAACAAAGCAACAGCCTCCTTTGGACAATCCCTCCTCGTATAACCGCAAATCAAACTAGTCCACGAGACAACATTTCTTTCAAGCATTTCGTCAAACGCTTTGCGCCCGAGACCGATCTCTCCACATTCTGCGTAAAAATGTATCAAAGAATTCTGTATAAACATATCTCTCTGAAAACCAGTCTTTATTACTAACGCATGAATCTGAATCCCCTCACAATACGCGGCACTCTTCGCACACGCACTTAACACAAAGGGGAACGTAAACTTATCGGCCAACATGCCAATACCCATCAATTGAACATGAAGCAAGATAGCTTCATCACATATCCCAGCAAAGGAGTAACCTCTAATCAAAGAATTGTACATGAACAAAGTACCGGTGGTTTCATTATCTTCCTTGAAGAAATCAAAGGCTTTTTGGGCATAACTCAAGCTCTCAAAAGTACCCATTTCAGTGCACTTGGTTATAAGCTTGGTTATGGCAGAAAGTTTTTTACTGACACCTCGTTTAGTTATTTGACTGTGTAATTGTTCGACTTCCTTCATGGTTTTGCAGTTTCTGAGAGAATCAATTAAAGATGAGTCTTTTGTCATGGATTTGGCTTGGTTTTGGTTGGTGAGATTTGTGGTGGAGCTTGGGGTGGCTAAAACTAGAGGAAAGAGATAAATATTAGCAGCCATTCTTGTGTGTGCTCTGTTTGCTGTTTGCACTTGCAGCACCAAGTACCCACTAACCTTTGACTGAATTTCTCTATTTGCTTTTGGTCATATGCTCTTTCTTATTTTACTTTTGGTCATATATAATTTTATAAACTGAATTTCCTTCTTATTCTTATGTGTGTTCTGAGTATAATCTGTAGATTGCTGACGTAACCAAATCAATAGGAATCACTCTGAAGATGAAAGAGATGGGAAAACGGAGCAATCTCAAGATGCCTTCACGCAGTGGCAGGTGTTTTAGCACTGACAATGTTCAATACGGAAAAGTAAAGACTTGAGCTCCCAGACCGAGCAAATAAAAGAAATGTACTATTCTGTAGTAAACCGGGTATTTATATACACTACAGAATCTTGGGACTCGTGACAACAAGAGAGGTTCTCTTTCAGACACGATATTTTCAAGTAGTGAATCCCAAAGAATACGTCTCCGAAAGACATATGAGAGGTTCTCTATCGATGATGTTTGAGGTCTCGCGTTGCATCCTCCAATCTAAATACTTTCAAAGAGTTTCTTAACAGAAGCGAGCGGGGTGTTTTGACCCTCACACTATACAGTAAACATTACATGTGTCATGAATTCATAAGTCTCCCTGTCATCTAAGTGTCTATACAAATGTCCTATCAAGACTGAACTTCTGTTCCTAACAGCATCCACCTTATTTTTTATTCCTCCTTTTCTTTTCAGGTCTTCTCTCATTTGTTCCAAATCATATGTTCTAACATTGCACTTCAGTCTATTTAGTTAAAATTTCATTTTTTTAGCCAAGTTTGAAATTTTATTTGAAGTTAAAGATACGTGGATATTGTTAAATTGAAACAGCTCTTGCACAAGCACCTTGGCATTAGCACTCAGAATGTAGTCTTTATTGCTTTTGATACATGGAAAAGATCAGTACTCAACCTCAGGATATCAGTCATGTGAGAGGAACCCTGGCTATACCAGTGGGCTAAAATGCCTTCGGTGGAGAAAGAAACTTCCGAAATCAACGTTCTAAGTATTGATTACATTTTAATATCTCATTCTACAGATTTAAAGGGTGTTCATGATTTGTTCGAGAGAATCCTAGATATGGCTAGGATGGTATTTGGAGTAATCCTTCAGCAGCCACCAAACAGGGAAGCCCCGGCATCTCACCATTTTCCTATGTATGACACAATGTCTTCATCTGCTACCCCGGTAGATTGCTGCAATGGAATTCAATTTTCTTAATTTACTAGCATTACATAAGGAGTTTGAAAAATAAAATGAAAACCTGGTCGAAAGGTAAACTATTGTCAAAATGAAAATGCTCTTCTTACCAAAATTTTGAAAACCATAGTACTACATTACATGTTACAAAACAGGTTCTTCTTCAGATGACTTAAAGGAGGCAGAGCTTTACGTCAATGAGGTAAATAAATCATAAAATTAAAGTGCACTAAATCATGAATGACACATTAGTTAAACCATAGGGTAGAAGAACAGACTTGATGGCAGTAGATAGATACAAACAGGAGGCCTAAAAGATGAAACAATCGAAAATATTAAAGGGCAAAGAAATAATGTAGAAAACTCACCACCAACTGCTTGCGCTCGGGATCATAAGTCTCACCACTGTTTGGATATACAATTACTCGTTTATTTGTTACCTGCCAGATCAGTTGGCCAAAATAGGATTCTTCAGCAAGTTATGCCCCATATGAATTTAATTATCAGCAGAATTATTGTATAATATCTAGCGGTGAATAATGAAGAAATCCTAGTCCTTTTAAAGTTTGCCATGAGGAAAGTTAGAGAGAGAGAGAGAGATAGCCTTCATTCAAAATCTAGCCTCATAGAAAAAGTATCAAGTAAAAGGATCCAACCTTCCTAATAGAGAGAATCAAGTCATGGATAAATGTAGGAGGGGTGCAGTTGATTCCAACGGCAACAACTTGATTACATGAATCTGCAATGGAGGCACACTCCAATAAAGAATCCCCACTGACCACATTAATTCCATCCTTAGAATTGAAAGAAAACCATGCCGGAATGTCAATGCCTTCTGTTGAGAAATGTTGAGAAATTACGCAGATTTCCCTGTAAAACCATATTAGTGAGAATGCGAAATAACAACGGAAATAACACACACAAAATTTGATAACGGAGTTCGGCCAATTGTGCCTACGTCCGGACCTGCTGCAGATCGTTTTTACTGAAGAGAGAAAAAATACAAAGTGTTTACAGCACTTACAACTTACAACCCACACCGAATTATATTTTTCTCTTGAGCTTTTCTCTCAAGCTCTCTCTAAATACTCTGATTGATGTTATCTCTTTTGATTACAAGTGAGAGCCAATTTATAAGCTTCAAGAAACCATTGTTCATTCACAAGAGTACTGTTTACTCACATGAGTTGTTGCCAAAATTGCTTTTGGCAATTTGTCCACTCACATGGCCATATGTGTCCAACGAAAGGTGTAGTCCATGTGGTCTTCACTTCAACACCTTCTTCCTCAAGAAGCTCATCATAGGCCTGCAATAAAATCCAGCAAAATTCTCATGGGTTAGCCATAGCCAGGCTGAAATATTGTTCGGTGGTAAATTTCATGTTATAACTTTTTCAATTAGCCATAACCCTCCTAGAAACTTATATTAGTTTCTCAGGTCTATTCAGTAAATTAGCTGCAATTTTGGTACAGAATTCAAATTAAAAAAAAAAAAAAAAAGAGTTTTTCAGAGGACTCTGCCTTTGAAAAGCTACCAAATGTAAACAGTAGCAAATTACCTTAGCTTCTAGCTTGTTTGGAATTGTTTCAAATGCAATCAGGTCAGCAGCCGATTTGGCTAGAATCTGTATCCTTTTCCTGTGAAAATCCTTCAGTGTTTCCAGAGTAACTGAATCACCATAGTTCCCACTGTAAAGAGAAAGACAAAAGGAGATTTCACCAAAATATTTAACATCTCTGGTTAAAAGTCAGATCAAAGAAAATAGACCCTAATTTAACTCCAAAAAAGTTCATATTAACATTTCAGGTTAAAAAAAGCTAGTGGAACAAACGAGCAAATCAAAATCATATGAAGAATGCAACTTGATTAATTAATTAATCCATGGAAAACACTAATTAGCTTACTCACCTATACTCTGATCCATCGGCCAAGTAAGCGCCATAACTGCCAACAGAAGCTGCAATTAGAATCGGACACCTCGAAACCCTTCCATTTTCCATGAAGTCCCAAGAATTTTTGGTACATCTATCATTGCAAATTTCCCGAGCCTCACTGCAATTTCAACACTTCTTTTAAGTAAAGCTTCAGCTTCTTCTCGAGAAAAGCCTTTGGCCACAAAACCTTGAATAGTGGCCTGTATCATTCAAAACACAAACTTCATAGCTAAGAGACTGATTATAGTTTTATGTAACGAGTATAAATAGATTTTTTTTTTTTTGGAAAAAAGGAAGCATGGCAGTAGGATCACCTGATAAGATGCAGTTAAGATTATATTTGCACCAGCATCAAGGTAATCTAGGTGAACCTGTTGGGTTAAGAAGCTAATCAGCAAGAAAATGATTGATGAAAAATACTTGAAATAAGCTTTTGACAGTAGTGCAGGAAAAATACTATGATCTTGCCATGGCCTAATTATGTTGCATATCATGAGAAATACTTTAAATTAATTACATTTTCCTCATTGTTTTGCAATTTTTAGTTTCTAAAAACAAGTATATTGAAATTGAATAATAAAGTTTGAATTCCCAGGTTCTTTTTCATTAAAAAAATTTATAGGATCACAAATTTTGAGCTCGTTGTACTTAAGACCTTAACTACAAGGTTAGAGGTCTGAGATGAAATCAGTTGTTTAGGTGGAGGTGTAGATTTGTCACATTCGATGATGACATAAGAAATCACAATAAGACCTTTATGGGGGAGCAATGGTAACATGGGATTTTGGTGAGAAGCTTGGTTTAGTGTTCGAAAGGTTAGAGGAATATGTATAGAGTTGGCAAATGGGCCGGGTCGAGTCAATCGAGTTTAGGTCGAGTCGGGGTCGGATCATATTGAGTCTCGAGTCTTTCAGGTCACGGGTCACTTCGGGTCGGGTTCAGTCATTTCGATCTTAGGTTAGGTTGGATTATTTCGAGCTCGAGTCGTATCGAATCTTATGTCTGGTCGGGTCAACAAAATAAATATTTATGCTTAATTAAAAAAATATTTTGTTTGCATATAATATGACTAAATGAGTTACATTATCAAATATGTAAAAGTTAATTAATAATAAATTAATACTTAATTTTTTAATGTAATATGCAATGTTATGATTCTCAATCCCAAAATTCAATTTTAAATGATCTCACATAGTTGGTCAACAAAATTATTCTCACTAGTAACATCTTATACCAAATTTTGAATATTAAATTTTATATAATCACTTCATTCTATTATATTTTTTCAAGACAATTAGAAATAAAACTTTATTGTGACTTGAAAAACAATGCAAAGTTTATTATTTTTCTCGATTTTTTATTTGAAATTAATGAGATTGCTCATATTAATAGAATGTTGAACCATGTAAATCAATAATTAATTAATTGTTATATAATTTATTTTATTTGATAATTAGTAAATTAACTATTACCCAAGTTTTAGAAAGCAAATTGTTTTTTATATAAAAAAAAATTTCAAATCATTTTAAGTCGAATCATTTCAGATTCGGATCGTTTTGGGTTTCGAGTCGAGTCGGATCAGATTTTGCCGCCACTAAATATGTAGTTAATCGGCTTAAGATTTTGAATCCAATGGATTTTTATTAAAAATTTTAGGAGGATCTGGATTGGGTCGTTGGTTTGTTGGGATTGGCCTGGCCGTTGTTGTTGCTGGATGCAGGGTTTAATTGACAGTGCTTTTTTAATTGGTGGTTTTTGCTTAGTACTGCTGGTGCATTTGGTGGTCAAGGATTAACTTCCAAACGGTTGGCTTTTGGGTTGTTTAGAGAATCATTTTTTATGTTAGTTTTCTCTGTCTTCTTGCGTGGATGCAAAGGTGATTTTTTTTTTGTTGGGTTTGGTGGTTTTAGTCCGTTGTTCTGATGTGTTTGCTGTAAATATTTTTATTAGAAATACGAAAATTTTATCATAAACCAGAGTTAAACGCAGAATTATCTGTTAGTAAAATAAACCAAACAGTATCTAGTCCCTCTTCCAACCAAAATCTAGGTTTATCAAAAGCTACAGCTAATCTGGAATATGGACCACTTTACTGGCTTCCTTCTAGTAAAACGCCAAGAACACAGATGAAAGCTCCTCTTCCATTGAGCTTTTGAGATCAGGTCCCAAAACTAACCAAAGACACCGCACTCGAACAAATAGCTGACACCACCACACTGGAATCGCTTTCAACAATAATGTGCCGAAATCATGCTTCCCAGGCAAAACAAACACCTCTGACCACGGTCTTTAGTTCCACCCAAATTGCCTCACTAAGAAGTGAATACGTCACCAACATTGATCCAAAAACCTATCCGGTTTCATCCCTAATCACTGCGCCAACCCTCATGAGAGCTCGAGATTGAAACATGGCCCCATCAATGTTAAGTTTTACCATCCCCGGACTAGGAGGCATACAAATTGTTGGCTGTAAATCGCGTCTCCCCACCCTTGCTGAAGTCGCCGCTGTAGCATGCCGATACTCCACATGTCACCTGCACTAGTTAACAATTCATCTAACTTTAATTGTTCAGCTTCACACATTAATAAATTACGAAAATGTCATAACTTCCATGAAATGAGAGCAAACAAACCTCTGCCCTCGTGATCAAGCCTGTGAAAAACAAATTCCACCAACAAGCAAGAATCACCACCTGGAAACTCACTTACCAACACCAAAAATGGGCTTTGCTCCCACACGACTAATGCAATTTCACATTCATACAACGTATGTAGTGGACGATTCAAGACTTGTCAATCACACGAATTATAACTGAAAGAAAAGAATACAAGATTTATTCAGGTTCACCCAAGTACAGGGCTACATCCTGCCAGAAGTTTTTATTATCAACCTCACAACTCGCTCTGGTACAATGTATGCTCAGTACATAAAGAGTATTTATAAGCAACTTAAGACGTCCTAATTAGAGTCTAATTAGGTTTTCGTTCTTCTGCAGAACTACGGCTCTTCATGGGCCCAAGCCCAAACCGCCAAGCAAAAAACCCAGCCCAACTCATGTACATGGATCAAAATTTCAGAGGCACTGCTCCCTAACCCCTGCCCACTCTTCGGAGAGCGGGGCCCTGCTCGTTCACCGGGGAGCGAGACCTCCGCCTGCTCACCGTGGAACGGGACCCCGTGTTCGTCCGAGGTTCTACAGATCTGGTCTTGTAAAGTATGCACCACCTCTAACATGTTAAACAGTCTCTTCACCATTTAAACAATGTTTACACATACTAATAGACACCATATGCTTATGGCGAAGATTAACCATTGTAAGGAGGCCCTCCACAATAAATTTTTAACTTTGCATGAGATGGGCAACTTCAATATTTCTTTCCAAATCAAAGGTGTTGAGTGTGAGCATAACCTTACGCTTCTCAACCTCCTTTTTTGTCAATTGGTATGCACTTTTCACAGCAAAAATCCCTGAAGTATTGTAGTGCCAAACCGGTGTATTCACCTTCGTACAAACTGGTATTTGGAGAATTAATTCAGCCTCATGAGACATGAATAAATCCCTCACTAGACCAGCTTTCCACCAACCCCATCGCGCTCAATAAGTTCGGACACTAACGTAGACTCGCACCCCTTATTTCTCGGCAACACCACCTTGAAAAAAGTAGGCATGAGTAACCATCGATCCTCCTGAATCCTAACTGGTTTATCTTTATCAATCCTCCAACAGAGACCCAAATTCAATACGTGTTTAGCTTTTCATAGACTCCCCCAAGTAAAAGAAAGGACCCACTGTTGATGCCGATGAACCGTTGTTGACTCTGGGTCAATTTCTTGGGATCTGCACGAGTATGATGGGTGAAGGTGAGGGTCTCAAGGTATACGGCTTGAGTTGGCTCGAGATGTCGTGAAGAGGCTAGCCGAGCCAAGGCGTCAGCTTTAGAATTCTCAGTCCGTGGGACGTGGGTTATCCGGAACATCTTGAATCTGGTGGTGAGTTCCCCTGCCTTATCAAGCTACCAGGCGATTTTTTCTCCTCGGGCCTCGAATTCCCCTGTCATTTGACTTACCACTAGTTGTGATTCACTGTATGTGTCCAAGGTCTCGGTGGCTACCACTTTTGCCAGTTTCAGACATGCGAGCAGAGCTTCGTATTCTGCCTCGTTGTTAGAGGCTTGGAATTCGAATCTTAGGGCATATTCGATGACAAAACCGTCTGGGCTATAGAGGATAAGTCTTTCCCCACTCTCGACAGTATTTGAGGATTCGTCCACATGAAGGGTCCACCTCGGAGCTTGTTCATCTGGCTCCGAATTTGCTCCTTAGTTTGGATCTATTGGGAGGGTCGTTTCGACGATGAAGTCGGCGAGAACTTGACCCTTGACTGTTTTCTGAGGGTGATACCGGATGTCAAACTCTCCGAGCTCCACAGACCACTAAACCATTCTCCCGGAGACATCGGGATTGTGGAGGACCTGTCTCAGGGGTTAGCTTGCTAGGAGGACGATAGTGTGTGCTTGAAAATAGGGCCAGAGTTTTTGCTATGCAACTATGAGGGCATAGGCTACTTTATCTATCGGAGGATACCTTGTTTCTGCTTCGTGGAGGATTTTGCTGACGTAATAGATAGGCTTTTGGGTACAAGAACAGTTCTTCACCTGGAAGAGGTTTGGTCAAGAGCGGGGGTGAGCTCAGGTATTTTTTCAGCTCCTCGAACGCTTGCTAACAGTCTTTTGTCCAGATGAAATCCTTTGCCTTTCTAATGGCCTTAAAGAAAAAGAGGCACCTTTCCGTGGATTTGGATATAAAGCGGTTCAAGGCTGTTATTCGTCCGGTGAGCCGTTGCACTTCCTTCACGGTCTTAGGAGGGGCCATATCGAGTATGGCTTTTATTTTCTCTGAGCTGGTTTCTATCCTTCTTTGAGTGACCATAAACCCAAGAATTTTCCTCCAGTCATTCCAAACGCGCACTTTGCCGGGTTTAACCTCGTCTTGTGTCTGCACAATACTTCGAATGCCTCTTCCAAGTCAGAGTCATGGTTTCGTGCTTCGGTGCTTTTGACTAACATATCATCCACATAGACTTCCATGTTCCGCCCAATCTGTTTTTTGAAGATCTTGTTCACTAACCTTTGATGTTGGGAAACCACCCTCAATGATCACAGCATTTATCAAAATCCTTATTAAAAAATTCTAAGCCATTATTGGTTCTTAACACCTTAACTACTCTGCCCATTTGAGTCTCCAGCAACTTTTTCCACACCACAAATTTATTCAAAGCATCCGATTTATTTTTAAGCAAATAAACCCAAACCTTTCTTGAATAATCATCAATTAAAGAAAGAAAGTAATGATTACCTCCCTGTGTTAGTGTTCTTGCTAGTCCCCAAAGCCCAAAGATCCACATGGATATAGTTAAGAATCACCTTAGACTTGTACACTCCGGTGTTGAAGCTGACTCAATGTTGCTTCCCAAGAATGCAACTCTCGCAGAAATCAAGTTTCTCTACTTTGTTACCACCAAGTAGACCATCCTTACTGAGAATTTACAGCCTCTATTCGCTCATATGCCTCAAACAATTATGCCAAATTGTTGTCTTATCCATATTAACCATCAAGCTTGCTGTTTGATCCTTGATTTCTATCTCACCGATCATCTCATAAAGCTCATCTATGATTGCTGCTTTGATCACTATCAAAGATCCCTTGGTTACCTTGATCTTTCCTCCCTCTGTTTTGTATGTATATCCCATGGAATCCAGCTGCCCCAATGAGATCAAATTCCTCCTCAAATCTGGGAGATACCTTACATTTTGCAGCAGCCATGTGACTCCATCAAACATCCTCAATTGGATGTCTCCTATCCCCCTCACTTGGCAAGAAGTGTCATTCCCCAAGAAAACCCTTCCATCATTGATTTCCTTGAAATTCTTGAACCATTCCTTGTGAGGGCACATGTGATAAGTTCACCCGGAATCCAGGATCCATTTCTCGCTGCCTAGCCTCCTACTCACATTTGAGCACACAACAAGAACATCATCTTGTTGTTCTCCTTTGGCAATCGAAGCCTCTCCATTATTGGTATGGCTTCTCCCTCTCTCATCCCACATCTTCTTCTTGCAATCTTTCTTGAAGTGACCCTTCTTGTTGTAAAAGCATCGACTTTCTCCAAACTTCGGTTTGGAATGCGATCTCCCATGGCTCTGCTCTCTATTCTTTGATTTCTCCCGGTAGTTGCCATGGTTGCTACTACCATTCCGAGTTGCTGGCCTTCCTCTAATGAGCAACCCTTCTCCACTTGATGCTTCTCTCATCTTGGCTTTGAAATCATAAGCCCTTATATCATTGATCACAATTTCCTTGGTTAGTGTATCTCTTCCATATTCAATAGCATTAATCAAACTCTCAAAATAATCAGGAAAAGAATTTAATAACATAATGGCCAATTATTCATCCGGGAAAGTTATACTACAATTAGCCAAATCTTGAACTAGTTTATTAAACACATCAAGATTATATTGCAAGTCTTTATTGGGATCCATTTTAAAAGCAAAAATTCTTTTAAGAAGATAAATCTTGTTAGGGAGAGTTTTGGTAAGAAACAACTCATCTAGTTTCTTCCATATAACAGCAGGATCTTCCGAGTCTTCGCACTCCCTTGTGACACTATCCGACATGTGTAGGAAGATGGTGCTATACGCCAACTTCTTCATCTCAATCTGTTGGACCTCTGTGATACTTGCTAGAAAAACACCATCTTCTCCAAGAGCCAAGTCCACCTTCTGTTGCATAAGAACAGCCTTGATCTTCCACTTCCACAGGGAAAAATCTCCCTTTCCATCGAACTTCTCAACAATGAAATTTGAACCCATTATTGAGGAGAAAATCCCAGATTTGTGCAATACCCAAAATTGCTTTCCAACTTCTTCTAAACCTCAAGAACACGATCGAAGATTGATCTCAATACCATTCTTGAATCACCCTCAAAAACATTATCAGATCTTGATCTTTACTCCGTTCTTGAATCACCCAAGAAGTTGGCCTTTGATTCTTGGAGTGTTGCTCCGATACCTTCTGTTCTTGCTCCGATACCCACTGTGCAAGCTCTGATACCACTGCTGGTGGTATATCTTCTAGCTCTGATACCACTGTTGGGAAACCACACTCAATGATCCTAGGAGGTGATCTTCCAAACATCCAAGTCTAGAATGACTTGTAAAGAAAAGAAACAACAAATGAAAGCAAAAAAGAACACAAGAAATTTCTTATCGAGGTTCGGCAATGTGCCTATATCCCTATGAGCTCCTCCGAGCTCTCTGCACTATCTTATCAATGAAATTCTTTACAATCAGAAACATCTCTTTAAGAACTCACTGGTTCTTGAAGAATAAAAGAAGAAGAAGTAAAAGAAAGTGATAAGAACTAACCCTGGAATTTTTCCAAGAAAATTCCCCTTACAAGCCCTTGAATCCCCTTTCTATTATACTCTCTCTTTCTAAACAACCAGCCTTTACAATGAGTTTCTCTTGTTTTGTGTCTTTACACTCTTACAATTGATCTCACTTTCAATCATAAGTTATGTCTCTTTGAAGCTAGGTGACCTTTTATATAGTGCACCAACTTCTTGACCAATCTTTGAGGGTCAATCACCACCCTTAGATCTTGAGGCACAATCAACCTTAGCCCTTTATCAAATCTAAGTAAAGCTGTGCGTTTTAATCTTGCTCCACGCACCATCTCAAAGGCTGAAAATACCTAGTCTCAGTGTGCCTGGCATTGCGGCGCAAGACAGGGCTGAAACATCCTCCTCTCTGGGTGCCGCGGCGTGCCCTTCTTGTGTCACGGCGCACACCTGGGCTAAGCTTCTTTCACTTGCTATGCGCTGAGGCACACACTTCTTGGGCCACGGCGCACAGCTGGTGACCTGATGCTGATGAACCTCCTTCCTTGCAACCGTTTAATGCTTAGACAAATACCAATTTTTGATAAATTGCACTAGTATTTTTGAGCTCGAAGGGCATGACCTTGTAGCTGTACAATCCCTGACTGGTGACAAAAGCGATTTTGTCTTGATCGGGTTCATGCATAAGGATCTGGTTATATCTGAAATATGCGTCCATAAAGGTGAAGAGCTCATGCCCTGAGGTAGCGTCCACGAGTTGGTCGATCCGCAGTAGAAAGAAACTGTCATTTGGACAGATCTTGTTCAGATTGGTGAAGTCGATACAAATCCACCACTTTCCATTAGCCTTTCAGACCATTACCACGTTGACACCTAGTTGAGGTAATTTGTTTCTCGGATGAAGCCGGCCTCGAGCAGCTTATCTACCTCTGTCTTGATGCCGGTTTGTCGCTCCAGGGCGAATGTTTTTTCTTTTGAATGACGGGTTTATGCTTTGGGTCTACGTTCAATCGATGTTCTATAGTTTTGGGGTCGATTCCGGGCATGTCTGACGCAGACCAGGCAAACAAGTCTTGGTTTTTCCTGAGGAGGGAGGGGAGTGCATTCCTGTGGCTTTCAGGGAGACTGGATCCGATCTGCACCATTTGGGAAGGATCCTCACCGAGGGGGACCGAAGTTAGCTCCTCTATAGATCGTCCTCTTGGAGTTTTTAGTTCATCCCTAAGGTCTTCCACCTCAAGGGGTAGGGTTTCAGTCTTCTTTCCTTCCTTAATGGCGTTTAGATAGCGGGACCGAGAGGCTTATTGGTCCCCTCTGACCACTCCTACTCCCTCGTCGGTGGGGAACTTGACCTTTAGATGGTAGGTGGAGACAACTACCTTCAGTTTGTTGAAGGTGGGCCAACCGAGAATCATATTGCAAGATGATGGTTGTTTGACTACCAAGAAAGGGGTTTGAATGGTGGTTGATTATGGTGTCGTTCCTACCGTGACGGGGAGGACTATACTTCCTTCTGGGAACACTGAGGTTCCACCGAAACCATAGCAGAAGTAGGGGCTGGTTCTAACCATTCGTCTTTCAGTTGATACGTTGGAACACATCATAGAATAGGATGTTCACTGAGCTCCCGTTGTCTACCAGGATGCACCCCACTTCGTGGTTGGCCACTAAGAGGGAGATTACCACCGCGTCGTCGTGTGGGATCTGTACTCCCTCCAAATCATCGTTTGTGAAGAAGATTACTAGGCTTGACTTTCTCCATTTATGGGGGCCGCTGACTGAGGCCACAGTTCTAGCGTATGCTTTGCTGCTCTGCCACGAGCTACCTCCGGAGGCCGGGCCTCTGCAGATTGTTTTGATAACCCTGGTCACTGTTACTTCTTGGTTTCTCTGACTGGGTCCTCCCTGCCCGGTCCTGGGGTTTTTTCAAGGGTCATGTCGCTCCTGCTGTGGAAGCGGAGGGTGTCCGGAGTCCTTCTTGGCTGGGCAAGCACCTCTCTTCTCCGAGACCCGGTGAACTCCTTCAAGTGCCCCCGGCTGATGAGGGCTTCGATTTGCAGCTTCAAACTATGGCATTTTTCGATGTCGTGCTCGTGGTTCCTGTGGAATTTGCACCACTTTCTCTTATCCCTGCTGAGGTGCTGCAGCTTAGGAGGCAATTAGAGGACTGACTGAATCTGAAGCTGCATTAGGATGTTGGTTCTAGATGCGTTAAGAGGGGTGAAGCTGTCGAACCGAGTATGGGGCTTCCATCTACTTTCTTGATGAGGCCTCTTGGCCGTTCCTATGTGGGGGTCGAGGTCTTTCCTTTTTTTCACTGTCTCTCATTCTCTTTCTCTTCGAAAAGCTTGATCATCCTCTGCCAGCATGTATTTCTCGGCCCGGGCCAAGACTTCGTTCATATCTTTAGGCGGACACCTGGTGAGTTTAGAACTAAAGACCCCAAATCTTAGTCCGTTTTTGAATGCCAGCATTTAGATGTCGGGGTCGAGGTCTGGTGTTTCCCAAGCAGCCGTGTTGAACCTAGATATGTAGGCTCGAAGCCTCTCTGCCCGATGTTGGACGATATTAAATAAGCTATCTGAGGTTTTTTCGACCCTTTGCTGCTAAAAAAGTGAGAGGCAAAGGCGTAACTAAACTCCCTGAAGTCGCTGATATTTCCTAGCTTTAAACATGAATACCATGTGCCAACAACTTTCTCAAGCTTTAATGAGAAGTTGCAACTTTAAATAGTAAATGATTTTAGTACTAGTAGTATCATATAAATAGTTGCAACTTGCAAGAGGTAGACATTTGTTAGGAAACACATGAGGTGGGTAGCATAAGCTTTGCCACATCACTGTAAGATGATAAGGTGTTATAGTTGTATATAATATCATATCATATACTCTTATATATCTACATAGATAATGTTCTACAAGAGAAAAGATATATAAATTAATACTATTATCCCCTAAAAATTTTACACTTTTATCTTATTAGTAAAGTGTAACCATCAGAGAATATATAGTAGTACTAAAACAAAGAGGGAAAATTCGATATTGCACTAGTAAAGTAATTAGAAAAATCGATAAACTCTCATGAAAATATGGAAAGCCCACGAGTTTATTATTTTCTTTCTCTTATTCTTCTCAAAATTAGCCAATCTTAGTTTATTATTTTCTCAAGAACCAAACAGTAAGTAGAGGAATGTATATATTAGATACATATTGATACTGCCAAAAATACTCCTCCACTAGGACGACGACATGTGGATCCTCTTGACAACGAGTCACAGGAAGACACGTGGATGATCCAAGACCGAGCAACTAAGCCTCCAGATCATAACCACCCTTCAGGGCTCCATCACCTCCAGTTGGGCCTCCACATCACAACCACCTTCTAGGATATCATTGCCCAACCAAGTTGGGGTCAGCTACCTAGCTGGACCTCGTAGGCATCATTGATAAAGACCAAGTTGGGGTGTCAGACACTTAAACCGTCCTCATATCTGGATGGCTCCTGATCAAGCCAGCAAGGTAAAAGCCCTAGCAGACAGGTACACATTCTAAACGATCCAACATTACTTGAAGTTTCTAAATCTAAGTTCTAGGAATTTCTCTCTTAGCGTAGCCACTATCGAGTCCAGGTTCTACAAACTTTTTTTTTTTTATATAGAGTACTTATGTTGAAATTTTTTTCTCGTTTAAAGTATTTGTATGTTGTATCGGACAAATTGCACAAATTGCGTTAGCAAATGAGATGTGAGGAAAAAATATTTACATTTTATCTATTTTTTTCATTTTTTCTCATTTTTTTCCGATTAAACACACTTGAAAATGATTTTGCAACAAAAAAAATGTCCATGGCATTTGATAAGCATAATATATTGTATTATTCGTCTTGGGGAGAGTTTTTTTTTATGCAGTGTATATGGGAACAGTGAACGAAGCAATCACAAGCTGCTAACTTGAGATTATTAAAAGGAGAAACTTTTATGGGAACCACACACTGCTCTATTGTTGTGGTTTGGGTGTCCAGCTTTGAGCAAGAACGGCAGCAAAATTAAAGATTTTCTATGATGTCTGTCAATGGATGACGGTGCCAAGTGTTGCAAGTAATTTTGGGTTTTTCTTTCACACAAAGTGTTGAATATTGAATCTTTAATGGTGTTGAAGTCAGGTTATATCTCAACCACTGCATCATTATCTAGACTCCACTTGATATTGGTTCTTTAATGGAGTAAAAACTCTCACGATTAGTTAAAAGAGAGTTGTCACATATCTTTATTTATTAGGAAAAAAAGTGCTCTATAGAGTAAGGCACTCTCCGAAAGGAAGGTAAGCAGGAGTTAACGGCAGGCGCAATAGAAAGGCAGTTGGAGGCAGGCGATAGGGAGGTGCGATGGGCTTAGATCAGATGCAAGCAAACTTTGTGTCAATATGCGCACACAAAGAAATGTGCTATATTGATCAGAACGCTTTACACTGACTCACCGATAATATTACGGTGGTGGCAAAGGGACAAAGAATCTGTTTCTTTGAGGCCCAAAGCCTTTGCTATTAGTTGACCTTTGAAGCCCAACATGCTAATGGATGGTCCGGGCTGGATCTTAATATCTTAGTACTATAATACTCCGTAAGGCCCAAAGTTGAGTTTGAGATGGGTTGAAACTTTATGGGCTGAACAATTTTATATATATCAAATACATTTTATCGATATAAGGTGTGAGTTTAACTTTGCGATTATACAATTTTTTTCTTATTTAAAAACAAGCTTCGGTTTTGATAATTAATCAAAATCTCAAATTCGAATTTATTTATTTTAATATTTTTTTATTAAACAAAATAAATGCCCATAAGCATTTGGATTTAATTTGAATAGTTGACACAACTCAAAAGAACAAGGGATTAATTACTGTGATAAAACTGAATTAAATCATAGTTTGTTGTGGAGGTCATATTGGTTTCATGGTTTATTAAACAATGAATAATAAATAGCACTCGCAAATGAAGTCAAATATGTAGAAATTGATTTTTCCCTTATGGCCTGTTATATGCTGCAACATAAAATAACTCATCAACGATGCCTCTGCTTCCTCTTTTTCAGATTAACCATACCTCGCTCAAGTTAAGAGGTCAGGGCAACAATTTTCCACTAATGAAGAATTCTAGAATTGTGTAAGATATTTTGTGTGCCCAAGATAGATTTTTAGGGAGGAATTAATCTTGACCATTGACTTAGGGAAAGTTGTGGAAAAATTAATCCTAACCATCCATTGAGGAAGTGTGATTTATATTTACAAGGGTATATATTTCATTTTCTTCCTTTATACTTGCTGGATGTCACCTAATCCAGACAATCGTGTCTCTCTGGTTTCAGTAAAATTCAGCATATTCAGAAAAGGTGTTTTCAGTAAAATTAAGCACATTCAGAAAATATATTTATGTCGGTAATTTAAGTTGCAAAAGTTATCATCACGAACAAGAGTAGTGTAGAATTCATCCACACTACTTGAAACATGTTTCCTCCATAAAAAAAACTCCAAGCAAAGAATCCAAAAAACCTCATATATATACGAAAAAGGAAATCAGGGACCGCGAACAGGGGCAAAGCAAAAACAGCTCGGAGTTTGGTCCTCGGGTACCATCCCTCCTCCCTTGCTTGTATCAATTGCTTCTAACATTCTCACCACTTCATCCATTTCCGGACGTTTTTTCGGGTTGCCATCCCAGCATTTCCGCATGATATTTGCCAAACTATTTGGACAACATCTGGGCATCTCCGGACGCAAATTCTGTCAATACAGTATTAAACTCTCAATATGGATGTCAAACCTTCAACAATAAATATCATTAACATTACGTATTATTACCACCAAACTTCACAATTGCAATAGACAAAAACTTCTATGTTGAGAATCTCCAAATTATTACCACCAAACTTCACAATTGCAATGGACAAAAACTTCTATGTTGAGAATCTTCAAATTCCAGCAAGAACTAGGTTTATCTAATCACTCATTCCCATATCCCTCAACAAAAAGAGATTGCATCCTTGATTTCCAATGAACAAGACCCAATACGCAAAAAAGACATGATCAACTCAAAATGACTCTGTAAATAAGTCTCAAATTAATTGGTTGTCTAATAGAAATAGAACGCAACAAATTCTCGAGTGTTGTTTAAAACAATTAAAACACTTACCCACATTTATTTTTGAAAATTGACAATCAATAAAATCAATAGCACCAAGTAAGTAGAATTAGCGTATTGAGACACATTATAATCCATTAAATACATGAACTAACCTGTCGAACAACTGCAGATGAGACATCAGCGAAGCTAAGATCAGGGTAAGGCATATCACAACAATAAATTTCCCATAAGCATATGCCAAAGCTGTAGACATCACATCTTCTGTTATAAGGCTTCCCATCGAGAACCTAAATTGAGAGCATAAAAAATCTCTCTTCAATTATATCACTATTGTGCACACTAAAATGAATTTTCAACTATTTTTGGACCACAAAACCATATCAAGTTTCTAGAAAAGTAAGACTACCTCGGGGGCCATGTATCCAAGAGTACCAGTTTCACCGGTCATTTCGCTCGGATTCTGAGCTTCAACACGGGCAACACCAAAATCAGCAATTTTTAGAGTTCTGCGACCATCAAGCAACATGTTTTCTGTTTTGACATCACGGTGTACAATCTTCTTCGAATGCAGATAGCTAAGACTGAAAATTTGAAACAAATAAAAGTGTCATCAATAAAACTTTTCCTTATAAATTGTTGAAGCCAGCAGGAGCAAGACGAACCAAAACTCACCCTCTGGATAGATCTAAAGCAAGTTGGATCACAACCTTCAAAGCAAGTTTCTTTCGCCTATTTCTTATCAAGTATTGTTTTAGTGTCCCACCAGCTAAATACTCCACCACAACACAGCATGCTTTAGGAGGAAGGGAATCATCAGTCGAAGGAATCTTAAGATTTGAAGTTCCCATTGAAGCCCCAACAAACTGTAATAAAAATCCAAAAAAGAATAATTATGACTGAATAAAAAAGGTCTCAACTAATCTATGATCTGTGTAAAACAATAACCATCAAGAAACCAAGTTCAGATTCAGAATATAATGAAGTTTTTCCACTTGTTACACAATGCAAAATCATGCACACAAAAGCTTCTTTTGCACATAAAAATGTTCATCATCAAACTATGTCAACAAAACATTAACAGGTTGAAGAATGAGTTTGTACTTTTGTGACATTTGGATGGTCAAGCGTGTGCCAAACAGCAACCTCTTGACGAAATGATGCTCGCAGAGCAGCAGTTTCAGCAGTTTTAGCGATACCATCCTCCCCCCAGTCCAACACCTTGACTATAATATTCAACATGACAACATAGTGAGAATTTTCCATTTAAGAAGGATAATTTGAGCTACTAATCTAGCTAATGGAACAGAACAGAATTTGTTAAACATAGTTTTCAATAAAGTTTATTAAGAAAAAACATCATATATATTAAAACACTAACAAATAGCTTCAAACCAAGCAAATGCAAACTACAATGAATGACATAATTTTCTGAACTTGAGGAATTTTGTTAAGAAAAAACATATAACATATATTAAAACACAAACAACTAACTTAAAACCAAGCAAATGCAAACCACAATGAATGACGTAATTTTCTTAACTTTTGAGAATTCCTGAATAACATAAAACTTATTTGTAACACATATGAACGTCCCAATATCATCAAATAAGATTCAGTATCATATAAATGCCGCAGATATTGCAAAATTTAAATACACTAAGTTCTTGTTACAGTCATACAATACTAGAATAACAAAATAAGTTTCTTCTGGTCTAACAAGAGTCCCAATGCACCAGGACCAAAGGCTACTCCTCCAATCAGTTTACAGAAGCTGACTTCTTTAGAATTTTATACAAATTTATAAATTCCAAGATATTCTGAGCACGTTTACACAGGCTAAAAGGCCACAGGTAAAAGTGAAGCAGTAACCAGGAGACGCGATTCCAGGTTGATTGCAGAATATCTAAAAATGATTGAGCACTTAATATACAGTTGACATTAACCAGCCATACATGAAAACAAAAACAAGATTTATTTGTAAGTCAAGTATGAAAATATTGACATCCAGGTTGAAAATATTACAAACAGAACTATCAAGGCATAAGTGAGGAGCATGAATTGCTATAATTAAGACTCTGCATCAAGTAATTATAATTAACAATCATTGAAATGCCACTTATCAAAAATCAATCATTGAAAATCCATCACATCCATCTTGGTCAACATACAATTATCCAATAGAAACGATCAAACAAATCTGTCAATTATCAAACTACAACAAAATATTTTTAAGTTCAAGCTAAGAACTTTTCTGTCTGCTACACATACCCATGTGTAAAGCCTAATCATAGATGCATAGAACTTAGATTTGCCCAATTTAAACAGAATATCAACAATAAGGACAATAATTGATAACAAAAAGAATTATGAACAAGGAAACAAAAACATGTTGCAAGGGTGAAGACTTCAAGATTCCATACATAAAATATTAAAATGACAATGGAACACAACAGAACAAATCAATGGTGTCCCAAAACATGCTAAAACTAATATCAATACAGAAAAATGTGTCTTCACAAAAAAAAAAGTCTGGCATAAGGTTGGTTCCTATAAGAATTGTCTGATTTTTGTAAAGGAGCATAAGTTGAGATTGCAGCTCTCAAATCAATTAAAACAATCTCAACGACAGTGCCCAAAAAGAGTTTATAATCAATAAGTTACTAGCAGTCCAGTTTCATATTAAAAATACAACAGCGTTTAACAGAATTTCCATAAGAATGATGAACCCAAGCACAAAATACCCATGATAGATTACTGTTTCTTGTAATTTAAGAGATATGAGCAATTACCTGCAACATCTTGGTTATCATAAGTACCCCGGTATACGATCCCATAAGCCCCATGAGCTACAACATGCCTCATCTCCAATTTAGACAAATCAATCTCCCATACTTCTTTGGGCTTTTGGTTCTCAACGTTTCTAGACCAAACCCTGCTCAAGTGCTTCTCCAGCTGCATATCCAAGTTCTTCAGATCAATTTTATCTGCTCGAAAAATCATGTCTTTGCTGCTAGCATTTCCTCCCTTCATCATCTTTGAATTCAAGCCTCCCTCTTGGTTTTCTGGTTTCTTTGATGTGTTAAGTTCTTCACTTGTTTTCAAATCCATTCTCAAAACCCAAATAGAATAATACTCCCAACGAAAAAAAAAATGAAGAGAGAAACGGTGACTGTAATCAAACAAAAACTCGTAAAACACCAAAAGCCCAGATGTATTTTTATCTGTTTGCTACCTTAATCTGACATGATCATAAATAGTTTTCAGTTTTTCATTGCTGTCGTCGAATTTTATCAAAACTCATTAAAGATGAATGATCAAAGCAAACAAAATTTGCCAAAAAAAAAGTAGAGAACTTCACCCCAAAAAAAGCTATCCTTAGATGATAGATCAAAATACCAATTAAATAAAATAGAGAAAATATGATCCTATATAGAAACCAATTTCACCAACCCCAATTCCTATTCATATCATCGTTCCTATTCCCTACTCGTATTAAGTATAAAACGTGATATACCAAAAAAAATCAATATTTGTTAAAAGCCCACCTATTAGATAATACCAAAAACTGTCTTCTCTTATATATCACCCGACAAAAACGACCCTCCGCAGCTCAAACCCACAAAATTTCCATCGCCAATCATATTGTTTTTAAATCTAAATAATATAAAACACAAAAAATACAAAAGTAAACCCTAAGAAAACGACCCAATCGCCACCATCATCTGACCAAAGACCAATGACCCAGAATTTTAAAAATTAAATCAAATTAACAAAGTAATCTTCAAATTACAATCAAAAGCAGAGAAAAGACCCAGAAGCAGAACGCATGCAAAATGCAAAACCCATAAACCCAAATCGCCCGAGAAAAAAAAAAGTATACATTCAGAGAGAGAGGTAAATAGAGACGAAAAGGTTGACTTTGAATTCTATAAAACGAGAAGAAGAATATAATGAAGAAGAGAAAACAAACGGAGGTGGAGTTAGCTGTTTTTGAGATTCATAACCGCAAAAAGCCTCATCATATCCTCAAAACACCACCTTTACCGAAAGCTAAAAAGAATAATAAAAGAAGATTCTGGGCCCGAATTGGATTTTGCGGCTAACAGGGTAAGAGATAGAGAGAGTTTGGGAAATTTGTGGATGAGATGAGATCTCAAAGAGGACCCAAAACCAACCAAACAGAGGAGAGAGGATGAGAGAAAAGCGCGGGTGTTGCCTAATATAAGGCTTTAAGGATAGACTGTTTCAAAATTCTAATGAGGTAACAAATTAAACCCAACAACCAAAGAACGAATGTTATATTCTGTTCTGTCTCCTTAAATCAACTAAATTACTCGTCCTTTGTGTATGTACTATGTACCATTTTGTCCTTTTGTTTCGACCATAAGTATCCAATAAACACTAATGTTTTGTAACGATCTTCTGCTTTTAAATAAGGTAGGATTTATTATGTTTTACTTAAAAAAAATGGAGGTATTCATGTCTTGTTATAATATTTTTAGGTAAAATAATATATTTAGTAATAAAAAATATTTACATTTGATGGTAAAATAAATACCATCAAATGCATAGATTATATTATTAATGTGAGTTTTTTTTAGGGTATAGGCTTCTATTGAAGTGTCATATTTCTTATCAAATTTAATATTTCTTATCAGGAAATATAAGTGAACGTTTAAAAAATATAAGAGATGTGTTTATAATTATATGTTATCTCAAGAAAGGTGCGTGTAATTTACCTTTTATCATTGTTAAATATATTGTTTTATAAAATAAAATAAAATAGTAAATTATGAATGTCTCTTTTAAGTGAGTCATAGGATCATATAATTTTAAATAATTACGCGATAAGTTGCCTAAAATGACTGGTTAGATTGTTTTTATTACTCGTATATAGCTTGTGACCATATATATTTAAGAGGAGTCTAATTTCTTATGTGCGTAAAATACAATATGAATACTATGTTTGGATGATGACCTTTGAATCTTTCAAACAAAAAATTCGGATTGAATCTCTTTTTCATCTATATAAAAAGAATGCTTAATTTGGGATCTTACATGATGAGTTCAACGACTAAAAGACACAAAACAAACAAGGATCGAATTGGATTTCATTAGACTATTAGAGGATGGCAGTTGCCAAGTATGGAGTTGACATGTTTCTTTCAAAGGAAATTCTGCATAGTTTATTCTCGGAGCCACCAAGACCAATCCTGTTGGACAATACCGAGGTTTATTCCTGCTCATAAGTAAAAATAGATGATATCCAAGTATATTATTGTATGAACTTGGCATGTGGCACCACTTCCATTTACATCCTGAAGAATAGGCAACACGTTCAGTGGCCCGATTTTTGTTATTTTTCTTTCTTTTCTGTTGTGCGGGAAAAGCAGCACTTAGAACTTAAAAGGCATGATTAACCTAAAAGTGATTAATGATGAAGAACCAATCAACATCATTTTCTTTTTCCAGGCTTCATGATTCATATGTAACTCTGACATATTTAGGGTCTAATAACAATACAGCAGCCAGAAGGCATAGAGCTAATCTCTCATCTACCAGAATGGGCCAGGATTCTGGCCCTTTTCTGGATGTGGCCGTTTCGATTAAAAAGTCTTTTCTCTCGTTAGGAAATTAAAACTGCTAAGCCTTTTCTATCTGTTTTCCCATTCCAAATTTGAGGTTCAGAGGTCATTTGATTTTTCAAAATGGTGCTTTTGATTTTAGTAAATTAGACACGTTTTTTTTTTCTTTTTCCATGTAAAAAATATTCGAGCAAAAATGTGTTTGGCAGTTGAAAAAAAAAACGTTTCTTAAAACTAAAAAAGAACCAAATTTAAAAAGGAAACAAAATTAATTTCAAAGAACCATACTTGAGTGCAAAAACCATTTACTGCGTACATTTAGTAAATATTTGAGAACAAATGAAACACCGAACAAAAAAAATCCTACAAAATCTGTAATTTTCTCAATATGCATTGCTATAGTCAATTGGGGTTGGACCCAAACCAATCAGGTCTTCACTTGAGCCGACCGATCCAGCAAAACCCGATTGGTAAATATTTGAAAAGGAATGAAACACCGAACATAAAAAAAATTGGACCCAAACCAATTAGGTCTTCGCTATGGCCTTAAACCGATTGGATTAGCAGCAAAACCCGGTCGGTTTCCTCATGTGGACTGATCAGGGCCGACCTTCAACAATTTTCTATTTTTCTATCCATTCTAGTTGAATTCTTCCTTCCTTAAATTTTGAAGCTTGTCGCAATAATTACCGTAACAAAGTATGTTATTGTCATCAGATTATGTTAATTATGACAAACAGATTGAGATATATAAAATTAATGAGTGTCAAATGTCAATGAACATGGATTCAACTCATTCACAAGAGATAGTCAATCCATAAATTAAAATGGAAATAAAGTGATAAATACATGATAGCTACTTGATTTCAAAATTTTAAAACAATCTTATGAAGATAGCATGTGAAATCACTCAATTATTATTCATGCGACAAGTTTAATCCATAAATATTTCATAAATAAAAATACGTTTATGAAAATATATTTTTTTTTTATCATTCGAAAGATCGATATGTTGAGAGGAATCAATCAAACTACAACCCCTTCTAAAAATGCAAACACCCCATAAGTCAAAACATATAATAATTAACAACGTTCACAAGCAGATTTTTGTAAAACATAATAAGTGAAATATCAAGGATATGTTCAAAAACTTTTTTTTATATTTGACAAACAGTTTTCAAAAGTAATTTTTTGAAACAGTTTTCAAAAAATCAATTTTCAAAAATTGTTTTCTGAAAAATCCAAATTGGAGTTTTCTGACATAATTTTCGAAAATAAGTCATCAAATCAGTGTTCACTTCTCTGTTTCATTCTTCTTCCATAGTATGTAAAAAAAATTAAAATTTTGAAAATAAAATAATATTAATTATTTTTAAGTATTTAGTAAATACGATAAATAAAATTAATATAGATTTTAAATTTAAATTCAAAACTAAAAATAATTACAAGGTGTATCAAAACAGTTTTCAAAATAAAATTATTCAAACAACATTTCAGTATTTTCTTTTTTAAAATAATTTTCGAGCTACAGTTATCTAAACATGTTTTTTTTCATAAAACATCGTAAAAACTGTTTTCAATTTTCGTTTTTAAAAATAATTTCAAAAACTGAAAATAAAAAATTATTACTTAAACATAGCCCAAAAATTAATTCCTCGTTAACAAGCCTATAAATTTCATGTTTGGCCAAAATAGTCTTTCATGTGGTAGACTGGTAAATGGTTTGGTCTAAACAAATAGCACTCCTTGATCTTTTCCATTTTTTAACTCTGCTAAAACCCAACCAATAGGCCTTTGTATAAACGTCAATCAAGAAACTTCATTGAACGACACAAAACGAATAAAACCAAAAACCTCCTTAAACGCACCAAAAAAACGCACCCACCTCATTGTATAGTATATACTTTTTTTATCAGATACTATACGTCTGCAAATTTTATCCATACGTATTGGAGTATATACTAAAGGACAAATCATAGTATAATATATGACATACCAAAATATAAATATCATAGTATAAAAACACTGCTTCTCATCATTACCAAAGAACTGACTACTCTTTTGGTCACTTGCAAGTAACAAGAGCATCCTGAATTAAGAAATTAAGAAACATATATATATATATAAAATAAAAAAAAGTCAACTAAGGTTTTATTCTATTAATCCGCAATCTGGCATTCACAAAAGACCTTAGTGCTCATTTCTCTAGATCTGATTATGATCAGAGGTCATATAATCACCATTATTACTTCCAACAATATTATCTATTGTGCCATGCGCATTGATCATTTTGTCATGTGCCAAGTGGCACGTGCTAAAGCAAACGCATGTTCCAGTCGACACTATGATTTTCTCATGAAGCTCATTGCAGAGAACGTGGGGAGTTAGAAAACAACAAATGTATCGGTTTTTTTTTTTTGTTTTTCTTCCTACTTAATAATTGCTTAGCTTTCTTTATTTGTTTATTTTTGTCAGATTAATTATATTACACGATCTATAAATTTGTTGAAACGATATTAACATATTAAATTTTTTAAAATTTGTGATTCATTTTAAAATATTTGTTGATGCCAAAAAATGAGTGTTGCTGAGCTGGATGGATGTTCTGTAGAAGTACCTGCACAGGGAAAGGGAGATTTGCTATTGGGGTCGACGGAGGGGATGCCTCCGAGGATGCTCCGATGCTTAAGTTAGCAAAAGTTTAAGATTGTAAGTGTTTAAAACTGAGAAGCTCTCTCCCTTTTTGGACCGCTTACCAAATCCTTTTATAGAGTTCCGGAGGCGGTGATGGGTCGGGGCAGCTGTAACAGGATACCCCAACTGGGTAGGGTAATGATGCCTATGAGGCCCAGCTAGGAAGCTGAGAACCGTTCAGTAGGGCTTTTGCCTTGTTGGCTTATTCCAGAGCCGTCTATGCGTAAGACGGTCTTTAGGTCTGACGCTCCAACTTGGTTGGTAATGATGATCCGAAAGGCGGTGGTGACGTGGAGGCCCAGCTGGAGCCAAGATATTCCTGAGGGCGGTCATGACCTGGAGGCCCAGCTGGAGGCAATGATGCCCTGAAGGGCGGTCATGACCTGGAGATCCAATTGTCTGGGCCTGAACTGTCCGCGTGTCACTTTGAATTCAGGGCTCACGATAATCCACGTGTCTTCCTCCTATTGGAGTGACATATTTTGGTAGTATCAGAGGCCCCCCACTTCCTTAAGTGCAGCACTGTGGTTAAGGAAGTAGCATAACTGGGTTGGCGTTAGGCCCTCTGTGGAGACATGAAGCTGGGTCGAAGATGTGCTCTAAGGCAAAACAGAGTGAGCCGAGGACTTGTGGAACAGTCCATCTCCTCGGACCTTAAAGAGATTGGGCCGAGGACCAGTGGAGCAATCCATCTCCTCGGCCAAGAATACCAGTGGTCCGAGGACTAGTGGAGCAATCCATCTCCTCGGACCTTGAAGAGAGTGGGCCGAGGACCAGTGGAGCCATCCATCTCCTCGGCCAAGAATGCCATGGGTCCGAGGACACGTGGAGCAATCCATCTCCTCGGCCAAGAATACCATGGGTCCGAGGAAACGTGGAGCAATCAATCTCCTCGGACCTTAAAGAGAGTGGGCCGAGGACCCGTAGAGCCATCCATCTCCTCGGCCAAGAATGCCATGGGTCCGAGGACACGTGGAGCAATCCATCTCCTCGGACCTTAAAGAGAGAGGGCCGAGGACCAGTGGAGCAATCCATCTCCTCGGCCAAGAATGCCATGGGTCCGAGGACACGTGGAGCAATCCATCTCCTCGGACCTTGAAGAGAGTGGGCCGAGGACCAGTGGAGCAATCCATCTCCTCGGCCAAGAATGCCATGGGTCCGAGGACACGTGGAGCAATCCATCTCCTCGGACCTTGAAGAGAGTGGGCCGAGGACCAGTGGAGCAATCCATCTCCTCGGCCAAGAATACCATGGGTCCGAGGACACGTGGAGCAATCCATCTCCTCGGACCTTGAAGAGAGTGGGCCGAGGACCAGTGGAGCAATCCATCTCCTCGGCCAAGAATACCATGGGTCCGAGGACATGTGGAGCAATCCATCTCCTCGGACCTTGAAGAGAGTGGGCCGAGGACCAGTGGAGCAATCCATCTCCTCGGCCAAGAATACCATGGGTCCGAGGACACGTGGAGCAATCCATCTCCTCGGACCTTGAAGAGAGTGGGCCGAGGACCAGTGGAGCAATCCATCTCCTCGGCCAAGAATGCCATGGGTCCGAGGACACGTGGAGCAATCCATCTCCTCGGACCTTGAAGAGAGTGGGCCGAGGACCCGTGGAGCCATCCATCTCCTCGGCCAAGAATACCATGGGTCCGAGGACACGTGGAGCAATCCATCTCCTCGGACCTTGAAGAGAGTGGGCCGAGGACCAGTGGAGCAATCCATCTCCTCGGCCAAGAATACCATGGGTCCGAGGACACGTGGAGCAATCCATCTCCTCGGACCTTGAAGAGAGTGGGCCGAGGACCAGTGGAGCAATCCATCTCCTCGGCCAAGAATACCATGGGTCCGAGGACACGTGGAGCAATCCATCTCCTCGGACCTTAAAGAGAGTGGGCCGAGGACCAGTGGAGCAATCCATCTCCTCGGCCAAGAATGCCATGGGTCCGAGGACACGTGGAGCAATCCATCTCCTCGGACCTTAAAGAGAGTGGGCCGAGGACCCGTAGAGCCATCCATCTCCTCGGCCAAGAATGCCATGGGTCCGAGGACACGTGGAGCAATCCATCTCCTCGGACCTTAAAGAGAGAGGGCCGAGGACCAGTGGAGCAATCCATCTCCTCGGCCAAGAATGCCATGGGTCCGAGGACACGTGGAGCAATCCATCTCCTCGGACCTTGAAGAGAGTGGGCCGAGGACCAGTGGAGCAATCCATCTCCTCGGCCAAGAATGCCATGGGTCCGAGGACACGTGGAGCAATCCATCTCCTCGGACCTTAAAGAGAGTGGGCCGAGGACCCGTAGAGCCATCCATCTCCTCGGCCAAGAATGCCATGGGTCCGAGGACACGTGGAGCAATCCATCTCCTCGGACCTTGAAGAGAGAGGGCCGAGGACCAGTGGAGCAATCCATCTCCTCGGCCAAGAATACCATGGGTCCGAGGACACGTGGAGCAATCCATCTCCTCGGACCTTGAAGAGAGTGGGCCGAGGACCAGTGGAGCAATCCATCTCCTCGGCCAAGAATACCATGGGTCCGAGGACACGTGGAGCAATCCATCTCCTCGGACCTTAAAGAGAGTGGGCCGAGGACCCGTAGAGCCATCCATCTCCTCGGCCAAGAATGCCATGGGTCCGAGGACACGTGGAGCAATCCATCTCCTCGGACCTTAAAGAGAGAGGGCCGAGGACCAGTGGAGCAATCCATCTCCTCGGCCAAGAATGCCATGGGTCCGAGGACACGTGGAGCAATCCATCTCCTCGGACCTTGAAGAGAGTGGGCCGAGGACCAGTGGAGCAATCCTTCTCCTCGGCCAAGAATGCCATGGGTCCGAGGACACGTAGAGCAATCCATCTCCTCGGCCAAGAATACCAGAGGTCCGAGGACACGTGGAACTACGTGAAAGATTCTCGTGTCTAGGACGACGGCGATAGAGACACGTGGTCTCACCATATGGATGCCGCGTCATGTTACCCTTTTTAGGGAAAACGGCGGCCGCCTCGAGGGACGTAACGTCCCCTGGGAAAGAGTGTGGGTCGTTTGGGAGTTCTAAATTGTCCCCTAGATTCCTGCGACCGCATTAAATGCTCCTCGTTGGCCGTGATACTTCGGTTATATAAGGGGCTTTGGTTTCTTCTTCTTCCACACACCTGCCATAATTTCCTTCTGTTTTCAGAGAGTTGCTTTCCTGAGAGCTTTCGGCCTCGTCCAAAGAAGCTTGGGAGTCCTCGTCCTCGTCCCCTCAGTGAGAAGGTTGGTGTGATCGTTGCAATCGCGAGACCTTGGGAGGAAAGCTCTAGGAGGAATTCAAGTCCGAATCCTTCGGACGTTGGTGAGTTCGTGTTCTTTTTTATTTTCATACCATGTCTTCTTCGTTTGATACATACCGCGATAGGCCTAGTAGTAGTAATGGTAGGAGTAGTGTAGATGGTACGAGTGGTAGTAGCTCCGAGGGCGCAGAGGCGTCCTCGTCTTCTTCTGGGGGGGATGCCCTCAGATTGGGTACGCCAAGGGCAGGCCCCATGGCACTAGTGCCTTATATTCCTTCGGGGGTTGGGAGAGAATATCAGGAAAAGTCCTCGTCTAGTGAGGAAACTCGTAGAGCTGTGACCGATATTAGGGAGACCTCGGCTGGAGAGGAGAGGGAGGAATGGTACTATATAGCCAACGACATTCCTAGCCAACTGAGGGAGGAAGATTTGGAGGTAATTAGGAAGACCTACCGTATTCCGGGTGAGTACGGTCTTCGGCTGGCCAGGGTGGGGGAGAGGGCCTGTGATGTCCTCCCTGACCGAGCTCCGTTCGAGCTCTGCGTGTATGAACATCACATGCAGGCCGGGCTTCGGTTTCCCCTCCACCCCTACTTCTGTGCAATTTTAAAATATTTTGATATAGCGCTATGTCAGTTGGTACCAAACTCGGTACGACTGATCATGGCCTTTATCTGTGTTTGCTTAGAAGTGGGCCGTCCAATGACGATGGACATTTTTAAGGCCCACTTCTTGATCAGCCGGCATGGCCAGACAGGGTGGGTGGTCTTCAGTACTCGGCCGAAGAGGAGGTTGCTGAAGAAGACCCCTTCATCTATCAAGAGGTGGAAGAAGAATTTCTTTTTCATCCGATCTGTCGAGGACTTCGGCTTGCCTCGTGCGTGGAGTATGGACCGCACCGGGAAATGCAAAAAGGCGGGCCTTCTTCCGTACGAGCAAGAGACAGTGAATGCCATGCTGGCCTCGCCTTTGGACGTTGGGGTCCTATATGACAATGAAGAACTGGCCCGGCGAGGTCTTTGTTCTTCGTGCCCCGAGCCTTCGCTAGAGAGCGGTAAAGGCTTTAGTTTACCTTCTTTTTATTCTCATTTTGCATTGTTATCTTGCAATTTATACTTAACGCCATTTCCTTCATTTGTTTGTTTGTGTGCTCTGCTCAGAGATGGAAGCGGCTGCCCGTGCTCGTGAGCATGCCAAGAAATTGGCGATGGAGCAGAGAAGATCGGCTCGGTCTGAGAAGCAATCGGCTTCGACTTCGCGGCCGAAGAAGAGGCCACGAGCCCCATCTCCGGCTCCGATTGACTTAGGGACTCCTCCGAGGCCACCTACTCAGTCAGAGACACCTCCAGCAAGCAGTGTCCCGGCTCCGATCCCAGCGCCTGCAGGGACTCCCATTATCTCGGGCCTAGCCAAGGTGTGGCTTCGGAAGCCTCGATCTTTATGCCCAATTGGGCCATCCGGACAGACGACTCCGTCTTCGCACATCCTCGGGTGGCGAGAGAACATCTGTTTAAGGGAACTCCCCCTCGTGATCTCGCTGAGTTGGGTCGAAAGACCACGGAGTCTCTATGTGCGGCGACTGAGGCTCTTGCTTCCCAGGTTAGATTTCGCTTTCGCTTTACTTTACGTTGTTTTCATCGACTTTTGTTTCATACTAGGCTTCTGGTATCAGATGGGCGTTTTGGTAGGCGCGGCCACTCGTCGGTGCATAGAGACAGCGGAGCTCCTTGGGCGAACCCAACGCCAGCTGGAGGAGAGGAACGAGGCTGTTTGCCGGCTGCAGGCTTCTTTAGAATCTGTTGTTCGGGCCAAAGCCGAGGCGGAAGCCACTGCTCGGGCAGCCGTTGAGGGGGTCGAGGCTCGCCTTGGAGCCGCAGCGGAGGAGGCCGAGGCTCGTCTTCGAGCGGTTACAGAGGAGGCTGAGGTCCATACTAGGGTTGCCGTGGAGGAGGCCTTGGCATCCTTCCAAAGCTCGGAGGCCTATCGCCTAGCCGTGGTGTCTGAGGGCGGCCAGCAGTACCTTACGGGGTTCATGGAGGCCAAGGAGAAGGCCGAGTCCATGTATCCAGAGCTTGATTTCTCCGCGTTGGACTTGCTTGGGCCGGAGGATGAGGAGCTGCCGGCTTCGGATGACGAGGCTGCTGACGGACAGGATCGTGACGGGCGCTCGGGCACGGGATCTCCTGCCATTGGAGATCAGTAGGGTTTAGGTTGAGGGCGATCCATTGTAGCCCTTTTTTGTTGTTTTGACCCGGTCTGTGCCTTAGGGTTGTATTTTGAGGCCGCTAGCGCCCTACTTAATTTTGTTTTTAAGGTTTTTGTTTCGTATTGGACGAAATGATGTAAGTAAATCTTTTCATATATATAAAACGAGAGTACTTACATATGTGTAACACTTATTTATTGATAAAAACGTCGAAGATGTGCCGCATTCCAAGTACGAGGAAGGGCTTTTCCGTTCAACTCTTCGAGTTCAAAAGAACCGGGGCGGCATACCTTTTTAATTCGATAAGGCCCTTCCCAATTAGGGACTAATTTGCCTGAATCTCGGGGCCTAGATACTGCATTTTTTTGCAAGACGAGGTCGTGAAGACAGAAAGGTCTTGCTTTTACTCTTGAGTTGAAGTACCTGGTGGCTCGCTGCTGGTAAACGGCGAGTCGAATTTGGGCTTTGTCTCGGGCTTCATCGAAAAGATCAGCGTTCGTGCGAAGGGCTTCCTCATTGCTTCGTTCCTCGAAATTCTGAACTCGTAAGGAAGGTATTCCTATTTCCAAGGGGATGACTGCCTCGGACCCATAAGTCATGAAGAAAGGGGTTTCCCCGGTAGGTGCTCGAGTCGTGGTTCGATATGCCCAAAGTATGTTGGGCAAATGGTCTACCCACTGCTTCTCTGCTTAGTCTATTCGCCTTTTAATGCCTTGCAAGATCGTTCGGTTAGTAACTTCGGCTTGTCCATTTGCTTGCGGATATCCAACCGAAGAGAAACGATGGTCAATGTGTAATTCATCGCAAAATGTTTTGAACCGAACGCTGTCAAACTGTTTGCCGTTGTCTGTTACTAATACTTGTGGTACTCCAAACCGACACACGATTGATTTCCATACGAAAGCTCGGGCTTGGAAGTCCGTGATGCTGGCCAATGGTTCGGCTTCTACCCATTTTGTAAAATAATCTATGGCAACTATGAGGTATCTTCGCTGGCCGGTCGCTCCGGGAAAGGGCCCGAGAAGGTCCATTCCCCACATAGCGAAAGGAAGTGGACTGACTATTGGTGTCAAAAGGTTTGCTGGTTGTCGTGGCACAATGGCATACCGTTGACAGCTTTGGCATTTGGTTACCAACTCCATGGCTGCTTCCCTCATCTTCGGCCAATAGTATCCTTGACGGAGGATTTTGAATGCCAAGGCACGGCCTCCGAGGTGATTTCCACATATACCTTCGTGGACTTCTCGAAGGGCGTAGTTAGCTTCGGTCGGATCAAGACACTTTAAGAAGGGCGTTGTCAACCCCCGCTTATACAGGTGATCATCCAGAATAGCGTAACGGGCGGCTCGAGACACAATCTTTCGGGCTTCGCCCTTATCATCGGGAAGAATACCGTCACGTAGATATTCCAGGATAGGACTCATCCATGTTCTCTCACCAACCACGGGTAAGACCATTATTTCGTCGATACTCGGCACGGCTAGGGTTTCGAGGTAAACTGCTCGCCTGGACTCAAGCTGGCGAGACGAAGCAAGTCGGGCCAATGAGTCGGCCTTTGCATTTTCTGCCCGGGGAATCTGGTTTAGAGAAAAGACTTCAAATTGCCCGGCTAATGCCTTTGCTGCTGCTAGGTAGCGAGCGATTTTTTCTCCTCGGGCCTCGAATTCGCCGTTCACCTGGTTCACCACCAGTTGGGAATCGCTATATACATGTAAGTTTTGTACAGATATTACCTTGGCCAATTTCATGCCGGCGAGTAGAGCCTCATACTCGGCTTCGTTGTTTGACGCTGGAAACTTAAATCTCAGGGCGTATTCAATGGAGAAGTTGTCAGGACCGCTTAGAATGAGCCCGGCTCCACTTCCAGAGTCAGTAGAGGACCCATCCACATGAAGAGTCCAATGCAGAAAGGAATTCGATTGACTAACATCCTGTGGAAAGTCTTCCTCCGGTAAAGTAGTTTCCATGACAAAATCAGCTAGGGCTTGTGCTTTGATAGCAGTCCGAGGCCGATAACGGATGTCGAACTCCCCCAACTCTATCGACCATTTAACCATTCTACCAGAAACGTCTGGCTTGTGAAGTATTTGTCGAAGAGGCTGGTTGGTGAGGACAGTGATGGTATGGGCTTGAAAATAAGGTCGAAGCTTCCGGGCCGAAGTTAACAGAGCATACGCCATTTTTTCTGCCGGGGAATATCTTGTCTCAGCATCATGGAGTACTTTGCTGACATAATACACCGGCTTCTGCGCGCCCTCTTCTTCTCGTATTAACACGGAGGCTACCACTTCGGGCCCAGTCGAAAGATACAAAAAAAGTTCTTCTCCGACTACTGGTTTGGTAAGCACGGGTGGTGTCCCCAAATATATTTTCAACGTCCTGAATGCTTCTTGGCAAGCTTCGTTCCACACGAAGTTCTGCGTCCGACGAATGGCTTTAAAAAAGGGCAGGCACTTTTCGGCTGATTTTGACATAAACCGGCTGAGGGCCGCGATTTTTCCAGTAAGTCGCTGGACTTCTTTCACGGTCCGAGGCGGACTCATACGAAGAATGGCGTCAATCTTTTCTGGGTTGGCTTCGATGCCCCTATGGGTGACTAAGAAGCCGAGGAACTTCCCCCCAGTAACTCCAAAGGCACACTTCGTAGGATTCAATTTCATATGATAATGACGAAGGATAGTAAAAGCTTCTTGGAGATCAGCTTCGTGGGTTTTTGCCTCGACGCTTTTAACCAGCATGTCGTCCACATATACTTCCATATTACGACCAATCTGTTCTTTGAATATTTTGTTTACTAACCTCTGATAAGTGGCCCCGGCATTTTTCAAACCGAATGGCATGACCCTATAACAATAGAGGCCTTGTTCTATGATAAATGCTGTCTTTTCTTGGTCGGGCGGGTGCATGAGGATTTGATTATACCCGGAGTAAGCATCCATGAATGTTATCAGCTCATGACCGGATGTTGCGTCCACGAGTTGATCAATCCGAGGCAAAGGAAAACTGTCTTTTGGACAGGCTTTATTTAGATCAGAAAAGTCTATACAGATTCGCCATTTGCCATTGGCCTTTTTTACCATTACAACATTAGATACCCAATCCGGATAGCTCACCTCTCGGATGAAGTCAGCCGAACGTAATTTCTCAACTTCTGTCCGAACGACTGCCTGTCGCTCGGAAGCAAACGACCTTTTCTTCTGAATAACCGGTTTGTGGGTCGGGTCGACACTCAGGCGATGTACGATGACGTCAGGGCTGATTCCTGGCATATCTGCAGCAGTCCAGGCGAATAGATCTTGGTTTGCCCGGAGAAGGGCTAATAAAGATTCTTGGGAAGATCTGGACAGGTTGGAACCAATTTGCACAGTTTTGGTGCTATCTTCGCCAAGGGGGATTGTGAGTACATCTTCTCCGGGCCTACCTCGTAGGTTGCTTGCTTCATCCCTAAGGTCATCCAATTCGAGTGGTAGGGCTTCCGTCTTTTTACCTTTTATTGCACTGAGATAACAGGATCTGGCGGTTTGTTGATCTCCTTTGATCTCGCCTACTCCGTCTGTCGTGGGGAATTTGATTTTGAGATGATAGGTAGAGACAACAGCTCGGAGTTTATTCAGTGTGGGTCGTCCGAGTATCATATTGTAGGAAGAGGGTTGTCGGACGATTAACAAAGTGGATTGTACTGTTGTTGTTTGAGGTGCCGTTCCCGCAGTTACCGGGAGAGTTATGCTGCCTTCTGTAAAGACCAGTCCCCCTGAGAAGCCATAGAGTGGGGTGGAAACCAGCTCCAGATGTGCATCGCCTAACTGCATTTGGTGAAAGGCATCATAAAAGAGGATGTCGGCCGAGCTCCCGTTGTCGACTAGGACTCGTCTTATCTCATGGTTAGCCACAAGGAGTGAAATTACGACAGCATCGTCGTGTGGGATCTGCACTCCTTCCAAGTCTTCGTCCGAAAAAGAAATAATCTCTCCGGTCCTAGGTCTTTTCTGAGATCCAGCAACAGAGGCTATTGACCTAGCATAAGACCTACTGCGAGCACGGGATCCCCTTCCAGCAACGAGCCCTCCGTAAATGGTTTTGATAATCTTCGCCACGGGGACCTCCGGTTTTTTCTGGCTGGGCTCTCTATAACTTGGCCTCGGGCTCTTCTGGGCTGTCCTTGCAGGTCTGTTTCGTTCATAAGAACGTTCAGGGCCTCTTCGCGATCGTTCATCATATTTCTCTTGTCGTGGCCTGACATATTCTTTTAGATACCCTCTATTGATGAGGGCCTCGATCTGATTTTTTAAGGCCTTACATTCTTCCGTATCATGGCCGAAGTTTTTGTGAAACCTGCACCAAGTATTGCGATCCGGGTTGAGGTTTGGCGGCCTTGGAGGCCATTGCAAGAGGTCCCTATCATGAATCTGCATCAGAATGTTGGTTCTGGAGGCATTCAGTGGTGCATAGCCGTGGATTTGCCTCGGAGTTCTGGCTCTGGTTCCATAGGTTGCAAGAGTTCGGGACCTATCCTCGAAAGGCCTGAGGGTTCTGGGTTTCTCCTCGCGGAACGGCCGCTTAGAGGGTTCAAGGCTGGGACTAGTGGGGCCTCTCTTCCTCTTTTCCGTATCTCCTTCGCGTTCTCTTCGGAATGCTTGATCATCTTCTGCTAGCATGTATTTTTCGGCTCGGGCCAAGACCTCATTCATGTCCGTAGGCGGACGTCTGATGAGTTTTGAGTTGAAGAATCCGGATCTTAATCCATTTTTGAATGCCAGGAGCTGAACATTGGGATCAAGGTTTGGAATCTCCCAGGCTGCAGTGTTGAATCTGGAAATATAGGCGCGAAGCTTCTCTCCTTTCGACTGGACAATGTTAAACAGAGACTCCGAAGTTTTCTTGGGTCCTTTGCTGCTGATGAAATGTGAGGCGAAGGCATAACTTAGGTCTTTGAAGGTGCGAATACCCCCCGGTTTCAAACGGGAATACCACGTCCCAGCCGCTTTTTCTAGGGTTAATGGAAACGCTCTGCACATTATAGGGTCCGAATGTCTATGGAGGGTCATTGTGGTTCGGTAGTGCTGGAGGTGATCTAAGGGATCTGTGGATCCATCATAAAGTTTGATTTGTGGCATACGAAAATTTTGGGGGAGAGGGGCGTCAAGGACTTCTTTTATGAAAGGTGGGTCCTGTACGTCGAGATCATCGCTAATACTGTGGCCGCGTTCTTTAAACGCTTCATTGATGCGTCCCTCTATGTCCTCGATCCGTTTGCCAAACCCTTCGCTGTTATTGGGCACGGGACTCTCTCTGAACTTAGCTGGGGAAGGTGAGTGGGTCGCTGAGCAGACATCCGCTGGTGGGCGACGGTCAGTGGAAACACCGTGACCTGGTTCCAGCGATGGGAGTGGCAGCGTCTGCTGAGGTCTCCTACGAACTTCGGCAGCCAGATCGGCCACCAGGTGTGCAAGCTCTGTGAATTGCGCCTGGAGCGTGCCTTCATTCGGGTGAACGCCGGGTTCGGCTGAAGAACTGTCTCCCGACTGTAGCGCGCGAGCGCCTAGATCTCTGGCGGGTGTTTTTGGAGGCATGCTAACAGATGAGTTCTTTTGACTTCTTCGCTGTTACTGTCAGCGAGAGATGTGGTTTCCCACGGACGGCGCCAATCTGTTGATGCCAAAAAATGAGTGTTGCTGAGCTGGATGGATGTTCTGTAGAAGTACCTGCACAGGGAAAGGGAGATTTGCTATTGGGGTCGACGGAGGGGATGCCTCCGAGGATGCTCCGATGCTTAAGTTAGCAAAAGTTTAAGATTGTAAGTGTTTAAAACTGAGAAGCTCTCTCCCTTTTTGGACCGCTTACCAAATCCTTTTATAGAGTTCCGGAGGCGGTGATGGGTCGGGGCAGCTGTAACAGGATACCCCAACTGGGTAGGGTAATGATGCCTATGAG
Organism: Bretschneidera sinensis; assembly: GCA_023935145.1. Classification (NCBI taxonomy): domain Eukaryota; kingdom Viridiplantae; phylum Streptophyta; class Magnoliopsida; order Brassicales; family Akaniaceae; genus Bretschneidera; species Bretschneidera sinensis. Next base: position 84,363,697 of record CM043705.1, on the reverse strand, counting down.
GCCCAGCTAGGAAGCTGAGAACCGTTCAGTAGGGCTTTTGCCTTGTTGGCTTATTCCAGAGCCGTCTATGCGTAAGACGGTCTTTAGGTCTGACGCTCCAACTTGGTTGGTAATGATGATCCGAAAGGCGGTGGTGACGTGGAGGCCCAGCTGGAGCCAAGATATTCCTGAGGGCGGTCATGACCTGGAGGCCCAGCTGGAGGCAATGATGCCCTGAAGGGCGGTCATGACCTGGAGATCCAATTGTCTGGGCCTGAACTGTCCGCGTGTCACTTTGAATTCAGGGCTCACGATAATCCACGTGTCTTCCTCCTATTGGAGTGACATATTTTGGTAGTATCAATATTAATTTTCAGTATCAAACAATTTTAAAATAATTTTTTTTAATAATCAAAATTTTAACCGAATATTATTTTTCCTGATAACTAAGGTACTATTAACTATCATAAAAGTTAAAATGAAAGTATTAAGGATAAAACATATTTAACAATAATTTTTTAGGGTTTTTTAAAAGAAAATTATCCTCGTTTTTTTTCATAAATTGTTAAAAATATATTTTAAATTGATTTATATTCTATTAAATGGTATAAAATAAATTTTACTTCATATATTTTATATTTTAAAAATATTGTGATATCATTGCTTATCATATCATCAAATAAATGAAAATCAAATTCCATTGTAAAATAAAATTAAATATTTTAAATGAAAAATTTGTTGATATGTTTTTTTATAAAATTAAATAGCCTCACATCTCAAATAAATTAATACTAAAGGTTGTCATAAAAAGAAAAATCAAAGAAAAATTTTATATTTTGAAACTTAAAATGATACCGCATTTTTTTTTATAGAAAATATGAATTCAAATAACCTAAAAATTTGTGTTATAAACAATTTTGAGATAAATAATTGATAAATAGAATTATTAAACTTATTATAATCACTTAAAAATATTTTAATACTAAAGATATTTTGGTTATCATGAAAAGTAATATGCAATTAAAATTTTGACTTTTAAAAAATTTTATTTTAAGATGGCTTAATAATAAAAATTAGTATTTTAAAGTGAATCGTAAGTTTTAAAAGAGTTTAACGTATTAATGTCATTTCAATAAATTTAAAAAAAAAATACAATGTAATTTTTTTTATTTTTATATATTTATATTCGGAGGGAAGTAGGGTCTCACGCGACTCACTGGCCTGCACCCGACATGGACCACCTTCACTTCCCCTAAACAAGGACAGTACCTCAGTTTAACGTGCAAAAACTTTGGAAAAGTGAAGGGTTCAAAGGCCAAAAAGTAAGGTAAGAGATTCACCATTCATTCATTAGCTTATCTATCTATATTTTAATTTGATTTAATTATAAAAATATTTTATGATTGGTTTTATTTTTAAAAAAAAACTTTGAATTTTTTTAATAAAAAATATTTTATGGTTAACTTTATTTTTAAAAAATACCTTAAAATTGTTTTTATGATAAAAAATATAATGTGATATGTTTTTGTTAGTAAAGAAATAAAGTAGTATGTTTTTGTTAGTAAAAAATATCATGTCATATGTTTTTTATAATCAATCACAATGTATTTTTTTATAACAAAAACATACTACAATTTATTTTTTACTAATATAAAATTCTCAAAATATTTTCTAAAAATAAAATCAATTACAAAATATTTTTTACAACCAAAAAAAAAACCTCAAAACATTTTTTAAAAAAACAATCATCCACGATGTATTTTTTCTAACTAACCTTTTTAATTTTGCTGCCATGTTTTGGTAAAGCATTTCAATTTTGCTACCCGTACCTACAAGTGGTGCATAAATGTGAGTTGATGATAGGGAATTGATCCAGCCGTACACGTGTAATGATATGACCCATTAATCGGTGTTGATTTTTTGAAGTGGGTCCACAAAAAGTGGGTTTAAAACTTTGATGTGAACGGCTCAACGAATCCATGTGTCCTTAGCGTATGTTTCCTCGCATCAAAGGAATGAAATTAAAACTGTTGATTAAGATAATCTAATCAAATATGAGATATATCTGTAGACTCCAAACTCCTATGAAAGTGAAATATGGCTATAAAAAAAAATGCAAATGTGGCGATCTGATTGGTCACCTATATGAGGGTCCATTGCAACTGGTGGACCTGCGACATTGCATACAACCCACCAACCTTTTGAAAATTTGAGCGCCAATAAATACCTACTTGTCATTATGTTAAATTATTTTAAAAAAGAATAGTTAGCAATTTGAAAGTCAATTTTTGTGCCAATCAAATTCATAAAAGTAAAGCCTAAACAATATACCGAAAAAATTCGATTAGGTACATATTCAATTTTCATCTATTGAAGTCACGGGAAAGTCATATACACCTCACCCAATATATTTAATAACAGCGTTAATATCATAGCGCACTATGTACCACCCCAATAACGAACCTAACTGCCAACAGTAGCATCCATTGCAACCAATTAAAGAGTATGACAGGGATTTTAATCTCAACACATTCTAAACTTTTTTATATTATAGTCTTGTTTTTATTCTAATCTCAATTCTATTCGAGCGATCAAACATAATATTAGAGTCTATTATATTAGTAGAGATGTTTTATCTTGAATGTTTTGTGTTGTGGTTAAGAAATTAATTAAATGTTTTATCGTTTGGTTCAATTATCTTGGATTGATTTTCACTGTCTTCACCGTGTTCATCTCTCATACTTAATATCACTTTCTTAAAGTTTATATAGGTGGGTCACAAAGTCTAGCCTCAACCAACCTCCTTACAAGATTCTTTGGTGGAGGTGGGGTCAAATAGGTTGAGTTTAAGTTGGTTTAAGTACGAGTTAGGCGATTAGGGTAGCTAGAATGTTGTGTCGCTAACGGAAGTCTTCATGTTCAGCTCGATTGATCGGGGCCACTGGATCTCCATCAAGGTCTGCAAGGCATACAACATCCTCAAGATAGGTATTGTTTGGAAGAAGAGCTCGGACCCACTCAACGATGACATCAAGGTTAAGTTGCTCCCCAAAGCGCGTTAAGAGTTGTGTCCGTCAGTGAAGGCCGACGGAGGAGGTAAGTCGGCTAAGTCATGTTGGTCGGCCTCTAAAAGCAGTTGAAGCAAAGCGTTCTTCTAAGTAGGAGGAGATGGTGGTTTCCCAAGTGGTATCGCTACAAATAAGATTTTTCGCTTCTCACGAATGGTGTCAATCTGTTGATGCGACTTTTTTGTTTAATTCGTCTTGATCAATTCAAGGCATCCTCTTAGCTTATATCATGTCAGAGTCATTTAATCTAAATCATCCTTTGAGCTTAGGTTGAGCCTTTTGCTATGTTAATTGGGTCCGAGGTAGATGAAATGGAAACCACCTGAAGTGTTGTGCTCTAAAGAGGACCATTCGAATCCAATGCTTAAGTCATTAGATGATCTAAAAGAAAAAAGAGAAGAGTAGGAAGTAGAATATTTGAGAAAGACTGTAATCAATAATGCACATGAATAATGTACCATTTAGGGCATGAAATCTTATTTTAATGAAAAAAATGTGGTGGGGTCTTCTTTGGTGAACTTATCATTTTGACCTTAAGTGGTGTGTAAGGGATGGGGTTGGTGTGAAATTACTTTAATGTCACTGAAAATTATCATGCATCGACGTTGTTTTGGATTAATAAATTTTAATCAATATCATTAATATGATATTGAATCAATAGTATTTACTATTTATGTCTAATGTATTTATTGGATCCGATCCTTAGATAAATTATTGATATTTTGGACCTTATACACCATGATCAATATCATTAAAAAAATTATGATGTTTACAACTTTTATCTGTTACGTTTAAATGCCATCATTAGCATTTTCTTATGACCAACAAATCTGCTGCCAATTTAAATGGAAATCATGAGTTTCCAATTCTAGTTTTGTAACGTGTTTGAGTACATTGAACCAATTCAGTATTCAGATCAGGTATTTTTTACTCCAAACAGAAATAAAAAAATAACAAATATTTTTTTTGGCCTTTCATCCAAGTGAATTTATTATACAGTCAAGTCTCTTTTATTTTTGTGTCACTAGGTTCAATTAGTCTACATTGTTTGAGTAATCTAAAATTGTTTTTATTTTCTTTGGTGTTCAAAGGTTCAATTAATCTACATTGCCTAATTTATTTTTCTTCTTTTGCTTAGGACATTGTGGAAATGGTTGTAATATTGTTCGATTGTTAACATTGGTTAATATAGACAACTTTTATATGTGATTCAATTAAAAACAAAATAATAAAAAAAAATTATATAAGTTGAATGTAACCTTAGATTGCAAACAAATAAAATATTCGATTTTGAAGTAATTTATTAGCCTTCATGGCATAGGAATTTTAAGAAGTAATATTAAGATATTATTAGGTTGTAAGGTTGTTTAACGTTTTAAGATGAACTTGACCAATTTTTAAATGTTTGAGAATAGAAAGAAAAAAAAATTCACAAGTTGTCATAAAACAAAAAAAGTCTATTAAGTCAGCATTATTTATCTTTGGAAGTCTTGAATCCATTGAATTTTTAAAACAGAGTCAAAGAAGGGTGAAGGGACAAAAGTGTCAATTTCCCATAAAAAAGAGAGTCGGGAACAAGAAATCTCTGCATAAAAACAAATTAGAAGCCCTACTATTTACCGTAAAGTAATACTGCGCACAGTATCTTTTCTTTCCTTCCTTCCAAACACCAAAAAAGGATTAAAAAAGAAAAGTAAAGAAAATCTAACAATACTAAAGAGAGGATCAACAGTACGTTACTTTTAAAAGTGAAAATAGTATATAGTGGAGTAGTTTACAGGCAAAGAATCACGCATATAATAACACATGTACATAGATACAGACAGCTGTTGGAGGAGAGAGTAAGTATTGATAGTGAGGCTTTTTGTTGGGTTATCTCCACGAGAAAATCCAACCTCGCGCCTTCCCGCTTCTTCTTGAATCTCAGAGAGAGAGAGAGCAAGCCATACAAAGTTAGTAGTGGAGAGAGAAAGTATATAGACAGAGATAGTGAGAGAGGAAATCAATGGTATTAGTAGTAGATAGACAGTGAAAGATATGTGGAGGAGTTTCTTCTCTGGAGATGGACACCCCAGAGAAGACCCAAATCGCCACTTCCCTTTCTAAGTTCGAGGTGAACTTCACTACCCATGTTTCCCTTTTTCCCTGATCTTTTTTTAGTGTTTTCCACCATCCTTTGAACCCCAGACGTTGTGATTAAGTTAGAACTTAACCAACATGGCAAGGGGTAAGGGTTGGTTTTTGGTGAATTTGGTTCTGTTCTTGTTTTTTTTTCTTTTCTCAAATTTTCTTGTGTGATGCATGTGCTTGAATTTGGCTTCTGTGTGAGTTAACCTTTTTTTCTGGGTTTTGTGGGATATGGGTTTTGTTTGTTGAATTGAGTGTTTTTTTTTGAGGTAATTGTTTGCGTGAACTTAGTTGTATTTCACCTGGATTTTCAATTTGAGTTCAATTTAAGCAATGTATATGATTCTTGTTAGAGTTGGCTTATTGCTTGTTGGCTTCTCGGTTCTTGTGTTTTTGAAGTTTTGCTTTGAAATACCTCTTGAAAGATTATTTGTTTATGATTTAGATACTCAGCTATTCTGTAGGTAGCAATCTTTGATGCTTGAGAAATTCTATGCATTTATTTTTATTACCTAAATTGCTTCATGTATGGCATCTGAGCCAGTATTTTTTACATGAGATGAGGTTATTGCTCTGTTCCATGATCTAAAAAGAGTTCTTACCGGCTTTTTGCAGGATTCCCCTGTTTTTAACTACATCAATAGTCTTTCTCCTATCAAGCCAGTTAAGTCTGTACACATTAATCAGACATTCAACTCTCTTAGTTTTGCATCTCTTCCATCTGTTTTCACTTCACCACATGTCAGCTCTCACAAGGAGTCTCGATTCTTTATAAGGTAATTGACTAGTGTTAGTAAGCATTTGGGCAAATTGTTAACCATGTTATCTGATTTCGTGCTTATTTGCCCGTTTCTTTATGTTAATGAATCTTTCTTTCCAGGCACACCAATGCAGATCCATCAAAAAATGAATTTTCATCTGAATATGGGAATAAGGTCAGCAAAAATGAGGGGGTTGTTGTGGATGCGGGTCAGCTGTATGATAACTCAGCTGAACTACAGGAAAATTTTGATCGAGGGATTTCCATAGCAGAAGCTTCTACCGAGCCGCCCAGTGAGCATTTGAAGTTTGCGATTGAGCTGCCACAAACCTTAAAATATGATTGTGGTAGCCCTGACTGTGACGCAACACCTAGTGTCACTGAGACAAATAGTGCGCCAGTATCTGCTGGCGCTTTGATGTCGCTTGTTCCATCTGAAGGTGGAGTGCTTTCACGGAATACATGCGATGTAGAGGCAGAAAACGAAGTAACAGGATGCGATTGGGAGAGTTTGATTTCTGATGCTGCAGATATGTTAATCTTTAGTTCCCCTAATGGTCCGGAGGCTTTTAAGGGGCTAATTCAGAAATCACTGGACCCTGGGACAAGATTTTGTACTTCTCTTATTCCTCAGATCCCTCAAAATGATATTGATGGGGTGCCAAAGATGCACACAAGCGATGTAGTTTGTTCCGTTGAGCAACATGAAGATCCTCCCCCTCTAACAGGAGAAGTCAGCCAGCTGAGGGAAATAAACCAGACACAGGAAAACATTGGTAATACTAAAATGAATAATTGCATGGATAGCGATCTGTGTGACAAAGTGAATAATGGGTTGGGAGCATGCGTTCCATTTTCTTGTGAGGTAAAAAATGCTACTTATTTTTTTGTCGTCAATTTCTACCACATAATCTTTAAATTCATGGTATGAGGTTATTGTTTGTGTCATGGAAAGACAAGTATAATCTACTATTACCATTGACTACCATAATTGAGAGAATTTGTACATTGTTGAAAGGAAGCACTTACTGAGTATATAATTTTAGTTGTTATGGCACTTTGGAAACCTGAACTTCTGCCAACTGCAACATTGTTTCTGCAGAATTGTGATGTTATGTTTTCTTGTCTCCATTAATATCTGAAAGACACATTGAATGGTTTGATAACACTAAAAGGGATTTTCTTTTTCTGTGATAGCTTGTTTCTAATTTGAATCGTGGTATGCGAAGGCGCTGTCTAGACTTTGAGACACTGGCAGCTCGGAGGAAGAACTTAGGTGATGGGTCAAATTCTTGTTCTTCTATAGGCAGTCAAGCAGCACCTTTTAAGACTGATGGTGATTCCCCAAGGTGTATTTTACCTGGAATTGGTTTACACTTGAATGCTCTTGCAATAACTTTGAAGGATTGCACAAATGTCAAACCTGATAGTTTGCCTTCTGGAAGAGTTAAATTAAGTTTACCCACCTCCACTGCCTCCCTCAATTCACTGACAATTGGTCAAGAACCTCTTCATGAATCTTTGACTTCAGCCCCTACCAAAGGAGAAATGGAGCCTGCTGAAGATGGGGCTCAACTTGCAGAGGATGCTTCTCAGGCATCTGAATATTTAGTTAGTGAAGGGTTCAATCAGAATAGCCCCAAAAAGAAGAGGCATGTGCACTCGATGATAAATATTTCAGATTTTGTCTTAGTTTCAATAATTCGTCTTTTCTTCTTCTATCTTTTTTATCTTACAGTTTGAATTGGATTTTCAGGCGTAGGTTGGAACAAGCTGGAGAGAGTGAGGCCTGTAAGCGTTGCAACTGTAAGAAATCAAAGTGTTTGAAACTGTAAGTTTCTACTCCAATTATTACTGTCATTGCAAATTTTAATCAAACCAGGAAATCTAGGCTTAATGTGCAGGCAGATATCACCAGTTGCCAATCTCTAGACTCTTATTCTGCTACCATCATATTATGATATGAATTCCATTGAGGTGAATACGATTTCCTAAAGTAATATTCTTGGCCAAGGCTCTCACCCCATTGGTCACTTTTCTGAACCTAGATCTTTGCAACAATATATAATAAATTGCTTCAGTTTTCCAATATATTCTCCTGTGTAATGTATCTGTATCAGCTTTGTTGCTTTGACTTGTGCATAAATGTACCTTGGATTATCTTGTTGACATCTCACCTCCACCTTTTTTCTTTCTCCATCACTATGAACTTTATTTGCCTCTTGAAGGTTTGTTTGTATGTCATGAAGTTTGGTAGGAAAGTGAAGGAAAGGAAATTGGATTTTATATTTTCTCACGAGGTATGCTAATCATTTGAGTTAATTGACATTTCTTTGCAGTTACTGTGAATGCTTTGCTGCTGGTGTGTACTGCATAGAGCCTTGTTCATGTCTAGATTGCTTTAACAAGCCTATTCATGAAGATACTGTCCTTGCAACTCGCAAACAGATTGAGACTCGGAACCCACTTGCATTTGCTCCCAAAGTGATTAGGAGCTGTGACTCTGTACCTGAAATTGGGGTTGGAATACAAGTCTCACCTTTCTCTTTCCTTTTCAGCAATACCGTAACCTTACTCTTACTTACCTAACTGCTATAACCTGAGTATTGTTTACACTTGCAGGATGAGTCCAACAAAACACCAGCTTCAGCACGACATAAAAGAGGCTGCAACTGCAAGAAATCAAGTTGCCTAAAGAAATACTGTGAATGCTTCCAGGTTTTTCTCCTCAGCATATTCTGTATTCTTTCGGTGTCCTATATAGTCTGATTCAGAAATTGTGGTTTTCCTTTAAAGGGTGGCGTGGGATGTTCCATAAACTGTAGATGTGAAGGGTGTAGGAACGCATTTGGTAGAAAGGATGGTGAGTGTGGCCTGCGCCTTACATGATAACTATGAAGCTAGTGGATTTCTTTTGCCTTCTCATCCTTATTTCCTGTCAATGTTTTCAGCTAAAATCATTTGATTTTGCATGCTGAGGTTACTTTAAGTTCAAATAATTCTCTTGCTTTTAATTACTCCTTGTGAATTCAGGATCTGCTCTAACAGAAACAGAAGTGGAACCTGAAGAAGTGGAAACATGCGAAAAGGGTGGAATAGACAAAACTTTACAGAAACATGAAATCTTGATTGATGAAGAGCAGAATCCTAGTTCTGCTCTTCCTACAACGCCACTACAGATTTACAGGTTTTAGTTTCGAACTATTTATATGCTGGCAAAGTTGATATTTATGTTATTAGACTAGATCTCTAATACAGTTCGGTGTGCAGCCCATTGGTTCAGCTACCATTCTCATCAAAGAGCAAACCGCCACGATCTCTGCTTGCCATTGGATCATCTTCTGGATTTTATAATGGTCAAAAATATGGAAAACCAAATATTATCCGAACTCAAGTACCCAAGTTTGAGAAAAAATTCCAAAACGTTCCAGAGGATGAAATGCCTGAGATTCTACGAGACAATAGCACTCCAAGCGCTAGCATCAAGACTGGTTCTCCCAACAGTAAGAGGATCTCTCCTCCCCATTGTGACTTAGGGTCAACCCCTAGTCGAAGGAGTGGGCGGAAGCTGATATTGCAGTCTATACCCTCATTTCCTTCTCTCACTCCCCAACATTAAAATGAGAAACTCTCCCATAAAAAGTTAGGATGAAATTCTTTAAATCTTTTTGTGTTGAGAATGAGAGGTATTATGTTGTTTAGTTGTATGTCATTTGTGATTGTCTTCTGTGCTTGTATAATAACATGGATATCCTTTCTAATAATGTTCAACTACTCGTAGAAAATGGAATTTTGTCTTGTATCTTAGTTCTTCCTAGCTGAGTCTTGTACATTTGTTTTGGTTCTCACCTCTCGAGTTCTTTATGGTAAAAAATTATGTTTTGGGTCAAACTGATGCACTGCTCAGGTTTTGGCCTAACTAAAATACAACTATCATCTAATTCTAAATGGAGGGGTGGGTAAAAATACTTGATAAATATTCATTAAGAATGTTGAACGTTAAACATCTCGGGAAACAAGATATTCACATTGAATAATAAAACTACACGTTTTTCAAATGTTGGTGAAATTATTATTTCTATTAAATAGAAAAAGTTCACTGTATGAAAATGTCTTTAGCATTATACTTTTGTTTTGACCAATGCATAAAATTTATTGAGTCAATTTCAATAATAAAATTAGAATGAGTTTTTAACGTAAAACGCTAGTGGAAGAAAGAACTAAAAAGAAGAGTTGTGCCTTCAACCCTCAATACAGTAGTTCTCACGAAGAGAAAAAAAACCCTAATTTTATTCAGAAAAATAATAATCTCTACTATTACATGGTCTCCTTATTTATAAGGTTAAAGTAAAAAGAAAAGGAAAATTGAAATTAGGCAAGTACAAAATAGAAAATTTCCCAAAAACTGAAAACTGCTAAATTGAAGGCCTAAACGTCGTTTTTTGGCTAAAATCTCGCCACGATGATTTGAATCAGTTTTATTCAAAAGCCTGTTTTCAATCAGACTAGGGTTTTCGGGGCCCGATCCAGGCCGACACGTAAAACGATGTAAACCGTAACCTTAGATTTGGAGCGGACCAACCGTTCTAGGTAGTCTAGGGCCATCTGTTCTCCTTTGTCTACCTGTTCTGCATCATTCCCCCTTACTTCAAAAGAACTCGACCCCGAGTTATTGTCAGGATAAAGTGGTTCGTCCAGTGGATGATATTCAAATAAATCTGCCGCATTGAAAGTGTTGGAAATGGCCATGTTATCCGGAAGTTTAATCATATAAGCATTATCATTAATGCACTTCAGCACCCGGAAAGGGCTATACTTCATGCTTTTTAGCTTGTTGTAAGTTACTGCAGGGAAACGGTTCTTATGCAGATGGGCTATCACTAAGTCACCTTCATGAAATATACGTTCACGCTGATGCTTATCGGCGGCAGCTTTATATTTGCTGTTGGCCAACTCTAGACTCTGGCAAACTTCTGTATGGATGCGTTGTACTTGCTCAGTTAGGTTCTGAGCAGCCTGATTGTGGCCAGGAGGTTTGGGCAAAGGAACAAGGTCCAAAGCATGCTGAGGTGCTTTGGTGTAGACAATTTTGAATTACATCTTCCCGGTAGATCGGTTGTAAATGCTATTAAAAGCAAATTCAGCTTGTGGAAGGGCGACATCCCACTGCTTGGGCCGAGAACCAGTCACACAACGATCAAATTACCAAGGGTCCGGTTGACCACCTCGGTTTGGCCATCTGTCTGCGGATGACAAGTGCTGCTGTATTTAAGGGATGTGTCAAATCTGCCCCAAAGTGACTTCCAGAAGTGGCAAAGGAACTTGATATTGCGATCGGAGGTGATGGACTTAGGAACCCCATGAAGGCGAACAATCTCACGAAAGAAAATGCTGGCTACATGAGACGCGTCTGAAGTTTTTCGGTGTGGAATAAAGTGTGCCATCTTGGAGAACCGGTCGACAACCACAAAAACATAATCCACCCCACGCTAAGTCCGTGGGAGCCCCAAAATAAAGTCCATTGTCAAATCCTCCCAAATGTTTTTCGGCACGGGCAAAGGAGTGTACAACCCGGTATTTTGTGCTTGGCCCTTTTCAGTTTGGCAAACATGGCACCTCTGTACGAATTTGCCCACATCACGTTTCAGCTGTGGCCAGTAATAACGTTCAGCTACCTGGGCTATTATTTTGTCACGCCCCGCATGACCCCCTAAACAGCTGCTGTGTATCTCACGGAGAATCTGCTCGCGCAAAGATGTGCGAGGGATACACAATTGGTTACCGCGAAACAGAAACCCATCCTGGACATGAAAATCCAAGATTGTCTCTTCCGTTGACACTTCACCCAAATTTCCTGAAAATCAGCATCTTCCTTATATAACTCTTTTAAACAGTCAAACCCCACAATTTCTGATCGGAGAATCAAAAGTAAGGATGCGCGTCGGCTTAACGCATTTGCCACCTTATTCAACTGCCCAGACCTGTGTTTGAGTACAAAACTGAATTTCTGGAGAAAGGTAGTCCACCGAGCATGCATTCGATTCAGGGTGGTTTGTGTGTTGATAAACTTCAAGGCTTGGTGATCACTATAGAGAACAAACTCACGTTGGATCAGGTAATGCTCCCAATGTGTCAAAGCTCGGATGACTGCATAAAATTCCAGCTCATATGTGGTCCACTTTTGGAGAGCATCATTGAGTTTTTCGCTGAAAAATTCCACTGGCCGTCCCTCCTGTGACAGAACAGCACCAATACCCACGCCTGATGCATCACACTCAACTTTAAACAGCTTGTCAAAACTTGGCAGGGCAAGTACCGGGGCTATAGAAAGCTTTTCTTTGATCACTGCAAATGTTGTATCTTGTGCATTTCCCCACTGGAATCGGCCTTTTTTCATGCACTCTGTGATTAGTGCTACTATACTGCTGAAGTTCAGAATAAACTGCGGTAGAAAGTGGCCAGTCCATGAAAACTGCGAACATGGTGCACTATTGTTGGGGTTGGCCACTCCCGAATTGCACGTACCTTCTCTTCATCAACCTGAATACCATCTGCACCCACTATATATCCCAAAAACAACAGTTTGGTAGTGAGAAAATTGCACTTTTTCAGGTTCACATAGAGTTTACTTGTGCGCAAAACCAGCAACACTTCCCGCAAGTGGTCCAAGTGCTCCACCTCATCCTGGCTATAGATTAAGATATCATCAAAATAAACAACCACAAATTTACTAATGAAGGGTTTTAAAACCTGGTTCATTATACGCATGAAGGTGCTGGGAGCATTTGATAAACCGAATGGCATCATCATCCACTCATAAAGCCCCATCTTTGGTCTTAAAGGCTGTTTTCCATTCATCCCCTGGTCTGACCCGAATCTGATGGTAACCACTACGCAAAATTAACTTGGAGAAGATCTTGGCACCCTCTAACATGTCCAGCATATCACTTAGTCATGGAATGGGAAAGCGGTACTTGACTGTTATCTTGTTTATGGCCCGACTGTCAATGTATATGCGCCAGCTTCCATCCTTCTTTGGTGTCAACAAAGCAGGTACAACACAGGGACTCGGACTCTCTCTGATCAGCCCCTTTTTAATCAACTCATCAACCTAATTTTGTAGAATTTCGTGTTCTTGAGGACTCATTCGGTAGTGTGGCAGATTCGACAAACTAGCCCCAGGAACCAAGTCAATATGGTGCTGAATATCTCTCATGGGAGACAGACTTTCAGGTAATTCCACTGGTATGACATCTTGAAATTCAGCCATTAACGGCTTTAACTCCTCAGGAATCTGTTGATACTCGGTTGGTGGTTCTCATTTTACTACCAACGCATAGAACTCCCCTGCTGTTTTCACATCCTCAACGAACTCCATCTCAGGGACTGTAAGAAAAGTTTTTCCCTCTACTTGAGGGGTTTCGACAGCTGGTTCACGTTCACTTGCAGGAACTAGTACAATCTTTTTGTTAAACCACCAGAAAACATAAGTATTATCCCGACCCTTATGCATAGCATCTATATCAAACTGCCATGGCCTCCCCAATAATAAATGACACACATCCATATCAAAAACATCACACACAATCTCATCCTTATAAAATTTGACAATAGAAAAAGGAATACAACAGATATCAGTTACCCGAGTTTCAGCGCCCTTTTTGATCCATATGGAGAGGGATGTTTTTCTGTTTTCAAGTTCAATGCTACGACAAGGGCCTTCGATACGATATTCTCACTGCTGCCACTGTCAATAATCACCTTGCACACTTTCTGGTTGATAGTGCACCGCGTCCTGAAAATATAGTGTCGTTGGTTGTCATCCTTCTTCCTTAGCGTAAATAACAGACACTGAACCACACAGTTAACATATACACCCTCATCTACATCTGCTACTTCGCCACCAGCATAATCATCGACCTCCCCAGAATAACCTTCATTTGCGCCAAATGGATCCTCCTCTTCCTCTGCTATTTTAACCATGTTAACCTGCTAACGGTTGGGACATTCATTGGAACGATGTCCAGGTTGACCACATCTGTAACACTTTCCTGGAATGGACGGGCATAAGGATTGCTGGGTATTCCTCTGTTTTTATGCTGGGGCACCAGTTGTGGGGGCTGTTGGCTTGGTGGGGCTGGTAGTACCAGTACCGGAAAATCTGCTGGTTGACGGCTGTGGTGAAGTTTGCGGCACTGAAACTTGTGATGGCTTTGATTGATATGGTTGGGGACGTGATGAATGCCTGGACTGTTGTGACTCCACCTTCATGGCTAGGTTGACCGCCTCATATAGGGACCACACAGTATGAAGGGATACCTGTTCTTGAATGGACACTCGCAACCCTCCGATACACCTAGCCACTTGCTATCCTTCTGTTTCCTGCAGGTCATTGCGCGAGTTCAACCTATAAAACTCCTCCATATAATCTCTGATGGTACGCACCCCTTGCCTACAATTCTGATATTGTTGGTACAACATCCAGGAGGAAGCAGCAGCTGCTTCTTCTTGGACCAGGAGCTAACAGGCTGCTTACCCCGTCGCCTGCGACTATTCTGCGTCTACTCCCACCACACAGAGGCTCCCCCCTTCAGTTTATAGGCTACAAGCTGCACCTGCCTATCTCCTGGGATCTGCATATACTCAAAGAAAGCTTCCACTTCGAAAAGCCAGTCAATGAAGTTTTCGACGTGGAGGTGGCCATTGAAACACGGCAGATCTACCTTAACCTGAAAATCATGATTGTTCTGTTCGTACCTATTCTGGTTGTATCGGTTCTGACCAACACGATTCTGATTACGACCATGCTGACCATCATCATTGTTCTCGACGCCCAGCACTTCGAACTCATCATCACTGGATAAAGCGGCATAGGCTTGGGGCCTACGCTGCAGAGCAGGAACGCGTCCAACAACCGGTTGATCGCGAGCAAGGCCTCCGACACGATCCGAGTTGTGTTCTTCACCTCTGTTGCCATTGATTCTCAGACCAGCCATGGTTTGTTGTATCTCCCGCAACGTGTGTTCGATACGATCAAACCGTTGATTGTGATCATCAAACTGCTGATTGTGATTATCTATGGCTGCCCATAGGACCTGCACCCCACGATCAACGTCGTCAAGGTGGTTGTTTTCGTTTCCATCACCTGCCATCAGACCAGGGTAGAACAAGGCTCTGATACCAATTGACGTAAAACGCTAGCGGAAGAAAGAACTACGAAGAAGAGCTGTGTCTTCAACCCTTAATACAATAGTTTTCACGAAGAGAAAAGAAACCCTAATTTTATTCAGAAAAATAATAATCTCTACTATTACATGGTCTCCTTATTTATAAGGTTAAAGTAAAAAAAAAAAAGATAATTGATATTAGGCAAGTACAAAATAGAAAATTTCTCAAAAACTGAAAACTGCTAAATTGGAGACTTAAACGTCATTTTTTGGCTAAAATCTCACCACAATGATTTAAATCAGTTTTATTCAGAAGCCCGTTTCTAATCAGACTAAGGTCTCCGAAGCCCAATCCGGGTCTGCACGTAAAACGATGTAAACCGTACCCTTAGATTTGGAGCGGTCCAACCGTTCTAGGTAGTTTAGAGCCATCTGTTCTGCTTTGTCTATTTGTTCTGCATCAGTTTTTTTTTTTTTTTATATAGTTATGACTATAAAAAAATGTTTTTATAAATGATTTTATTTAATCAAATTTAGTTAATTAAATCAGTATGAGCGATTTTTAATCATCATGAGAAATAGTATTGTTAGGTGATACTCACCCTTTAACACTCATTTTTAACACTCAATAATGGTTATGGACCAACTAGAAGCCATTTAATAGATTCGCTATCATGATTTTCCAAGGTAAAATAGCAATTATTAGTTAAGTTTTATAACGTAATGCAAAAATTACTAATGCATTATTCAGAGTGTCAAAATTAAGTGAAAATTTTGGGAGTTAAAATATATTTGCTCCGCAAGAAAGGTTTTTAAGAGTAAAAAATTTAGCTTCATAGATAGATAAATTAAGAGTAATTTCATTTTTCATCTCTTAATTTTAATCCACGTCTTATTTAAATTATTGAAATTTAAATCGTTCTTATTGAATTTTTAAGTTTAGTGAATGACTCAATTGGGTTCTTGGTCACATTGAAATAACAACAGCAGTTGGGTCTTGGTGTGAAACCATGGCAGTGGAATCACAACACTGGACTCTGTGAACAGAAGGATGTTATTTTCACTGATTCGGAGTTGGTCTATCATGTCCGGGATGCCCTTGCATCGGTCCACTTTGTAAGAATTCTGTTTTTTTTTTTGGCGCACATGTTTTTTTCCGGGCTTCTCTTTGTTTATTTGAATTGAACATAATTGTATATTTTTTTAAAACATGATTGGACTGCCTTAGTGCCCGCTTAAGATAGGAAGAAATAATTTATGAAATAAGATAATTTTTTACATTTTTTTTTTTTACATCAAATGTAAGATTAAATAGAATCTTCTCGTTTGACCTTTTAATTTTGTGTACAAAGGAGCACTTATAGGAGATGCCTTGATAATTAAACTTATTTTTCTCTCATTTTTAACATAACCATTCACCGTGCTGACTTTAGCTTCTGTGATAGCACTATAGTAATTGACTTAACTTCCAAAAGTTATTATTATTATTTTTTGTATTTTATAAATATTAAGAGAAAATTCTCTCAACTATAATATCCTTTATTTATTTCTTAAAATATACATATGTGTAAATTACATGACATGTATGTTTGATGATTGAAAAAATCCATGAATTTTTTTAAAAAAATTACTCAATCACCCTTCACACTAAAATGAGGTTTCTTATAGACTCTCTTCAATATCCTTTGCCAGCTGATCATTTGTATCCATCAGCTGCATGATAGCTTCCTCCAATTCTTGTAACTGCATTTTCACTCTTTCATATTCAAGATCATTGGCCTTCTTGCGCCTCTTGTTATTCTCTACTTTCCTTTTCAGATCTTGGACGCTTGTCTGAATACCCGTCAGTTTCTGAGCACAGGAAGGAAGTCTCTCCCTCCAAGATCATTTCCTTGTTTCCCCCTTGGTTTGGATCTCTAATGCTTGTGGATACCTCTAACTTGTCAACACCCAACTCCTTCTAAACCTTAATTCTGAGGAGGGATTCTGACTCTTAAGCTCTGCATCGTTCAATTGATGGCACACAATGCCACTCTCTACCGGTCGGTTTGCCTGTTTTTTCGTGTCATTGATAATAAAATCAGTGCTACAACCTTGCTCAGCAGATTACCATATCTCAAGCATTTGATCACCAGGTTCAACATTCTCTCCCCTACTTCTTCCATAGAATGAATAGTCTGAGACTTGATCAAGCGGAATACTTTCATCAATAGCCCATTCCTCACTTCCGATTTTTCAGGTTTAGTCTTCTGCTGCCTGAGTTTATCAGAGAGCTCGTTCTCAAGTTCTATCTCTTCCTCCTGGATGTCTTTTCCTGGATGAGAGGTGCTTAATTCCAATTCGTCAGGCTCTTTCACCAAAGCTTCGACATCAGCGCTGGTGTTTAAGCTTTTCTGCATCGCAAGCCTGTCCCTGTCACCCACCACTGCTGTTTCACTGGCTTTAATTCTAGTCTCCATCTCCCGCAAATAAGAAATTCCATCTGTTGCAGCAACGGTTCTATCGTCTTCTTGTTCTTGACAGACCACTTCATGATGTTGATCATCTAGCTCATCATCCTAGTGGCAAAGCAAAAAGGGAATTTTGTTAATTCTTAAATGTCAGGATATAGGATTCAATTGTGCAAGACTTAAGGACCAACTGCATAGATTGAATCATCAATCTTGAGTAGTTGAGTGCTTGAAAATGTGTTTCTGCCACACAAACTTGCCAGAATAAGGAAAAAATCATATATAACAGCCAATTTAACAATATCATGCATTTGGAAACCATGTGGTAAAAAGTGAAACAACTAAATTTCTAATAGCTCTGACTAAGATGCTGAATTACTTCAATGATTAATTTTATTAGACAAAGAACATTACCACTTCTTCTGGACAGGCTGCCACAAAAAGATTTGTCTGAGAAAGGGCACTTTGCTCAAGAGATTCTATATTATCTCTTAGAGAAGCTATGACGGGAACATATGCAGACAATTGGGCCTTCAATTCTCCCATTTCACTTTCCAAAGAGCCAACTCTTTCTTTCATCTGTTCTATCTCCACACTTTTCGTCGCACTTTCATCTTCAAGACTCTCACAAACTCCAGTAAGCTCGTGAACCTTATTTTCGAGTAGAACTTCACGGACAGCAGAGATTTGAAGATCAAAATAGAATGATGCAGCCTCAACATCCCAGATTTCAAACTCATTGCTTTTCTCTTGCAGCTCTAAACTCAAGTACTCTTCCCTGACCCTTTGTTCTTCAATATCCTTATGTAACATACCCACTTCAGACTCCAAATTTTTATTCACTTCATGAAGGTGTTCAATTTCTTCTTTCTGTTTTCTGCAAAATTCAGATAGCTCAAGAATCTGCTTCTCTACACTATTTTTAATTAGTTTTGATTCTTTGCAATTCCTCTTCAGTTCCTCAACAGTTCTGCACAATTCTGCATTCATGTTATGTGTAGCCTTAAGCTTCTCTTCTGCTTCTAAAAGTTCTATTGCCTTCTGTCTCAGAAAATCCTGCCCAATTAAAACTTGGAAGTTTAACTGACCATTTAAGCCATTGAGTTCATCCAGCTCCTTGTGAAACTTCTCGATTTGTTCATTAAAATCTCGATTTTCTGCTTCTTTTATGTCCAACTTCTCCCCCAATGTTTGAACTTTCTGCTTGAGATCACTTTTAATCACCTCAAGATTATTGAGATCTACAGCAAGTGCTTTAACTTCCTTCGCTTTCTCAGTCCCAAAGCTCTGTAAAACAAAAGATATGTTACTGAGAGCAACGGCTTCCTGGAGAATAACACCATTTTCTTCTTCAAGAATACACATTTCCTCTTTCAGCTCTGAATATGTCTTTAGCAAAACTCTATTTTCTTCAAGTGCGTTGGAATTTTCTTCTTGCAGTACCAGGTAGGTCCCTTGCAACCTTCCCAGCTTCAGATGCTGGGTTTCTAGTTCGTCTTTTAACACTTTCTCCGGTTGCTCTCCCTTGCTCACTTCCAATTTCAACCGCCTGTTCATTTCCAGGAGCTCCTGCTTATCTTTTTGCAGCATACAATCCTGCTCTGTAATGATCTCAAAGTTATTCTCAAGGATATTTTTTTCTGATTCAAGTTCAGCACCATCTAGTCTCAGTTGTCCAAGTAAAGATAAGAGCACTGAGTTCTCAACTATCAGTTGGTGCTTCTCATCCTCGTTTCTCAAGAGTGAACACTTCAAGTCATTAATATCACCCAAAATACGCAGAATAGGAATCTGCTCTCGCTCAATCTTTTCTTCATGCTTGCAAACTGCATCAAATTGAAGAGCCCTGAACACTTGATAAATTCCCACGCTCAGATTTTCAATTTCATCAAACAAAAATTCTGCTTCCACCTGCTGCTCAAGATTTTCAATCTCCAACTCTGCTGTCAGTTTTTCTGATAATTTGGATGCCTCAACATGTTTCTGACATTCAATCAACAGGGAAAAGTTTTTCTGTCCTAAATCTTCTATAAACTTCTGCAAAATGAAGATCTCAACCTGAGCGTTTACAGCTTTATCCAGCTCCTCCTCAAAGTCTCTCTTACTGGACCTGCATTCTTCTCGCAACAGGTGTATGTGGTTCTCCAGATCTGCCCATCGGGACTCACTTGACTGCACATAAGATGCACGCTCTTGCTTCTCTACACCAAGGAAACCCCGTAGTTGTTCTACTTGAACAAGTGTGGATTTTTTCTCCTCCTCCAGATCAGCATATTTTCCTTCCAATCTGGTAAACCTCCTTTCCAGGTTTCCCAGTCTTTTTTCAACACTTTCTACTTGCGACACCAGGGCACTTCTTTCCTTTAGAAGATCAGATTTCTCATTTTTAAGCAACTGGCACAATTCTTCGAAACTCCTTGACTTTGCCCTCAAACCTTCAAGCTCAATGGTTGCAGCAGAAAACGAATTCTCTAGCAAGGTGTTTTGCTCCAAGAGCTTTTTCATATTCTCAGTCATAATTTGCAACTGAGAAAGCAGGGAGGCTTTCTCAGCAAGAAGAGCTGATTTTTCTCCTCGGAGAAACTGGCAGGACTCCTGCAATTCCTTGACCTTCTCTGTTGACCCTTCTAACTTGGCATACGAAACAGATAGTGAACTCTCTGAAAGAGCGTTCTTTTGCAAAATGTTATCCATATCCCTCAGCTTCTCAAAGAGAGCATCCTTCTCGTCTCTGTGGTTATTGCAGACTTTAATCAGCTCTGAATTTTGATAGTGTAATTCTTTAACACATGATTCAAGGCATTCAGGATTCAGACCCACTGACTGCACTTGCTCCATTAAAGCCTGGTATCTGCTATTCAAGCCCTTGATTACCTCCTTCAAATGGTAAACCTCTTCTTGGAGGCCATTACTTTGGCCCACTTGTAATGCAACCTCCTCTTCAAGTTTCTCTTTCCTCTCCTTTAAACTAGAGATTTCCTTTTGCATAATCTTTAGAGAAATGGTGGATGAATTGTTCAGTTCATTCAGAGTCTGATTTTCTTCCTTAACTCGCTGGATGCCATCTTCCAAATCATGGTTGCATGTTTCCAAGTCCTTCAACATTTGAAGCCTATTTTGAAGCTCCAATGTCAGAGCTCTCTGTTCCTCTTGAGATTGAGAGTGTAACTTTTGCAGAGTTTTGAGAGTGGCTTCAACTTGTGCAAACTGTGAGTGCTCATCTTGCAGTAAAATCTGAAGTTTCTCCAGCTCATTTTGCTTATCGAGAAGTTTTTGGTCCTTAATTGCAATCTTCTGTGCTAGACTGTCTGCCTCTGACTGAAGAGATTGATTTGACCTCTCCAGCATAACACACTGTTCTTCCACGCTCTTTAATTTTGCAGCGTCTACCTGAATTTTGCCACTCAGTATTTTGGCATCCTCCTGGGCATGAGAAATTTGACTCTCTAACTTGGCTATTGTCTCCAAGCACTGCTCATATCGGAGACCTGCAATTTCTTTCTCTTCATTCAGTTTAGAAAGTTCTTGCTTCAGTGCTTTTACTTCAGTTTCTGCTCTTTCAGCTTGCTCATTAAGCATTTGGGAATTTTCTTCTGCAAGAGTAATTTTATTCTCCAAAGCAGATATTATCTCCAGACATCGCCTGTACTGAAGAAAGGTAGCTTCCTTCTCATCCTCTATACTAGAAAGTTCTTGCTTCCGATTCTCTCTTGATAACTGAGAGAACCCATTTTGCAAAGTCTGCTCACTCTCTGCTTCTTGAATATTCAGGCCTTCATCCATCCTTCCTTCTGCAATATTTTCTGGCACAACCCCTGAACCAAACATCTCATTCAACTGTTTTAAACCCCTTTTAATTGTTCCACCGTCTGATTCTTCTGAATACCCACCATTCCTCCTTATAGAATTTACGTTGGTTGAGGAGAGTCCCAACCCATCCTTTTGCAAGTCTTCTGGGTCAAATCGTGCACGAATTGGCTGTGGCATTTCTGGTGTATGAGGCTCAGCCTCAGGGTCTGAAGAACCTGACCGTGAATCATCAGCTACTGCATAAGGTACTTTTTTTGGAAATGCTTCTACCATGGTTCGATGGGCCTGGAGGAGCTCCACAGTTGCATGATTATACCTCTCTGCCAATGCACGGTAGGCTCGATAGAACTCCTCAACCAGTTTCATGAGCTCTGGGCGTTTCTTGTAGTACATTTCCGCCCTTCTCCCAAAAGAATCTGCATCTTCTTCAATGAGCTTGATCATTGCTTTGACTTTAGTGTCCATATCTGTTTAAACAGGATTATGTCAGTTGAATAAATGGCCAAAGAAAGCAGAGAAACAGATATTTACAGGTCCACCTATTTAGTTTCTCGTGAACAGAATTAAGAAGGCAAAGATGAGCCCCAATTGATTATATTCCACAGGTAATTACCATAAATCTACAACTTCTTACACGTGATTGGATTTTGAACCCACATACATAAAATATTTATCACACAGCATAAAAGCATCCAATATATGTCAGACGTCCCTGGTTATTTTCACACAGACAATCAGGGGCATCCCACAGTTTCTGGGAAACCAACATTAGACCAATAAACTATTACACACGTGAAGATAAGTAATGTGCTTACATATGCAAAAGTGAAACATGTTCAATTGAATTGTTTTTAATTAAATATAAAAATATGGTTTTAGTTAGTATTGAGGCAATCAATGGGGGGAAGAAAAAGCATATTAAAACACATTAAAAAGTGTGTATTCTCATGCAAAATTGTCCAACAAGGCTTCCATGATTTCAAGTTTAGTTTTCAGGCAAGCCCACCTGAAAGACTGGAAATTTGATTAATGCCTTTTGTTGCATAATTTTTTTATACAGTATAACATCTGTGCAGAATGTTAGAATTGAAAAGGTATTATTTGATTATTTCCTTTAATTCCCTTCATTGTTTTTAACTTCCGTCACTTTGCTACAGGGAATTGAAAAGCACGAGTTCAGGAATTGAAAAGGTATTATTTGAAATGGACATATTTAACTTTTTTTTCCCAATAGGCTGAAACAATTTAATGCGGTTTTTTTTAGTTGTATTTCTGGTTTCTATGCCATTGAATTCTAGCGTAGCCAGAGGAGGTCAAGTTTGCAGTGCCACTGATGGACATAAACATAAATAAAATGGTGCATGCCCCTGTAGGCATCAGCAGAAAATATACCTACAGGTTGCATTATCTTCCCTTTTGCGGTAAACTTAGCCATTCTGTTTCCTTTTCTTTTTTAAATATTTTCAGTTTTTCCCGAACAGAACGTTAGAATCATTCATATTTTGATAGTTTCATACTGACTGGCCCCTCAAAGATAAATCAGGCAGAAGATTGAAATGAGATGTTTTGTCTGAAATTTTAAAGATAGTCTCAAATATTCCAACCCAGTGAAATAACCATAGATGCAATTGAATTTTTCATTCCTCTCTGTAAGTTCTAAGAGCATTCACCTATTTCTTGGTGCTATGCACTACGTATCCATTACTAAATACCACCCACATTCCTTTAACTTCTAATGGTTAGAAGCATAAAAAAACATACAAAATATAATATTTCCTTGGCCCCGAAGGAAAAATGACGAACACTATGGCAGTTAAGAATGGAAATCATCACCTGTAAGATTATCCTGAAGCCATTTCGAATTCTTTGGGCTAATGTGGCTGTCCCACCACCAAGAATACAAGCGACTGGACTCAGAATGTAACAAGGTGGCCATGACTCCAGCGAAGAACAAGAACAAAACTGGTTTGGACTTTGCCAAAGGCTGGTCCTTGTACCAGAAATAAAAACCCAGGTAATGGATCCAGGCCAGAATAACAACTTAATGGATTCCAACCACCCAGCTAATACTCTAAAAAAGCCTTTATAGATCTGTATGTATCAGTCCTTTGGCCTACAATACCAAGACAATTAAGTAAATATGAAGAATTGAAGATCAAGTAAAATATTAACTGGAAATTAAAACGAATGAATTACAATACCTGTACGCAAACTACCTGCTCAATTGAGCACCACTCTACTGATCTTTAGCAAATGCAGCTCCTTACTTCAATACCCTTGCAGTTGCAGGTGATAAATCAGAGACACACTGCTCCGAGAAAGGAAAAACAAAATGAAAATCAGATCTTCAAATTAGTAACATTTGAATACATCAGAAACACAATGCCAACAGTATACAAATATTCTCAATTCAAAATTAATCAAGCAATGGTAAAAGCCAACAGGAAAATAAGCAAACATCATTCATGCAGTACTTAATTTTCCAAAACTCCAGGCTGTGAACCCAGTCAATATGCAGCACTGTATATACATAAAATTTACATGGACCCCATGATAAGGCCTCCACCATATATCCAATGCAAGTGATTCAACGTGAAAGAATCGTCACTCAACAGTGAATAGAAACAATTTACATTGACCCAATGATGAAATTACACGGATTTTTTTTTGGTGAAACAAATCTACATTCAAGGGAACAGAAAAGGGTGATCTTTAATTCTTTATGCAAGTTTTGCAAAGAGAAAAAATTCTAAATGAACAGTACTAATCAAAACAATAAAACTGCTGATAAATCCTGATCAGCCAGCAAAAATACGAATTAAAGATTTCTCTATTAACACTAAGATGAAGAACTTACCAAAGGAATGAAATCTGGTGACAGATTTTTAATCAGCAAACAAAAACTGCCGTTCAAAGGACAGAAAGAAATTAATAGTAAGAAATGGGTATCAACAAAAACAGCAAAAGATGATTTTTTTATCAACCATTTGGATCAAGCACATACCAAAAGAGTGAAAGACTAGTAATGATATATTGATCAGCAGCTGTTGATAGTAAACGGCCAGCTGCATATCATACCAGTCACCCTATTTTCTCTCCCTGACTCACACAAGCACAGTCTTCCTCTCTAAACCTCTCTCTCTAATGGGTTCTTTGCGTTATGGCATTATCCAATTTTTAGAGTTTATTTTTTAAAAAATTTGAAAAGCTTAATTAAATTAAATCAAATTTTATAAAATAATAATTACTACTTCGTAAAACATTAACTAATAAGTGATTTAATTAAAATTTTAAATTTTTAAAAAAAAGAAGCATACATTCTTAGATTTGGTAGTGTGACTGTAATAAGAAACTGTAAAGAGGATAAGAAGGAGGAGTGAATAAGGTAAGATATTTTGAGTTTTATGGAAATTTAGAGTTAATAGATTTTATTTCTCAAAATAAAAAAAGTTGACATATTTATGGTGCTTGTACATTAAATGTAGTAGTATTTAAGAGTTATCCAAAGTGGTTCTCCTATTTACACTCCAATTGAATTCAAATTAAAATAAAATTTTAATGTTTAATTTTTTCGTATTAAACTGTAGAATTTAATCGAATTCTCATATTTAAAATATTTGAAATAAGTAAATAATTTATAAAAAAGAGCGACAAAAAAGTAGAGTACTTAGTTAACATAATTTTTTGTTATTAATTTTGTGTAATTCATTCGTAAATTCTATCAAATGAATTACATATAAAAAGTAAAAATGAATTAAATAATTTATTGGTTTTCCAAACATGATAATGTATGAAATTATAAATGAATTCAAAAAATATATTTAAATAATATGTTTTTTTTTTATAAAAAAATTCGCATCTTTAAAATTTATACACTGATTTATACACACACAGAACTCAAATTTTCCGGTTCTCCTTTTTTGTTATCATTTTTCTCAATCAAGCATTATTCTCTATTTTCGTCTCTAATGGCAAAGGACTCTCAATTGTCATCTTAAACACAAAAGGCTATAGAGGATGGCTTTGAGAATTTTCTGATTTAGTGCTTAACAAGATAGATTATGCTCCATGATCTTACCAGTCAATAGGCATCCACAATTCTCAATCAATCCCATATAAAAAAAGGAGTCAATAGTAAGATTTGAAGCCAGACATAGTTCGAAGTAAAATTACATGATAACAAAGCTGAAGGAAGCAATTTATTACGATTAGATCCAGCCTAACTCATACAGCTCTCTAAAAGCTATAGAGTTTGTTTCTAACTATCCAGAAAATGATATTTTAAACATAGCAGTAGAGACATTTCAAGCAGAATTTACGGCGAATAAGAGAAGAAAAGCCTTCTTTTATAAGTCGTTATCTTACTCTTCATTAGTTGAAGATCTCATACACCCACAAATACAAGATTTCTTCCGTCTTCGACTCTTTCTCCCACCACTAGAGATGAAGTCCCTCAGGAGAACGCCTGTCCTGCTGTCTGAAAATCTACTCTTCACTTTGGTTTTCCTTTCATCTTCTAGTTTCAGCAAAGCATACTCGATGCTCTGCACCTCAAATTGCAACCGTCCAATCTTTTCAGAACCTTTTCGTGCATGTTCAATTGCTCTCTTTCTGTAGGTATCTCCAGTCTCTCCCACCTCTGTCGGATTCTTCCTATCCAAAGAGGACAGACTCTCTTCAATATCCTTTGCCAGCTGATCATTTGTATCCACCAGCTGCCTGATAGCTTCCTCCACTTCTTGTAACTGCCCTTTAACCCGTTCATATTCAAGATCATTGGCCTTCTTGCGCCTCTTGTTATTCTCTACTTTCTTTTTCAGATCTTGAACGCTTGTCTGAAGACCCGTCAGTTTCTGAGCATCGGAATCAAGTCTTTTCAAGATCTTTTCCTTGTTTCCCCCTTGGTTTGGATCTCTAATGCTTGTGGATAACTCTAACTTGTCAACACCCAACTCCTTCTCAACCTGTAATTCTGAAGAGGGATCCTGACTCTCATGCTCTGCATCATTCAATTGTTGGCACACAATGCCACTCTCTACTGGTTGGTTTGCCTGCTTTTGCGTGTCATTGACAATAAAATCAATGCTACAGCCTTGCTCAACAGATTCCCATAACTCAAGCATTCGATCACCAGGTCCAACATACTCTCCCCTAATTCTTCCATAGAATGAACAGTCTGAGACTTGATCAAGCGGAATATCTTTCATCAATAACCCATTCCTCACTTCAGACGTTTCAGGTTTAGTCTTCTGCTGCCTGAGTTTATCAGAGAGCTCGTTACCAAGTTCTATCTCTCCCTTCTGGATGTCTTTTTCTTGATGAGACGTGCTTCTTAATTCCAATTCGTCAGGCTCTTTCACCAAAGCTTCGACATCGGCGCTGGTGATTAAGCTTTTCTTCATTGCAAGCCTGTCCCTGTCACCCACCACTCCTGTTTCAATGGTTTTAATTCTAGTCTCCATATCCCGCAAATACGAAATTCCATCTGTTGCAGCAATGGTTCTATCGTCTTCTTGTTCTTGACAGACCACTTCATGATGTTGATCATCTAGCTCATCATCCTAGTGGCAAAGCAAAAAGGGAATTTTGTTAATTCTTAAATGTCAGGATATAGGATTCAATTGTGCAAGACTTAAGGACCAACTGCATAGATTGAATCATCAATCTTGAGTAGTTGAGTGCTTGAAAATGTGTTTCTGCCACACAAACTTGCCAGAATAAGGAAAAAATCATATATAACAGCCAATTTAACAATATCATGCATTTGGAAACCATGTGGTAAAAAGTGAAACAACTAAATTTCTAATAGCTCTGACTAAGATGCTGAATTACTTCAATGATTAATTTTATTAGACAAAGAACATTACCACTTCTTCTGGACAGGCTGCCACAAAAAGATTTGTCTGAGAAAGGGCACTTTGCTCAAGAGATTCTATATTATCTCTTAGAGAAGCTATGACGGGAACATATGCAGACAATTGGGCCTTCAATTCTCCCATTTCACTTTCCAAAGAGCCAACTCTTTCTTTCATCTGTTCTATCTCCACACTTTTCGTCGCACTTTCATCTTCAAGACTCTCACAAACTCCAGTAAGCTCGTGAACCTTATTTTCGAGTAGAACTTCACGGACAGCAGAGATTTGAAGATCAAAATAGAATGATGCAGCCTCAACATCCCAGATTTCAAACTCATTGCTTTTCTCTTGCAGCTCTAAACTCAAGTACTCTTCCCTGACCCTTTGTTCTTCAATATCCTTATGTAACATACCCACTTCAGACTCCAAATTTTTATTCACTTCATGAAGGTGTTCAATTTCTTCTTTCTGTTTTCTGCAAAATTCAGATAGCTCAAGAATCTGCTTCTCTACACTATTTTTAATTAGTTTTGATTCTTTGCAATTCCTCTTCAGTTCCTCAACAGTTCTGCACAATTCTGCATTCATGTTATGTGTAGCCTTAAGCTTCTCTTCTGCTTCTAAAAGTTCTATTGCCTTCTGTCTCAGAAAATCCTGCCCAATTAAAACTTGGAAGTTTAACTGACCATTTAAGCCATTGAGTTCATCCAGCTCCTTGTGAAACTTCTCGATTTGTTCATTAAAATCTCGATTTTCTGCTTCTTTTATGTCCAACTTCTCCCCCAATGTTTGAACTTTCTGCTTGAGATCACTTTTAATCACCTCAAGATTATTGAGATCTACAGCAAGTGCTTTAACTTCCTTCGCTTTCTCAGTCCCAAAGCTCTGTAAAACAAAAGATATGTTACTGAGAGCAACGGCTTCCTGGAGAATAACACCATTTTCTTCTTCAAGAATACACATTTCCTCTTTCAGCTCTGAATATGTCTTTAGCAAAACTCTATTTTCTTCAAGTGCGTTGGAATTTTCTTCTTGCAGTACCAGGTAGGTCCCTTGCAACCTTCCCAGCTTCAGATGCTGGGTTTCTAGTTCGTCTTTTAACACTTTCTCCTGTTGCTCTCCCTTGCTCACTTCCAATTTCAACCGCCTGTTCATTTCCAGGAGCTCCTGCTTATCTTTTTGCAGCATACAATGCTGCTCTGTAATGATCTCAAAGTCATTCTCAAGGATATTTTTCTCTGATTCAAGTTCAGCACCATCTAGTCTCAGTTGTCCAAGTAAAGATAAGAGCACTGAGTTCTCAACTATCAGTTGGTGCTTCTCATCCTCGTTTCTCGAGAGTGAACACTTCAAGTCATCAATATCACCCAAAATACGTAGAATAGGAATCTGCTCTCGCTCAATCTTTTCTTCATGCTTGCAAACTGCATCAAATTGAAGAGCCCTGAACACTTGATAAATTCCCACCCTCAGATTTTCAATTTCGTCAAACAAAAATTCTGCTTCCACCTGCTGCTCAAGATTTTCAATCTCCAACTCTGATATCAGTTTATCTGATAATTTGGATGCCTCAACATGTTTCTGACATTCAACCAACAGGGATAAGTTCTTCTGTTCTAAATCTTCTATAAACTTCTGCAAGATGAAGATCTCAACCTGAGCGTTTACAGCTTTATCCAGCTGCTCCTCAAAGTCTCTCTTACTGGACCTGCATTCTTCTCGCAACATGTGTATGTGGTTCTCCAGATCCGCCCATCGGGACTCACTTGACTGCACATAAGATGCACGCTCTTGCTTCTCTACACCAAGGAAACCCCGTAGTTGTTCTACTTGAACAAGTGTGGATTTTTTCTCCTCCTCCAGATCAGCATATTTTCCTTCCAATCTGGTAAACCTCCTTTCCAGGTTTCCCAGTCTTTCTTCAACACTTTCTAGTTGCGACACCAGGGCGTTTCTTTCCTTTAGAAGATCAGATTTCTCATTTTTAAGCAACTGGCACAATTCTTCGAAACTCCTTGACTTTGCCTTCAAACCTTCAAGCTCAATATTTGCAGCGGAAAGCGAATTCTCTAGCAAGGTGTTTTGCTCCAAGAGCTTTTTCATATTCTCAGTCATAATTTGCAACTGAGAAAGCAGTGAGGCTTTCTCAGCAAGAAGAGACGATTTTTCTACCCGGAGAAACTGGCAGGACTCCTGCAATTCCTTGACCTTCTCTGTTGACCCTTCTAACTTGGCATTCGAAACAGATAGTGAACTCTCCAAAAGAGTGTTCTTTTGCAAAATGTTATCCATATCCCTCAACTTCTCAAAGAGAGCATCCTTCTCGTCTCTGTGGTTATTGCAGACTTTAATCAGCTCTGAATTTTGATCGTGTAATTCTTTAACACATGATTCAAGGCATTCAGGATTCAGACCCACTGACTGCACTTGCTCCATTAAAGCCTGGTATCTGCTATTCAAGCCCTTGATTTCCTCCTTCAAATGGTAAACCTCTTCTTGGAGGCCATTACTTTGGCCCACTTGTAATGCAACCTCCTCTTCAAGTTTCTCTTTCCTCTCCTTTAAACTAGAGATTTCTTTTTGCATAATCTTTAGAGAAATGGTGGAAGAATTGTTCAATTCATTCAGAGTCTGATTTTCTTCCTTAACTCGTTGGATGCCATCTTCCAAATCATGGTTGCATGTTTCCAAGTCCTTCAACATTTGAAGCCTATTTTGAAGCTCCAATGTCAGAGCTCTCTGTTCCTCTTGAGATTGAGAGTGCAACTTTTGCAGAGTTTTGAGAGTGACTTCAACTTGTGCAAACTGTGAGTGCTCATCTTGCAGTAAAGTCTGAAGTTTCTCCAGCTCATTTTGCTTATCGAGAAGTTTTTGGTCCTTAATTGCAATCTTCTGTGCTAGACTGTCTGCCTCCGACTGAAGAGATTGATTTGACCTCTCCAGCATAACACACTGTTCTTCCACGCTCTTTAATTTTGCAGTGTCTACCTGAATTTTGCCACTCAGTATTTTGGCATCCTCCTGGGCATGAGAAATTTGACTCTTTAACTTGGCTATTGTCTCCAAGCACTGCTCATATCGGAGACCTGCAATTTCTTTCTCTTCATTCAGTTTAGAAAGTTCTTGCTTCAGTGCTTTTACTTCAGTTTCTGCTCTTTCAGCTTGCTCATTAAGCATTTGGGAATTTTCTTCTGCAAGAGTAATTTTATTCTCCAAAGCAGATATTATCTCCAGACATCGCCTGTACTGAAGAAAGGTAGCTTCCTTCTCAGCCTCTATACTAGAAAGTTCTTGCTTCCGATTCTCTCTTGATAACTGAGAGAACCCATTTTGCAAAGTCTGCTCATTCTCTGCCTCTTGAATATTCCGGTTTTCATCCATCATTCCTTCTGCAATCTTTTCTGGCAATACCCCTGAACCAAACATCTCATTCAACTGTTTTAAACCCCTTTTAATTGTTCCACGGTATGATTCTTCTGAATACCCACCATTCCTTCTTACAGAATTTAAGTTGGTCGAAGAGAGTCCCAACGCATCCTTTTGCAAGTCTTCTGGGTCAAATAGTGCACGAATTGGGTGTGGTATTTCTGGCATATGAGGCTCAGCCTCAGGGCCTGAAGAACTTGACGGGGAATCATCAGCTAGTGCATAAGGTACTTGGTTTGGAAATGCTTCTGCCATGGTTCGATGGGCCTGGCGGAGCTCCACAGTTGCATGATCATACCTCTCTGCCAATGCACGGTAGGCTCGATAGAACTCCTCAACCAGTTTCATGAGCTCCGGGCGTTTCTTGTAGTACATTTCTGCCCTCCTCGCAAAAGAATCTGCATCTTCTTCAATGAGCTTGATCATTGCTTTGACTTTAGTGTCCATATCTGTTTAAACAGGATTATATCAGTTGAATAAATGGCCAAAGAAAGGAGAGAAACAGATATTTACAGGTCCACCTATTTAGTTTCTTGTGAACAGAATTAAGAATGCAAAGATGAGCCCCAATAGATTATATTCCACAGGTAATTACCATAAATCTACGTCCTCTTACACGTTGTAGGGATTGGATTTTTGAGCCAACATACATAAAATATTTATCAGACACTGTAAATTCGTAAAAGCATTCTATATATGTAGTCCCTGGTTATTTTCTTAGAGACAACATCGGCGCACGTTTCTGGGAAACCAACATTACAGCAATAAACTTTACACACATGAGCAAAAGTGAAACATGTTCAATTGAATTGGTTTTAATTACATATAAAAAAGATGGTTTTAGTTAGTATTCAAGCAATCAATGGGGGGAAGAAAAAGCTCATAAAGACAACTTGTTTCATATTACAACAGATTAAAAGGTGTGTTTTCTCATACAAAATTGTCCAACAAAGCTTCCATGTTTTCAAGTTTAGTTCTCAGGCAGGCCCACCTGAGAGATTGGAAATTTGATTAATGTCGTTTGTTACGTTAATTTTTTTATACAGTATGACATCTGCTCAGCTTTTAATTGCAGCCTGAAAACAGTAACCTGATATGAAATTAGTTCATTTGATTATGCCACCTAGACAACCTTATTGTTCATCATACTTTCCCTAGAGAATCATCCCCCGACTTCAGGCTACAGCCACCCTTTAATAGAAAAGATAATGATGAAAGGGGTCACCACATATTTGTCTAAAGCAGCGAATCAGAATATTAGAATCATTCATATTTTGATAGTTTCATACTGACTGGCCCCTCAAAGATAAATCAGACACAAGATTGAAATGAGATGTTTTGTCTGAAATTTTAAAGATAGTCTCCAATATTCCATCCCAGTGAAATAACCACAGATGCAATTGAAATTTTCATTCCTCTCTATAAGTTCTATTAGCATTCACCTATTTCTTGGTGCTATGCACTACCTATCTATTACTAAATACCACCCACATTCCTTTAACTTCTAATGGATAGAAGCATGAAAAAAAAAAACATATAAAATATAATACTTCCTTGGCCCTGAAAGAAAAATCACAAACACAATGGTAGTTAAGAAAGGAAATCATCACCTGTAAGATTATCCTGAAGCCATTTCGAATTCTTTGGGCTAATGTGGCTGTCCCACCACCAAGAGTACAAGCGCCTGGACTCAGAATGTAACAAGGTTGCCATGACTCCAGCGAAGAACAAGAACAAAACTGGTTTGGACTTTGCCAAAGGCTGGTCCTTGTACCAGAAATAAAAACCCAGGTAATGGATCCAGGCCAGAATAACAACTTAAATGGGTTCCAACCACCCAGTTAATCCTCTAAAAAAGCCTTCATAGATCTGTATGTCTCAGTACTTTCGCCTACAATACCAAGACAATTAAGTAAATATGAAGAATTGAAGATCAAGTAAAATATTAGCTGGAAATTAAAAAGAATGGATTACAACACCTGTACGCAAACTACCTGCTCAATTGAGCAGAACTCTACTGATCTTTAGCAAATTCAGCTCCTTACTTCAACACCCTTCCAGTTGCAGGTGATAAATCAGAGACACACTGCTCCGAGAAAGGAAATCTACATTCAAGGGAACAGAAGAGGCTGATCTTTAATTCTTTATGCAAGTTTTGCAAAGAGAAATTGTTCTAAATGAACAATACTAATTAAAAAATAAATAAAACTGCTGATAAATCCTTACAGCCAGCAAAAATACGAATTAAAGATTTCTTTATGAACACTAAGATGAAGAACTTACCAACGGAATGAAATCTGGTGATAGATTTTTAATCAGCAAACAAAAACTGCCGTTCAAAGGAACAGAAAGAAATGGGTATCAACAAAAACAGCAAAAGATGATTTTTTTTATCAACCATTTGGATCAAGCACATACCAAAAGAGTGAAAGACTAGTAATGGGATATTGATCAGCAGCCGTTGATTGTACACATCCAGCTGCATATCATACCAGTCACCCCATTTTCTCTCCCTGACTCACACAAACAGTCATCCTCTCTCTCATGGGTTCTTTGCATTATATTCTTAGATTTGTCAGTGTGTGACTGTAAAAGTAAAATGTAAAAGAATACGAATGAGGAGTGAACAAGGTAAAATATTTTGAATTTTATGGAAATTTATATTTAAGAGATTTTATTTCTCAAAAAAAAAAAAGAGTTAACAGATTTTATGGTGCGTATATATTAAATGTTAAGAGTTATCCAAAGTGTTTCCATGTTTACACTCCATTTAAATTCAAATGAAAAATAAAATTCATTTCAAATAAATTTTAAGAAAATTATGTTTTATTTTATCATATTAAATCGTAGAATTTGATTGAATTCGCATATTTGAAGTAAATAAAAAAAATTAAAAAGGGTAGGGTCAAAAAAGACAGAATTTTTAGTACGTTATTTTTTGTTATTAATTTTGTATAGTTCATTTGTAAATTCTATAATATGAATTACATAAGAGAATTACAAATGAATTATATAATTTATTGATTTTTTAAACATGTTAATGTATAAAATTATAAATGAATTCTAAAAAATATTTTAATAATATGATTTTTTTTAAATAAATCTTTAAAAATTATATTCTTAAGTAAATATAATATGGAATAAAACTTTGCTAATTGTAGTTATGATTTAATTAATTAAGATTATTGGAAACAGTCCTCTTCAAGTATACATATTTGTTTTTGTTTTCTTTTGTCGTTACTCATGCTTTTTTTATGTAAAAATTATTAGTTGGTTCGGGTCTAAATCCAATGATTTAAACCAATTGAAAACTTCATTGATAAACTTAAAGAGTTTTATTGATAATATTAATATAAATATGAGATTCAAAAATTAATATTATCAATAAAATATTTAAGATTACCAATAAAATTTTCAATTCATCTACTTATCAAGAATTTCCACCGACTTGAAGGAAACTGCACCCAGTAATTGTCATGACTACAAACTAAATGATTAATCTACCCATGCTTAAGATCTAAAAAATGTCCTTTCTTGGGTTCTAAAAAGTTTGACTTGTTTATGTTGCGTAGTTTCCTGATTGTGACTATATGGCAAACATGGTGTATTGGTGTTGCAAATTTGCACCCAAAAAAAAAAAAAAAAAAGCAATAATAAATAATGTAATCCAAAAATAAAACAGGGTTCTGTTGAAATTGTAAGAAAAAATCATAATTTATAAAATTTGTTACAATAATTTGGTACGCAAGTGGCCAAGAAGAATAGTACAAAGTAGAACTATCTATGAGAAATTACCCTAAACAGTTGCTAACAATGGCCATTTTCTTCAAAATGGAGCTTGGGATTTTGGATTATACCAGCTGCTTTCATAGGTAGGTTGTTGCCTATAAAAAGTGGGCCTTAGAACCACATATTTCGCGGCAGGTGAACATCTTTTCAATAATTTGAGAAAAAAAAATTTAAGTGAGGAAAAAAAGTACTTAATTAATCTAATAAAAATCTAATAAATAATATTTAAGGAAGGAGATATTTTTTAGTGAATATTTTTCAATACATTGTATTTTTGTATGTGATGGTATAGATTACCAAAGCAATAATGATACACCATTGTTTTTGCAGACGTATTTAGATAAAATCAAGATTAAAGTAAAAAAATTATGACAAGAATAAAATGAAAATTGAGAACCATAAACAAACAATGACATATTTTGATCGTTTGAAAACTATTTAAAAGTTAGGGATAGTAACGGGTATGGCATCCGCGAAGTTTGTCTCGTTTATACTCATATTCGTTTAGTAAATCACTACTCATACCCAATTCGTTATATATTTTTTTTTACTTTTTAAATTCATACTCATATCTATTAAACTTTTCACTATCTATTATTATTCATACCCATCAGATTACACAGATATATACACGCATTGAAATGGATATCTTACTCCATTTTTTTATCTTATTTCAATGAAAAAAATTAATAATACATTTTAAAAACTTGACATCTTTATCTTTATAAGTTATGAAGTTAAGCGGTTAAGCCTTTGTAACATATTTTTCCAAAATTTATATAAAAAATATATTTTATACATATAAAATATTTATATAATCAATGAATCAATCGGTTATCAAATTTTATTTCTGTTTTATTTCAAACCCGATTATTTATTGATCATGCCCACTTAAACTAGTTTGGATTATTTATCCATTTAAACTAGTTTGAATAAATTCGGGTACCTGATATATGCTGCAATAGAATGAACTATAATCAATTAATTTAGATGCTTAATTAATTCAACCTGTGGACATCAACACTTGCTTTTCAAACCAACCAAGTGGTAGCAAAACTTATCATTCTGCTTATTTGTCGAACTTTTTGCTTGAGAAAGTTAATTAAAGTACCAGCATTAACGGTATGTATTTGAAAACTCCTTTGAATTTGATCATGATTATATATGAAGCAGGAAATTCAACAACATAATCATTATTTTTTACTATAGATTACATTTTTTATGAAGTGATTTTTTTTTTACATACAATAAATCTGTTTTTACTATATTTATTAACATAAAAAATAATTTGGATACCAAAAAAGTTTTTAAAAAGAATTTATAGTGAAAATAAATCTATTATATATATATATATGGGTTAATAATTATATGAAATTCTCAAATTTTCTTAAAAGGAAAATCACCAAATGAGATGCTAAGCGATTTTCGTATCAGCGCCGTTAAATTAATATTGAGAACATCGATCATGATGGATTGGAGGGTGACCAAAGATACTATGACTTTGTAATCACATGGATGATTCAAACTACTGGGCCCACTTGTCACGTGGGTGATTAGCTGAGTCGCTGTCCACTGAATCCCCCTAAATTTGTCCTGGTGGCCAAACCTATTGTCTACACACCAGCATGGTTTGGTGAGGGAAAAAAGTGTGCACGCATGCATTAGGGGAGATGGGCTATTAGATTTGTTTGTAATATAAAAGTGAGGAGTGTATTCATGTTGAATACGTAAATTAATAAAATATTATTTTAAAAAATATTAGTAAATATAATTTTTTAATGAGCACACATAAATGTAAGAGTGAAAATGATTCAATAATCGTATAAATCAATAAATTATAATCATAACAAAAATTTTGGTTAGTTGAAAATCAAAACCATAACTCAAATCATTTCTTCCCATTACGAATATTTTGCAGTTAACCTTGGTTAAATTAACCAAATGATTATTTTTTTACAATAAAAAAATAGTAATAATCAAATAATATACAACTTAAAAATTAAAACACAATAATTTCATTCAATTCACACTAAACAATATATCAATATATTAAAGTTTTTAACTACGTTCAAATCATCAAAACATATAAATTATAAGGTTTTAAATGAAAATAACTTAAAAATTCAACAACAAAATGCACAAATTCAAGTTATTATCTTCGATCATCAATGTTCAAGATTGATTATTTTACTGTCAAAGTTGATATCTTTGGCAAAACTATAAGAAAATAATATTTCGTATAAGTACTAGGATAGAAAAGGTTACAAATACTCAAATATATAATGTTAGAGACCATATAAATCAAAAAAACTTATGCTAATTGGTAGTCTAACATGCACACTTGGAAAGTCACATGTTTTTCTATCTTAGTCTATAAACCATACATTGATTTCCAACCAATCTAACCATCAGATCGACTCTAATACAACTTGTTAGGAATAATAACCTAAGTCAATGAGAAATTTAGGTTTAGAGATTCCATCATGCAAATCCCAAATATATAATGTTGGAAACTATATGAATTCAAAAACTTAAATCAACAGATTTTGGTTCTACCATGATATATATGTCATTCACTAATCTAATTTAATTTTCATATGAGATTCGTTTTCAACATCTTCTCACCACACTTGAATATTCTCAACAATAACTTATATATTTGAAAATCAATAGCTATAACTATAATCATAACAATAAAAAAAAAATCATAAATATTAATCATAACCAACCTAAATCGTTTGATTAATCGAGTTTTCGATTCCATTATGTTTATAAGGTATTTTTACCCAGCTGACTTTATATGGTTAAAGTCCAGCAATAGCATATTCCAATTTCCCATTATTCTTTGAAAGCGTTATTGATGACGATGTTACTCACTACTAAAGCTGTCATGCTTTTAATACACTATTGCCGAAATCCACCGACAATATATTGATGTCGAAAACTCTCTCTCTCTCACTAAAATTATTGGGTTGAAAAAGTAGCAGATAAAGAGAGAGAGACAGCAATGTGTAATTGGAATTTTGTGGAAAACGCTTAAGCTCATATATACCTCTCTTAATTCACACTTCCAAAACCAACACCACCCCACCAACCCAAAACAACAACATATTGTCTTCAAGATCTAGAAACGCAATGTGGAGAGGGAGAGAGAGGCAGGGAGGGAGAGAGAGAGAGGGAGAGAGGGAAATTAGATGCAATGGACCCACCAAAAGATAAAATGTCCGGATTGTGTTTGTGGCTTTTAGTGGTCAATCCAGCTATACCACATTGCCCACCCCCATGTCCCAACCAAAGATTATGAAAAGTTCATAGAAGTAAATCATTATACACTTTGCGGGGTTTTGGGTTTTGTGCTACCAAAGTAAAAAAAAGAATGGGATAAATTCCAATATCTCACATAAGCTGGCCATGATGAGAGGAAAAAGGTCTATCCCCATATCTTACTGATGATCATGTGAAGCTATTTATTACCACCTTCTCACATGGCAATGGTTCATAGTTTAAACTGTAAAAAGTGGTAAAAACAGGAAGGCAACCTCATGTGCCTTTTCACTACTTTGAATATTGACAAAAAAAGGTTGAGGCTGCTGTGGAAACCATAATAGCTCTCCACGTTATACATGAATTTCAAAATAATAGTTTTAGGTAGCACACAAATAAAAGAGAGAGCTGTGACTACCTACTCTCTTTTTTTTTCTTTTTTTTTAATTAGGTATTCGAGTTTTCCATTGACTACATACACTCAGATGTACCATCAATTAACTATACTACTCTACAAGAGTACTATTACTATTATTACACTAAACCCCACTACTCTGAATTTTGATTCCACAGTTTTGTGTGAAATTTTATTGTTAATTATAAATAGTAGTAGGAGTGAGCATGGAACTCGATTGATACGTGAATCCGATTTAAATAGATATAATAGGTTGGGTTAGGTTATATCTTTTTAGAGATTGGGTTGAATTGAGTTGAATTGGGTTGAAAATATTTTGAACCCGGTGGATTGGGTTGGGTCATGGGTTCAAAATTTTTAACCCGACCTAAACCAGTAACCCGATCAAATATATAATTATATATTTTATATTTATTGAATATAAAATAGTGTATAAATAATTATAGTGTAATTGTAAAATATATAATAATAAAATGTTCATTCTAATTACTACTAGTGTGTAAAATTATATATAGCAGATACTCCAATATCCATACAAGTATCATATATTTTAATTACCCATATTTTAATTTCAAATATTTACACTAGAAACAAATACTAATTTCGAGTTATGAAATTGTTTTCATAATTATTCTTAAGCATAACTTTAATCAGAAAAAATTGATGCACAGTTAACTTATGCTAACAAAATTTTGATTTCTTGTACCGTTGTAACTATAAAATGAAATAGAAATTAACACTCTAATCTACAAGATTCCAATCGAGATCAATGTATGCAGATAAAATTATATTCCAAAAAGATGTACTATAATGTTAATGGAAAAAATGTTGAATGTATGATAAAGCTCACTAATACCAACTTGCTGGAAGCCTTTCATGCAAACATTATTGAACTATTCAATTTGCCTTTCTATGAGCTTTTAAGAGCCCCATGTCGCTTCCAAGTGCATTAAAGCATAGTTCAAAAATTAGATCGATTAGTAAGAAAGCACTAGCACGGCCAACAAATGCGTAGTTACTAAAATATATTATTAGTATCTGTCCATAAATTCAGATTTCCTTCGTAATTGAACAGTCTTCTAAAGTAAGTAAATTCATGTCAACTAAAGTAGTTCCTAGCGCAATATTCAGATGAAGATTGTGTTTTTCAGTATAACAATGAATCCATATTCTAACACCAAGAGCTCCAGGTTGTGAGCATGCAGATAAGCAATTGACCATGGTCACTTCATCAGGCTCGATATTACTCGTTTGCATTTCATGAAACAATGTCAAAGCATTCTTACCAAGTTTGGCTTCAACGCAGCCTCCAATTATGACATAACATCCTTCTCTTGCATGTCATCAAAAAACTTCTTAGCAATATCCAAAAAACCAAATTTAGCATAGCCTACAACCATTGTAGTCTATAAGACAATTTTTTCTCTTTTCCGTGTTATCAAATATTATTTGTGTTGACAGGCACACATATTTTACTTATAATATGAATGGATTTAGTGTTGGATTTAATATAATATTTTTTTTGTTATGTAATATGTATGGTTTAATTATTTTGTAAAAAAAGATATCAACCCGGTGACCCAAACCGATTAGAATTGGTTGGATTGGGTTAAGATTGGATGAGTTCATGGGTTGAGTTGGGTTGAGATTTTTTTAACCGTATGAATGAGTTGGGTTGAAATTTTAAGATAACCCGACCCAAACCGACCCATGCTCACCCCTAAATAGTAGTAATTGAATAAAAAATAAAATTTTTAAATATTTAATTATTACTGCAGTTTCTGTGATTATCAGTAAAAAATTTCGATTTTATAATAACTCTCATAGAAACGGACATGTGAAAACAGAAATCCACTGCTCCTACTACTGGAGGTAGCAAGTAAATTAGAATATTAGAGACCTTTAGTCTGGAATTCTTAAAAAAATTAAATTCTCAACATTACATTTAGTTGTATAAAATTAAAACTTCAAATTAAAATTAAAATAAAATAATATTTTTTTAACATAAAAATAATTAAAAAATAACATAATTTCATACGCAACGATATAATAAAATATTTTAACATTTGCAAAATACATATAGCGGCTCAGACCAAATATGGTCCCAGGTGTAGGAGATTGTTCGAACTGTTGGCCCAAGCCTATGTCCATCGTATTACGAACCCAAGGCCAATCCTAAAAGTAAAACGATGAAGCCCACTCCACTTGGCTCAAAAGTCAAAACCATTCAACTTTTTGCCAATTAATCAACGTCCCTCCCTCGTTAAAAAGAAAGGATTCACATGCCTACAAAAAGAGAAACGAAAGAAAAAAGTCAAAAAAACCACTGAATTATTTTCAGTTGAAAAAAAGATTCCTCTGTAGTAAGGATCTGTTCTATAGTTAAAAGATATCCTATCGGCGTTGTTGATTGTGAATTCACCCCATCAAAAGTTGAAATTCAAATATTGGATTTCGTTGAAAATGAATTCGTATGGACATTTTTCCATTGAATCCTGACCAATGATAATCTTGACAAGTAAGAATAACCCTCATTTGAGTGACTAATTTACTTATATAAATCAAACTTTCATTAATTCCCAGATTTATCTCTACATTTGAAAATCAATTATGCAGCTAAATGAAATTTCAAACAAACAGCATTCACAGTAGATTACGTTGGCTCATAACAACTACTGACAACCAGGCGTCAAGCAAAAATTCAAACCGGAACCTTTCAGAGCCTGATATTCAAACCGGAACCTTTCAGAGCCTGATAAAAAAATAGTTGCTTATACTCGTTAAAGCCAAAAGAAATTTCATGCATATAAAAACAAAACCAACTTGTGTCTCCCAAAACAACACCCATCATCAAGAACAGACCGCTTAGGTTAAAGCCTCTTAAAATCCTTTTCCCAAGTAGTGGCAAATTGGCAACGTGTACGCTAAAAGTTAGAACCACTACTGGTACATGACTAAATGTTGCAGAACTAAGCTGAGCAACAGGTCTATCCCTTAATTCTGATACAATAATTTCAAGCATATATGAGATTGATTTCAATTAAAAATAGATCAACAATATTGTCTAATTGAGCATAAATTCATATCCAACAAAAACATTGTGAACATCTCTGCTAGATTTTAAATATGCAGCATCTTAACCACTTAGTTTCAAACAAACAAACAAAATAAATGATCAGAAACTCTTAAAAGCCAGAAGGAAAAGAAAGTTCAAGACCCCTTCAATCAAGCTCCAATAACTTCTGTAGAAGCCTCTACTATTGTCTCATCAGCAGGCCTCTCCAATTTGACACCAACATCTTCGGAATAATCACCATGAACCTACACACAACATCACAGTAGAAAAAAAATTAGATAAGGTAACAGTCAACTACATACGCATTCGAGATTTAACAAAATGTCATCCGTGCAAGAAGTAAAAGACAGATGATGTGTCCTCAAAAAAGACTGATGATGCAGAAATTCTTACAGCG
This sequence comes from Bretschneidera sinensis, assembly GCA_023935145.1. Lineage (NCBI taxonomy): Eukaryota > Viridiplantae > Streptophyta > Magnoliopsida > Brassicales > Akaniaceae > Bretschneidera > Bretschneidera sinensis. Next base: position 84,322,114 of record CM043705.1, on the reverse strand, counting down.
ACAAACTGGACACGCAATTCAACGATTACTTACATAACCAAGAATTTTTTTTATCAAATCAATTTGATCATTAAGCTAAATATCAAAATAAAACTTCTAGCACTAAAAGGATCAGGTAAATAAATATAAGTTAATGCAAATGATTTGAGATTATACGAGTGGGAGGTCTTTTTTCGGATTAATGAGTTCAATTGAGAAAGAAAAGCGATTAACAGCATCTTCTTGATGGGAGATCGACGAGGTAAACACAAACTGCCAAGTTCAGTTCTGGCTCAATTTTAAATGCAAAGGACACGCAATTCAATGATTACTTACATAACCTTCTTTTTATCAAATCAATTTGATCATTGAGCTAAATATCAAAATAAAACTTCTAACACTAAAAGGATCAGGTAAATAAATATAAGTTAATGCAAATGATGCAAGATTATATGAGTGGGAAGTCTCTTTCGGATTAATGAGTTCAATTGAGAAAGAAAAGCGATTAATAGCATCTTCTTGATGGGAGATAGATGAGGTAAACACAAACTGCCAAGTTCATTTCTGGCTCAATTTTAAATGCAAAGGATTTGGTAGTGCCAGGGAATGTGGGAAGATCCAATGGACATATCCTTTCCCAATATCCCTCCTGCCAAACAAGGGAGTGACACTGATTTTCCCCCTTCCTCCCGTTTTTGCATCCCTTTATAAAAACTTAATAAAAATTTTAGGGCACTCCTATTTGCAAAGATAGGTCAAAATTTTAGATGTTCAAGAAGGTTCAAACAATTTGAAAATTTTCAGCAATAAAGCAAATTCTGAATGACGGTATTTTTCCACCAGGTTTATATGTGTGCATGCTAAAAACAAAAGCACATAAAGGGAATATATGAGACATGCCTCCATTAATTTTCCAAGATCAAACTTTGGAGATTTCAAGATCTTCACTTTCCGGATGAACACATTTTGCAAAGGGTATATGCCTGAAGTTGCCTTCTCAATCTCTTTGCCAATTGCCTCAGGAATGAACTTCTGAACTAAATCCTTCAAATCACAAGATGTTGCCTGGGCTACCATAATCTCCCTCATCTTCCGGCGTATCTGACAAAACAAAAGCAACTCCTTGTGATAAATACAAAATGGATCAAAACAATAAAATCCAGCACAACAAAATTAAGATTAATAGTATAAAATCACAAAGCTTAGAGGATAACCCACATACACAAGTCACCTTTTGGCTCATTCACTTCATTTAAGGTCTCAAACCTTCCAAAACATCAATAACTAACCATCTTACTACTCCCAAGACTCACATCAGAAGACAAAACAAAGTCTAGCAAACTCTGACTGTAAGTAATTTAAAGGAAAAACAAAACTAGTGCACCATTACAACATAAGCCAAAAACTCATTTGTTGTAAGGCTATGATTTGTAGGAAATAAAAGCGAGAGGACAGAAGAGGAAGAGGAACGCATCGTTTTTCTGGTTGGTATGAAAAATGCAGGAGGAAAGGAAACTGAGAAGATTCGCCTTTTCCTCCAGCTTTTTCCTCTTCAAGTTAAAATTGTCAATCCTTCCAAGATGGGAAGATTGGAGAGTGGAAAGTAAAATGAGCTAAACTTTTTTGTATGTTTCTTCATTGCCTCTATTTTTCCAATCATATATACCAAACACAGAGGGAAGATCAAACTTCTCATTTTTTCTTCCTATCACATTTCTCACCTGCCAATCGTAGTCTAAAAGTTACATACATGCATGAAATCCATCTTAGCACAAAAACTAGTAATTGCTACAAACGAATTGTATAATGAATACAAAATTGATCAAGATAATCAAACCGAACACAACAATATATACTATTAGTAGAAAACCACAAAGCTTAGAGGACGACCCAATTCACAATCAAGTCATCTTTTGGCTCTTAACTTCATTCAAGGACTCAAACCTTACAAAACATCAATCACTAACCATTTTACAACTCCCCAAGACTCAGGTCAAACAAAAAGTCTTAAAAACTCTCCTAATAAATAATTAAAAGTAAGGATTAACAAAACTCATTTGCTGTAAATGTTACAGATGCATCACATCTTAGCACACAATACTAGTAATTGATACAATCAGATCTTATAATTATTATCACCTGTCTTATTTGGCTAGATTGTGCATAGCAGGTCCTCTTGACCTGGTTTTGGCGTCTCTTAGTGAATCCAATGCAGAACATCCTCAAGGTGTAGTTGTCAGTTGTCTTGACATCTACATGAGCTTCTATCAATGTTTGCCATTTCCGAACCAAAGACCTTAACTTGTCAGTAGTAAAATCCATTCCCTATATATTTCAAAATACAAAGAACTGCCATAAATTCTCACTAAACATACTGAATGGGCGATAGGGGAACCAAATGAAATTTTCCATATCTATCATACCCAGAAATTTGTCAAAACATTCCTGCCTTGAACATCTTCAGCTCTCAATCTGATCTTTCTGTAAGCATGGTCTTCATCACCTTGGAGGTCAGCCAATGAAACCTCAAAGACTCGATGTTTGAGTCCTTCAGAAGCAATCTGTTAGAAACCATGAAAAGATTATTTCTATGCATTAATATAGCATAAAATACATCCTATGCAGACTTCAAATTGTTTCAACAAAAACAAAATAGTATGCAAGATTTAAGATAAAGGTTCAAAGTCTAGCATCCTCCTGACACAAAGTACGCAAGTGAGATGCAGCAAAATGATAAAAGTCTCGTTGAGAAGCAATTTGCCAGAATAGTCAAGTTTATCATTAGAAGCTCAAGAAAAAATTTATACACATCTTATTAAATAATAAATATCATAACATAGATCAGTATAAGAAAATATACCCAGCACATTGGTTGCTAAGGCAGGGTGAAGAAAATGATAAAATCACAATTAATTAAAAAAAGGTCTACCATTTAGTTTTTATTGATTAATAGTTTACCATTTAGTACATGGCAAGCAAAAGAACTCTACAGTCTACAGACTACCCCTACAGCTATTACTATCTCTGATAAAGTTTATTTCTCATTTTGAAACTTGAGATTTGAAATAAATTTTAATTTTCTCTTCAATGACAACTCGGAAAGCAAAAAAGAATTCAACCTTTCATCATGATACAAACAGGATAATATATGAAAACCCAGAATATAAATATTTTTTTAGAAACAAAATACAAACAATTCAATCCAATTTGTGGTTTACGTATATTCAAACCAATCAATTTACAATAAAAGTATAGCAAGAGCTCAGAAACAATTGTCATCAAACCCAAATCAATTAATATATATAGCTCCTAGCTAGAAAATGAACCCTATACACAATTCAAGATAACCAATTAACATAATATCAACTATTTGGTTAATTGCTGACAAATGAAATGAAATGAAATGAAACTGAACTAATAGCATACATCCAATAAAATTAACAGGATAAGCTATAGGAAACTCAGTTTCAATGAGTTCTAAACCTTCAAGAACCTAATACACTATAAAAAAAACTGTTTCTCCTAGATTCTCAGCAACCAGGCAGGAAAGATAATAAACCAACCCACCAAAAATAAAGAAATCTTGAGTGACATATATACAAATGGAAGCATATAATACCTTTGTACCCTGTGTACGGGTAACAAGAGTCTTGCCTACATTTCTGGTGGTGAAGACCGATGGAGCCTTAATATCGTACCAATCCTTCTTGGAAAACGGATCAGCACTATACAACAAGCAAAAAACAATGAACGGATCTATACTATATAAAAGTAGACAGAATGAGATTAATATATTTTATAAAAGAGATTAACGCGCGAGCTCTAGTTATGGGTACTAATACTCACGCCTTCTTCTTGCTTCCTTTCTTTCCCTTTGAGATCCTCTTGTTCTTTCTGTTCAAAACCAAAAAGATCAGCTTCAGTGAATCGAGTAAGCATATGAATTTAAATATACTTATACACAGAAAAAGTAGAGAGATTACCCAACAGCCATGGTTGAAGCTGTAGTAAGGAGCTAGAGAAGAGAGAACGATGTTGTGCAGACGGCTGTGGAAGCAACCTTTGAGATTTAGAAACCCTACTTTCGCTGTGTAAGCATTAATATAGGTCTTGCATTAGGGCTGTTGGGTCTTTTTGGTTAATTGAAAAGGATAGTTTGGTCTATTAGGTATATTACTAGCGAAAATTACAAAAACACCGTAATAGTTTTGTCTAACCTACAAATGCATCTCTCAATATTAAAAAAATTGCATCCCTCAATGTTAAAAATATAAATAAACACCTCTCAAACAAACCGTGGTTACTCAATCTTAATAAAAATATATATTCTATGGGTCACTTTGTCATGATTTGATGTTGCATGGACTAAAATGTCTCATCCTCTTTATAAATTCATTTGGACGTATTTTTCTCTCTTTTCTTTATTTTTTTTTTAACCATCTTGTTTGTAAACTAAAATGTAAGAGGTTAATTGAGTTTTAAAATTTTTTTGCAAACAATAAACAAGCTTTAAACACCCATTAAACCAAGTATAAACAACAAAAATTATATTACTGAAATTAAATGAGTAAAGGACAAGAAAGTGCAAATTTCGTTTATAGTGGTTCGATAATATGAAAAAATTATCGACCTTATGTCAACTCTTTTCAAATGGACTCCTTGAAATAATTCAATAAATCAAACAAGCAACTTCAGATGTGTTGCCCAACCCTTTATAAAGTTTTCTTCCAATGAAGTTTACACTAAATTGTTTAACACCTAAACACTTCTTAGAGTTACACCAATTATATCTCTTTACAATGATTGATAATTTAATATTCAATATAATACAAGAGAGATTGCAATAAATGTTTTACAAATAAATAATATATCTCTTTCAATAACAAAACTTTAATGATGGCTCAAAAAAATTTTAAAAACTTTGAAAGATATTAATGAGCTCTAGAATAAATTCAATGATCTTGATTGTTAGATTTGCTCATTTAAAAAGGGTTTATATAAACTTAACTCCATATGGTCATTACTCACAACGTATGACCGTTTTGGAGCATTCCCCGTGCCATTTTTTAAAAACAAAATAGATGTTATAATCGAGTGTTCAATCGAATGGATGCTTGGTTCAGTCGACTGAATCAAGGCAATTTTGATTCAGTGGCTTCATTCAGTAGACTGTATAAACCATTAGTCGACTGGAGTAGATAGAGAAAACTCTTTGTCTTCCATTCAATCAACTGGATGATTCATTCGGTTGACTGTGTCAAAGATAATAAGGTTTTATTCTTCATTCCATCGATTGAATCAAAGGTTATGACTTTTTGTCCTTCATTCAATCGACTTAATGATTCATTCAATCGAATGAATTCCTTGAAACATGATTTTTTTTTTGTTTTACTTTTACTTAAAAAAAATAAGACCAGTTTAAATGATTTTGTTAAAAGCATTTTGTAAACATTTTGAGCTATAAATAAACCTAGGTAGTTGAGGAAAGATTTACAATTACATTATCTATGTTAAGAGCTTCTAATCTTGTTCTTCAAACTTCTTCAGATGTGCGAACATATCTTTTGAGTGTAACGACCTTAAATGCTTAAATACTTAGATAAAAGTTGTTAGATCAATTCAGTATTGTTTTTGTCATTATTAAAATTAAGTTAGAGGTCAAAATTGTTGTCCTAGCTCACAATTTTTAATTTTTAATTCTTAATCAACACCAAATCAGTTCAAATTATTTCAAATCAAAATCAAGAAATAAAATTCACTACACATAGTGATAGATTTCGCATAAACGTAGTTGTTATTTTAATTTGTAAATGCTATATATAATCGCGGTTTCAAAATCAAAAGAAATTTGCTTAAACATAATCATAATCATTTGGGTTAGTATGAATGAGACAAATAAAGTAACCCTATAACCCTTGGGCAATAAATAAGACGCATCATTAAATGTTAAAATGCCTCAATAACTATCCCAATTTCTTTATTTTTGATGTCTCTTTTACTAAGGTTAACTAACCTTTATTGAGTTGAAATGTGCTTCTATATATTTTTAATATAGAGGGGTACATTTATGGTGTAGGACAAACTATAAGCATGTTTTATAATTTTCCTTAATACTATTACACAAAAGCAAATTTGAATGATGTCTATTTGATTGATTAAATGCTTCATTTTATAATTCTCGCAAACTCTTACCCATGATTTTACTCGTACCAAATATGTAAATATTGTTGAAAAAGGAAAATCAAGATTGATTTGGTAAAAAAGTTTAATTTAATTCATGAAAAACTTAACTACTTTTTTAAAAACTTTTTTTTTTATTTTATATGAAAAGAAACTTACACTATGTTTGAATGGAGATTTTTGAAGGTAAAGTAATAGAGGATTTGAGGGTTTTTTTTTATAAATATGATTTTAAAATGAAATTTAAATTAAACTATAGAACTTTACTATTAAATAAAACTCATTTAATAAATCAAATAAACAACATTTCAATTAAATTTATTATTGTAGTGTATGATTTAAACCATATTTCATTAGCGGTTTAGATCAACTTATCAATTTTTGTACGAAAAAACTCAAGTTTAGATTATAAGTTTGGATTTATCCAAACATGTTGATTTTTTTATGTCTTTAAACATTTTTATGAATTTATCTTAAATGACAAATTATAATAATTAATTTTATTGTTATAAAAATAAAATTTTTAAATAAAACCAAAACCCACACATAAGAAACCGAATTACCTATCTAAGTTGTGCCCTCAGTAAATAGTCAACTAGTAGTTGACTTTTTTTGTAACTTTTGATAGCATGGTAAATATTTCGTGTGTTATATGGGAGAGAAGTTTTTGCTAAACACAGATTCATATAAGATACATAGTATAAAAGTTCATCTTATTGATAGATGATATAAAAAAGAAAAAAAATATATATTTTATTTTTATTTAATAGATAAATGAACTTTTGTATCATGTATCTTTCATATACTTAAATTAGACAATAATTTTTTTACATAAAAGAACATTAGGTGCTACCCCTACAACCACCCGAAACAATCCACCGATCATAAACAAGAAATCCACTCGCTATAGTGCCGCATAATACTTTCAAAAGTTAAAATTCTCATTTATCATTCTCGCGTGTCTGACTCATAACTAATTCATTTTGAGAATGTTACAAATGAGTAACAAATTTGGGGACTCTCTTTACTAATTACATAAATTATATAAATTAACCCATTATCTGATATCCAAAAATGTATTGCCTTACAACAAGAAACTAATTGTGACTATCATTAACAATCGTAATCAAAACACCCGTAAATGCAACAATTTTTTCTTGCTTTGTTTTTAGGCAAGACAACTAACAAAAGCCCCCCTGATCAGTGAAACAATCATCATAATTCATAACACAGGAAATCTCCTACCACCAGCATTAGAAAGTATACACAGAACAAAAAGTTGGGTGATCATTCTTGGAAGGAAAAAATTGTAGCAAAAAAGAAAGGAACAAATTTTAACCCCACCCTAAATTTCGAAGTAGTAATACAAGACAAGAACAAAAGAACAATTAAGAAAAAGAAAATCAATTGTCTGTGTGCTAGTCATGGATAATGATAATTAATGATACACTGGTGGGGGTAGCCATGACCATGAGTGGTGTGGTGGTGGCGGCGGTGGTGGTGGAGGAGGAGGCGGCGGCGGCGGCGGAGGAGGAGGCGGCGGCGGCGGAGGAGGAGGTGGTGGCGGTGGAGGAGGTGGTGGTGGAGGAGGTGGAGGCGGTGGTGGAGGTGGTGGTGGAGGTGGCGGAGGTGGACTTCTAGGTGAACATCCAAAGGCTGCACAATTAACAGGATAAGCATAGAAAGACTTGCATTCCTGAGGAGATCTCTGCAAGGGCCTGTTAGGGATACAATTCTTGCTATCATCAATTTCAGGCAATTTGAGGCAAACAGGTGGTTCACCACAGAAGTAATTATAAGAGTAAGTGAAATTCTCCAACTTACGCAAAGAGCAAATACTCTTTGGAATTTCACCAGATAGCTTGTTATGTCCCAAATTCAGCTGCTCCAAACTCTTCATTTCACCCGTAGACTCAGGCAATGACCCAACCAAGTTGTTAAAGCTAACATCAAACACTGTCACTTCCTTTAACAACCCAATCTCCTCTGTCAAACAACCCGTTAACCCATTATTCATGAGAATGATCTCATTTACTGTCCCTGCCAGTTTTGAGTACAGACTTGAAGGTATGCAACCAGTGAAACCATTATTTGCCAGCACAATAACCGAAACAGGAGAGTTACCGATGTTTTGAGGTAACGATGATTGAAACTTGTTGTTGTTAATGAACAAGGCGTCGAGTTTGAGATCGAAAAGCTGAGAAGGGATATCCCCTTGGAATTCATTGAATCTGATGTCAAGAAATCTGAGTGAAGGTAAAGAAAGAACAACAGAAGGAAATTGTCCTGTAAATTGATTGCTACTGATATCAAGCTCATAAAGAATGTGGAGATAGCGAAAGCTTTCCGGTAAAGTACCACAAAAGCGATTGGAGTTTATGTGGAAGAGAGCAAGGTCAGTGAGGAGAAGGCCAAGCTCTTCAGGCAAAGTACCAGCTATGTTTGCATGGTTTAAGTCAATTCCAGCTACTGTTATGGTGTGAGGATCATCTGGAGGCGGTGCACAGTAGACGCCGGTGTAGTTGCATACATTAGGACCATACCAATTTCCAGTAAAGTTATTGGGGTCAGAGGTGATGGCATGTAATTTCCAAGCTTGGAGAGCTATGTATGCTTTTTGGAGTCTAGGATTTTTAAGAGGGTGAGGGGAATTATAAGAATTAGCTTGGTGAGAGGGCTTGAAGAGGAAGAGTATGATAGTAATTAGGACGCCCCAAAGGGCTAGATTTAGATGTGGGTGGTTCTTGATCATGATCATTTTAGAGATTGATATACCATTGATCGATGAAATGATTTTGAGATGTGTTTCTGTGTAATTAGTTGAAGAGAAAGAGATTGAGATTATATTACGGGCATTGCATCCAAGTCTTGGAAAGTGGTTGGTGTACTAAATTACTAATTAATCAATGTTTTTAGTATAAAATAGATTAGTAATTAAAAACATTAATTGACTATGTCTCACTTTCATTGTTTATTAGTAATTTGTTAATTTAAAGAAAGTTGACGTAAGTACGTAATATAACTAGTGGAGTGCAGTAGGCGTTTTTACCTTTTAATTTGACTTGTTTGATCAATGAAGGTGAGAAGAATCTTTTCCCTTTTCCCATTTGCAGTTTTATTTGCTTTTTCAGATTTTACAAGGCAAGCTAGGGAGGGTAAATATATATGATGTTGGTAAAAGTTTCTGGTGGATGGTTGGAAGGAAATTGGCAATCATCTTACCAAAAACACGGTTTAAATATGCAGTTTTGACTTCAACTTATTTATTAATTAATTATTACTTTTACTATATGATTATAAATTTTTTTATTAATAATTATATAAAAATTTAATAGTAATTTTAATATTTAAATTTTTTAAAATAATTACTATTTAATTTTTTTATTATTACTAATTAATTTTCTCGATTCTAAAGTAACTCTCGTGAAATCGAATCTGTAATATCACCATTTTTTATATTAAAAGATATCAGGAGAATAAAACCATAATGATTAAAGTTAATTGATTTTCTGCATTCCACGATACTTGCCTTACCTTGTTAATTAAATTAGAGTCCATATATATATATATATATATATCAAAATAAATCTTGGTGGTTGGAAATTAGAGAATCATTCCTCAAAACAAATTAATAAGTTACTGTCAAATTGCCTGTCTGCAGATATATTTTAATTGACAAGAAATAAATTTCGCTTTCGTTGACAAATATAAATGATTGTGGAAATAAGTTAATCAGGATTTTTCAATAATTCATACCAAAAAAAAACTGTTTGTTAATTTGGGCATGTTTGATCAATTTAAGAGCTGTTTACATCAGGATCACGTAGGCTTTTCTTGTTGTAGCTTACAAAAGAGAAGCAAGATAAGATCAAAGAGTGAAACTACAAGCATTATTCTTTTCTTTCATGTAAATTGACCCTTTGCTTTGCGGTTTATTTTCAGTTTTATAGGTTATGTTTAAAAACAGTTTTCAAAATTTTTTTCTATGTTTGGCAAACAATTTTTAAAAGTAATTTTTTAAAATAGTTTTAAAAAAACCAGTTTTCAAAAATGATTTTCGAAAACTCCAAATTGGTATTTTCTGACATAATTTTCGAAAAATAGTCCTAAAATTAATGTTCACTTCTCTGTTTTATTATTCATTTATGGTATATAAAAAATATTAAAATTTTCAAAATAAAATAATATTAATTCTTTTTAAATATTTAGTAAATATAAAAAATAAAATTAATATAGATTTTAAATTTAAATTCAAAACTAAAAATAATTACAAGGTATATCAAAATAGTTTTCAAAATAAAATTATCCAAACAATATTTCGTTGTTTTCTGTTTTTGAAACAGTTTTCGAGCTACAGTTATCCAAACATGTTTTCTTCATAAAACATCATAAAACTGTTTTCAGTTTTCATTTTTGAAAATAATTTTCGAAAACTGAAAATAAAAAACTGTTATCCAAACATATCATAGCTTTTTTAGGCCATCTCCAAAGTTTACAAAGGAGCAACTGTTTTTTCTTTTATAATATAAATGGTTTATCCAAGGGCTTGTAAATGGAAACTTGCACTCTAAACAGAGCGAGAAATCATATAATACCTTGATAATTAAAGGCAACTTTGAAGGGAAAGCTACTAAAACATTGAAATCACAAGACAAAATGAGACATTAATTATAAATGAAAAAAGAAAATTAAGCCATAAAAATAGTTCTAGAATGTCTGCTGTTCCATAGTCAACGTACCAAACTCATTAGACCAGATGACTAAAATAACAACAAAAGAAGCTTTCAAAGAAGACTGAGGTACTAAGATATATATGGAAATATGTTTAAATTTTATAGTGTGGCGTATTAACTCTAATTGGTTGATCTTATAGAAGAGGACATATATGACAAAAAGTTTTGGTCAGTCCCAACTTTACTATCAACGCAGACGTTAGAAATTTATTCTCCTCATTAAGGGCGTATATGTTTGAATTATTTCTTAGCGATGAAGTAAGGTAGGTTTTGCTAGATGATCTGTTATAAATTAATATTTATATTTGATTAATATGTAAAAATATTCATACAATATTAGTAATGATCTTTTTCAATATATTAATAAAAGAAAATATCAAATTCGAATCTCTTATATAAAACAAAAAACTCAAATCGGTTATGTGTCGTTTAATTTATATTCATTTGAACGATATATTAACTTACAATATTAACACAATTCATGTATAATGAAAGAAATACCCAATATATCAATTTGACAAATAACCAATACATAGATTCATCAAAAATTACAGCTAATTTTGCTAAAGTATGGGTCATCGCGTTGGTAGTCCTTCTACTATGACGCCAAGAATATTGATGAAAGCTCCTCTTCCATTGAAACACGATCCCATGAACGTTAAGTTGCCCCATTACTTAAAATAAATTAATCACATAAAACTTTTGTAGCTAGAGAGAAATTAAGCTGATGTGAACAATTTCATTTTGATAGATTAATTTCAGTTAAATCAATGAACTTGATTTTTTTTTCTTTTCATTTTTTAGATTTCATTTTTAATTAATATTTAATTTAATTGATTGTTAATATATATATATATATATATATATATATAATGAAGTGTTAAGATTGACTTCAAAACACTTAAACCCTTATATATTCATTATTAATTTTTATTTTAAATATTTAATTTTAATTTGATTTTTAAATCAATTAATCGATATAAAATTTGATCTATTGATTACCAAACGGTTTAAAATCAATATTTTTTAACCGATATATTATATTAAAATAGTTTACTTAATCAATTTTAACCAAACATCGACCACTTTTAAAAAAAAATAATGGTATGGCGTCATTTGAAATAAGTCAAGTTTAAGTTTAAAACAAAATTGTGTAAGTCACAAATCCGTAAGTCTCAATTTATATAGTAAAACACATTTTAAATATGAATAAATTTATTTTGGTTTAAAATCCATTTAAGTTTAAAACTAAGTTTAATCAAACGGGAGTTAATAAGTAATTTTTTGTGTAAGGTATAAATGAAAATTTGACTTGCAGACCAGAGGACGATCGGTTAAAATTTTTAATTAATTTATTTAATTATTTTGATCAAATTAACTTAAATATTTTGACTATCAATCAAATTAATTATGATATTATTTACATAATTAAGTTTTTTTTATTATATATTATATATTTGATTTATAATTAAGATTTATAATTTATTATATTATATTATATTTAATATATTATTAATATTTTAAATCAAAACGATTAAAATATTTATTAATAAAAAATATTTTATTTAACTAATCAATTTAACCCAATCACCAAAACCACACCTTTTAATAAGTAAAAAAAGAAAAAAAAAATACTCCAGTACTCCCCCATAAGATGTAACCGACGGTCATGATTCATGTTTGGAACCCAAAACACTCGAAATTTTGCCAGTCGGCTCCATCGAAGAAACGGATTCCATTCCCATATTTGTTCAGTTTGATCTTCCATCCAGCAGGAGCTATACTTTTTTTTCGCTCACAGTTTCACTTAAGCCACCAAGCACAAAACCTTGAAAAAGAACAAATAAGCCTAGCAAGTTCCTCTCTCTCTCTCTCCATAAACCCTAGCAACAAAAGAACAAGAATCCCGCAAAAAGAACCCCAAAACATATTCGTTCAAGTATTTCTTTTCGTGAATAACAATGACAGAAGCAGGGGCAGAATCAGGTAAAGCAGGCTCCGCCGTAGCTGAGGAGATTTCTTTGAAAGATAAAGGCAATGAATTCTTCAAAGCAGGGAACTACCTCAAAGCTGCTGCTCTCTACACTCAGGCCATCAAGCTAGACCCTTCAAATCCTACGCTTTATAGGTAATTACCAGATTATTCCTTTTCCTTCCCCCTTTCAATTTTTAATTTCTGGTTAATATTTGATGCTGTTAGCAAAATGCTATTTTGAATTAGCATGAATTAGCATCAGAGCTGTTCGCTTGCTTGATTATAATGGGTTTTCCTTTTATTTGCACATTACATTTTATTCAATACAATATTAGAAGTGCTTCCCATATTTAGGTTTGATACTTCTATCAAAATGGGATCTTATTGGTATTATCTTTGTTAACTTGATTTATTCAGACAGTTCTTTTTTTCATAAGTAGTTCTTTCTTATTTGCAATTACATGAATCTTTGTCCCTTTTCATGTGAAGTTGATCTTCTGTGTTCTTAATTAAATGCCTATGAAGAAACTGAAGTGTTCTTAATTAATTCTAGTCTTTGAGTATTCTAAAGAACTCTCCCAGGAGAAAGCATTTTCTGTTTGCAAAACGTTTGATTGATGAGGTAGATATAATGTAAGAATCTGCTGAAATTTCCTTATAAAAAGAATCTTATAAAAGAAAGAATCTGCTAAAATTTTCATTGCAGTATGGGTAAGTTTCAGTTTGTTTCACTTTCATCTGATACTGGTAGAACCGGGATGTGACTGTTGTGAAACATGTGGCGTGTCATTCTGAATTATCAAACGGTGCAATTTGTATGATATTAAACAAGGAATGATGAGTCTCTTTTAAACAGTTACGCTTTTTCCGTATAAAATCCATGAGTTACATACTTTTTCGGGTCAATATATAATCACATAAGTCGTTAATGTATCCACAGGCTAGTAAAGAAAATCATCAATTTTGAATTTAGCTTAGAAACAAGGCAAGCCTTCATTCATACATCCCAAGTTGGCTAAACCATTACATGACTCTGAGGGCTAGTTGAGCTTCCTACTGCTTCTGAAAAGGAATGAAGAATGGAAACGAAGCAGTTTGCAGGCTACATAGCATTTTCTCATTGAGAATATCTTGCTGCAACATTGGATGGTTCACAGGATTCCTCATTGGGTGCACAGTATACACAAGGGAAATTTTCTGCATTCTTTACCCTTGGAAATTTGCTCAGATAATTTGAGATCCCTCAAGTATGATGAAAATTGGGTGTCTCCTTTTTTATTATTATTATTTTCTTTCTGTGTGATATTGAAAATGTTTGGATTATATAGGTAAACCTACGTGCTACAGGTTAAGTTGGAGAGTCTCCTATTTCATATGTTAACATATAGCCTTGGAATGTGCCGCAAAAATTGTGCTCAAATTATTGTGCGAGGCTAATAAGCATCTCCTAATATGAGCTAAGGAGGCCTTGGCTCAATGGTTAAGGCTGAGACCTTGGGTCCTCAAGGTCCCAAGTTCGAGTGGTGTGTGCTTGTATTTTACCAATTAAAAAAAAAAAAGTATGTCCTAATGTGAATCTAGGGCAAAAAAATATTTCCTTTAAGAATCCTAGTTATTATCTTGCCCTTTTCAAACAGCTTAAAATATTGAAATCAAGAACTTGAAACTTCATCGAATCTACATTCTTTTAAAGTATTTTTTTAGAGGAATGAAGGATGGGAATCCCACTGTGACTACAAAGGAAATGTGCCCAAGTAACAAAATGAAAATGAAAACGAAAATGAAAATGAAAACGAAAACGAATTATTGTGAAAATATTTTGAACCAAGGGCTGTAGAGATGCTGTGCAAGCCCACTAAACTATATTAAGTATAACATGTTGCACTAAGAATAGAAAACCTAAGTTTATTTATTTTTTCCTTTATGGCCTTCAGAACTTTCATTTTAAAGACGTTCAATTGCATATATTTCATTTGGAATCCGTAGTTCGAAAGATTTGAGGAAGGGTATAGCATTGATTCCACACTATCCTTTGGTTAGTGTGGAATGAAAGAAGTAGGAGCGCTTTTGATGGGGATGAGAAGCCTTAACCTTGTTAAGAGGTAGATTGCTTCACACCCTTACTTTTGGTTTATTAGGTATTCTTTTGTAAATGAACAGGAGAGGCATTATTTTATCAATGAACACAAGTTAGACTTTATAGAGTTTTGTCAAGTAAATAGCTTTGTATACGAGTTGGCACCCCCTGCGCCCTTTCATTGAAATGTTTTCTTATTTAAAAAATAATATCAGTTTCACATGAAAAAAGCTGGATAATTGCCTACTTATGCTTGATGGATCCCAAAGTAAGTGGGATGCTATGAAATGTTCTCCAGTCATGCCTTCCAACTTCACTTTTGGATTGCCAGTGGTAAAAGATTTATGGACTAGGGAACGTTTATGTTTGCTGAAGTTAGGATCCAGATACTTGTGCATAATGTCCCCTGCCTTAATTGGATGGTAATAAGTCAGACCTCTGCATGCTTATTCTTCATTTATTCTATTATATGTTAGCCGTATCTGTCATTTTTGGTGATCTTATAAACACACTCAAATGCCCAAAAGACATATTTTTCGTGAAAACTAGCGTGGTAGTAATAAACATCACATATGGTGTATGTATTGTTGGTTAATTATCTTCTGAGTTTACATTGCTTTGCCATGTGTTTCCCTTTGGCATAGTTGTCATAATCATACAGTTCGAATCGAATTCTTCCTAATAGATGCGTATCGTATAGTGAATCGAAAACTAGCCTGAATCTTAGTCGAATCGACGATTTGGTGGAGTGAATCGTAGAATCGCACTGAATCGTCGATTCAGTTACGATTCAAAAACAACACAGTCTATCGAACCCGTAGTGAAAAAAAACTAAATAAATGACTTTTTAAACAATTTTTTGAAAATTCCTTACATGTGGAGGTGGATTAGGTTTTCTGAGCAAAACCAATAAGCTCCGGCAGGCTTCTACTTTATCCTTCTCTTTTCAATCTCAAACCCAAACTTGAAACAAGGTTGCAGACCTGCAGCGCCATTAATTTCTTCTCCTGGTTTGAAGGTAAGCTCTTTCTACCTCTTTCATCTCTCATGGCTCTCTGCGCAAGTCACTCAGTGTAGTTCTCAGTGTCGCTCTCCTCTGTCTTGGCTTTCTTTCTTCCATCTCTCCCGTCATCCCTCTCTCCCGTCATTTCTAAGAGAAATAATGAGTTTTGTTTTGTTCTAAAGAAGAATGGGTTTTGATGTAAAAAAGAATGGGCGTTTTATGTTTTGTGGTCCCCACTACTGTTTTGTTTACATGCTTAAAAGAATGGTTTTGCTGCTTTGTTGACCCACAGGCCACAACCCACTGTTTTGTTGACCCACAGGCCACAGCCCAGTTTAGAAATTGGTCTCTGTTTCTCTTTTTAAAATTAATTATTTTTTTTTACATGCTTATAGTCCACTAATGCTTTGAAGTAAAGTTATAAAAATATCAGTGCAAAAAAATCTAAACACATAAACAACCATGATCCCACTTACACATATAAGGAAACAAAATATATTAATTGATGAAATAATATTTTGGTATATGCAACTCTAGAAGTTTTATTTTTAAACATGTTTTATGTTTACATGTTTAAACATTAATTACTACATTAAAAAATAAAAATTGACCAAATCTTACGATTCGATTCACAATTCATCAAAATAGGATTTTGATTCACGATTTGACAACTATGCTGTTTGGACATATCTGCCTATGTCTGTAAAGATAGGCTTGCTTGTACATTATGCTAATATTCTCCATAAAATGTTTTGTTTTTTGGCAGCAACCGTGCTGCGGCATTTTTACATTTAGTTAAACTTAACAAAGCCCTTGTTGATGCTGAGACAACAATCACATTGAACCCCCAATGGGAAAAGGTATACATTCTCCCCCTACATTGATAGCAGTTGATGTACCTGAGTTTGATTCTCATCATGAGTCCTCCCTTTAAAAGTGCCATTTTGATATATCTCCAGGGATATTTCAGGAAAGGATGCATATTGGAGGCCATGGAAAAATATGATGATGTAAGTCTTTTTTTCTTTTTTTCTGCACTTTCTTTTGAGATCTTCTAGAGAAGAGCAAATGATGGTAGTTATCTTCTGCTGATAATTTCTAATGTTCACATATTGTAGGCCTTAGCTGCCTTTCAAACAACATTAAAATACAACCCACAAAGTGCAGAAGTATCAAGAAAGATCAAGAGGCTTTCCCTGTTGGTGAAAGATAAAAAGCGAGTTCAAGAAGTGGAGAATATGAGATCCAATGTTGAAATGGCAAAGCACCTGGATGCGTTGAAATATGAAATGGTAAGTGTAGTGTGTAAAGTGAAGTGCCACGGTTTTCACACTTTCATCTTATTCTGTAGTGGTCTATAAAAATTGTGTAAAGGAGTTGTCCCATATGTGCATGTTATGCACTCGTATTATGTGGGTATCTGTAGTGCACAAACTCTCAGGTGGATCTTTTCTGTTTCCTTCCATTCTGAATGCTTTGTCTTTCCCTTCTTAAAGTTTGTTACTACATTCTTAGCTAAGTATAGATCATGAATTAGTCTTCTAAATCAGGGCTGTTTTCACTAATTATCGGGTAAGGAGTATAAATTGGTTTTTCTTTTTTGCAGTCTGAAAAGTATGGATCTGAAGAATATAGGAACGCCATGTTTTCTTTCATTGTTGAGACAATGGAGACAGCTGTAAAGTCATGGCATGAAACTTCTAAAGTGGATCCTAGAGTCTATTTCTTACTTGATAAAGAGAAGACACAGACTGATAAATATGCTCCAGTAGTCAATGTTGATAAGGTATCAAACCTTTTATCAATCTTCTTTTACCAAACATTTTTCTTCTTGTTGATTTAACGTGTTTGGTTCTATAGCCCTTCTTTATTGTTGAAGTCAAATTTGTAAAGGCAAATAAACACATTTTTAGCTCCTTTCCAGCTTGTAATTTCTAATGTCTGAATGCATAATTTCTTGCCCATCAGTATCACCTTCTTTGATTTGTACTATTTTGTACCACAACCCCCCTATCCTTTCAAGCAAACAAGAAGGGAAAATTGTAAGGGGTTTATTATATCTTCTTCATTTTGTCAGGCCTTTGAATCACCCCACACACACAGCAGTTGTGTCTCATTTCTTAGGCAGTATGCTGAGGATTCATTTTCCAGAGCAGCTTGCTTAGTGACACCCAAAAGTATCATATCATATCCACAGGTAATGAGTATGTTCTCTGTTTGTGCTATGAATTTGGGCATGGTTTCTTCAGAATACGATATCTGGTTTTTACGTACGCTCTTGCTGTAGTTCATTAACATGCAGACCGTGCCTCAATATTCATGTCAACGTTTGTTGGAATGCTTTTGGAATGTGTGAAAATATTCTGGTTTGTGCATCTATAAGGGGCCTGGAATAAAGCTGTTGTTTTCTTGAACCATATAGGCTATGTTTTGCTTAAAAATGGTTGCTTTAAGTGGCTTTAAGCCAGGTACCAAACATGGCCATAATGGTTTACATAAAAATACCCACATCTAAGTTGGTAAAGTTTGTTGAGCTTACCTCATGCTTCAGTTTAAGGTTGCCTGGAAGCCTTAACTGTTATCTTCACCACAAATAAATGCTGCAAAGAGGGAAAAAGGAAAAAAAAGAAGATTCTTAGTCCTATATGGTTCTACGGCTTATGGTTACAAATAACGAGTGCCTATTTTCTCATATTAAATGTTTTCCTGTAGTTGTCAAAATTTCTTTGTGGAGTGTGTAAGTATCTAAACGATCCTTCATTTGATGAAATTTTGGCTGTTGCCTTAAAGGTTAGTACGGTAGGCTTAAGGCTGGCAATTGGACAGCTCGAGATAGGCTCAGGCAGTCAGGCTAGGTTGGTCTTATTATTAGTTAAGCTTGTGCTTAACCATTTATGATCGGGTAAGAAAATGGAACTTTTTCCTTCTTTTAAGTGGGTTAACCCATCAACTATAGAATATATAGCGGAATGTTGCTTAAAGTAAATTCAAACATAAAAAATTATTTACCATTAATGTAGTAATTCAGAGCTGAGACCTGATTTAATTTCTCAAACAAAATATGGTTGCCTTAAAATAGATCCACAAAGCAGAATATTCTGATCTAAGTCACTAGGTTTAGGCAGGTTAAATTTTTTGTCCGATTTAGTTCAGATTTTAGTTGCTCTGGGTGGTCTGCTCATCATCTGATCCAATTTTCTCTTGGTAGTTCAATGAGGTATGTTGTCTTGAAATGAAAGTTGTAGGCACCAAATAGCTCTCATTGATGAAAATTCTCTTTACAGGTTTGGAAAGGTCAAGGATCAAGGAAGTGGAGACATGGGCAACATGATGGTTTTTTTGTTCAATTTGAGTCACCTTCAGTTCGAAAACTATGGTTCATTCCAAGTTCCAACGAAAAGGGGCTAACATTGTGCAGGTTCTCTCTCTCTCTTTCTTTCACAGGCACACAATCTCATCCATTGTAACGGTCTTCCCCATAATATATTCTAAATGACTGAAAGTGATGCAAGGGTTGGTAAATATCTCAATGCTAGTGCTCATGGATATGCCTCGAAGAAATTGCATTGACAAAGATTCCTCATTGTCTAAAGATTGTTTAAAAACCAGTGATAATTTGACAAAGTTCTTGTAGTTCTCTAAGTTGCAAGCAAAAGGATGGTCTGGACTGTCTGGCCTATTTAATGTAACGCACTTTTACCAAGCCCAGGCAATATGTCAAAACTTCTCTTCAGTAGAGCTTTTATACTGATTCTTCATTTTCTTCCCAAACTTACTGAGTGAGGTCCCTTTTGCTGTTAGGAGTGCTTCATATTATGATGGGAACTTTTATCTTAAAAACTCCCTGCTTTACTGCAGATAACATTATAACTTTGTTGTGTTCAAATTCAATAGCTCTTCATGATGATGGACACAGGCTTCCTTTTTCACTAACATTTAAGTCTTATGCCGCTTACAATAAAATGTGCTTATTGCATTTTTTATTTTATTTTAATACTTCAGTAATTTATCAAACTACACTACTTTTCCTAGAATGGTCATGTCACACTGTGCAACATGGATACCCTCATTCTCTGACATTTTATCTCTTCTCCAAACACATGAACTCAAACGGCTGTGTCGATTTCAGGGATCCAGAGGTTCTGGATATCAGTGCACATGAAGTTCTTCCTCTCCTTTTTAAACAAAAGTTGCTCGATTCATAGCATCCTTTCTTATCTTCACTTGGATTTCATCTGATGAGCAAAATGGCTGGCAGCCTTGAACAGGTGAGTCATTTATTCGGAAGAAAACAGATGGTACTGGGTGCCATGTTTGCATTGATTCATATGTGAGTTACTTATGCTTGTATAAACATAGCATCTATGCGATCATTTGGAAGTCCTTCTGAAGAATTTTGTGAGACTTTTTGGGTGATTGCATTTTTCTTTTGTATTTGAAGATGAGAGAGGGTTTTGCCCCTTAAATTAAGTGCACATGTCCTGGGTCTGCTGCTACATTGATGTGGCAGAAGCATCAAAACTAGTTGGCTTAGCACTAGTTGTCTTGTCATTGTAATTGTATTTAGAGAGTGCGCAACATAGGTCTTTGTAGACCTATGTTAATTTTCATGGTTTATGCACTTGGTTTCAACTTGCGATCTGTTTTTGTGTTAATTAGTGTCATATTGTACTTTACTCATGTAAATTATTCTATGGTACTATATATTGCACTCTATCAGACTACTATGATTAAAGTCATGCTGTCTCTTTCTGGAATTGCCCATTTTATGGGATCATGTATTGCACTCTATCAGACTATTATGATTAAGGGCAATTCCAGAAGGAGACTATTATGGTTAAGTAACGGGGATGGAACTGAACCATGGCTGTTCAAGTTTGGCTTGCTTTTGGTTGGATATTAGCCTTTGGATCTGGTTCAATTTGTTCTGCAAAATTTTGTAAAGAAAATACATGAGATATATGATGGGACAATGAAACATCTGAATGAGAACCCCCAGGTTGCTGTTTATCATGTTTGTTCGTGAGTCTTCAAATTTGTTTTGCTTGAGCTTGATTTGTGAAAGAACTAATGTTGGAGCCAGGACTTGGACTTGGCTTGTATCACCTGATGATTAGAACTGAGCCAAGTCTAGGGTATATACTTTTAAGTGGCTTGATTTCTTCAAGCAAACACAAAGGAAGGCCACAGAGAAAAGGGGATGAAGTTGAGATGGTGTGAACTGTGAAGTCATAACAGCCAATGACTTTTTCAGTACATAAAACTTCAAATTGAGTGAAACTGCAATAGACAGAGTTGCATATGGGAACTCAATAGATATGTTCTAAAATTGTTTTTTATTTTCCCCTTGTAACTTCCATGCTAAAAACCATCATGCTGATTGTTATGCCGCTACATGCATAAAGAGAAGTATGCAAATCGGTTTGCCTTGCTTAGAAATTAGAATAACTTCCAATTATTTGAAACCAAATTTGGAAAATAGATCCGTTAGCAAGCCTTTTTATTTGATCACTTCATGGGACTGTAGTTTTTTCTCCAGGGTTATTTCCAGAGGCAGAGGGTGATGGCGGTGATCGCTTTGGCTGGTCTTTCTCTTTTCCATTAGGTTTTGCTGCTGTTTCCAATCTGCTAAAACTGTAAGCACTGGCATATGATTATATTGTCAGTATGAGTATCTATATTATTGCAGTGCACAAAAATATAAGATTATTTGGTGGTTTAGTGAAGTGCATACCTTCCCTTAGTGGGGAGAGAAAGGAGAAGGATCAGGAAGAGCAGTTGCAGTAGTAGAGAAAATAGTTTCATTTTTCTTCTCTCTGATCTGTGAACTGGAGACCTTCTGTTATCTTGTTCCTTGAATCTTTACCTGGGTGTGATTTCTCTCCTTTACCTGGTTGTGATTTATAGATAAAGATTTGTTTGACCAAATCTAAATAGTGAAGTCTCAGCAAAGCGATTTAATCAATTTGTTTCTGCACTTTGTTTGGTCAAAGTTGTTTATATAATGAATTATAAAGTATGAATAAATAGTTCCCTGGGAATTTTCAAGGTCAAAATATAACTTTGAAAGTAATTTTTTTGTCTTTAAAAAAAAAAAGTGACATCAAAAACTGGGTCCTAGACAGTGACATATTCAACCTGGTATAGAGAAAGAATAAAGATCCGTGGTCATCTAAGTTGATCATCTACGGGATCGTGTGTGAACACTTTAAAGTTATCGGTTTTTACCCGTTTGAATCTGTCCGTTACTATTTAGAGCTTTTCAAAGTTACAACTCGAACATCAAAACTGTCCGACTGAAACGGATGGCTCGTTATCATCACTCATAAAGAAAACTCATGATTCTGATAGTTTATAAAGAGTGCAGTCTGGGCTTCGGCTAAGGGTTGCTTGAACCATTGATGTTCTGAACGGGTCGATCCATTCTCTGGGAGAATCGAACTTATTGTCTAATGGTTGGACCAGCTGTCTGTTAGCTTGTTACATAGAGAAAAGTTAAGAGCATATCTTCCAACAAGATGAGCCAAATTCTTTTATATCTTAAACAGATTCAACTATTTCTAAGTTGTAACTTAAATACTCTTGAGCGACAAGAATTTCTCTAACAAATGGTCTAATAAAGATGAAACAAAATAATACAAAAAAGCACAAGGATTGAGACCATCAACGACAATCCCCAGTTATTTAGACCAAAATCAGTAAAAAAGCACACATGATCTCTCTTGTTGTAATTCATGGGGGTGTGCTTATCTCTTCTGGGTCTTTTCCTTTGGGCACCGGGGGTGATCGCCTTCGAATGTCTCCATCTTTTCCTTCAGGTTCAGAACCTTCTTCCAGTTTGCTGAACCTGCAAGTACTGGTAGGTAGGTAGGTCCAATTATCTTTTAGTATTAGTTTTTTTTGTTAATTACAGTACTATTGATTATATTGATGATCACAAAATTAATACACAAGGACTGATTTGTTGCGGTGAAACATGTACCTGCTGCATTGCGTGTTTGTGACAAACCTTTGTGTTGTTTTCCTTTTGGCTTTTGTTACAACCTTGACTTTGCATTATATAGAAGATTGGTTTGACCAAATCAAACTTTGCTTGATCTTGAATCTCAACTTTATATAACTTATCTGATTATTTTAAGGTTTGCATTTTCCAATCGGTTGTTAAAGGTCCTCTCTTTGTTAAATGTCTAATCATCAAATTTTTAATTAATGAAGCTACTTTGCCAATTATGCAACAACTTTCTTTGTTCTAAATACCATTTTTCAGACATTTTGCTTGACCGCCGATACAGCGAAAATATACAAGATTTGACATGTTTTTTGTCCACTGGTAATTGTTTTAAAATCCATTATTATGAAGAAAAAAAAACATTATACGCTTGTCTTTTGGTGCTTCTTCCACTGTAAGAAGTTAATCATACGAAGTTATCTTGATCTGGTTGTGCATTGAATTGATCAACTGTGATTGGATTCGATTTGCATGTGTGCAGCATGAAACTGAGTGCTGCTACAGCTTCTCCCACTGTAAGAAACATCCGTTCTTCTCCAATGTTTTCGATGAACTTGGACTTGTTTAGCTTCTTTATCACCTCGCTTCTTGGGTTTGCTAATGCCAGCTGAATAACAACATTTATTACATCAATAAGCCAATGTGTGCACAAATAATTCAACATTTATTACAGTTATCACATTAGGGATAGCACTAGAAAAATTTGTCACTAAATTTTGTACCTTGTGACCTCTTCTGTCAATATTCTTCTTTACTTCTTCCAGCATGCTGATCCCACTGGTATCAATGCTGCCAACAGCTGTGATTTTGAATATTTCTTTAGCAGAGAGAAATATTTTTCTAGTCTTAATTAAAAAATCTAAAAAAGATAGATATGTTTTGTGATTAATTAATCACTGACCACTCATGTCTAATATGACATAATGTAAGCTACTTTCCCCTAATGATTTTAACTTGTCTTCCTCCTCATAGATCCATCTTGAGATCCTGACAACAAAATTTGTGACCAAGACGATTATTTAATCATTCTCACCATTAATTCAACAAAATTAATTACTATATAGTATATATTAACATGTAGTAGTAATTAAATTGGGTGTTTAATTAATAATTAATTAATTAAGTAATACCTTTCTCTCAAGTAACTAGCATTGGCAAAGTAAATAGGCCCATCTATCTGAAGAATGACAACTCCAGGGATGTTTTTAGCAACTGGGTATTGATCAATACTTCTGTAAATCACAGAATTAGGAATATTGCCTAAAACCAATGTCCTGGGTCTCACTATTGATAAGAGCAATCTTAGCAAGGAAATTGTAACCTGTAAATTGAAAAGAAAAAAAAAATTGAGCAACTAAAAATGAAATACTACAAGGCAAAATTAAATAATCTCTACTTACAGCAATGACTAAGCCAATCTCCACACTGCCAAAAACAACACCAAGATAAGCACTAATGCAAACTAAAAAATCGATCTTGTCGATGTTCCAGAGATGCATTGCAGCTTCATAGTCAATAAGGCCTAACATGGCAGCAATGATGATTGAAGAGAGAACCACAAGAGGAGTGTAATGGAACAAGGGAGTTAAAAATAACAATGTGATCATCACTGCTGTTGCCATTACTATATTAGATACTGCAGTCTTTCCTCCTGCATTGAAATTCACTGCTGTTCTCGAAAAGGGTCCTGCGATCACAGTCCAAATCCAAATAAATTAACTTAGTTGATTAGTTTTTAACTAGAGATGTATAAGAAATTATTTACCTTGATATGAAAAATTTTCAAGTAAATATGTGACTTTGGATATCAAATAATTTAATGGGCGCTACCCAAAATTAAACTGTTTTCTGGATGAACTAAGTTAAAGGGCCTGAATTCAGTTGGCCTGGAAACCAAATCATTTTCTTAAAGACGAAGCCCATCTAACGAAACCCAACTTTACACAACCCAACTGAGGGCAAAAAGGATCAATATTAAATAATTTGGGCCCCAATATGACCCAACTGTTGTTCATAAATTTTTAGAGATGTAGACAAGGGAAATTTTTGTTTGCAAACCGTCACTTTCGCACAAAATAAAAATTTGATTGGTAATTTTTTAGAATTTTATTAGTAATATTTATACATATTCAATTAATGCTACTAGTAAAATTATCCAAAATTATTAGTTAAGTTGTCACTCGGTACAAAAGTGGTGTTTTGCACCCGATACAAATAAGAATTACTCGTAGAGTGGAGCTGGAGCTTATCATTGCTCGCTCGGCTCGTTCGGTCTAGCCTGTAGTTTTACAGGCTTGGACAAAGAAAATTAATCAATGGATTGAGCTTGGGAAAAAAAAATTAAGCTCAATTTTAAATACGGGCTGGTTTGACCCGCTTAAATATATTTAATTATTTATATATAAAATAATATATTTTCATGTAATGTGTGATGTTAGTGTCACTATTTTTTTACTGTAACATTTCATTCTATGAAAAAAAGGAAAAAGGCAATAAATTACGGTAATTTTTTTAATTATTTGTTAGTAATATCGTGTTTTGGACTAACTTAGAGTAGAGAAAAAAATAATAAAAAAATTGAGCTTAATGGCAGAGAAATTATTAGATGTTCTTTACTCTATGCATTGTTACCATTCACTTATTAGTAATATAAAGAGCTCAAGTGGTAATTTAAAGGAAATCGAGTGGTAATTTGAAGGAACTTGAGTAATACCTACGTATTGTGCTATCACTCAAGTTTCTTGGAATTATCACTTAAGCTCCTCATATTACCAATAAAAAAATGACAACACTGTATAAGATAAAGAACACTTAATAATTTTTCTTAATAGCAAACTTAGGCTTAATCTACCTTATTAAGACAGAGCTTTAACAAAAATTAAGTCCGATTTTTTGAGCAGGCTATCCTAAGTCATATCTAACGAACTTAAAATTTAATGTAAGCTCAGCATGAGACCGTCAGACCGACTTGAGCTGGGTTTGATCAGCTTTAAATGTAGAGTACCTGTTGTCAAGTAGCAAGAAGTGCAAGAGCCAGCAATATTCATCAAACCAAAAGCGATCATCTCTTTGTTCCCATCAATGTGATAGTTCTTGAACATGGCAAAGCTTCTCCCGACCGCTACTCCTTCCTGTCCATTTAATTATATCTGTTAGTCAACAAAGCTATATGCTTTTTTTCTTTTTTCATTTTTCATTTTTCCCTTGTGAGACTCGTTAATGCTTTATTTTCTTGGGAAAATCTTTATCCTGAGACCAAACAAATGGAGCCCACCAGAAGAAAGGTGACGCGTGACCAACTGATATGCGAGCTGGCCATAGTACTGTGTGGTGGTAATACGTTGGACAGTGGGTAGCATATAGCCATATAGCGTGTTACTTACAAAACTGAGAAGAGGAAAAGCACATACAGCAAGAGCAATGACACCAGTGATGACTCCAGTTTTGATAGCTGTCACCAGATACGGTGACCTAAAACCAAAACCCAACTCTGACAAAGATGACGGATTCAATCCTTTCTTCAAGTGCCCAATCTGCAAATGCCAACAAAAACATTCATCAAATTCAATTGCAACCCTCCTCATAAAAGGAGAGAAAGAGAGAGAGAGAGATCACAGCTCACCACTTCAATGCCATGTTTCTCAGCATGGGTAAGATAAACAAGAATGCTTCCCAGAATTAGAGAAGTTAGAGGTGCCATTGCATTTATCCAAAAGAAGGCTGCTTTTCTCTTGCTCTGTATGTATAATTTACTCATCAATATTAATTAAAAATTATGCATCAAATTAATTCACTTTTTTTTGGAATATAATATAAGGTTCATCATCATTTTTTTATCCATATATAGTACTCCAATCTAGACCTTTTAAGGCCGTTCTTTTGCAATTCCCTCCCAAAAGTTAATCGATCAAACTTTTCTTTATAATTTACTTTCACTTAAGCCAAATCCCATTGGCCGATTGCATGCGTTAATTAAATAAAAAAAAAACAACTACTGAGTAAAGTAAATTATAAACTCAAGAAACTATAACATGTTTGTGGAATGTGGAATGTGGATACAACATCCCACTGAATCTTTTATTCTATTTTTCGGCCCGTTTAACTTTTTTCCTTTCAAAACAAATAAGTTGATGAGCCGCACTGGCAGGTGAGGACGGTACGCCCTCAAAATAGAATGTGAAATAAAACGTATTAACGTCTTTAGTGACCCTAGGTCATGATATAATTGGCTACAGTAAAATATTTAACAAAAATAAATAAATGTCAATAAAAACCTTGAATTTCTAGTAAATTTTGACGGCAACAAGGTGGGTAAATGACATGATCAATGTTTTGTAGTATGGTTAAATTGTAGTCACATGAGAATGAAAATAAAAAAGGAAAAGGGTTCACTTACAAAGTATTTTGCGAGGACAAGGAAGAACAGGAAACAACAACCCAAGACTCCACTCTCCCATCTCCACTGCAACCAACCACCATCACCAAATATTACAAAAAGAGAGAGAGAGAGAGAGAGAGAGAGAATATTATGAAATTAATCCTGTTAATAGTAGGCTAATTAATTAATTAAGTAATTAGGCCAATGGTTAATTAATTATATATAAATTGCACGTGAAGAACTAATTAATATTACCTGGTGCGTTTGGCTAAAAACGGAGCGCATAACCGATATAAGATCAGTCCCATTGGTGAAATGGACCAACCCAAGAATCCCTTTTAGTTGCTGAAGACAGACAACAGTAGCTGCTCCACCCATAAAACCCACTATGGTTGCATGTGAAAGGAAATCCACAATAAACCCAAGTCTGTGCAATCAACCACACATAATTGGAAATATTTATAACTAATTAATTAAGACCATTTAAGTAAATTTAAAACAGGTAATGCTATTTTTATAACTATACATTGTTAAATTGATACATATTTCATAAGTCATTAAAGTAAATTTTTTATAAACAAATTGTTTTTGTAAAAGAATTTAATCCGGACAATTTCATAAAAAAAAGTTATCAGTTAGAGATCATAACTTGAAAGACAATTTTTTGTTGAAAAAAACAACTATTCCGACTGTGGAAATAACTGTTACCATTGGGAAACTAAAGAGATATTTGTCCGCATTGTGTCACGATTGATTTTCTAACTGGAAGGATTTTATTAATAACTATGTAAAAATTTACTGTACCAATTTTCGAATTGTTATCAGGTCATGTGTCATTTTACACGTGACATGATAACCAAAAAGAATTGTTCTACAAACATTTTTGCTATTAGGTAACAATTTTGTTTTATTCAATCTTCATCCATTAGCTAGAAAGTAGTAACCGTTTTAAAGGTTTTAGTGGAGTAGTAATAATGTGGTGAATTAAAGCAAGAAAGGAAGAAGACAAAAACCTTAAGATGCCAAGAGAGGCTTGGAAAACTCCAGTGAAGAAAGTAGCAGTTAGAACTAACTGAACATAAAGGTTGAGGTTCTCTTTAGGGTTAACCTCTTTCCCCAGCATGGAAGATATGAGAAGTGATGCCACTGCAACAGTTCCCACTGCCAAATCTCTAGAGCTCCCCATCATGGCATACACCAATGGTGGTACAAAGCTTGAATCTGCATTAATTAATAATATATAATTAAATTCTTACTCAACAATTAATAAGGATAATTAAAAAGAAAAAAAAGTTGGTATATATAATTAAATTGAACTCACATAGTCCGATGATTGGTGGTAAGCTGGCTAAGTTTGCATAACTTATCCCTTGAGGAACAGCAAGACTGGCAATAGTGATTCCAGCAATAAGATCAGCTTTGAAGAAGTCAAAAGTGTAACGAGGAGCCCAGTCGAGAATTGGTACAAAGTACTTGAGACCTTGCACGAATTTCCTAGAGGCAGGCTGGTTCTTGAATTGCCTAAGAGGGTCATCAGGGAATAATGTCTCCTTAAGACCAGATAGTAGTGAATTCAAAAATGGTTTCGATGGAGGAATCGCCACAGGATGATGACGGCATTCGCAGTGATCTGCGCTACCCATTTCCTCAAGACTTGTTATAAAAGTATAGTCTATATAGCTGTGACTTAATTTGTGATATATTATATAGAGAGAGGAGAAAGTGTGGAGCTAGCAAACGATAGTTATACGTACATATATATAGATAGGTCGGTTTATTAATGCTGGCAATTGGCTATAAATTTGGTGACATGAGTTTTTCTTGCTAGTGAAGAAAACCCATCTGCTAGAGAAAATGAGAGAGAGAGAGAGAGAGAGAGGGGCAAAATTTAGAGGTATCAGTACGTAACGCTAGATTGTGGTGAGAAGCTGGGCTGTTTAACGAGGACTTAAGGACAATATGGGCCGGCTACATAAGGTGCTGAGGGGTTTTCAAATCAAGTGCTTTATGGGACCCACAACGAGACTCACGTGTCATGTCGTCAAGCCCGTAACTCAGAAGAATTACTAGGCTAGTTGTTAAGTAACACCAATAATGATTTATCTTAGTTAACCAATCAATTATATAGTATACGAAGCTGTACGGTCATGATTACATGTTGTGAATCTATGAAATTTGTAATTTTGAAAAAAAATAAAATTGCATGAACTAAGATTACTGGACGTGGTTTAAAATAGATTTAAAAATTTTAAATTAAATTTATTAAAAAAAA
Source organism: Bretschneidera sinensis (assembly GCA_023935145.1). Lineage (NCBI taxonomy): Eukaryota > Viridiplantae > Streptophyta > Magnoliopsida > Brassicales > Akaniaceae > Bretschneidera > Bretschneidera sinensis. The sequence goes on along the minus strand of CM043705.1, from coordinate 84,292,508 downwards.
GGTTGTTTTATCATATTTAAATTTGACTCAAACAATATTTATATTACTTAAAAGATTAAATATATCTGTGCTCAAAACATGAGTATATGAGATTAAATTTTATATTTAATCAATTTAACCATTGTTCAAAATAATAACAACGAATGTAATTGGTGATTATTTTGATCTCAACAAGTCGCACATTAATATCTTTAGTTTACTAGTGGCATTATAATCTTAAACCACTCAAAAATTTCTTGTAATTTTACTTTACTTGATTCTAAAGGTTCGTGCCAGAAAACACCTGCTACGGTTGAAATTTCATTTCATGGGACTGACTGAGATCCTTCGAATTACCTACCAACGTAATCCATAACCTTTTTTTTCGAAAAGAAGAAATATCATAAACCATACAAACGTACGCACAGTAATAATAACAAAAAAAAAAACACACAATTTTTTTTTTATTACGGTTCAAAATTTTTTATTTATGTCTATTAATTAATTTGTTTTATTATTTTTATAATTTTTGGATAAAGAAAAATTATTAAAACTCACTACACCATATTACACAATTTTTCTAATCTCACAACTCAAACCCCATTACATCCAATGTTCACTCAATCTTTGGATCCCTATATTGGTGTTTGGTTGTTACACTTTCATCTAACCAATTATTCCTGGTTAATGAATAAAGGTAAGGGATTAACTTTGTTTATGGTCATATTTATAATAATTAGTATCAACATCTTTTTTATACATAAACGATGTGAGATTAGAACAACTTACAATAACACTTCTCTCCAATGTTGGATTTGAAAAGTATCCAAACAAATTCCGTCATCGACTCAAATCCTCAAATATTAATCCCGCGCTGATTTACCTCCACCCAATCAAAACCTTCATATTTTGATCGGGCCTTCAATACCGTTTAATCAGGTTTTAAATCTAATCCCAACAACAAATGACTTATTATTAAATCGTGGAGGGGAATATTTAACATTTTAAGTAGAATGATTTTATTTTCACGGGAAATGAGTCTGCATGTTTTTACGGTAAACTCATTTAAAAAAATAACTTTCCCTATCAATTTTTTTTTATATATAACAAATATCATTAAAACAATCATATCGTCTCTAGAGAGGGAAAAAAAAAAAACCCTTCAAGTAAAAAGCGCTAAGCAGAAATAAGTCAACATGAGATTGCTAACTCCATTTTTATAAAAAAGTGTTCAACACGGCCACTTTTCTTTCTGGTTTTTTCTTCTACCCATTATTGCATTTTTTTCTCTGCTTCTTTCTTCTATCCATTATTGCATTCCTTCAAAAGGAAAGGAATCTTTTATGTTTCCCATTAATGGTTCTTAATAGCTACTTGTAGCTAACATTCATTTGTCTAATCATGTACTAACTACCATGAATCAACAAGCATTGCACCTGCTATTGCATAATTAAACATAACTTTTTTTTTAAAGAAATAATATAACAATAATTAGTCCGCTTTATCAGAAAACGTCGCCAGTTTCATCATTTTTTTTATCTTTTGGTGCTGAAATTATGGCTTAAACACGAGTTTCATCATTACTATATTAACATTCTGCCATAAATTCGACAGGGATCAGTATATATTGTCTTGTTCTACAATTTTCCTTCAGTGTCCTTTAATCGTAACACCAAATCTAGCAAATTTCTTCAAGTTTGTCAAGGATATGAAACATTTTTTTTAGTAAGATGACCTAACCCACATGGTACATGTTTTAAATTGTATTTTACTTTAATATGTTTTATTATCCGAAGAAATTACTTGTGCATGTATATCATCTACATGACTAAACCTTTCACGAAGGAACTCGAAATTGCAAACAGCTTGCCAACCAAAGTCTGATATATGATGGCATCGGGGTGGGGAGTGTCATCCCCTTTCTCTTCCGTCCCATGTTTATCTAAATTAATTTTTATCTATTCGTGTCTCTATTGAAAAATTTTCTCTCTTTATTTCAGTCTTCGAAAAGAATTTTCGAAGACTTATATCTTCCTCTTTGTTCTAGTTTACAAAACTATTCTTTTTTAATAAAAATCTTAATTATATTAGTATATTAATAAAAATATATATATAATCTGAATTAAAAATCAAGTTCGGGGATTAAATATGTCAAAATGTGTCATCTATGTCCTCGTCTCCAAATTCATCAAAAAAAATTTACTGTTCTAATCTCTGTCCACACGAGATTAAAATCTCCTATAAAATCGGTTCCATCGGGCTAAGGAGTCCAGATGGGGGATGGGTAGTTTAATTTTCCTCTATATTTAGTATTAAAAACCAAAACTAATGAGACTCTGAGATCACAAATAAAGTCTCATGTTCAACTTTTACTGATGTGTAAGTTATTTATCTAATTTATTGATTATATCTCTCATTTTTATGTGATAGTATTACAAGCTTATAATTAAGTTACATGATAATATTGTAGGTATATATTGTGATCGAATTACTATATTATTATGCTTCTATAACATTGTTTCAACTAAAAGAAACATTAATTACAAGGTCTCGGTTTGACTCTCATTGGTGCGTTGTTTGCTCAATTACTAAATTGGTTATTTTTCACTTTATACGTGCACTATGCAATATTTTTCACTTCACCATTTCTTTCTTCTTTCTAAAAGTGCTGGGGGAATGCATATTTAAAAGTCAGGTTTCACCCTTTGAGGAACATCGTTGGAACGCAAACCAAGTCCAAGGAGAAATCATTTCCATTTCCATCCTATATAAACGAAAAACTTAGTGACAACGTAAAATTTGTCACGCTGGTCAACTATCAAAGTGGGTGGTAGCCTTTTTCTTTTTTTTTTTCTTTTTGCGCTAACAACTTAATTGGTTTCTTTTTTCCAAGTCAAAATGAAACGCTCTTCTTGTTGATTAATATGATTTAAATTTTTTTAGGATAACTCAATTGATAAATTGTTTTTAAAGTTTTCTTTGAAGTTAACATTACGAGTCTTTTTAGGGTTAGACCGTATGATTTTTTTGTGAATTTATTAGGTCGGATTAGATGACTTTCCTTTGACCAATCAAAAAAATTATACGCCATACTTTTGACCAACTCGAAGAATGCTAGAATCAATTATAGTTAGAGAACCGATAGGATTAGAGATTTGAATGGTACATCAGAATGTGACCATAAAATGTAGCTCACCAAACTTGATAATTTGCAGCACCAGCATCAAAAGGGGTAGAGAATCTAAAAATATTTATCCTTTTTTTATATTTAAAAAAATTCTTTTGGGTGTGTGCCAGACTAATTAAGTGTAGCAAACATTCATTAATTTATGTGGAAAATTGTCACCGTGAAGCCCCCTTTATGCTTCGTGGAAGAGTGAAATTTGAGTATTGACGTGTGTTTCATGTGGGCATTGATCGATGATGGCGAATTTGGCAATAAACAGTAACAAGGACCAAGGTAGCAGAATTTGTTCGACTTGATGAAAAGGGAGGGAGGCAAATTCCATATTCTTTCTTTCTTTGTTTTTTATAATCATTGTACAAATGAATGGATATAGCAATATCACTTTTGAATTATTATATAGCCTGCTTCCTAGAAATCGGCAATATCAGCAGTGATTCCTCGTCAACATTGTGAAAAATCAACAATTTTATAAAGAAAATGGATGAGGAAATGCAGTGCGTCTTTCTTCAACTTTTCATTTAAAGAGGGTTGAAAATTGGATCAAGGTAATCATTAAAGTTAAATTAAAGGGCCAATAAGGATTTAATTTGCAAGTCCCATAATTAAAATGGCACAAGTTAGGAACCTCCCCAGATGAACCTTTTTCTTCTACTTTCTTCTTCTTCATTTTCTTTAGCTTCTTTGTCATCTTTCTCTCCTATCAGTGTCACTGCTCTACCACCACACACTTTAGAAAAGGATTAGTGATACTGCAAGTATGAAATAAAAATTCGTCCACTGAAATAAAAATCCGTCCACTCCCATATTTTAATTTCCCTATTATATTGTCAGACCTTAAAAAAATTTCTAACTGTTTCCCATATTTTTGCACAAGACTAAACCTATACAAACATCTGATTTCTACATTCACCAGTGACGCATTGTCGATCAAAAGACTCGAGATTGAATTTCAAAAATTAAGAGATAAGGGAAGAGAGAAGTTTATCTCTCATTGTCTAGTCCATAAATTAATTCAATGGCATTGGCATACCATGTGTGGAAGTATCAGTTGTGGGAAGCACTGTGGTGATGAGATTATTCGATCGGAAAAGATCCTCACTAAGGAGTAGGGGGCCTATATAACATCATGAACCTTTGAATTTAATCATTAGGAATTTCTGTCAATTAATGTCCATATATTGATATAGAACTTCAAATGAAAGAGGACCATGCAAAATATTTGCAAATCATCAAGATGGTAGATTGGCCACGTACTGATATGGTAGTGGTAGAGTAGCAGCAAGTCAGAGATTAAGAAAGAACAAATAAATTACAGTATCTTTAATTATTCAAAAGGTGTCACATATAGAGATCAAGTAACTGCAGGACATTAATATTGAGATGAATGGGGTATAAACCAGAAATAGTAGTATGTTATCGATATGATCACAGTATAGGGCATGAATGGAGAATCTTGACGAACTATAGGAAAATAATTTGGAATGGATCAATGGAGCATGATATCGATATCACAGTATAGTGCATGAAGGGAGAATCTTCAAGAATCATGCATGTACGATTCCACTTCTTATAAATTGTTCGTATTATGACTTCTTCTTTTTTATAGCAAGGTCGTATTATGACTTTGGTAGCAAAGAAAACAATTAAGATGTGAAGAGGAATGAGGGAAGACATCAAAAGATGATCACTAGTGATATATGTGGAATACTATTTATTTGCTAAAGGGAAGACATATGATATACAAGAAATTAGTAAATGACATATATAATGCAGCAATTGCAACAGGGAATCCCAAATTCACCTTCTGTCATCGTTGTCAGCTCTTCACTTGCCTAATCTATTGTCTTAATTCCTCTTCAATTAAAAATATGAAATGTTCCTTTCAAAAACAAGTTGCTTTTTTAAAACCAGACCTCTCATGGGGGTACTAGATTAATTTGGTCTGAACACAAATCTATTAGCAAGTCATCGATATGGTAAAACTACTGCCTTTTTAATATTGTTCGGTTCGATATCATTTTTGTTAGGCTATGTGTGGAGCCTGGTGGTTTTTTTTGTCTAATCTGGTGTTTTCAGCACTGTTTGATATCTGTTTTATTTTAACCCGGAAATATAAGAGTTTCATCTTATTCTTTTGTGTAAGTGAGTGAGCCGTCTTTTCTTTTGTGAATACTGTGAGGGGTGTCTAGGGGTGAGACCTCCTTGTATTGTTCTTCAAGACATAGTGAAATCGCTGCAACTCTGTGGACGTAGCCCGAGTTTGGGTGAACCACGTAAATCTGTGTGCTGTGTGTTTGTCTTTGATTTATTTCTATTTTCTTCTCTATATTCACATCTTAAGATCCGTAGGGATAGGGTAGTTTAACCCTAACAACTGGTATCAGAGCTATCGGTTTTTTGAGTGGGAGCGATGGCCGAAAAAGAAGGAAAGGCGACAGGAATCGAGAAATTTGATGGCACAGATTTTGGGTATTGGAGGATGCAAATCGAGGATTATCTTTATGGGAAGAAATTACATTTGGCTCTGTTAGGGGCAAAGCCAGACAGTATGAAAGAAAACGAATGGAATCTTATTGATAGACAGGTACTGGGAGTTATTCGATTAACTCTATCAAGATTAGTTGCGCACAATGTTATGAAGGAGAAGACCACCAAGGATATGATGGTGGCTTTGTCCAGTATGTATGAAAAACCGTCGGCTAACAACAAAATGCATCTGATGACAAAGTTGTTCACTTTGAAGATGACGGAAAATACTCCTGTTGCGCAGCATCTGAATGAATTCAATACAATTGTTAATCAATTGTCCTCTGTTGAGATTGATTTTGATGATGAGATCCGTGCTTTAATTATTTTGGCTTCTTTGCCAAACAGTTGGGAAGCCATGAGAATGGCGGTGAGTAATTCTGCAGGGAAGAATAAACTCAAATATGAAGATATTTGGGATTTGATTGTAAGCGAGGAGGTTCGCAAGAGAGATGCAGGTGAAACCTCGGGTTCTGGTTCCGCTTTAAATCTTGAGACAAGAGGTAGAGCACAGGATAGAAATTCCAATCGGAGTAGATCAAAATCCAGAAAATGAGGTAGGAGTAAATCCAAATCTGGACAATAACTGGAATGCTGGAATTGTGGCAAGACTGGCCACTGTAAGAAAAATTGTAGAGAACCGCAGAAGAAAAGGAATGAGAACGATGCTGTAAATGCTGCGATAGAAAAACTACAGAATGCCCTATTACTTTCTATTGACAGTCCCATTGACTCTTGGGTTTTGGACTCAGAAGCTTCTTTCCATACCACTGCACACCGAGAAATCATGGAGCACTATGTGACAGGTGATTTTGGGAAGGTATATTTGGTTGATGGAGAAGCTTTAGATATTGTGGGTATGGAAAACGTTCGCATTAAATTGCTGAATGGGTCTGTGTGGTTGATATAGAAAGTGCAACATGTTTCAAAATTGATGAGGAACTTGATCTCTGTAGGACAGTTGATGCTGAAGGTCATATGGTGACATTTGGGGCTGGTACTTAGAAGATTACAAAGGGAGCCATTGTAGTGGTTTGTGGAACAGAGACGGGTACTCTGTACATGACCTCAAGTGTGAGAGATACTATTGCAGTGGTTGATGCAAAAGTTGATATAAACCTATGGCACCGCGGGCTTGGTCACGTGAGCAAAAAAGGGATGAAAGTGATGTTGTTTAAAGAGAAACTGCCAGAGTTGAAATCCCTTGACTTTGATTTGTGTGAGAGCTGCATTCTTGGGAAACAGAGAAATGTTACTTTCTTGAAAGGAGGCAGAACTCCAAAGTCTGAAAAATTGGAGTTGGTACACACAGATTTGTGGAGAGCTTCCCTGGTTGCATCTCTTGGAGGTTCGCGGTATTATATCACATTTATTGATGACTCAAACAGGAAGGTATGGGCTTATTTTCTGAAAAATAAATTTGAGGTATTTGAGACCTTTAAGAAATGGAAGGCCATGGTTGAGACTGAAACAGGTTTGAAGGTAAAATGTTTGAGGCCAGATAATGGTGGAAAGTACATAGATGGGGGGTTTAGAGAATTTTGTACTGCTAATAGGATTAGGATGGAGAAGACTGTTCCCGGGACACCACAACAGAATGGCGTGGTTGAGCGCATGAACAGGACCCTCAATAAGCATGCTAGAAGTATGAGGTTGCATGCTGGGTTGCCAGAAACTTTTTGGGCCGATATAGTTAGCACAACAGCTCACTTGATAAATTGAGGACCGTCAGTTCCTTTGGATTGCAGGATACCTGAAGAGGTATGGAGTGGAAATGAGGTAAATCTTTCTTACTTAAAAGTTTTTGGCTGTTTATCTTATGTTCATATTGACTCTGATGCTCGCAATAAACTAGATACTAAGTCTAGAAAATGTTTCTTTATTGGCTATGGTGATGAAGCTTTTGGTTATCGGTTTTGGGATAATCAAAATCGAAAAATCATCAGGAGTAGAAATGTGATTTTCAATGAACAGGTTATGTACAAAGACAGGTCAAGTGCAGAATCTGTTGTTATAGGGCCAGAACCAAAGAAGTCCGAGTTTGTTGACTTGGATGAATTTTCTGATAGCACAGTGCAGAGTAGGAGTCAAGAAAATGATGAGAATACAGACCCACAGGTAGAACAGTGTACACCCATAAGTGTTGTCCGAAGGTCTTCTAAGAACATTAGACCTCCACAGTGGTTCTCACCATCCTTGTTCTATATTTTGTTGACTGACAGTGGTGAGCCAGAATGTTATGATGAAGCTTTGCAGGTTAAAAATTCTAGCAAGTGGGAGTCGGCCATGAAGGATGAGATGGACTCACTGATGAAGAATCAGACATGGGAACTAACTGAATTGCCAGAAGGGAAGAAAGCTTTACATAACAAATGGGTGTACAGAGTAAAAGAATAGTATGATTGTAGCAAGTGCTACAAGGCCAGATTGGTTGTGAAAGGGTTTCAACAGAAAGAGGGTATTGATTACACATATATTTTCTCTCCAGTTGTGAAGCTAACAACAATCAGGCTGGTACTGGGAATTGTGGCTGCAGAGAACCTACATTTTGAGCAGTTAGATGTGAAAATAGCATTCCTTCATGGTGATTTGGAGGAGGATATTTATATGCATCAGCCACAAGGATTTGCAGTGTAAGGAAAGGAAAATCAGGTTTGCAAACTGAAAAAGAGTTTGTATAGTTTGAAACAAGCTCCAAGACAATGGTACAAGAAGTTTGACAGCTTCATGTGTAGCACCGGGTTCACAAGGTGCCAAGCAGACTATTGTTACTATGTTAAGAGTTTTGACAACTCTTATATCCTATTACTGTTATATGTAGATGATATGCTCATTGCAGGGTCTAACATTGAGGAGATTAATAATCTCAAGAGGCAGTTGTCAAAACAGTTTGCAATGAAGGATTTGGGTGCTGCAAAACAAATCCTTGGTATGAGAATCATCAGAGACAGAGTCAGTGGGACTTTGAAACTTTCACAGACAGAGTATGTGAAGAAGGTTCTCAGTCGATTTAGCATGGATAGTGCTAAACGAGTGAGCACACCTTTGGCTAGTCATTTTAGACTATCTAAGGATCAGTCACCAAAGACAGAGCAGGAGCAGGACTACATGAGTAGGGTTCCCTATGCCTCAGCTATTGGAAGTCTTATGTACACCATGGTCTGCATAAGACCGGACATTGCACATGCAGTGGGAGTAGTGAGTAGGTACATGAGTAATCCGGAAAAACAACATTGGGAGGCAGTCAAATGGATCCTGAGGTATTTGAAAGACACTTCAGATACATCTTTGTGCTTCACAAGTGCAGGTTTAAAACTGCAGGGTTTTGTGGATGCGGATTTAGCTGGTGATGTTGATAACAGGAAGAGTACTACAGGGATTGTGTATACTCTGGGTGGTACAGCTGTAAGTTGGGCTTCTAAGTTGCAGAAGATCGTTGCTCTTTCTACTACAGAAGCTGAGTATGTAGCCATAACTAAAGCTGGGAAGGAAATGGTTTGGTTATAGGGTCTCTTGGATGAGTTGGGTAAGAAGAATGAAAGGGGTACTCTACATAGTGATAGTCAGAGTGCTATTTTTCTTGCTGATAATCCGACGTTTCATTCCAGGACGAAGTATATACAGTTGAGATATCACTTTATTAGCTCTCTTCTCGACAGTGAACAGTTGGTATTGGAGAAGATCCGTGGAACTGAGAATCCAGCAGATATGTTGACTAAGGGTGTCACTATTGAGAAATTGAAGCTATGCTCAGCTTCAGTTGGTCTTCAAGCTTGAGGACAGGTGAATAAGTTGCGGCGATGGTTGCTTTGTTTAAAAGTATGTGGTGCTTGGTGTTGGTGATTGGACCAGTCTCCAAGTGGGAGATTGTTAGGCTATGTGTGGAGCCTGATGGTTTTTTTTGTCCAATTTGATGTTTTCACCACTGTTTGGTATCTGTTTTATTTTAACCCGAAAATATAAGGGTTTCATCTTATTCTTTTGTGTAAGTGAGTGAGCCATCTTTTCTTTTGTGAATACTGTGAGGGGTATCAAGGGATGATACCTCCTTGTATTGTTCTTCAAGACATAGTGAAATCGCTGCAACTCCGTGGACATAACCCAAGTTTGGGTGAACCACGTAAATTTGTGTGCTGTGTGTTTGTTTTTTATTTATTTCTATTTTCTTCTCTATATTCGCATATCAAGAACCATAGGGATAGAGTAGTTTAACCCTAACAATTTTCCATTACCCCATGCTGTACTAGTGCAAAATTACAGACAAGAATGCATGTTTTCTGCCACTATTCTGGTGTATATTATCATGGGTCAATTTCATGGAAATAGTATAAGATATAATGTTGGATTTTCTGTTTTTTAAAAAGAAAACGATGGTCACCAAAGTTAGATCTTGAAAATTTTCACCAAGTGTAATTAATTAGCTGAAATTCAATAGAGATAATAAGGTAAAAATCCTTTTGGGAACAAGCAAATATTGAAATTGAAAAAATATATAATGAGGAAGAAATGAGATGGGGATGAATAAAAGAAATGCCAGGTGACAATGCTGTTGACATTTTCCAATTATTGAAGACAAAGTGGGACTTTGAAATGGATTTGTATTTGACTATCACAGCAATTGCCTTCTTCCTTTTATCTTCGGTTTTTTAAGGAAAACAAAAAACAATTGGAAATCGCACTATAAAGTTAGTATATTTGGGACTATAAAGTAAGTATATTTGAGACTGGGAGATGGTAATGGCTAATGATCTCTGCTGTAACAGACAAACACTTGGCAGCCCTCATCCCATGATTATTGTTCTCCTAATATGGAGAGATTTGTCATTTTCTGTTACTCTCCATTACCACAGGACCATCCAGGGCCATATTCCTGGTTCCTACAATCTATAGAAATGACAGGCTCAAGTGATATTCATTGGTGACATAATTTTTTTTTTCATAATTATTGATAACATTTTATTTTGATCATATAGTTATCTATTGTACCAATGCGGTTTTTAAACTATTTTTTATTTTTAATCAAAATAATTTACAATTTTACCAAATTACTGTCAAAGGATATTATTATACCAATTTACAGTTAAATGATACCTCAAATGGTACCAGAAAACATGTGTCGTTATTTTCATCAAAAGTACCCAAATTAATGTCTTTTATTTGATACTATTATATCAACCATGGGAAAGCAAATGAAAAGGGGGGGGGGTGGATTGTGGAGGAAAAGGCGAATGAAGGATCGAAGGAAATGAGAAACCTAGGAGCCCATATGTAACAATTGAAGGCCGGCACTATCCACCTAAGCCCAAATGATGAAGCAGGCCCATGATTCATGTTCCTCTGTTCAAGTCATGGATGACCCACCTACAGCCTGAGCCTGTAGTATATCCCATATTCCTTAGGCCTCCATGGCGATCTTCCAAAGTCTGTTTTTTCACTCGTTACGGTGCCAATGATCTTCAGATCAAATGAATTTGCGAGTTAAAAATAGCATCTTTTGTTCAATTATATGAGCCAAAATCCCTTTGTTCCGGGCAAGGGTTGTATTGGTGCCAAAAAACTGCAATAACTGGGGCTTTCTTTGTTGTTCTCTCTCAAAAAAAAGGTAATTCTTTGTTGTCTGTCTCTGTGTCTCTTGATTATAAAACTAGAATTCACATTCTCTAACCAACCAATATAAGAAAAAATCTAGAATTGACATGTAAAGTGATGTTACAGTGGCATCCAATTTGTTCTAACTGTTGTCCAGTAGCTTCTGAAATCTGAATTGATGCATTGTAGATTATTCATTATTGATTTTATTTGACCTCAAGTGAATGTTTTTTTTTTAAAAAACGTTAAAATAATCCTGATCATATTTTTAATTTTTGATTGATTGACTGCTTCAAATGAATTCGGATTTGGTATTGTGTTATTTGACCTCCACACAACTCCTATTGTTCATATCATTTTCTCAGGGAAATGGGAATCATAGCATCATCTTTCTTGTAAGTGACTGACACTGTTTGATTCTGCATATATTTTTAGGTTGTATGGGTAATAGATATAAAGCTTACTGACAATTAGCAGAAAATAAGATGGGTTCCAGAAGAGAAGTATGGAGGGTGGGGTGATACATCCACGGGACAGAAGGCAGTGAATGTGTCGTTTGATTTATCCCCTAAACATGATAATGATAACATTTATTGATCTCTGCGAGTCTATTTTTTTCTATATAATAAAATATTATTTCAAATAGGAGGAAACAAGAGAGAGAGAGGAAAAAAATGAAAAGAAAAGAAAATATTGATCTTTCCACAATGTGTTTGGTAGAGACATGTAAAAGTGAAAAAGAAAGTGACAAAATGCAGAAAAAAAATTAGCTTGTTTTAACTTTAACTTCCCAATTCTCCTAATTTTGGAATTGTGATTTGTGCAAGTGAGAAGAAAACGTTAATCTTCCCACTTTTCTTTCTTCACTCTTTTCCTTCCTCGCTCGTTACCTCTATCAATCACTGTCATAGTGTCCTATAGAGAGTGAATGGAATTTAGACTCAGTCAGGTTGGTATTATTTAAGTCTGTATGCAATCCTAAATTTTCCATGTCAAACTTTATTCTTTTTCAGTTGTTCTTGATTGTACATTATCCTCTTGATGCACCTAAATTTGATCCACCCAACAGTATCAGTTCATTTTATTTACGTTTATGTTGAAACTAAGCAATGCTGCACTCCTTTCAGGTTAAATCTGGCTTAGATAGGAATGTTTAAACTGAAAGAAGTGCAAACACTACCTTATAAGAATCTTTGTTTCCAAACACTTTTGATGAGTTTGGGTTTTGTATTTTGGGACCTGAGTCTTTGTTTTGTATTTTGGGACCTGAGTCTTTGATCACACAATTCACAGTAAAGTTTGTTGGCGATTTCAAATCATGTGCAACAAACCGATGCCTTCATCATGATCAGTCACTTTAAATAACCTTTCAACAAATAAAAGAAGGGATCTATTAAAGGACCTAGAAAATCTGATGCCTAACTTGGATGACAAGAGAACTTGAGCAGAAAATCTTTTTCTTTTCTTTTCTTCTGTTATCAGAAGCAATGCGGAGCAAATGTTTTCCATTCTGGACTATAATGATTCAGGTTATGGTTTGAGGATATGGATTTTGATTGGGCAAACTGAAGAAAAGAGGATCCTTGTAGCTGACCCCAAGTATAGTTTGCGATTATGGCTTAGTTCAGTCGAGTTGAGTGATTCAGGTTACTGAAAAGGAATCTTAAACTGTATAACAGACATCTTGCTAACTTCAATTCAATTGGATTTGAAAGAGCAACATGAAGTTACAAAGCAGTATTGTGGCAGTTGTTTGTCACTGTCAAATAGGTTGGGAGACCCTTTGATACAGCAAAGGAGCTAATTTCTGAAGAAATATGCTTCAACAAACTGACAGTCTGGGAAAAATCACACAATAAATTTCTATAGACAGATTAAATCGTGTTCCTGCGTTACAAGAGAGAACGCTTATGTAGGTTAGTTTGCCTTATGCTTTAAATAGGGAACACATTCCACCAAATCATGTGAAAACATTAAAAAAAAAAAAGAAAAAGAAAAAGTAAAAGGACTCTACATAGGGGGTGCTTCAAAACGGTGATCCCTTATAATGACACTGGAATCAGGAATGAAAGATTGTCATGAAATCATGGCAGCTTCTGCATAGCACACTTTACTGTCTTTGATCATTCCTTGTTGAAGCTTGCATGTTATTCAATGTTAACATATTTGACTAGTTGTGGCTTTTGGACTTTCCAGTAGCAGTGGTGGGGTGAGATGCATAGTTAGTACCTATTTCCATGAGGCTGCAAACACAAACCAACGATATAACTTGATTAGAAGTCGAGTAATATCAGCAATAATTATCCAAAATATCTCATGTAGTTGGACATATTTTCTTCCTCTGTAGTTTTTCATTTCTCCTGTAATTCATAATTGATAATTTGCGAGTACTCTAGGTTTCATTCATTCTCACATCATATGCAACAAGAGATTTGCAGTAGTTGGTGTTTGTGAGGACTGTACTGGTGGATCCACACTCGCTCTGTATTAGAGACACAGTTGATCTATTAAGCTTAATCGACCCCGGGTACTGGTAGTTTTGAGCGGTGGCCCCAACATGTGAAGATGACCTCTGCATCCGCATGGCTCTTGGTACATTCTTTCCTTCCATTGATGCCCTTCTCCGGCTAGGTTGCCTCTCAAATGAATCTGGCGGCCTTTGCTTTGGTGCACTCTGTGAACGGGCTTTAGCCTTCGAAGATTCTGTATTGGCCATGTAATTTGGGAACAATGGGTAGTCATAGGACATAGTTTCTGCATAGTCTGGTTGTGGAAATGCAAAAGGAACTTTTGATGTATTGGGTATGGATACAGCAGAGTAGTATTGGGGACTGCTTTGTGCTGTGCTGAAGGAGTAGTCCTCAAAATGCTCGTTGCAGGCTTTGGGGCTCTTATCAGTTATAGCTGATGGAACTGGAGAGACCTGGAAATTGTCTTGTTTTGAGTATGCTTGATGTGATGCATAATGTGTGGAGAACCTTTGCTCATTGCCTTCTGTTTGTGAATGGTTTGAATAACTATTTCTACTCTTCAAACTTCCCTTTGATTCACCAATGTCCATTTCTACAATCTTAATACTCTCCTCCATGCCTCTATCTATATCCTGCATGCACAAGAACAAGGTTGCAGATCACCTGAGCATTCATATTTCAGGTGCATAATTTTTTATTTTTTTTCAAAAAGAAATTATTTTTCTTATCGTTTCAACATTTCCACTAATTCACATCTTTGATCATGTTAGTGAAGAATTAAGGATTGAAGAAAGTAGCATTTTTCTTAGGTATTAAAGGAAAACACTGGAGAAGATTCATGGTGCCCCATATATGATGTTAATATTGAATATCACTTTTCCTGTCGAATGACTCAAATTAATGAATTTCCTGAAAATTTTGACTTTTTTTTGACATAATTGTCATTGAATTTATATTCCAGGAACAGAAAGAAAAGAAATGTGTTCCATGAGGTTCTTGATTCTCATTCTGTATCCCTCGAGCTCAGGAAATTTTTGTTCTACTGCTACAGCAAAGGAGAATATGTACTAGAAATTTCTTTTTGGTAAGAAAATGAAACTTACATGATATGTGTGTCTATATTGATTGTCCTGGGTTGATTTTCTGTGGGTTGATAATCTCTGATTAGCAGGATTTTCTTGATCTTCAGCCATCCGGAGCCTCTGAGCCCGTGCTCTAGCCTGTACTGTCACCAATGCCTGCATGCACCTGAGAGTAGCAGTTGCCTGTTTCCTCACCAGGTGACCCCTTACCAATGCCTGCAACTTCACTAGTCCTTTTAATGCACATAGTGCTTTTCTTGCCTGTAAAAACAACAACAATAGAACAATTAATCAACAATTCACGATGTCAAATCCTCCTAGGTGGAAACTGATACCTTGGCTGGCAGAGTAATATGAAAAGATTGGGGAATTCAAGAGTTGCATATAATACCAAGTAAGAACGGAAGACTGATTGAATTTTTATAGCAGATGCCTCTTCAACTGCACTGGCTCTCTCAGTGGCATCAGCAGTTAGCCGGATGACAACAGCTGCAGCCTGTGCAGCTGCCATAGCAGCATCAGCAGCTGCAGCTGTAGCCACTGCCACGACCATGACATGCTTCTTCTGCTCATCGGCCTCATTGCCCAATGCGGCCTGCACTACAGCTGGTGGAGGAGTCGTGGCAGTAATTAGTTCAGTAGAATTTGTGTACTCCTTGGAAGAAGCTGCTGCTGCTGGCACTGTTGCTGAAGATCTCCTGAAACTCCACCTCTTTTTTTCTTTTGGAGTTGCTGGTGTGATTGAAATGGGAGTCGTTGGATTCTCAATTGGAACTGAAGGAGAATTCTGATTGTTTGCAAGTTTTTCTCTCTCTTTCGCCTTGTCTTTTTTCCCTGTCAAGAAACTCTTAAGCCATTTGCCTGTCTTCCCCATCCCTGTCAAAATCCTATTCTAAGCTGCCATTGTATATATCACAGGAGAAATAGAGAAAGAGATGGCAGCAATTGATATTGTAGATCTCTCCGTCTGTATTTGATATGTAGCTTTCAGCACTATAATGGTCTTCTTTATTGCAACATATCTTAATTGCCTCATTTTTTGACAGCCTGATCTCACTGTTTCATTATTCCTTCTGTGTTTTCACCTACCATATTCAGAGTATAATATTTCTTTCTCTTTTACTTTATGTGATTGGTCTGCGTGATGGGGAAAGAAGCAGAGAGGAAACTCCCCGGTTAAGCCACTTATTGTCACCCTCCTAGAAGATTAATGTTAGAGATTCCTTTGCATTTGATTGAAGGAATAATATAAAAATCTCATATTGTCCTTCGGGTAAATCTCATTTTATATAAAAATCAAGGGTGTTTTGGTGAATCTGGTATTGGTTTATCAGGGATGGAAAGGTTCAGAAACCATGTGAAAAAGGGTCAAAAAACATGCAGGATCCGTGTAAAATACTCATTTCAGGGTTGGAGCTGTCCACTTGAAGAGGGCCTATTTCACTATTTTGGGGGTCATGGAGTTTTAGAACTTGTAAAAACATATTGTGGGGTAGTGGGCTCCACAGAGAAATGTATGAGTAAGGGTGAGGTTGTGGTATGTGCACATGCTCATCTTATACTCTTCTTTCTGGTGTCTTTTTGAGTCAAGTTTTTTCAAGGTCCCAAATTGAGGAGGGTCAGCTTGATACTATGACCCTAAAACAAGTCATCTCATCTCTCTACTTTATTTACTCAAAACTCAAAAGGGTGTAGGGTCCAATAGCTTTCATTCTCCTGTTCTGGAGACACTGGTATGTGATCAAGAGAATGAGGGAGCAGTTGTTGGGGAGACAGATTAATTTAATGTTGTAAATTACAACTGACTTGGCTTAGCCTGTAAGGGCCTTTGGTCAGGACCACTTACATGTACAGTTGATTCATTTGGGTAAATTTCATTTAAGTAACTTAATTAGAAAAAGATTGTTACATATAGCAGGAAATTCAGAGGACATTTACAAAGATTCAGGTTTCCAAATTCCAATTTTAGAGAGAAAGCAAAAAGATTTACTGTTTAATGTTTGAGATCAGCCTGTTCACTTGTCAGGCCCAAGATATGAATCAAGGATTAAGCATCATCATAAACAGACAAAAGTCTTCTGTTCAGGAACATCTAGCAAATCTTCTCCACTCATGCATCCATAGGATTTAAATGAGTAGTTTAACTTTTTTTTTGTTATCATTTGCATAATATGACCAATAAAGAAAAAAGTTTTCAATAGAAATAATCATCAAGGAGACTCCAGCTTTAATTCTTGAACTATAGCAGATGGTTAGTACATGAACATTGATTCATGAGATTTGGACCCATCTTGAACATCATAGATGAATAATGTGTCATGGCTATAATATAGTTTTTCAATAATGAAAAAGACTAGTTGGCAATCACATGGTGTGTTTATGTGCTTCTTCTTTGACTAGGTGTTTGGATCAGAATAATCCCTCAAATTTATCTAATTGTTTATCATTTTAAATGATATTACTCAGATAAAAAAAACAACGATATTGTTAAAACATAATTTGTTAATATTAAAGTAATATTGTTTAAAATGACAAAATTATTTCTATACAATTTTTTTTCCTTCTTATTTTTTTTTATTTATATAATTTTATCAAATGAATCGATATTGTTTTTATATCATGTTATGTTATTTTGATCCTTTTTTTTTATTTTATGATTCAGAAGATTGAAATATCTAAGTAATTGAGATCAATAGTAATTTATGTGTTTTTTCCTCAATTGAATGTTAACCATATGAAAAAAATAGCGATATTGTCAAAACATGATTTGTAAATGTTAGTAATATTGTTTAAAATGACAAAATTATCTCTATACAATTTTTTTTTCTTTCTTTTTTTCATATTTATAATTTTATCAAATGAATTAATATTGTTTTTTATTTTTATTTTATGATTCAGAAGACTACTGAAAGATCTAAAGTGAGGTCAATAGTAATTTATGTGTTTTTTCCTCAATTGAATGTTAACCATGTGAAAAAAACAGTCCATATCCCTTCAAAGACATTCTGTCATACAGGCAGCATTATTGTTATCTAACTATAAAATAAAATAGCTGATTTATCAATTATTTGATTAAATATTTAGATATATAATAAGAAAGAAGGAAATGTTAAGATTTAGTTTTAAGAGAATCTCTTAAAACTAAAAATTTAAAGTGCTCGTCACATGGACAAGAAAAGATCCGTTCATGCATGTGAAAGATTGCTTGACTGAAGAAACATCCATCCCTTCCTCTTTTTGTTTGTATTTGTACATTTATTTTCTGGCAATCTGCTATACCTAAATTTCCCTTTTTGGTTGTAGCCTCTCATGTGCACTTTGGCCCCCCACCCCCCTTGTTTTTTTTATCTTTTACTCATCTTAAAAACCGTGTAGGGCCCTTATACATTCGCCCCAAATACAAAAAAATTCTACAGATGTTACCAACTTTACAATATCAACAAAGTTTACAAGTAGAGGTGCAAATTTTGACCCAAGTCCATTAGACCAACATATTTTACTTGCATTTAATTTATAAAATTTTGGATCAAATTGAGTTTATCTATAATTAAATGGGTAACCCGTTAAAATATTATTTTCACAATACATACTTAATTCTTTTCCTCCCGTTTGTATTTGTGTTTGCTATTGAAGTTATTTAATTTGTATTGTGTGATAGCTATTCAATTTCTCCTCCATAAATAAGCTTCAATCTCTTGTCACAATGAATTTTGTTCTAATGACACTTCATGTATCATGTATGTAAGACATCAACAACAAATAATATGAAACAAAAAGAGCTGGTATAACTAGCAAGTTAAAGACAGCTACAGGAAATGTTGCCTAATTTTTTTTTGTATAACCAACAAGTTAAAGATAATTATAAAAAATAAGCTTTATATTTAATATAATATTTGTTTTAATTAATATATTTTTTAATGAATCACTTTTTGGGTTTATTCACGAAAAAATGAATTGGATTTGAATATGAAAAAATTGATCCGTTTAAAATCGAATCTTTTTAACTTGCACCTATTGACTTATCATCCGTGGTTCAACATTAAAAAACAATTAATGTTCATTTAGTACATCAGTCAAATAAAAGAAAGATAGAATTAAAAAAAAAGAACATAATTAAAAGGGAGAAACGATGAAATAGTTTAAATGAACTATTGATATATAACATTTTTAAATTTATTTTTTCATCTAAAATATGAAAACTTAATTAAATTTTACTATTTTACATAAAAAAAAATATAATAATTTATTTGTAAATGAATCTTGTGAAAACATTTCCACGTACAACTGAACCATCACATAAATATCATATAGCCGATGCTATTGGATCATGTCGGATTTGGTCGATGCAACAAAACTGTAAAAAATTATTTATCCTACCTGTTTACGTGGTGAATTCTCTATATATCATTATTGCCGCAACCTTCCAAGTTTAAAACTAATAAAGTAATAAATAAAAACTGTAATGAAGTCTATACATGTTTTTTTTTATCTTTGCAAACCTATTGAATCTACTCCAATAGCAATATAGCGAGAGGTAATCATTTATTAAGTTTTTTATCCCTCAATATAAATATTTGATGTTAATGGAATTCAATAATAATATAAAAAATACCAATAACATTGTAAAAAATTACAAATGACTAAAATAAATACCATTCTCATTCCATGCAGTAAACTTCAACATGAAAGTAACATGTTTAAACATTGTTATTTTTATAGTAGAATTTTTATCTAGGGCAAGAATCAAGTGCATCAACACTAAACACTATCTGTTATTGAAAAAAATGGAATCATTTTCATTTTAGACAATATTGATGTACTCGATCCACAAAGACATGGTAATAAAAAAAAATTATTTGGACGAATCTTTGTGAACTAAGTGCATAACATTATATATTGTTTGAGAAAGATAATCAATCTCATCTTAAATGATGTTGATCCATTAGATTCACAAAAATCTAATTCAAACAAGAATTTTTCATTTTAACATGACGTAATGATGATATATCTTATTTTAGATTACAAGGTCAAACGTTTGACATGATATATATATACCTTCGTACTAAGAAAATATGATACTATGAAGAGGTAACCCCTCCCTTTTTGTGTGTAGATACAACATAATGCCAATTTCATTATCCATGGCAAAAATCATTTGAATTATTACATTTTAAATGTTTGGAATAAACGAATAATTCAAATATGAGGGAAATGGATGCAAGGGCGAAGAAGAGGATGAGAAGAGAATATGATATTATTTTGGCTAATATGATTTTTTATTTTTTGTTTTGTAGAATTCATTTGTAAACTCTATCGATTTTGATAGATTTTACAATAAACTAACTCAATTTTATAGTGAATGCATTTCAAAACGAATTCTTTAAGTTTTTTTATTTTATTTTCAAACATGACAAATATAAAATTCCAAATGAATTTCATAAAATTTATAAAATTCATTTGTTCTAAATGTTTTACCTTAAAAAGAGGAATTAAAAAAATATCGCATTTGTTAGTACTCACATTTAATGATAAATTATTACATTTGATAATAACACAGTTGATAGCACCAAATGTGATAATTTATCATTAACTATGACTATTTTAATTACAAATGTGATAATTTTTAGCATTCTTTGTTTCAAGACAAACAAGGCACCTAAGAAATCTTATCTCAAGAATATAAAGAACAAATAAGTACACCTCTCTCTCGACATTTGCCTAAAAAAATCATGAAAATCTAAAGAAATCACAACAATTCAGCTCGAATGAAAAAAGTAAAATAAAATATCACCCACAACTTTATCTGCAGCGTTCAAATAAGAACATAATGAATAAATATGTGATTTGTATTTGAATATTTCACTCATATTTCTTTTTATATTTCTAATCACAGATATTGATTCGTTAACAACTTGGTTTTCAAATAGAGGTTAGTGTTTGGTTTTCATAAGAGGAATAGAGATGGTTTTTTTTTTTCCTTTGCTAATGAATTAGATGCATTGTTTCTTTGTTATTTGTTGATATTATTTTTAAAAAATAAAAAAATAAACTTAAGTTAATGAACTGAATAATTATATATTTATATTTAAAATTTATAAATATATAAATATATAAACATTTTGAACCTATTTTCAATTTTAATATTTTTTTTAAAAAAATAAACGATCTCCCACACTGCCGTGCCGGAATCTCGTATGCTAGATCCAAACTACTACCTCCTTGAACTATCGAGTGTGAACTAAGCCATATATGGTTAAATGCGGACTGGGCCAGCTGAGATCCAAAAGAACCTAGCTCAGACCAGCCTAGTCTATGGACCTCTCTTTGCAGCCCACAGTTGTCAATAGAACTCAATCTTTGCCCATGTGGAAAGTTTGGAATTTGGTTTTGAGAGGGACAGCACAGCACTCACCAGAGAAGTTTCCTCTTCTTTTCCTACATTTATATTATGCATACCATGATCAGTTATAATTGAAAAGGATTCATGCACATTTGGATTGCATTACCTAAAAAAAGGACTTGACGTGCCATAATTGTATTCACTCATTTCCAAATATTAGGTGGCATCAATTGACATCTTTTACATATGTTGATTTTGGTTTATATTCACTGTTCAAAGCGTTAATCCTACCAACAATGTAGCCAAACAAAAAGGGTCCACTTGCTTTCTTCAATTTGTGGAGTTTTTGATGATTAGAGCACAACAAAAAAGGTTCAGAAAATAAGCTCTGCAAAATGGCTGGAACGTTGCCTGGGATTCATGGGGTGCGTCAAAGGAAGAGGATGCATCTATATAACCGTCAACAGGATCCTTCAAGCCATCGTGAGCCACCTATCAAGGAACGGCTCGACCCATCGATGATAAGCACCATGGATGAAACAGCACTGAGAGCTCGCCAACGGCTTGAGCAAAAGCTTGGATACTTGTAATCCTCTTCCAAGTGTCTTCTTTGTCCTCTTGGCTTAGTCTATGAATTCAGTTTTTTTTTTTTTTGTGATTTTAAAAATATGCTGATGAATTTTGCATAGCAGAAGCCTAATTTCTTATTTCGTAGATCATTGTGGCTCAGATTCTCTTTTACAAATGCTAGGAACTTACTAACTTTCTCTTCTAATTATATATAGGTCAAGTAAGAAAGAACAAGATGAAGCTAGAAGAAGCAGTCAGAATTTAGGCTCAAAAAAATTAGGGAGGCAGTGGTACTTTCAGGCCAGAAGATGTAAATCACACAGAAAGATTTGTGCAGTTTGCTTGGAAGATTTTCAGGCTGAGCAACAGATTATGGACCTCTCATGTTCTCACAAGTATCATTCAAATTGCCTGTTGCCTTGGCTTGCACTTGCAGCCCATCCTAATTGCCCCTACTGTCGAACCCCGGTCAAGTCCTGATGTTACTCGATGAAAAAAGCTGGTGCCCAACTTAAGAATTCATAACTTTGGTGTAGAAGCTGATGCCCAACATAAAATCTTCATGCTGTTAAGTTTTGGATTTTTAATTTATATGTTCTCCTGCGTAATCTCAGTTTATATATATATATATTGTAATAGCCAATCTAGAATCCTAACACGAGAGAAGAAAATCACAATTTATGTAGCAATCTCACATTAATACATTAGGAAGAAGCTTAGGGACCACTCTGTTTGAAATCTAAGAAATTGCAGCACTTATTTAAGTCAGATACGGTTGAACAAGAATCTCAAATTTAGCCATATATTTTTCTTGACTTTTTTTAGTATATTGACTTTACGGAAAGAAAGATTATGACATGTTTCATCAATAAGCTGCACTTATTGATCTTTTTTTTTTTAAAATACCGATTGGGTTAGTAATAGTTTCGTTTTAAACTTTGAAATCGTTTTTAGTGAAATAGCAATATAATTAAAACATTTTCTTTTATATAAATTGAATTTTTTAACAGTTATTTTTAATTTTAATTTTTTTTCATAAACGATAATTGATTTAATTTTTGTTTATAAGAATTATAAATCATTTCATAAGCTCGATATTTTAATCGAGGATCGAGATAAATTCAAAAGAAATTTTGTTTAACCGAATTGAGATTGAGATGCACCCAATATCAATGTAAAAACTGAGTAAAACTAGCAAACCAAAGTATTGTTACAAATAAATTCAATGTTGGCTTTATCAAAAAATTTATTAATTTGACAATAGTTAACAAAAGCAAAGATCAGTGAAATTTAAGCAAAGAATGTTTATATACATTTAACTTTTAATTTTGATAATCAATTCCTTTGAAATACAATATTTTTAACACATTTTAACAATAGGTACAAGTACTTTACAATATGTCGAGTCAATTGCATGGGGATAGAATCTTCAATATTAACTTTTTGTTTTGATGAAAGTGAATAAACAGAAATGAGGCAAAATAAGAAAACACGACATCATCCATTCCATTATTTGAAAGATTCTTAATTAGAAAAGAAAAGAAAATGGAGGGAACCTATATTCTTTCATTCCCCTCAAAAGACCATAATCATTGGCAAATGAAAATATAAAGTCAATAAGATGTTTTGCTCTTTCTAATAGATTTGGTTGGGGCAATGTTTTAAATGGAAATTAAAAAAGTTTTGAAAAAAATAAAGCACTTAATTTTTATGACCTGGTGAATATAGTTGTTCTTAATAAAATTTCCTGCATAGGATCCAACGTCCAACTCTCAACGACCCATCTTACCCAGCTCCATGTGATCGCTTCTCTGATCAGCCACGTTAACCTTTTAAATTCCAATAACGAAATTCTCCATTCCATTAAATACCCCAACGCAAAAATTCAAACTTTTCCAAGTAGTCATTTAAAACACGTAAGACGTCTCTCTCTCTCTCTATCTATCTATCTATCTCTCTGTCTCTCCGTGTGTGTAATCAAGTTCTAAAGATGGCTTCTGTTAATGCCATTGCCTTTCTTGCAATCCTTCTTGTTCTGCATCCGAAGACTGCTACAAGTGACTTTTTGTCTCCTCTTCTCTCTCCTATCTTCGGTTTGTTGCTAAATACTGCCCTTTTAGCCCTCTTTATGCATTTCTTTTCTGGGTGTTCTATAATAGTTTAATTTCTTTGATGGGTTTTAGATTTTGTTGCTTTTTATCAACTGGGTCTTGCTTGGTTTTCATTAATATATGATAATGTTATGGAATTTTCAAGTGTTTGATTGTATTGATGTTGTTGTGCTATGTGGGTACTAGATGATGTGTGCAAAGAAGTGGAATGTGGAAAGGGAAAGTGCAAGGCTTCTCAAAATAGTACTTTCTTTTTTGAATGTGAATGTGATCCTGGGTGGAAGCAGACTCGCTCTGATCACGATGATTATCTCAAGTTTCTCCCTTGCATAGTTCCCAACTGTGAGCTCTCTCTCTCTCTTGTAGATGATTTTTGTGTTCAACCATACAACATTGTATTTTCAACTGATATCTATTCAAATTTATCGGTTGTATATTGCTTTGTTTATCTATGATTATCTGGAAATATATCCACAGACCAGATGCTGTGTTCAACGAGTATTGCGTTGCTGTTGCTGCTGCTTAGTTAGGTTATATTGGTAATTAGTTGTTTAAATACTGATCAAGGTGGCTTTTGTTGAAATACTACTAAATTTAGATGAACCCATTGATTACTCCCCGCTAATACATGCGAGGATGATGATGATGATTTGATCTAGAGCTCTTTATAAAATAAAAAAATAGAAAAAAAGGAGAAGTATCCTTCCTTTCTAGGAGTGCTGATTCTTTTGGTTGATTTGGACTTGATTTTTTGCCATAAGGAGAGACTTAGATTTGGAGGTAAAATGAAGTCTGAACTTGAAGAAAAATTGATAATAAATGTTCAATTTTGTGGTGCATGTTAATCACATCTTAATCCAGTCGACAACGTGTAGTCACGAGACAACTTGAACTTTCTTAAGAAGATAAAGAAACATTTGTAAAGATGTGACACTAGTGTCTTTAAGTCAAAGATTGAATTTTTGATCTTCTTTATAAAATGTTGGATTGCATGCCTTAATATATGACAATTAAGATTCTTGTGTTTGTTTTTATAGTAGTTAAGCAATTTCATGGTTTTCTTTGTTGATGGCTTGGGATTTTTTATTCAGGCACACTCAATTTCGGATGCTCGGAAGCACCTCCCCCTGTTCAGCCGAAACCAAACAAAGCTAATGAGTCAATCTTTGATAGTAAGAACTATTGTATTAGCATCTTCTGCTGTCTTTCAGTACTCTTCGTTTGGTACTTATGCATTATTTTGTGGTTTTTCGTAGTCTGCCACTGGACTGACTGTGGAGGTGGTTCGTGCAACAAGACATCACCATTCACATACAATTGCGAATGTGCAGAGGGTTATAATAACCTACTCAATGTATTTGCATTTTCATGCTTCAAAGAATGTAAGAGCACTTACCTATAACTTGTTAAAGATACTATAAATTGCTAAAGAACGTAGGATTTTTCTTAGTTTTAACGGACTAAAATTAAAATTGGTGATGATGTATGTGCATAAAATTTGTTAAATATACTGTGCACCAATTTGGTGATTCGAGAGGGAATTACTGAACTGAGATTGGATATTGTGATTTCAAGGTTCACTCGGAATGGATTGTGCAACTCTTGGGATTTCAGTGTCAAATAAATCTACTTCTCCAACACCTGTCCTTGCTGATAATGGTAAGAATAAAGGTGTAGTCAGCGATTAATTAAAACATATTTTATGCCAATGTGTCTCGAAAATAATTGATCAGAAACTGCTTTTTCATTTCTTTCTTAGAAGCATTGAAGCTATGATCCTTAGGACATATGTTTCCCCATTTACTTATGGGGAAGGTCATGATCTAATTTATAAGTAAACGGCCAATCTACTTGACTTTGTCTTATCTTCCCAGTTTTGATTGAGGTGTTTAACAACTAACTTTCTTTCCTCAACATTAGTATTTTGAGAATGTAGCATACAGATAAAGCTGTTTCTCTTCATAAAATTGGCGTTCCCATGATTTGATTTTTTGTCATGTCGACTTTTTTTTCCTTTAACAGCTGGATTGAATCTAGGAGGAAGCTATTGCCTGTGGATAATCTTGATGACATTCCAGGCCATGGTTCTGTGGATATAAAACAAATAGGTGGATGCTCTGATCATATGGATATCTGTGTAGTCACTTTCTCCGTTTGATACCCCATGCCTGCATTAGCCGGATGTTATAGTAGCCCGAGCTTTCAGTTTATATATAAATAAATTACTGCACACACTTGGGGCGGAATTTATTCTTGTAGTCACGCTTGATATCGAGTTTTTTTTTTTTTTTGCTGATTAAGTAGATTTCTTGGTAGCACCAGTCATTTTGTAACTTTTGTTTACGTTTGTGCAACATGTTTTCATGGTTTTATTAGTTATTATCATATCACTTTATGAGACTGAAATTGTTGCTGCTTGTAATCGTGAGTTCCTTTTTGTTCTTTGCATGTATTTTCTTTCTTCTCAACCCCAACCCCAACCCCAACCCCCACCCCCACCCCCAACCCCAACACACACACACACCTCTAATTGATATTCCATGCGGGAATAAAGTAACCCTACAATCAGCATCCAAGTAGAGCTGCAAAAACGGAGGGGGGAGTCTAAATAAACTGTACGCTGAATATCATGCTGAGCTGCTTGTGCCAATGCATCAGTACAAGCGTTACTCTATGTAAATATGTGTCATCTTGTACGAGTCCAAGGTCCCCAGCAAGTTCGTGCACTCAGTGATAAAATGCTCAAAGG
Organism: Bretschneidera sinensis; assembly: GCA_023935145.1. Lineage (NCBI taxonomy): Eukaryota > Viridiplantae > Streptophyta > Magnoliopsida > Brassicales > Akaniaceae > Bretschneidera > Bretschneidera sinensis. Next base: position 84,265,904 of record CM043705.1, on the reverse strand, counting down.
GGTGCAGCTTAGCATCTGCTTTCAAAATGAAGGAAATAACAGAAGAAGCATTACATTCAATCTCCAAAATTTGATATTCCTTTTCTGGCACCCAAGACAAGACCCTCTCACCCGCACCCCATAACTCTGCCGCAATACTACGATTGATACCAAGATCTGTTCGGAACCCAAAAATCCATTGACCAAAGTTTTGGTTAGGCTGCAAAAGAAAAATGAACATCTTGAGAAGAGCAATCAAATGGATACATAAGGAAGCCAAAGGAAAAAGCCTCCCGCTAAAGCAAAAAGAGTAGCTCTTGCCAACATAGTGCACCTCATTTGGTTGGTCAGGAATGCAAAGCTATTCGAGGAAACCTCTGTTCACCCAAATAGTATAGTCAGGAAAATCAAAATCCATGTGTATAGAATAGTATATGCCTCTTTTTCTGAGCTAAAGCTTCTCTTGTAAGCCTCTTTTGTTATTTTGTATATGTTTTTATTGTATATCTCCTTGGTATGTCCAGTGAATTTTGTATATAATTGATCAATACAAGTTTTATTTACATATCAAAAAAAAAAAATTCATTGACCCAATTGCAAATGAGGCCTTAGTACCCGCATGACCCGGATTACCAGAGCATGCTCCATCACCTCTATGGATGCCTAGGCTTGAACTCAGGTTTTGTTAGCCTCCTTGGCTCTTGAAGCCAAGGTTTCTAGTCTAATTGTTATACTTCCAAAAGACAGGACATCAGTTATGCAGCTTCATACCAGAAAATATATTAAAGTGATTCGAGTCTAAAACTACCATGCCTTGTGTTAAGGCAGAAACATTTTGGTTTAAGAGCTCACTGCGTGGAGAAAATCTCTTCCAAGTCATGGATAGATTTTTAGCGTGGCTTCTGATGTGATTTTTGTTTTCAATATTTGATCTTCGGCTTCAACAAATAACGTTTTGCTTTTTTGAGAAATAAATACACCATTGGGCATTGGCATTATGAGCCAATAATGGATTTACTTTTAATCCAATAAGGCTAGGGTGCAGCACTTAAAATTCTAGGCCTATGAGTTTCTTGGACATCTCACTAAGGCCCAATAACTTGTTACTTCTTTTTTGGGACAGCATTAACAATAGTATGTCTAGATTTTAATATGAGATGTAAAAAAAAAAAAAAATTGTTTAAGAAATTATCTTAATTAAAAATAAAAACATAACTTGTAGCGGAAGAAATTATTGAGGACTTGATTGTAAGTAGTAGGAGTAATCGATTAAACTTACAAAAAAAAAATCCAATCAGTCACAAATCGGAATTTACTCTCAGGCTCTCTGCATCTAGTCACTCACTGACGGCTGAAGCCCCACTCCAGCAATCATTCAATCAAATCTTCTTTTAAAACTCTCTCGTTCACTCATTACACTACTTAACCTATGCAAAACCTAAGCTGTCCCATCTTAGTCTTATTAGTGACAAAATCAAATCTATACACTTTGATTAGACCCCATGGCCACATCTTTACTCTTTAATCTCGGCACTCGCCGTTTCGGCGGCATAAAAACCCCACGTTTCACCCATTATTTATTCTTAGCCCACCTAGCCGTTTAGCCCCATTTAATTCGCCCATTGCCCATTACCAACCTAACCAAGATGGCTTATCTCCGTTTCCGTCATGTCTGACTGTGCATTTACTATTACTTTACTATTTTTTTTGATATTGGTGTATGAATTATTGGTGACTTTTTCATCTCCCTCTTGCCTTTGCTTTTTTTCATTCTTGGTTTTCGTTTCCAACAAAAGCTTTCCTTTCTTGTTAGTAGTAGTTCCTACAATGGTGTGTGGGCAGTCCCCATTAAAAGGACCTGTCGGTTTATCATCGGTCACCACCACAGTACGGTTTGTTTTTTTTACTCTAATTTTTTCACCTCACTCATTCTAACGCTATTCATTCGTTTTGTTTCCAGATTTGCCCTCCTGTGACTGCAAGTCAAGTGTCTATCAGTGGTTCAGTGTTGCGGTAAATATTTACTACTGGTTAATGATCTTTGGAAATTGGAGCTAACACAACAACCCCCACAATTTTCGCTCTCATTCGTGACACAGTGATATTGACTGATTGATGTTTACATTATTTTGATGCTGTCTATTCTGTAGGCTACTCTCCTATGCTAACCAAATTTATGCAAAGCCAAAAATTAAAATAATATTTTGATTTATGAACACACCGGCCTATTTCTTAAGCCCCTCCACACGTGTTATCATATGATTGAATGACGATGATATAGCATATGGTTTCGTGGCTCTAAATAAAACATCAATTCTATATTGGTGGATTTAGTAAAGTCATCATTAAAAACCCTTGGATAAGGCTTGGCAAATTAATAATATTGGTAGTGTGTCTAGCACGAATTTTTTTTTATTGTATTGGGTATAAATTTTGATTGAAAATTTTATTAATAATAAAAAAAAAAATTTTGATGTTCAAAAAATGAAAATTTTGATGAGTTTTTACAAACTTTGTTTTTGTAATGTCATTAATTATAAATTGGAGTAAAGTAGCTTTGCATATTCATATCATATTTTTTATGCGTTTATTTGGATATTGATTATTTTATTGTAAAAATTATGTTATAAAACATGTAATATATATAAATTTTGATTATAAAATAATTTTTATTAAATTTAAAAATCTAATGAGTCTAAATATATATGCAAAAATAATATATTGCATATTTTACTGTACAAGTATTATAGAAAATAAATCAATCCCTTATTGAGAAAATTTTCACATAAATGATTGATCGGATCATCTTCAATTCCTCTTACTTAAATATGCAGACATGAAACTCATTGTCATGTTCAATAATTAGTATATTCTTACATTAATAGTGTTTGGATTCAAGAGAAAAAGTAAAGGAAAAAAGTAAGAGATTATTAACGACTCTGTTTTAAATTTTTTTTATTATTGTGGTGATATAAAGTAGCTTAAAGATGATAAAAATAACTGAGTGAGGGGTTTTTGTCACGTGTTTAATGAATTTAAGTAAGCTATTAGCAAAAAAAATTATTTGATATGCATAAGATTGGGTAAAAAAATGCTTAAGGTAGACTCAATTTATGGGTTAGATAACTTAGGTAAATGATATGTCATATCTCACAATCACATTATAAGCATGTCATAATGTAAATTGAGCATGGTTGCTGACCAAAATAAGGTGGTGGATGGGTGTTGATAATCAAAGATTCCACTTATATTCCATTTGAAATCAAGGATAAAATTTATCCCCAAGTGGGAACCTAGGGTAGGATGTTCGTTTCACCATCTTTAAACAGAATGGAATTCTTGTCATCCACACAAAAAAAAGTTCCTACAAACATGTTATTATGCAATTTGCTCATATGTCATCCTCATTGACCCTGGAAGTTGGTGGTGGCTGGTGGGTTTTAATCTTCCATTTAATTCTCCCTCCCTTTCAATTTATTACTTAGTAATGGCCTTGTCCCATCTCATCATATTTGTCTCCATTCTTTACAATTTCTTAAACCTCCTTACATAAAAAATTGTACAATAAATTATAACGACAGCCCATAATTAGCCCCAAAATAGAATGCATTTTAGTGCATATAACATGGAAAAGTTTAGGACAATAGATGGAATCTCCAATGTACTACTACTGCTTTCTTTCCGTTTTTATTTTCTTGTAGATTATACGATGCCTAAGAATTTTTTTTTTATCTTATTTATGTATTTTATATGATCAAACAAATATATTTGATAATAAATATTCATTTTTAATGTTAAAAGCAAAAATAAATCTATACATAAAATAATTTTTTTTTTATTTCAAGGCATAGGAGTAGCCACCTTTTAATAATTATTTGTTGTGTAATGCTCAATTCAACGTAATTCCATCACTTACAACAAAAAAAAATAGTATTTGATTCACACATTCATTAGAGATGAAAATAGACTGAGTTTATTTTCGTTCTCATTTACAAAAATACTTTTCATCTACGTTTTCATTTTTACTGAAGATTTTATTGAAGATTTTTTAAAACTTCAATTTTCATCACCATCTCCGTTTATAAACAGAAAATATTATTTTTCATTAAAAAAATCAAAGATTTTCTATTAACCAATTTTTTTATTAAAAATCTTAACTAAACCATATTAAAAAATTATTTATTTCACAATAACATTATATATAAGATAAAAACACAATATCATTAAACAAAATTAAAGTACAAGATAAATGTTCAATACATAGTAAAACACTGAATCATTCTCAAAACACGCATCCAATTACATGTTATAAAATTAAATCTTAAAATAAGTTTGATATTAAATGTACATATATATATATATATAAAAGTTGGATATCAATTGTTACCGGTAGAAACTAGGTTAAGTTAAAAATTATTTAATGTTATGGAAAAAAATTATGTTATAATACTATCATATATATATTTTTTATTTTATCAAAATATGCAGTCGATTGGAGATGAGGTGAAGAGTGTTTTATATCATTGTGTGGAGCCATATAGAGCTTATAGGGTCTCCAAAGGAACACGTAGCATCAAAGTTTAATGATGATAATGAGATCCTTCTGTCCTACCAACACATGCATCCCCCATTTTAATTCCATCTTTTTCATCCTCCCAATATCCTGTCTCCTGATATTTAATGTAACACAAGTTAAAAAATAAAAAATAAAAAAAAAATTGTCATTGTTTGCAAATTTTTGTGGCTTTATTTTTATTGGTGAGAAATTGTTTTCCAATCATAAAACCCATCACTTTTAATGAGTAATGGCTTAGGAAGGATAAAAAGAAGGGAACAATTTGCCAATCTCCCGTCTAGTGACTGACTGACTAATCTCTCTTTTTCTCAGCATAGTGCAGTATTCTTAATTTGTATGTTTTGGGGCCATGGCGATGATGAACTATAGCTGCTTTTGCTAAAAGTTAGAAGATTCCCTTGAACTCCTTGTGTGATTCTTTGTAAATCCACATTTTTTTTTGCTAATGCAATAATTAATTTTGTCTATTTTCTTTTAAAAAATGTAATAGCCACGAACTAACTACAAATAACTAAAATTGTGTTGTGGGGAATCACCTATAAGCTACAGGGTGAGAAAAGGTGAGCTCTCCCCGAGACACAGGATGGCTAGAACACCACTTGGATTTATACTCAAATTAGATCCAATAAATATTTGGGCTTGGCTTAGGCAACTATGGTGATGGTGATGGTGATGGTGATTTGGATCGAGTTTTTATTGAGTTATTTAAGTTTAAGTTTGGTTAAAATTTGTTTAGATTGAGTTTAAGTTTAAAATTAGGTTCGATTAGTTTATCGAATCAAGTTCGAATAACTTAATATTCGGTTTGAAAAGTTATTGAATAGTTCGATAAGTTATTATCGAGCTCGAGCTAATACTTATTATTTATTAAAATTGAAGTCTAACCTCGAGTTCGAGTTTAAATGGACAATCCAAGATTCAAGTTTGAGCTCGGACTTAAATAAAATCGTTTGTTATTGAGTTCGAGTCATAAGAAAATTTATTGAGCTTGAACTCGAGTTCAATTTTTAAGCTCGATTCAAATTCGAACTCGAACTGAAGCTTGAATCTGTTAATTTTAAATTCGAATCTAATTTAAAAATATTTCAATTCAATTTGGTTCTCTAAGTTCACTCCTATTCAAATGGTAGGGTAGGTGAGGTTAAAAGTAAAAATCCTAAGTTCGAATCCTATGTACCAAAAATATCAAATTCAAGTAAATTTTAGAAAGGCAAATACATGTTAACACCATGTGGTTAACTTTATACTAATTCAGGTTCGTGTGTTTTAAATGGTTTAATTTGAGTATTTTGAGCTTGTATCTGTAAGCAAATAAAGAATATTATATTAAAAAATCTCATATGAATGGCACATGAGTGGTGAGTGCATTTTCAAAGAATATAAAAATAAAAATCCAAATTAAATAGAAAGAAAAAAAACAAAAAATCTTGGGGCTACAACTGCTTGCTCCACCGTAATCTTCTTCCCCATTTTCTTTAATCGTTCCAAGGGCCCATCAAATATTACAAGCAAATTTGATGTGCACATATGTGCCTTTCTAAAATCACAGTATTTCTAAATGTAGATAAGCAAGCCAAGTTCTTCACCGTGGTTTTCAGCTTGTAAATGTAGTCATTCTCAATTGAAAATCTCTCTGAACTAACTCTAAGATAAAAATTTATGAAATAATTTTTTTTTTCATATAAAAAGAATTTATGTCAAATATTCTTAAAGATGATTTATAAAAACAATTAAGAATTTTAAAATAGTCTTTAAAACTGAATTTCTGTAAAAAAATATATATATATATTTTCACTGTTATAAAAAAACTATAAAATATGTAATTAAGCATTTTTACTTCCGACATTCATCACGATATCTCATATTATATCTATATGTATCATCTCCAACCTCTCTTAAATTCCTCCATTCAATTTAATCGATGGATGAGCTTTTCTAAATTATTGTTTTCGAAATTAATGTAGCAGGACCAGATTAAGTTCATTCAATTTTAAAATGGGTCAGCCAAGAAACATTCATTAGACTTGGACATAGCCTATACTGGAAGCAAAAAGAGGGCCAACATTATTTTTTGATAGCCATCGATTTCCAAGTCCCCTTGTCATGAGATATTACAGAAAACTGAACGAAAGAAATGTGCGCTCGACGGCGGATCATGGATGGATTGAATTAAAAAGAAGAAAACAATTTGGCATAAATGAAGAACCCCCTGATTTGATAGATGGAGAGTTCTTGATAACCATACGACTCTAGGCAGTGCATCAACATCGTAATAATTGACACCCAAAATCAATAGTCAATTTATGCCTCTGCCCTCGTTTCTCTCCTTGGCAATTTATCAACCCTCTCTCTTGCAATGCATTATTTGACACCCATTGTTTTAATTCAATGATCAAAACGATTGTATTCGGTTCGATAACACTTTACTAATCATTCTTATTAGATATCATTAAACTTGATTGTCTGGTGGTGTTGATGTCAAAAATGAGTGTTGCTGAGCTGGATGTTTAGCCTGTAGAAGTACCTGCACAGAGAAAAGGAGATTAGCTATTGGGATCGACGGAGGGGATGCCTCCGAGGATGCTCCGATGCTTAAGTTAGCAAAAGCTCAAGGTTGTATGTGTTTAAAGCTGAAAAGCTCAGTCCCCTCTCTTTGGACCGCTTACCAAGTCCTTTTATAGAGTTTCGGAGGCGGTGATATTCGGAGGCGGTAGTGGGTCGGGGCGGCTGTGACAGGATACCCCAACTGGGTTGGGTAATAATACCTATGAGGCCCAGCTACGTGATGTTTTAAAATTAATTTTTAATAAAATAATTATACAATTAAAAGTTATGTAACATTTAGTAATATAGTTTTCAAATTGGTTTTTAAATTAAGTTAATTTTTTTAAAAATAAATTTCGAGTTACTCAACGATTATGAAAAAATAATCATCATTAGCTTCAAATTATTATAATTAAATTATGAATTACAGATGTACTAATATCCCCAAATCTACATAAATTGTTTAATACTTTTCTTAGGGCATACTTATGAATTTACATTGACACGAACTTTTATAAACTTGTTTAAGTATCAACAATTTGCCTTTTCTTGATTATGTAACCGACGAACTGTTGTCTCTCTTTTTAGTTTTTGGGATTAATAAGCAAAGTGTTGGCATTTACATAAACAAAAGTACAGACATTCTACATTGATTCAAACAATTCCGCTGAACAAGTCCATTTATTTGACCACAGTTAAAACAATCCCATTAAACAGTCCCACTTATTTGACCATAGTAAGAACCTGTTTGGTTAGAAATACCTATCATTTATTAATAATAGATTTAAATTGATGTTTAAAATTATTTTAAATAAATAAAGTATAAAAATATCAGAATAATTAAATCGTAATCTGAAACAGTATTTTAAATCTAGGCAAATAATTCTTTTTAGAAAGCTCAAAAATAATAAGAATATTAATCAAAGTCAAACCACATTATAACCTGAGACTGATTTGAAAAAGACGATTATAAATTATAATATTTTTAAAATATAAATTAAACTAAACCGATAAATAAAATAAAATATTAAATTTTAAACTCGTTTGACCGATTTATAAGTTGAACCAAACGGATTATAAAATATTTTTCATGAATTTGTCGACATTAAAGTAATACAACTTAATTTTCTTAAACAAAATTTAGCAATCAATTAAGGTAGAGTAATTAAACAAAACATGCCAAGGCTAAATTTGGAAATCAATAATGCAAATTGGAAAGAAATCCCCCCTTGGTATCTCACTTTCATGGAGAAGAAACCAAAAAACTAATAATAAAAAGAAAAATCAAAAAGGAAAAGCCTGTGGGGTTCTTCAACTTTCAAAACTTCATGGTCCCATCGTGATATCTAAAGAGGGAGATGATGACGTAGCCAGGCACGCCTACACGCGCATATTTTTGGCTAGACCCGGTTACTAAAAATTAGATCAAAAGTCTCTATGCAAAAACAATGGTAATGTAGAGAAATCAGTCTGTCAGGATCAGGGCTCCTCTTATAATTTGTCTACCTCAGTGAAAGCCAAAGCCTGAGGCTTTTCAGATCAAAGGTTGGGGTGGGGGACACAATCAGTTGGGTCACTTACAGCTGCTCCATTCTACCAACCATTATTTGTGTCTTACGTGGAGGTTATCTGTTGGCTGTATTTTAGGGACCCACTTTAGTTGTATCGGATCATATGTTGATTGGGAGATAATTTAAGGAATGTGATTGTTCAAGATTCGTCTCCTCGTGGGGTCCCTTTGAATCTTCATTTTACTCTGGAGTGACCTTAAAAGGTGCGTTTAGTTGTTTGTTTAATTTTTATTTTTTTAAAAATATATTAAAGATGTATTATTGAATAAATTGTTAAGTAAAATAAATATAAAAATAATTACGATTAAATATATCTTTAAATATAATTTTTCATGCAACAAAAACAATTTATGATCTGTAAATAATTATCAAAGCAAAACAATTGTGAAATTATAAATTATTTATTATTAGATATTAAATTGAAATCTGGCATAAATTCAATTATTTTCATAAATTGTTTTTAAAAATATTTAAATTAATTTTTATTTATAAAAAAAGAATAATCATTTTATAGAGCACAAATAACTTGTTTGTGATGGCATCGGATTTTATCCCTACGCAATACATGCGAACAAGTTTTTATCAAGTACAAATAGCATTTCATTAAAGCTGATGAGAGCTAGGAATGTCGATGGACCGGATCCGATGCGGAAGTCTCTTCTCCACCATCGACTGTAAAATTCATCACCCACTTTATGAAAGAATTTTCCTGCAAGAAAGATCAATTTGTTTCCTTTTCCCAGCTAAAAAGGGCAATTTATTATCGTAGGTGGCGTGCCGTGGCTCTCTGAGGTCTCCCTATGTCTACATTCCAATCACATGAACCATATAGTACAAGTCTGGCTGATTCTTAAAAGTACACAAATAAATAAAGTGAGCCTTTCTTGAATTTAAATTTCATGAAATTGGGTTGTGAATCGTACGTATTTGTTCTATGTGGTGGTAAATGAGTGTGCTCAATTTGAATGTTATTAAATCACCATTCAGTTACTACTACCGTATAGTTTGTTGGGATTTTGTAGATATGAAAAATATATAATTATTAATTTTGTTTTTTTAATCAAAATCTTCAATTTTATATAATTTTTTACATTTCATCTAATCATTTCTATTTCACTCATCTTCTTTAACTTCTTCTAATCTTCTTCATTTCATTTAATCTTCTCTACTTCATTCAAACTTCTTTCATTTCACTTAAATTTTTCTTTCAAATTCTATTATAAATAACACTTCATTCTTATATTTCAAAGGATCAAAACAAATCATCAACTTTCATTCGCACAATATCAAAAAATCCACAAAACATATTTAAGTATCCCGTTTGTATTTCTTTGAAAATTTAAAAGTTAGATTGGTCATATTCAGAGTTTGTGGATGAGTGTTTTACACATTTGAGTCACTAATTTGTAAAATTTTATTCATAATTAATATTTTTTATCTAAATTAATAACTATCAAAAATGAAGTTCGATTGATCTTATTAACATGGACTATAAGGTCGTTTTAAATCCCTTTAAAATAATGTTTACTTTGAAAAATTTTAGGCAAATTGATTTTCGCCAATGAAGGGACATGCGCTTCAATGATTGGTGTTCACCGTTCACTGAAAATTGTAACCAAAAAAATTTGATCAAAGATATATTTTCTTTTTTGGGTATAGGCTGATTGGCTTTGCCTTATTCGCAGATGATGATGAGGATGACCATTCCCAAAATAAGGCCCATTTTCATTAAATACTACAGATGGATACAGTTCACAGGCCGGCCACAGGGTGTGATTCGGGTCCCCATTGCCAGCATTTTATGTTTTCAATCTTCATAATCCATGCTTGTTTTCCTTTTACCCTTTTTTTCTGTTGCTTTTATTTTTGAGATGGAATAATAATTCATAAAAAAAAGCAAATATCTCCTCATTTTTTCTTTTTATTCCATTTTCTGTTCCCTCTAAACCCCATAGCAGGTAGGATTCGATTTATGAAGAAATAATTTTAGCTAGTCACCAATACAATTTAAAATTGGTAGATTTTACCATACTGTAACAACAAAAAAAATGTCTTACCTCCACATTGCATGAAAAAAACACGTATATTTAATGGTAAAAACAAATTTACCATTAAAATTATGAATTTTATTATCAAAAATATAAGTTTTATTATAATGTTTTACCACATAAGTTAAATTATTATTTTTTAAAGACATCGGAGCAGTCAATTTTCAAATGATGAAAATATAATATGATAGTTGGGGTAAATTTACGATGACATTAACGATATGTAACTTTCTAGTACCGTTTGATTGTAATTTGAGTATCATTTGACAGTAATTGATATTATTAAGGTAATTAAAATAATTAGTAAATTAATATTATTTTGATAAAATATAACATTTGATAGGTATTATTTGTTAGTAATTTAATTTGATAGGTATTATTTGTTAGTAATTTAATACAATTAAATAATATTTAAATTATTATTAAATGGCATAAAAGTTACGTAACATACAACAATTGGCAAAAGGTGAATACATTTTTTCCTTAACAAAAATGATATAAAAAACACAAACAATGCTTGCTAACTTTATGATGGAATTGCAAGTTCCTCTTAGGGAATTGAATTCTAAACATTAATGAAGGGCACATGAGAAGCACATTAAAATGGCAATTGAGGTAGAGATGCAAGATAAATGTTTTTGGTCAGATGATATAAATTGAACTTAATTATCATAATATTTAGCAACTACCAAACATTGTTGTGGCAATCAAATCTAAGGATCATGTACATGCCATCTCATATCCTCTAACCTTGTAAAACAACTGCTCCCATGTAATCAAAGTCAATGAATTGTGGGTACAAACTAATCATTTATTGTCGTAAAAATAATTGTGTCACTTTACTCTAAAAATGTATCAAAATTACATTGCCACATAATAATAATTAATATATTACTATTCGATCTATTAAGTTACCACTAAGTGCAGTCTCTTGCATACAGTGTAAGGCACCATAATTGGACCCCACCTTTTGTTAGTTACTTGGTATGATTTTGATTACCAAAAAAGTTAATCATCGCTTAGACTGTGAAAATCTCCCTCCCGCCACCAAAAACAGAAGAAGGAAAAAAAAAAAAAAAAAACCTAGCTAGAGCGAGAGACAAGTGGCCGAGTAATCTTAGGATCCAAATCCAGCCGTACGATTCAAATACTGGACTGTACCACACACGCCGATCCTGCAGCGCGTGTTTCGCACTCTTTTTGTTTGTTAAAATACTTATTTTACTGAAAAAAACCATCCAAGTCCATAAAAGCTGTCTTATTACACAAGACTCACGTCGGCCGCGTTGTTTCTTCTCTCTTTATAAAACGCAGACCCAAATCCCCACTCACTCTCACACTCACACTCACTCTCACTTAACCTCCGCACCCCACTCTGCCCTCTTACGTAACTGGACAAACCCGTAATGGATCCGTGGAGACCCGACCCAGTGTTTAGGCCACCGGAGACGCCACGGGAGCCAATGGAGTTCCTCTCGCGTTCGTGGAGCGTGTCGGCTCTCGAGGTCTCCAAAGCTCTGACCCCACCACTAGCACCACAAATGTTCCTCTCTAAAACCTCAAGCCTTGGTGGCGGTGGTGTTATACAGGAGGACGTGGCTGGTGAGGCGGAGGAGAGCGCCACGGTTTCAGGGAATCCTTTCTCTTTCGCTTCCTCTGAGACTTCTCTGATGGTTATGGAGCGTATAATGTCTCAGTCTGTGAGTTTCAATCTAACTTCTTCTGCTTAAGAGTATAGAGCATTTGGGGACAAACCTTTTGTTTTTGGGAGCTTTTGGTTTGTTTTTTAGTCTTTAGTCTGTTTTTTCTTAATGGGTTCTATGCTATTTCAACAGCTGGTTGCTTATTATTCGACTGTTTTTGTCTGCTTTTGTTTTCTTTCAGTTTTGGGTTTTAATTTTCTCTCTCGAGGCTTATTGCTCTGCTTGCCTCTGTTTGAGAATGAAGATTTTTGTTGGGTTCTCTGTTACTTGGTTTTTTTTTTTTTTTTTTTTTTTTGTGGGGAGGAATCGGGTGATCTTGAAGCTAGCCTGAAATTTGAAACATTTATGAGTAATTATCACTATTCACTATTTTTAGGTTCAGTCTTTACCAATCATCTGTTATTCTTCCAAGTAATATATGCTTTACTAATCAACTCCAATTTTCAAATTTTCTTTTTCTGGTTCCTCACTCTTCACACTGATTCTTTGTCTCTCGAAAATAACACTAAGAAAATCATTTGATTTTCAACAATTGATCATTTCAATTCAAGTGTAACTCACCATGACTTCTCTGCCCTTTGCAGCAGGAGGTATCTCCACGCACTTCAGGCAGGCTCTCCCATAGCAGTGGCCCTCTCAATGGGACTCAAAGCTGCGGTTCCTTATCCGACAGCCCTCCCGTCTCTCCCTCGGAGATCGACGATGTTAAGGTTCGTTTTGTAACGTTTGGTTCCATCTTAACTATTCCGGGGGTGGCCAACTCATAAAGTTGCCGGAATCTGACACATACATACGGTTAATGCATCGAATTATGTAATGAGTTTTGCGTTTTTCGTTACTAAGTTTTGTGGGTTTTGTCATTTTGTTTAGCATTACTCTTTTTGGCTGACGGTGCACGAATCAGTGGGGTACTCACTGACGACTGAGTAAGCTAGAGAGAAGAAACAATGAAACATTTTCTCACGCTTTCTCTCTAACCAACGCCCTTTAATCACACCCAGATAACGCAGTAGCATATTTTCTGTTTTCACGTTCTTCTATGAAAAAAATAAAGGCGTACTGTAATGATACCTAGTAATTTTTTATTCGTTTTGAAAATTTGATAACTATTTTAGTTTCCTTTGGTCTAAAGAAAGCTAAAAAGCTCCCACTTGTAGCTTCTTCCTCCGCTTTCCTCTCCCTAATTTAGCTAAAAGCTCGAGGTGTAATTAGTAATCTTCTCTGGTGTGGTTCAATTACGGATTTGCCCTTATCTGTTCCATGTTTAGATTACCATGGGTCAATTTTAGACTAAACGCGAACGCGGGATTGGTTGGTTCCTCTGTTTGTACAACCCACGTAAGAAAACAATGTTGTGCATTTATGAATTATGGTCCCGATGTGGGTGCGCTATTTTCTGATTCTCTCTTCCACGGTAACAGTTGGTAATAGTTTTGATAGTTCTACCCACCAATTATTCATTTTTTTTCTTCTTTTGCGGTGTAACTTATGCCAAAGAAAAGAAAGAATTACGAAGTGATTATTGAACCTAATTTAACTCATCTTTGATACAACAATGACACGAGCGTATATGCATTCCTCTACGCAGCAATTTTGCCGTTCGAACAACCTTAACACCCAGTTCCGTGCAACCGCCATCGCAACCCCTGGCGCAGCCGGCGCTGGGGCCACCAGTTCCAAAACGATGGGGCGGTGGCTCAAGGACCGAAGGGAGAAGAAGAAGGAAGAAACCCGCGCCCAGAATGCCCAGCTCCACGCCTCCATCTCCGTTGCTGGCGTTGCCGCCGCGGTCGCTGCTATCGCCGCTGCCACCGCCGCATCTTCCGGGTCCGGTAAGGATGAGCAGATGGCGAAGACGGACATGGCCGTTGCCTCGGCAGCCACTTTGGTGGCCGCCCAATGTGTTGAGGCTGCGGAGGCGATGGGGGCCGAACGCGAGCACCTCACTTCCGTCATCAGCTCCGCTGTGAATGTCCGATCAGCTGGGGATATCCTGACACTTACGGCCGCGGCCGCAACGGGTATTGATTATTTGAATTAATTTTTCCAATTTGGTTGACTTTTGTTTGAATTCATCATGAGCTTATGCTTGTTGGTTATTTTTTTTTTTATGGTGATGAGTTATGTTCTTGGTGTGCAGCATTAAGAGGAGCTGCGACATTGAAGGCAAGGGCTTTGAAGGAGGTGTGGAATATAGCGGCGGTGATCCCGGTGGAAAAGGGAATCGTAGTTGGTGGTGGTGGTGGTGGTAGCCATAATAGTTCTAATGGTAGTTTCAGTGGGGAACTTGTTCCAGAAGAGAATTTCTTGGGCATCTGCAGTAGAGAATTACTTGCTAGAGGTTGCGAGCTCCTCAAACGCACCCGCAAAGGTAAATAAATTTAGAAGATGGATTGAGGATTGTTGAAATGGGTTTTTCGTTTTAGTTTGTTGCCAATTTTATTTTGATGGAAAATATCAATGTGATCAATATTTCAGGGAAGATGTTTATCTAGTTGAGTGATTTAGAATTCTGGTAAAATTTTTGTCGTATTTGTGAGAGCACAATGAGATGCTTAATTTGGGCTAGATGTTTCATGTTAGTAAATCAATTAAATTGAAGCGGCAAGCTAATGATCAAAAATCATTGTTTATTTAGAAATTCAGATATGTAAATTATCTGTTTATCTTTAGCTTAGATCACTTTACAATTCAAATGGGATTTTCTTCTGAGGAATTTATGAATGGAGTGGATTTTGACAGTGTCATCTTTCTGATCGTTGCAGGTGATCTTCATTGGAAAATAGTGTCTGTTTATATCAACAGAATGAATCAGGTACGGAACTTTAACTTGAAAATCATGTTCTATGATTTTTCTGTGTCTTGAAAGGTCATATCACACGATTATATGGTTATAAAAAAATTAGTGCATCAATTGAACTTTAGGTTTTATTGAGTGTGAACTTGATGAGGTTAAAGAAAAGGTACCGAACAAAAAGTTGGTAATTCTTAAAGCATGATGAAACTGCTTTATTTCTTATATTCTTTGTTTGCATTCTTTAATTCCTTTTGAAACTTCTTTCTGTGCAGGTTACATTGAAGATGAAGAGTAAACACGTTGCTGGGACCTTTACTAAAAAGAAAAAGAGTAAGTGATCACTTTTGTCTTTCTCTAGTAATGTGAAAAAACAGAAATGGATGTGGGTCTTCTTCCATTTGGGGATTTGAGAAAGCATTTTGCACCAAGTAAAAGAAAGATCAAAAGGGTTTTTCTTTAATTCGCTACTAACTCCTTTTAATTTTTTGCAGATGTAGTGGTGGAGGTGATCAAAGATATGCCGGCTTGGCCGGGTCGCCACTTGCTTGAAGGTGGAGAGAATCGGAAATACTTTGGCTTGAAGACAGTGATCCGTGGTGTTGTTGAATTTGAGTGCAGAAAGCAGAGGGAATATGATATTTGGACTCAAGGGGTCTCAAGGCTCCTCACAATTGCTGCCGAGAAGAGTGGTAGACAGAGAATTTGAAATGTTGCTCGAAGAGGAGATGAAATTTGGCAAATGGGGTTTTATGATATTTTGGTATAGGATCAAGGGGGGGGGGGCCCTTTTGAACATACAAGATGTTATGGATAATTTGGTGGGGTTGTATTTTTCATTCCTTGGTGTTTTCCTACTGTAAAAAATGTTGAAATTAAAGTTTTATCCAAATGGGTCCTCTCTTAATTCTGGGGAATATAAATTTGGTTCTTTGTTCTCATATTTGAAGTGGAAAGGGTAAAGTGATTTGGATCAAAGGAAACAAAACCATGTGATCCTAGTGTTTTTGGAAAGAAAAGAAGTATCTTGGACTGGGATGTGGTCAAAAAGAGAAGAAAGGGATCCCATTTTGAGGAAGGAATAATATATAGTAGGAGATAATGAGAACAAAGCCCAATTCTATTGTGCTTTGTTTATACATGTGGGCTATAAGCTTTTTTGACATTTAGATTGTTTTTGGCGCTTAGTTTTTGGTTTCTTTTTTGATGTAAGCATATATGATTCTCGTATTGATTTTGTAATCTTCTGCTTTATGTCATCGGGTTTTGTTTTGATGAGTGATTGAAGAGTTAAATGAAATGTTTATATCACCGTAAAGGACATAATTATTGATTTTAAGTAGTGGAAAGGAGGATAATCCTAAATTGCGTCCATATGATTGTGGGGCAAAATTTGGCATTTAATAGTGGTCTCTAGGGCCGAATCCAGTTAATTACTCGGACGATAAAGCAATGTCACACAATTTAGTTTATTTATTATTTCCTTTTTGGGTTAATTACAAAATTACCTTATATTTTATTGGTATGTCTTGACTAGTCCTTCCATTTGAAATAATATCACCATCTATGTTGTGTTTGTTAGGCTGTCCTCACTCTTCAAAGTAACATTATGTCAAAATACCCTTTTAACAGAAAATAGATACTTCACTCTTCAATGGAGTAGTATTTTATCATTGCCAACAAATTAAAATTATAATTCTTGCCAATTTTTTTTTTCAAAAAAAAAAAACAAATTAGCCTCAAATCTTCTCCTCTCTTTCCTCTTCTACGATTTCACCAAGGAGCCGCTATATATATCAGCTAGTTTTACCTTAGAATACTCCTTAACCGATCAATATTTCTCAAAACTAACTAAAAATTTTGATTATCATATTTTACGAAATGAAGTGCCCTACAAGATGAGTGTTAAATTTAAGCTTAACCATATTTCTGTGCAACTTTGAGATTTGGAATTAGCCTAAAGGTAAGATAAGTGATAAAGTTTTTCAGCTGTCATCTGCTCCATGTAGACCAACAAGAGAGTAGAAGAGGTTGATAACATCCAGATATAGAGAGACTGCAGCCCAGATGTACTAATTATACCTGTAACGCTTGATCAAGTCGTCAGTGTCATAGACGATGTAACCACAGAATAAGAGTGATCCCAAGCAGCCAAATATCATCATTGATATCTTTCCAAGAGGGAAAAATATCTGTCAAAGTAGACGGCAGTCCAAGAATCATAATTTAGAAAGGGGAAGAGAAGAAGGGAGAAAATTAATTAAGAAAATCCCGCATACCTGCATGACGCTAAAAACAATGAGCACCAGAAGGGAACCAAAAAGAAAGGGTCCTAGGAAGCTGAAATTATGGCCTCTCTTCACTGCCCAGAATGTGTAGTGTGTTACGCCAACAACCATAACAGTAGTCAGAATTGCAGCCTCCAAAACGATCCTCCATGTAGAAAACAAAGGCAACAGATTTATGTGAACTCACAAGGTTATTCAGCATCTGATATTCAACAATAGTATATAGTTATCAAACACCTGGTCCACACATAAAGCCAATAACGGTGTGCAAGTTAAATGACAACATAAATTAAACAGGTTGAGTCAAGTAGTTTTTGTTGGAAATAGTCAACCTCAATCTCGTATAAATAAGAAAGAGTGTTGCTGTTATCTTAACCTTTTCTTAAATATCCTCCTCTAATATTTGATCTTATGTAATCAAGAAGAATCAGCTATTAGATCTCCTATAATTGTGAGAAATACTTTTGTATAATTATACCTCCTTGTAATCTTAATAAAATAGAGAAAAATAATTTACATGGTATCAGAGCCAACTTCGATTTCCTTTTCACTTCCATAGGAATCAAAGCCTTTTTTTTTCCTGTGCTTTCTTTGATTCTATTGGTATCATTTGGTGAAACGATTTCTTCATCAAACCGTGGGTTCTTTGAATTTTTTTTAATCTGTTTATGTTCTGCTACAGATCATATTGTTTAATTTGCTTGATTGATCTTTTTTGGGGCTGATCTTGTTCTCTATTTGCTTTCTATATCATGACTGATTCATCCTCTAGTAATCTAGAAACTCAGACAGGGAAAGAAAAGGCTGATCCCGCTATCTTGCCACCATTCCATATATAAGATATATCCTCTTTGATTACTCCAGAACGACTTGATGGTACTAACTACAAAATCAATCAAAAGCACCTAGTCATTGCTTCTGGATTTTGTGCCAAGTCAGTTATGACTAACTTTGCTATTACTCTTCCATTTTTTACTGGACATAGTGCTTGGATAATTGACATGGGTGTTACCGACCATATGACTTATGATAAAAAAAGGTTTAGCTATTTATCCTCTAGCTGTCCCAAATCAGTCAATACTAATGCCAATGGTGTGTCTTCTCCCGTTGTCGGTATTGGCACTGTACTCTTGTCCCCATCTTTATCTATCAATAATGTTTTATTCGTCCCATCCCTAAATTGTAACCTTATTTCTGTTAGTCAATTAACCAAGTCTCATAATTGTGTTACCATGTTTTTTCCCATTTACTGTATTTTTTAAGACATCCATACCAAGGAGAGGATTGGGGTAAACGACATGGAGACTTGTACTATCTGGAAGATGGGTTACAACAATCCGATGATAGAGCACTAGTTCACGTTATGGGTGACAACATGCTTAGATAGAAGGAAGATATTTGGTTATGGCATACACGACTGGGACACCCCTCATTTGGTTATCTTAGGAGATTATTTCCATCATTGTTTACTGGTTGTAATCTTTCAGACTTTGTTTGTGAAGCTTGTGTAATGGAGAAAATGCATCGTTCTGTTTTTTATTCGCATGATAATAGAACTGATGCACCTTTTGCCTTAGTTCATTCGGATGTCTGGGGTCCTGCCCCACTTTCTACACATAATGGAATGAAGTGGTTCATTACATTCGTTGATGATTCTACCAGGATGACATAGGTTTATTTACTGAGAGTCAAGAGTGATGTATGTGCTGTGTATCGTCTTTTCCATCAAATGGTGCTCACACAATTTGGCATATCTATCAAGATTATTCGTTCTGATAATGGGGGTGAATATTGATGCGATAAAATTGACACTAGCAAGTGCACTAATCGTTCAAGTAATAAAATGATGAGCAAGTATCGTTCCCAACGAGGACTAAATAGATAATACAGAAATTATGACTTAACTCTTACCATTATTTGAGCAAATGAATACTTGTAGGAGAAGAATTAGTAAAACTTAACTAAAGGAGAAACATATGACAGTAATAAATAAAAGGAAGAATTGCAAACTTTGGAATTAGATTCTTATAAACTAACGTGCTAAGGACTCGACTTCACCTAAACCATTATTACCAAGAGTTTCGAATGGACACGTTTCGTTATATACAATTTTCAAGATGGTAGAATTCCCAATAAATTGGTTATCCATATTCCAGGTCTAACCACAATCTCAAGGATCATTAATTTCAAATATCCATATTCCAGGTCTATTCTAGGTTAATTCAAATTAAGAAGCATTAAGTTCAGTGGAATTCCTTTCAGTTAAATCTCCCTATTCGGTTATGATTTAAATGGACCATATGAACTTCCTAGAATCCCTATTCGGTTACTTCTATTCCATTCATAGCATGTTTTACCCTGGCTTTTGCATAGATAACAATCCAACATCATATTTATTAATTCAACCATTCATAAAAACATAGCTTTTCTATTCGACACATTACCATGCTTAAAGAATGAATCAAATTAACAAACAACATTAAGAACAATAAAACACACTCTTTGAAAAACACATTAAATTCCAACTTGTCCAAACAGCAACTCAAGACATAAGTTTAGGATTTATCTATCCTTAACACAAAAATACCTACTCCATAATAATATTCAAACAAACCAAGTTCATATCACAAAACATCAACATAACCAAATAAGAATAAACCGAAACCAGAGAGGAATGATTAAGAGCTTTAGAGGAGCCTCCATGAGTGTCTCCAACTCCCCTTTTTGTGTCTCGTCTCCTCCAACTCTATTTTTCTGTTCAACAACTGCTCTCCCCCTTTTTGTTCAGCTAGGGTTTGCTATTTATAATATTCTGAATCTGCCGGCCAGCGCTGCAGTATCGACTTCCCAGTGCTGCAGCGCTAGGCACATATCGAACCCTAGCCAAAGCTGCAGTGCCCCACAAACTAGTGCTGCAGCTTTGAATCCTTGTCACGTTCCAGCACTGCAGCGCCCTTGACCTAGCGCTACAGCTTTGAGCTTTTGTCCTCTTCACATATTTGCCCTTCTAGCCCTATTCCATTGTTGCAGCCTTGAGTGTCTGCACAGTAAATTCTCAAAACTCAGCATTGATCATTTAAGTTAACTAAAACAAACTAATAGTAGAATAAAATAAACTAAACTAAAAATTGGTATAAAAAAAACACATGAAACACAAATCTAATGCTTAAGATCAACACCAAAAATGTGCCTAAAAGAAGTATAATAACTTGATTTATTCAGAGTTATCACACCCCCAAACTTACATCTTTGCTAGTCCTTGAGCAAACTATAACAAAATCCTAACACACACATCCTAAGAGTGAGAAGGTTTGATTAGATTTGATAACAACATGCCCCAAAGATTGCATATAGATCATAATGCAAGAAAAATTTCCAAATACTACTAATGTCTAGAATTTCAAATTTATTGCCAGCCTTATCTTACATCAAAATCTTCAAACATGTGTGTGTGTAACACCTTTATAAACTTAATCATCTCGCCACTCTGATCAGTTTATGCAAGCAAGTAGGATAATGCCAATCTTTTAGAGTCCATAAGCTTGCTTTTCACACCACTCTCCACTAATGTAGGCCATGACAATACCCGAGATCACCAGGACTTTATTCAGCTTATAACTTTGGCTAAGGCTAAGGTATGGTAAAGGATTTATTTGAGGCTCACATCACCTTAAGCACATCAACCAATAAAATTTTTATTTCAAACTTTCCCTCATTTATCATGTAATGCTCCAATACTTTTGCTGTTGTCACATCTTTTTTTTTTTTTTTTAATGCTTGTACTCTAGTAGTACTAGTCTTTATTTCCATGCGCATGAATAAAACTTTTCAACTTCGATATTTCCTTTGCCCTCTTATGACTAGGGTCCCTTGCTCACTCTCGATGAGAAATATTTGATACTTAAAACAGCCAAATCGAAGACCGCTTTCTCTTGCTCAATCCTCTGTCACCACTTAAGAGAATAGTTCATTCATTAATTGATGTGCTTACAGGTGAAAGGTAGAGTTATAGTATTTTTTTTTTTTTAGGAACATAGGTTAGATGGTCAGGTGACAAAGAAAACAGATATTCAAGCTCAAAAGGGGAAAACTAAGGATAATCACATATCAAGGGTTAGCTAGAAAAGCTCAAACGTTCCAAACATGGCCTGAATCATTTCTGTGGTACTATACTACCTAGGATTTCGCCTCGAGTGGTCTTCAAACAAGTTCTAGAGTCTATGAGATCTCAAGAAACTACATTGCTCACATAAACGTTCTCCGAAATAGCAAGACAACAAAGTGCTTAGGTGTAAGTGCTCATTGTGTTCAAAGAGTTTGATGTAAAATAAATCCAACAACAAATTCAAGCACATAGAAAAACGCAACATTTTTCAAATTTTCAATGGCTATAATCAAGTCAATCTATTTCTCATCATCGGCAAAATCAAAATCAAACAAAATAAAGCACATAAATAAAACAAACAGAAAAATAACTAAAAACATGACCAGCACACAACACTCAGAATGACTTCCCCACCCCCAAACTTAAATGATACATTGTCCGCAATGTATAAAATTTGAATATAAAGTAAGAGAAAGAAACTCCCCTGATTAGTCTGAACCCGAATCAATCGTCCTTGTCAATGTCCTCATCCTCCGGATCATTGCTATGACCGGGATATGGTGGTAGTGAAGGAAGCTACTGTGTGTCGATTCCCAAATGAGTGGTAAACATCCTCATCATCTGGTCATTGGTTTGAAAGCAACCTGCAACATATGATGCCTTATGCTGACCCCATTGCCAAAGCTCATGAAGCTCCGTGTCAACTGCTGTCAAACGATCAGAAAGTGACATATTCCGTTGTTGTCGTGCTGGCGGAGGCTGTGAGGAAGAGGCTCTTTGGCTTGGTGCTTGATCTATATCCATGATCCTATAGATAGTCCTGAGATCTAGATGATGCATTGGTTATTCAATTTGTTCCCCAGCAGTCTAGGTAATACCACAAGAGTCACAAATGGCTGTTATCAAAGATGGGAAATACAACCCCGTATTGATCGAATTCGTACTATATAAAATGCTATTTTGGATAATGCTTCCCACATCAATACTCAATCCTTGGTAGGTGGAAAATAACAAGATTGCCCTGTCTCTTGTGACATCGCTTAAATGGGTCGTTGGAAGCAAACAAGCACCCACAAAGTAATACCAAGCTTTCGCTGTCCTATCCATTGCACTCGATGGAAATGAAATATGCTTATCACCTGATAATTTCCATTGTGTCTCAAATTTGCAAAGAACCCGGATTACCTCGTCGAGGTTAGGCGCACTGGCATAGGCACTGTACTCATCCATTGGGATGTTGGGAGTAGTGAGTAGTTTATTGATTGTGCCTTTGTCAAATGCCACCAATTTCCCTCTAACTTTCACCTTCAGATTCGTGTGCTCGGTGGCATTCGCATAAAATTCACACACGACCAGAATAATTGCAGCTTCTGGTGTTGTGCAGAATGTTTTCCATTTTCGGGTAGCGATGATCTTGTGAATGAGTGGAAAGTGTTCCTTGGTGATATTAAATCTCCTTTTAGGGATTGAGACTTTCTTGAGTTGGGAACGCTCAAACCTCTGTTCTACTTCCTTTAAAACAAATTGCTCGAAATTGTAACTTGTAAAGACAGGTCTCGCGTTTGGGATGAGTTATTTGATCAAAACTTCTTTTCTGTAAATAACGAAGCCCAAATATGCAGAAGACAACCTAGAGCAAAACACTCTTCCACACACACAGATTCTTAAAGAAATTTGCAGAACAACTTTCAATCAAAGCTGTGCAATGTCTTCAATTAATGAGTCTCAAATGACCCAGCTTATTATAGTGCATAGCCCACCCACCATCACCAGAATTTCATGCAGCCACAATCACACTTTTCTCCCAACTAACAACCAAGTTAATTACAAAAAAATCCAGCTAAAACTAAGAGGTTTCAACTTATCTGTTTCTACATTCCTTAATATCACATCAAATCACCATGTATTGTAAGGCAAACAAAAAAATTTCGAGTGATTTTAATCAATAATCTGAATTTTGGTTGTTTTAAGATGAAGAAACCTTACTTAATTGAAAGAAAGCAAAGTCACCCAAAAGCACTTGAGATGTGAAATTTTCGTGAAGAGTTGGGGCAATCCGTGGTGAAAGATGCACAAGAACCCTGATTTGGTGGTGCGATGAGGGAAGAAGGTTGAATTTTAGTGATTTGGAGAGAGAGAGGTGCTGGAAATTAGAAATTTTACACAACCTAACAGTGAAAGAGCATGATTTTAAAACCCAGTGCGCGACTCGGCGCTACAGCGGTGTCTTCCTGGGGGTGCAGTGCTGAGTCTCTTATCCAAACTCTGCATAATGGTCTGTTCAGCGCTGCAGCGCCCAAAGAGTATGGCTGCAGTGTTGGGTCTCGGGCCTGACTCAAATCAATCCTAAAAACAAAATAAAAATAACCAATTTAAAACAATAAAAACTTAACTAAAAGACAAACCAAACAAAACAAAAAAATTAAATGCACAAAACAAATTCAAATACAAGAAAAATAAAAACAAAATGTTAGTTCTAATTTATAGTCTTTAGCTTGACTTTCCGATTTATG
Source organism: Bretschneidera sinensis (assembly GCA_023935145.1). Classification (NCBI taxonomy): domain Eukaryota; kingdom Viridiplantae; phylum Streptophyta; class Magnoliopsida; order Brassicales; family Akaniaceae; genus Bretschneidera; species Bretschneidera sinensis. The sequence continues at coordinate 84,241,783 of CM043705.1, read as the reverse complement.
GCTCTTGGAGAATGGTTGTGGACGATTGTGGGTCAAACGTCCCCATGATGTAGTGCTTCAATCTGTGCCCGTTGACCTTGAACATCTCCTTGTTTTTCTTGTGTCGTATTTCAATGGCACCAAAAAGTGATGCATTTATCATGGTGTATGGTCCAATCCACCAAGATTTTAGCTTTCCCGGAAATATGTGCCTTCTTAGGACTTCCAGCAACCGTTCTTCCATTTTACCTGTCAACGAAAAAGATATTATAACAGGGAAATTATTTTTCTCTAAATAAGCATATTTCAAATGAGCGAGTAAAGTTTTCAATTCAATTATTATTATTTGTTCTTCTGGCACTTCTTTTCCCATTTCAGACTCAAAGTTCCTTGCTTCTTCTTGGATGACGAGTTCTTCAGTGGTAACAGTTCCTGATTCCATGATGCATCTCTTTAAAGTATCTTCATTTAATGTTTTCTCCTGAAACTCCTCAATGAGGTTATCAACAATATCCACTTGAAAACAAGAAGAAGTAGATAAGCCAGAAGGGTATTTCATAATTTTATACATATCAAAAACTACTTGCTCATCATTGACTCTTAAAGTCAATTTCCCTTATTGTACTTCAATTAGGGCTCTCCCTATAGCAAGGAATGGACGTCCAAGAATAAGAGGTACCTCACGATCCTTTTCCATGTCGAGAACAGTGAAGTCTACAGGGAATATAAATTTATCAACCTTTACCAGTACATCTTCTATAATTCCCCGTGGTCTCTTAATAGATCGATCAACCAATTGCAATGATATTGTTGTTGTTTTGACTTCTTCTAATCCAAGTTTCCTGAAAATTGAAAGAGGCATAAGATTGATACTTGCACCAAGGTCACATAAAGCTTTATCAAAGAATGAACTTCCCAAAGTGTAGGGTATAGTAAAACTCCCTGGATCTTTCAATTTTGGAGGTAGCTTGTTTTGCAGTATGGTGCTGCACTCTTCATTTAACATCACCGTTCCATGTTCCTCAAGCTTCTGTTTATTAGAAAAAATTTCTTTCAAAAATTTAGTGTAACTAGGCATCTGCGATAAAACTTCTGCAAATGGAATGTTAATATGCAATTTCTTAAAAATCTCTAAAAATTTTGAAAATTGCTAATCTAGTTTTTCTTTCATAAATCTGAGGATAGGGAAAATGTGGCATATATTTAGTTTCAGAGTTAGAATCGATCAAACCTTTACCAATAGACTTCTTTTTTGAAACAAGTTTCTCCTTTTGCATGGTCTCTTCTTTCTCGTCTTCTTGATTAGTGATTTCTTTAGATTTTGGCTCATCCAATTGTGTACCACTCCTTAGTGTTACGGCCTTGACATCCTCTTTAGGATTTTTTTCTGTGTTGCTCGGAAGAGAGCCTTGTGCATATCCAGAAATTATAGTTGCTAGTTGGCCCACCTGAACTTCCAGATTTCTGATGGATACTTTTTGATTTTGGAACATAGTTTCTGCTGTATTTAAGAATTTGGCCATCATGTCCTCCAAGTTGGACTTTTTTTCTTGAGGTGGGTATTCAGGAGGAGGTTGTTTCGCATTGCTTTGATTCCAAGACAGATTCGGGTGATTTCTCCATCCCAGATTATATGTATTGCTATATGGATTGTTTTGCCTGTGAAAATTTGAAACAAAGTTAGCTTGTTCAGCAGATGAATTATATGCAAACTGGTTACCTGCTTGACAGTTACTGCTATGGTGGCCACTACCACCACACAATTCACATATTGCATGTGTAGTAGGATTAAGTCCATCTATCTTCTTGGTGAGAGTCTCCATTTGTGTTGCTAGAGCTGTAACAGCATCTATATTGTGCAATCCTAAGGCTCTGTTAACAGGTAACCTTTCAATTGGCCATTGATAAGAATTTGTGGCCATCTCTTCTAGCAATTCAATGGTTTCTTCTAGAGTTTTTCTCATGATAGTGCCACCTACAGTTGCATCAATCATGTTTTAGGTTGTACTAGTTAGACTGTTATAAAAAGTTTGTACCTGCATCCAAGTGGGCAACTCATTATGAGGACATCTTCTCAAAAGGTCTTTAAAACGTTCCCATGCCTCATAGAGTGACTCCCTATCGACCTGTAAGAACATAGTAATTTCATTACATAACTTTGTAGTTTTTGCAGGAGGAAAGTATTTCCCTGAAAATTTTTGTGCCAATTCTGCCCATGTCGTTATGGATCCTGCTGGTAAGGAAGTTAACCAGCTTTTTGCTTTATCTCTCAATGAAAATGGAAAAAGTCTTAAGTGAATTGCATCCTCCGATACTCTATTATGCTTAAATGTGTCGCACAGTTCAAGGAAACTCGCCAAGTGAACATTCAGATCTTCTTGCGATAGGCCTCCAAATTGCACTGAATGTTGAATCATTTGAATGATGACGGACTTAATTTCGAAATTATTCGCTTGTATAGGTGGTCGTCGGATACTAGTTTCAACACCATCCATCTTTGGCATAGCATAATCCCACAGTGCACGTTGCACCTCTGCATTGTTCCCTTCTGCCATTGTATTTACTGCTACTGACACTGCTCTTCTCAAAGCGTGAAAAGTGCGCTCAATTTCTGGATTAACTTCTGCAAGTATTCTCCCACTAGTACGTGTCATGCACTAGAAACAAAAACCCTGCAAAATAGACTTAAAAACCAATTTAACGAACTCTCAAATTAACTAA